>CM060909.1:909902731-911102731 GCA_030737875.1 Allium sativum | reverse complement strand
TGTGGGCCCGGGCTGGTAGATAAGCCGTTGTTGCATCGTGTAGATATAAAGCCGTGCACCGTTGATAGTATTGGGTAGCCACTTTAGGGGAGTGATACACCCCACTGTGGGACCAGCACGGGTATCTACGTTAGGGAGCCGATCGCTTGGGGTAGTGGGGTACACCTAGTAGAGATAGGGGCAGACGGCACCTATGTAGTCAACTAGGGTACAGGAAACTACTGGTTATATCTATCTTTGATATCCTTGGGTGGGATCAACCTTTGAGTAGGAGTGACTGGTGTGGTGCAGTTAGTAATTATCCTTGGGTGGGTAGATGTGTCTTTACGGTTATCTTAGTTCGTCCTGTGTTCGTGGGCAACTTAGTGTAGTCATTATCCCCAAAGATACCATACCGAGTTCATATCATACCCTAATTACTTTAATAATTGTATTATTAAGGAGATAGGGTTCACTCAGGCTTATGTCTGACCCCCGTTGTTTTTATCTTTTTCCTTCAGGTCCTCAGGTTGGGCCTAGTGCTAGTGGGCTTTGATCAGTTTGCTTTATCTATCTCTTGGAGCTTGGACCGTAGATGTAGAGCTCAGCTTATCTTACCTTTTCTGTTATGGCTATTTGTTATGAGTAGTGGGATTATGTACTTATTTTATTCAGGATGGATATTTTGTACTTGACTCTTGTTATGGTTTTATGATGTAACCAAACATGTTTTACTTTCCGCTGCTATGAGATGATGTTTTAAATTTTCAAGTATTACATTATATCTGTCTTGTTGTAATTTTACTGTTCTATACTCACTAAAAATACTCCACCGATGCTATGCATTCCCTTAGTGAGTGACTATAGCGGGTGTGGGGTGTTACATCTAACCTCGACCATAGGCCCCGCATCAAATAAAAAATTGGATTTTTAACATTTTTCAGTTTTGTAAAACAGTCCCTGACCCATTGCAGCTCTTCCTCGAGCCTCCTCCGCCACCCGACAATGCCGGTGAGCTTTTATTTCAATTCTAATCATTTTTGGCGATTAATAATATGATTTTTATGCTTTTGTTTTATTAAAAATGTAATCTTTCTATATAAACATCGTAGAAAAAATATAGAATAGCAATAGGAAGAAAGATTAGATTTTTTTGTCAAAGAAAGATTAGATTTTTAATCAAAGAAAGATTAGATTTTTTTGTCAAAGAAAGATTAGATTTTTTTGTCAAAGAAAGGTTAGATTTTTTAGTAGTGAAAAGGCGGGATGTTTAAAGTAGAAAGGAAATGATTTTTAAAATAATAAAGTTATGATTTTTATTATCACGAAGGCGGTGGGAAAATATGATTTTTATTCATGTAGAGTAATAAAAATAGAATTTTTATCTATATAGTAGCGGTATAAAAATAGAATTTTTATCTATATAGTAGCGGTATAAAAATAGAATTTTTATCTATATAGTAGCGATGTAAAAATAGAATTTTTATCTATATAGTAGCTATATAAAAATGTGATTTTTATATACACAACAACAATATATAAATGTGATTTTTATATATGTAGTGGCTACGGAAAGTGAAATTGACAAAAGGCGAGCACGACGAAGATTTCTACATAAGAAGAGTCATGGCGTTTGGTTTAGCTAGTCGGTGAGAACTTCTCACTTTAAATCTTGTCTTCTAGTTTATATATATACTAGGATGCAGACGGTGCTTAGCAGCACCCGACACCCGTTGTCCACAGACCATGGACGACTTGTATGCTTGTTTGATGTGTTATGAAATTTGTTTGTGATGTTGATTTGAAATCGATAATAAAATGCTGATGGTTGAAATAAATTAATTATCGTTAAAAATATAATTTTTAACGTGAATGTGAATAAATAAGTATTCATTTACAAACCGGACGGTTTGTTTATGTACACCTATTTGAAGGATATTGATTAGGACGATAAATTTAACACATCGCCCAACTGCACCAATAAAAATCTATGTTTGTTGATTTGAAACCCCACACTGGTGTTGGGATGATATTTGGCGTACACTAATCCCAATTATTTAATAGTATGTCGATCGATTGGTCGACAGACTGTGTAAGCGTTAATTATTTATATTTAATGCTTATGCAGTTGTGTAGTGCACTTTGGATGATGATTGATTCTTTATCGTTGCTATTATATACATGTGTTGTATGGAAACCATATAATTAACATTATATGGTAATTGATTGGGCCTCATTCCAATTAGGAAGATAAAGAATAGAATAAAATATATATATTCATGTGTTGAATAGAATAAGTAGTCATGTGTTGACAGTGCTCATGTGTTGAGAATATTCATGTGTTGAAAGAAATATAGATTCATGTGTTTAATAGAATAAATATTCATTTGTTGAATAGAATAACGAATTTATTGAAATATATAAAGCCGTGTTGATTAGAGATGCGCCATTTTGACGTGAGCGATATTTATATCGATTATATTCGTTTTTATAATGAATATAGAAAAGGAAGTGATTTCAAAATATAATGTTTTGAAAATATTATCATTTGTATATCGATGATGTGGAATATTCAATTTCGATTCGAAATTGAATATGAAGTTGAAATCGCTTCGAAAACGAATTTAAAACGATTTATAAAATACGTTTTAAAAGGAAATCGACGAAATATATATAATATATATATTATATATATAATGGCCTGAATAGAACGCACCGCGCTGCGGCAGTTTGCGAATTTCGACCATTGACTTCGAATTGACGTTGCGGGAGATCCGACAGTCGGATTCCCCTAAAACCGGAACCATTGGGTTCGTATCGAAAAGAGCTTTCCAACGAATATTAAAAATTTGAAATCTAACGGTTGGATTTGGAATTATGTCCAAATCAAATTTGGAAAAGGTCGCTGTAAATGCAGTTCGATGGCCGTTGATGGAAATCGACTGTACGGGCCTTGATAAAATTATTAAAAATATCAATAATTTGTGTAAAATCATAAGAAATGATTTAGGAAGAATTGGGATGAAAAACTCCATATTTAATATCAAATGGGATTTGGATTCGTCGGGAATGGCGTCTTGAATAACACTGTTCTTGGACCCAGTGTAGAAAAGAATAAATCTTTTAACTAAGATTTAGTGAAATTGTCCAATTAAACAATATTTAATTGGAATTGAATTTGAAAGTGATTTTGGGTTTATCGTGAATCGTGTTTTGGGTGACATTGGTTCTTTAACCCAGTTAAATACAAGATATTGATTTTTTAGAAGATTAAAACTAAGTAGAGTTTTAATGAATCTGTAATTAGATTGAAATGTGAATTAATAATTTAAATTATCAAATCTGAAAAGTGATCGAGCATGGAGTATCACCAGTTTTTCTCCAGAGCGATAGTTAAAACTTTAATTAGATTTGAACGTGAAATGGTAATTAATTTTACTGATAACACCGTGGTGTTAGATATGGAGTATCACCAGTTTTGCTCCATGGGATGAATATGTTGGGATTGGGAAATAAAATAAATAATTACTTCGGTGTGGTTCGCTAATCCCGACTAGTTTGGAAAACCATAATATGGTTCGAAATGATACCCAAAGGAAGATTAAAGAATAAATTTAGAAGAATTTATCTTTGATAAAATTAATGGGAACCTTTCCCTAAGAGTGTGAAAATTTGAATAAAAGAATATTCTAAATTGGAATGAGGCGTATGTTGTGTTTGTGTAACACGCGTTTATTATATACGCGGGTTATTCAGAAAGGCCAGAAGTCTTCACACCGTTTGGGTGATTACTGATGATCTTGATTGGGTTGTACACCCAAGATGAGGGAATCAGTTGGTGATCATCTAGAAGTACTTGGAGATCGATGGATATGTGAGGAAAGTGCCTCCAGTTTCATTCAAACCCAGAACGAACTTGTAAATGGACTGTGTGTCTGACATTGGATTTTATTCTATGTTGATTGATCTCTATTAAATATACATCTGTTTGGCGGCAGAGAATTTATTCTCTTGCTTAACGCCCTTCTCTGAGACGTACGAGCTCAGAGGATGTATATCGATGGACATCAGTCGCATGGAGTGTGTAACAACCCGGAAATGCGAGCCAATTTAAAATTTTTATTTTGGCGAATTTTGATTATTTAAAATGAATTATTTTAATAATATCGACGAGAAATTTATTTTGAATAGAATTAGAACGTATATATTTATATAGATCGTCGTTAGAATATAAATAATTTATTTATAATTATAAAAGGAACAGAAAATGGCGCGGTAGTTTGATAATTTGATTTCTAAGTTCAAATGAACATACCGGGTGCAAAATAAACCAGATTTTGGCGAAACCAAAAATAATAGAATCTAATTGAGAATATCTTTCTAAAGAATCCGAGAAATCAAAATTTCATAGCGGGAATCAAAAGTTATGCCCAGTTGAAAATTCAGAATAGTCGCTATGGAATTTATGGCCCTTAAAAATGGAAATTTTGCAAACGACCTCAGTTTTCGACGAAACCACTTTTGTTGGATCCATGATGTCAAATTATTGCTAGGTTTCAAATTTCATAATTTTTCGAATCAATATGTGAGCGTGGCAAAGGAAAATGCATTTGACTAGTTTAAGTTGATTTTAATCGACTAGAAAATGGCCATTTTTCAAACGGTCTCAGAATTCGACGAAACTAGTTTTGTTAGGACCGCATCGTCAATACGAAGCTAGAAAATATTTTTCACGAATTTTTAGAGTTCATACGTGGCCCCGGTAAATTGGAATGCACGTTCAAATTCATTATATAGAGTTATATGTTGATTTTGACGAAAACTGATCGAAACGATTGAATCAGCCTACGATACATATCTCATTGCGTTCGGAATGGGGGTAATTAGCTAGGGACGACAGGCGGTGGGTCTCGTTTCGAGGTCGAAAATAAAAGTTGCTTTTAGAATTTAAAATAATTAAATAAATATATTATATTATATAACCTCACCTACCCTCCTATCTCTTCATTTTAAATCAAAAAAAAACCTACAGCTAAACCGCGTCGCCCCTCCCCCCCCCCCCCCCCCCATCCGCTTCCACCGCCGGCCCCAGGTGGCCGTCGCCACCCTCCACTCCTCCTCTGCTATCGACGCAGCAAGTCCCTCCGCCCACATTTCTCTCTCCTCCTCTGAAATGAAGACCTCCGACGAGCCCGCCTTGACCAACGTTCCCCTCCTCCTTCGAATGAATGTAAGCTTTTAGTTTTGTTTTTTTTAAGCATTAAAAATCTGATTTTTTTTACAGTATAAAATTCTGATTTTATTTATATCTAAGTTAGGATTTTTAAGTGATGAAGAGTTGGGATTTTTAAGTGATGAAAGGCGAGATTTTTCATTGTAAAAAGATTTGATTTTTGAAATTGGAAAGATTAGATTTTTAATGAGAAGAAAGGTCGAATTTTTATCCGAATAAAGATAGGATTTTTATATGTAAACATCGTTATAAAAGTGAAAAGATTATATTTTTATTTATAAAAATATGATTTTTATATTTTAGAAAGAATAAAAATTCGATCTTTATTACGTAGGAGATATAAAAATATGATTTTTATTCATGTAGAGTAATAAAAATATAATTTTTATTATATTGCTAGCAAGATAAAAATATAATTTTTATCATGGAAGTAGCGTTGTAAAGGAGTGATTTTTACATATGAAGCAGTGATATAAAAATACGATCTTTATATATAAAAATATAATTTTTATATAGAGAATAGCGTGATAAAAATATAATCTTTATTATATGAACACCAGTGTAGAAATAGAATTTTTATCTATATAGTAGCGTGATAAAAATAGAATTTTTATCCATATAGTAGCGATGTAAAAATAGAATTTTTATCTATATAGTAGTAGTATAAAAATGTGATTTTTATATACATAGCAACAATATAAAAATGTGATTTTTATATATGTAGTGGCTACGGGCAACGAAAGTGATAAAATGCGAGCACGACGAAGATTTCTACATAAGAAGTGGCGTTTGGTTTAGCTAGCGGGTGAGAACTTCTCGCTTTAAATTTTCTTTTCTAGTTAAAAATATATACTAGGATGCAGACGGTGCTTAGCAGCACCCGACACCCGTCGTCCACAGACCATGGATGGCTTGTATGTTTGATTGTTGTTGTGGTGAAAATTTATTGTGCGTTGTGAGATGAAATAAAATATTTATACAGTTAAAAAAATATTTTACCGTTAAAAATATAATTTTTAATGGGTATGTGAATAAATAAAAATCTGTGTTCGTTGATTTGAAACCCCACACGGGTATTGGGATAAAATACGGCATACACTAATCCCAATAATTAGTTGTATGTCGATCGATTGATTGACAGGCTGTTATAAGCGTTAGATATCTATATTTGATGCTTATACAGTGTAGTGCACTTTGGATGATGGTTGATTATTTGTCAGTGCTATTATATACATGTGTTGTGTGGAATCCATATAATTAACATTATATGGTAATTGATTGGGCTCATTCCAACTGGGAAAATAATGAATAGAATAAAATAAAGATTCATGTGTAGAATAGAATATATAGTCATGTGTTGACGATAATCTTGTGTTGAAAATTATCATTTGTTGAAAGAAATATTTTAACAATAAAATTTACATCTTTATCATATTTAAAGTTAGAAACTAACTGGAAAATAGATAAGATGAGTAGTTTCCTGAGTATTGATCTGATATTGGTTTTGGCCTTCGGGGTTAATACTTAAGGAATCATTCTCTTACTACTTTACAGTTGGAGTCTAATTAAAAATCAAATGATAGATACCATAGTTTTATAAAATATATTAAATAATATAAATAGTTATGTGTTGACAATGCTCATGTGTTGAAAGAAATATAGATTCATGTGTTGGATAGAATAAATATTCATTTGTTGAATAAAGTGACGAATTTATTGAAATATATATAAAGCCGTGTTGATTAGAGATGCGCTATTTTGACGAGAGCGATATTTATAACGATTATATTCGTTTTTTAAAATGAATATAGAAAAGGAAGTGATTTCAAAATATAACGTTTTGAAAATATTATCATCTGTATATCGATGATGTGAAATATTCAATTTTGATTCGAAATTGAATATGAAGTTGAAATCGTTTCGTAAACGAATTTAAAACGATTTATAAAATACGTTTTGAATTGAAATCGATGAAATATATAATATAGATATATATTATATATATAATGGCCTGAATAGAACGCGCCGCGCTGCGGCAGTTCGTGTATTTCGACCATTGACTTCGAATGGACATTACGGGAGATCCGACCGTCGGATTCTCCTGAAACCAGAACCGTTGGGTTCGTATCGAAAAGATCTTTCTAATGAATATTAGAGATTTGAAATCTAATGGTTGGATTTGGAGTTATGTCCAAATCAAATTTGGAAAAGGTCGTTGTAAGTGCAGTTCGATGACCGTTGATGGAAATCGACTATACGGGCCTTGATAAAATTATTGAAAATATCAATAATTTGTGTAAAATCAAAAGAAGTGATTTGTGAAGAATTGGGGTGAAAATTTCCAAATTTGGAAAGATAAAAATAGATTTTTATCGAAATGAACTAGTTTTGAACTAGAATTAAAATCAATTTATTTTTGAAATAAATAAATTGAATTTGAAAGTGGTTTTAAAAATAATCAGAATTTCCAATATACGAAGTGGAATGGATTTGAATCGAAATTGTTTTCGGAATATTTCGATGTCGAATTTCGTGATTATACAGAGATGGTTGTGGAAATTCGAAAGATATATTTATATCGTTATTTCCAATACGATATTTGTTGGTTTCAGAATTTGATATTGAATATAAGCCGGTATATTTTCTATTCAGATCCTTGTATTTGATATCAAATGTGATTTGGGTTTGTCGTGAATGGTGTCTTCATTAACACTGTTCTTAAGCCCAGTTGAGAAAAAGATTAAATCTTTCTATTTTAGATTTAATGAGGTGTACCAATTAAATGATATTTAATTGGAATTGAATTTAAATTGGTTCTTGGATTTATTGTGAGCGGTGTTTTGAATAACACCTGTTCTTTAACCCGATTAACAATAGAATGTGATTTTGGGTTTATCGTGAATCGTGTTTTAGATGACATTGGTTCTTTAACCCAGTTAAAGACAGGATATTGATTTGTGGGAAGATTAAAACGAAGTGGAGTTTTAATGAATCTGTAATTAAATTGAAATGTGAATTGTTAAATTATCAAAATTGGAAAGTGATCGAGAATGGAGTATCACCAGTTCTTGTTGCAGTCATTATGGGGGGTTCTCGCTTCGCGGTTTGGTGGCGAGCGGGAGACTCTTACCCCCACATGTCCCTTGCGGGGGTTGGTTAGGCAGTGGCCGGGAGGCTCGAGAGGGTCGCCATAAAACAAGTGTACAGGGGGACCACTGGGAGCCACGGTGGGTTTTACCTACTGCTTTGGGGGATGAAGGGATGGTTGCAAAGCCTACCAGATTTCATCGGGCTATCTCAGTTTGGTATTAGAGCTTTGGTTTACTGAGCTCGAGAACAAGATACATTAGAACCATACGAAAAAATTCATCAGATATTGGATTAGTAATATCCATTTAGAATAACTCGTTAGAGATAGGATCAGTAGTATCCTAGAACGAGTGTGAAGAGTATATTTTTCAAATGAAAACAATATTGTTTTGAAAATTTAAACATTTTATACGTATTTGAATATTTATTTATTTTGAATTTGGACAATCGAGTATATAAAGATTTCGCGTATACGCGTCATGAACGTATATTCGAAGTTTTAATATATTGGATAGATATAGAATCACACTCTAGTCGCCCGGAGATGATTCTACTGATGACGTACGGCATCAGTAGTTTATGTTCGAGTGCCGAAGGTGTGATATCTATATATTTCCATTAGACTGGTGTGAGAACCAAAACTAGATAGGTTTATTGTTGTGATTTGGCATCGAAAACATGATTTTCTGTATATATATCAAAATTATGAATTTGAAACTCTAATTCACTAATTGATTGATGATTGCGTTGTTTGGTTATTTGTTAGATAATTTTGGATCATTTAGCCTAATTGAACCAAATATTGAACTGTATTGAAAAATGATTGCAACTGCATGCATATACATGTACTTACATTGAACAGGTCATAGCAAGGAGGCTAGAGCAGAAGAATAAAATTGTTTCCCCGACAAATAGGTACATGTTTACCATAATTTACTGTTTTGTTTGGGTGACGATGATTTTATGAGCCGACTGGATAGCCGCTTGGCTTTTTCTTTTTCTTTTGGATTGAAGAAGGCCATGGGAGGCTATATGAAATATCCCGAAGTCCCCGGTGTAGGGGAGGTTATGGCGAAATTTTTCGGAAATTTAGGGTGTTAGCCAAATTTTTGAAAGATTTGAAAAGTTCTTAGAAACTGAAAAGTTGAAGAACTTAAGCCATAAAGAAAATAAAGGAAGTTGAGTTGATTAGTTTAACAACTTCCGACTTCGTTCCTTTTCGAGGACGAAAAGTTTTATGTGGGGGAGATTGTAACAACCCGGAAATGCGAGCCATTTTAAAAATTTTATTTTGGCGAACTTAGCGAATTTTGATTATTCAAAATGAATTATTTTAAATAATATCGACGAGAAATTTATTTTGAATAGAATTAGAATATATATATATATATATATATTTACATAGATCATCGTTAGAATATAAATAATTTATTTATAATTATAAAAGGAATTGAAAATGGCGCGGTAGTTCGATAATTCGATTTCTAAGTTCAAATGAACATACTGGGTGCAAAATAAACCGGATTTTGGCGAAACCAAAAATAATAGAATCTAATTGAGAATATTTTTCTAACGAATCCGAGAAATCAAAATTTCATAGCGGGAATCAAAAGTTATGCCCAGTTGAAAATTCAGAATAGTCGCTATGGAATTTCTGGCCCATAAAAATGGAAATTTTGCAAACGACCTCGGTTTTCGACGAAACCACTTTTGTTGGATCCGTGATGTAAAATTATTGCTAGGTTTCAAATTTCATAATTTTTCGAATTAATATGTGAGCGTGGCAAAGGAAAACGCATTTGACCAGTTTTAGTTGATTTTAATCGACTGGAAAATGGTCATTTTTTAAACGGTCTCAGAATTCGACGAAACTAGTTTTGTTAGGACCGCATCGTCAATACGAAGCTAGAAAATATTTTTTGGGAATTTTTAGAGTTCATACGTGGCCCCGGAAAATTGAAATGCACGTTCAAATTCAATATATAGAGTTATATGTTGATTTTGATGAAAACTGATCGAAAAAATTGAATCAGCCTACGATACATATCCCATTGCGTTCGGAATGGGGATAATTAGCTTGGGACGACAGGCGGTGGGTCTCGTTTCGAGGTCGAAAATAAAAGTTGCTTTTAGAATTTAAAATAATTAAATAAACATATTATATTATATAACCTCACCTACCCTCCTCTCTCTTCATTTTAAATCGAAAAAAAACCCTACAGCTAAACCGCGTCGCCCCCCCCCCCCCCCATCCGCTTCCACCGCCGGCCTCAGGTGGTCGTCGCCACCCTCCACTCCTCCTCTGATGCCGACGCCAGCAAGTCCCTCCGCCCTCATTTCTCTCTCCTCCTCTGAAATGAAGACCTCCGACGAGCCCGCCTTGACCAACGTTCCCCTCCTCCGTCAAATGAATGTAGGCTTTTATTTTTGTTTTTTTAAGCATTAAAAATCTGATTTTTTTACAGTATAAAATTCTGATTTTATTTATATCTAAGTTAGGATTTTTAAGTGATGAAGAGTTGGGATTTTTAAGTGATGAAAGGCGAGATTTTTCATTGTAAAAAGATTTGATTTTTGAAACTGAAAAGATTAGATTTTTAATGAGAAGAAAGGTCGGATTTTTATCCGAATAAAGGTAGGATTTTTATTATGTAAACATCGTTATAAAAGTGAAAAGATTATATTTTTATTTATAAAAATATGATTTTTATATTTTAGAAAGAATAAAAATTTAATCTTTATTATGTAGGAGATATAAAAATATGATTTTTATTCATGTAGAGTAATAAAAATATAATTTTTATTATATTGCTAGCAAGATAAAAATATAATTTTTATCATGGAAGTAGCATTGTAAAGGAGTGATTTTTACATATGAAGCAGTGATATAAAAATACGATCTTTATATATAAAAATATAATTTTTATATAGAGAATAGCGTGATAAAAATATAATCTTTGTTATGTGAACACCGGTGTAAAAATAGAATTTTTATCTATATAGTAACGTGATAAAAATAGAATTTTTATCCATATAGTAGCGATGTAAAAAAAGAATTTTTATCTATATAGTAGTAGTATAAAAATGTGATTCTTATATACATAGCAACAATATAAAAATGTGATTTTTATATATGTAGTGGCTACGGGCAACGAAAGTGACAAAATGCGAGCACGACGAAGATTTCTACATAAGAAGAGTTGTGGCGTTTGGTTTAGCAAGTGGATGAGAATTTCTCACTTTAAATTTTCTTTTCTAGTTAAAAATATATACTAGGATGCAGACGGTGCTTAGCAGCATCTGACACCCGTCATCCACAGACCATGGATGGTTTGTATGTTTGATTGTTTGTTGTGGTGAAAATTTATTGTGTGTTGTGAGATGAAATAAAATATTTCTACAGTTAAAAAAATATTTTATCGTTAAAAATATAATTTTTAACGGGTATGTGAATAAATAAAAATCTGTGTTTGTTGATTTGAAACCCCACACGGGAATTGGGATAAAATATGGCATACACTAATACCAATAATTAGTTGTATGTCGGTCGATTGATTGACAGGCTGTTATAAGCGTTAGATATCTATATTTGATGCTTATACAGTGTAGTGCACTTTGGATGATTGTTGATTATTTGTCAGTGCTATTATATACATGTGTTGTGTGGAATCCATATAATTAACATTATATGGTAATTGATTGGACCTCATTCCAATTGGGAAAATAAAGAATAGAATAAAATAAAGACTCATGTGTTGAATAGAATATATAGTCATGTGTTGACGAAAATCATGTGTTGAAAATTATCATGTGTGGAAGAAATATTTTAACAATAAAATTTACATCTTTATCATATTTAAAGTTAGAAACTAACCAGAAAATAGATAAGATGAGTGGTTTCCTGAGTATTGATCTGATATTGATTTCGGCCTTCGGGGTACTTAAGGAATCATTCTCTTACTACTTTACAGTTGGAGCCTGATTAAAAATCAAACAATAGACACCATAGTTTTATAAAATATATTAAATAATATAAATAGTCATGTGTTGACAGTGCTCATGTGTTGAGAATATTCATGTGTTGAAAGAAATATAGATTCATGTGTTGAATAGAATAAATATTCATTTGTTGAATAGAATAACGAATTTATTGAAATATATATAAAGCCGTGTTGATTAGAGATGCGCTATTTTGACGTGAGCGATATTTATATCGATTATATTCGTTTTTTAAAATGAATATTGAAAAGGAAGTGATTTCAAAATATAACGTTTTGAAAATATTATCATTTGTATATTGATGATGTGAAATATTCAATTTTGATTCGAAATTGAATATGAAATTGTTTCGAAAACGAATTTAAAACAATGTATAAAATACGTTTTAAATTGAAATCGACAAAATATATAATATAGATATATATTATATATATATAATGGCCGGAATAGAACGCGCCGCACTGCGGCAGTTCGTGAATTTCGACCATTGACTTCGAATGGACATTACGGGAGATCCGACCGTCGGATTCTCCTGAAACTAGAACCGTTTGGTTCGTATCGAAAAGAGCTTTCTAACGAATATTAGAGATTTGAAATCTAACGGTTGGATTTGGAGTTATGTCCAAATCAAATTTGGAAAAGATCGTTGTAAGTGTTGTTCGATGACCGTAGATGGAAATCGACTGTACGGGCCTTGATTAAATTATTAAAAATATCAATAATATGTGTAAAATCATAAGAAATGATTTGTGAAGAATTGGGGTGAAAATTTCCAAATTTGAAAAGATAAAAATAGATTTTTATCGAAATGAACTAGTTTTGAACTAGAATTAAAATCAATTTATTTTTGAAATAAATAAATTGAAGTTGAAAGTGGTTTTAAAAATAATCAGAATTTCCAATATACGAAGTGGAATGGATTTGAATCGAAATTGTCTTCGGAAAATTTCGATGTCGGATTTCGTGATTATACAGAGATGGTTGTGGAAATTTGAAAGATATATTTATATCGTTATTTCCAATACGATATTTTTTGGTTTTAGAATTTGATATTGAATATAAGCCGGTATATTTTCTATTCAGAGCCTTGTATTTGATATCAAATGTGATTTGGGTTTGTCGTGAATGGTGCCTTCATTAACACTCTTCTTAAGGCCGGTTCGAGAAAAAGATTAAATCTTTCTATTTTAGATTTAATGAGGTGTACCAATTAAATGATATTTAATTGGAATTGAATTTAAATTGGTTCTTGTGTTTATCGTGAGCGGTGTTTTGAATAACACCTGTTCTTTAACCCGATTAACAATAGAATGTGATTTTGGGTTTATCATGAATCGTGTTTTAGATGACATTGGTTCTTTAACCCGGTTAAAGACAGGATATTGATTTGTGGGAAGATTAAAACGAAGTGGAGTTTTAATGAATCTGTAATTAAATTGAAATGTGAATTAATAATTTAAATTATCAAAATTGGAAAGTGATCAAGAATGGAGTATCACCAGTTTTGCTCCAAAGCGATAGTTAAATATTTAATTAGATTTGAACGTGAAATGGTAATTAACTTTACCGATAACACCGTGGTGTTAGTTATGGAGTATTACCTGTTTTCTCCATGGGACGAATAGGTTGGGATTGGGAAATAAAATAAATAATTACTTTGATGTGGTTCGCTAATCCCGACTAGTTTGGAAAACCATAATATGGTTTGAAATGATATCCAAAGGAAGATTAAAGAATAAATTTAGAAGAATTTATCTTTGATAAAATTAATGGGAACCTTTCCCTAAGAATATGAAAATTTGAATAAAAGAATATTCTGATTTGGAATGAGGCGTATGTTGTGTTTGTGTAACACGTGTTTATTATATACGCGGGTTATTCAGAAAGGCCGGGTTTATACCCATTCTGAATAACCGATTCGACGATATGTCGAAGATGAAGACGGTGGTGGAAGACCGGAAGTCTTCACACCGTTTGGGTGATTACTGATGATCTTGATTGGGCTGTACACCCAAGATGAGGGAATCAGTCGGTGATCGTCCAGACGTACTTGGAGATCGATGGATATGCGAGGAAAGTGCCTCCGGTTTAGTTCAGACCCAGAACGAACTTGTAAATGGACTGTGTGTCTGACATTGGATTTTATTCTGTGTTGATTGATCTCTATTAAATATACATCTGTTTGGCGGCAGAGATTTTATTCTCTTGCTTAACGCCCTTCTCTGAGACGTACGAGCTCAGAGGTTGTATATCGATGGACATCAGTCGCATGGAGTGAATTGCCTGTGTGGCACGCCTAAGTGGCAAATGATCAAGGCTTCTGTTGGAAAGCAAAGTCATGTGGTTGATGATTAAAGCACGGCCTATGTGGCGCAGCTTTGTGCATAGCGTTAATTTGCGAGCCTCACACCTCGGTATGAGTCAAAAAGGGGATACAGACCATTGGGAGAACACGACATTTCTTTCTAGCTAGTGGTGGTGTCAGTGCTTAAACTGGCTGACATTTATATACTTTTCACCTGTGTGGTTGTTGGAATGCGAGGCGCCTCGGATATAGGTCTGTTAGGACCGGGAAACGTGTGTTCAGGAATTGCCAATCCTCAAAAGTAAGAGAGGACCGGCCCAACCGATCCAAGGATCATAGTGGGGTCCTGAGACATTTGCTAGAGTGTCTCGAATCGGAGAGGAGCTTGCCCCTTGCCTCGACTCATGACGGAAATCCAATTTCCAATACGTGATATTGCGGTTTTATTTGTAGAACCTAGTATGGCGACATAGTGGTATGGGTCATTAATGTCGTCTATGATTGATATTTATGATTGAAATTGTTTTGACACTATACATTTATTATAGTATCAAATAATGTGTTTTTAACGTATCAAGCATGCTTTGGCTATTATAAGGTAAAAACCCTCTCCTTCGGCTTGCGTTGCATTGTGTGATGGGACCTGGGTCTTATAATAGCTTCATTTTTCTTTATTTAGCATTGCGCTGTTTGTTTTATGCACTGGTATTCTTGGGAGGAAACCCATTCCGAGTTATACGGCTTGGTCCCTTGATTTACCGAACTTTTAAAATAAAGATTAATAACTGTTTTAGTTCTCACACCAGTCACATGACTGACCTGGAGTTTATTGTTTTAACCTAAACTCTGGGTGCCCCTATTTTCCACACGGGCAGCTAGTAGTTTTGGTTTTTCAGATTTATATTCACAGGATCCTGATTTACAACTGGAACGATGCTCGGAAAGCTCTGTATCTGTGTATTACTTTCAGGTGTGCTTTGTATTATTTTTCCACTGCTATGTATTTAAATGTAATTTAAATCCCTGATATTTGTCGAATGTATATTTATTCATACTCTGTATATTCTTGTATTCTGATGGGACTGTTGTAATAACAATGAAATGTTCTTCTGTTTGGGTTCTGATTGGTCTTGTCCTCAAAGCAATCCGTGCTTTCCTTCATGGGGAAGTTCGGGTCGTGTCAGAGTGGATTGCCTGTGTGGCACGCCTAAGTGGCAGATGATCAAGGCTTCTGTTGAAAAGCAAAGTCTTGTGGTTGATGATCAAAGCACGGCCTGTGTGGTGCAGCTTTGTGTATGATGTGAATTCGCGAGCCTCACACCTCGGTATGAGTCAAAAACGGGATACGGACCGTTGGGAGAACACGACGTTTCTTTCTAGCTATGGGTGATGTCAGTGACCTACCAGCCCTGACATTTATATACTTTTTACCTGTGTGGATGTTGTAATGCGAGACGCCTCGGATATAGGTCTGTTAGGACCGGGAAACGTGTGTTCAGGAATTGCCAATCCTCAAAAGTAAGAGAGGACCGGCCCCACCGATTCCAATGATCGCTGTGTGTGGTCCTGAGACATTTGCTAGAGTGTATCGAACGGAGAGGAGCTTGCCCCTTGCCTCAACTCATGATGGAATCCAATTTCCAATACGTGACTTTGCGGTTTTAATTGTATAATTAGTATGGCGACATGATATATGGTACCCATGCCGTCTATGATTGATATTTATGATTGAAATTGTTTTGACACTATACACTTATAATAGTATCAAATGATTTGTTTTAAACGCACCAAGCATGTTTGGATATTATAAGGGAAAACCCTATCCTCCGGCTTGCGTTGCATTGTGTTATGGGACCTGGGTCTTATAATAGCTTCATTTTTTGAAAAAGCATTGCGTTTGTTTATTCTATGCAGTGGTATTCTTGGGAGGAAACTCGTTCCGTGTTATACGACGTGGTCCCTTGAATTACTCTCTTTTAAAGTAAAGTTTTAATAACTGTTTTAGTTCTCACACCAGTCACATGACTGACCTGGAGTTTATTGTTTTAACCTAAACTTTAGGTGCCCCTATTTTCCACACGAGCAGCTAGTAGTTTTGGTTTTGCAGATTTATATTCACAGGATCCTGATTTACAACTGGAACGATGCTCGGAAAGCTCTGTATCCGTGTATTACTTTCAGTTGTTATTGTTTTTCCGCTGCTATATAATTTATTGTAATCTCTGATATTTTTCGAATATATATTTATTCATACTCTATATATTCTTGTATTCTGATGGGATTGTTGTAATAAACAATGAAATGTTCTTCTGTTTGTGTTCCGATGTGTGTTGTTCTCAAGGCAATCCGCGCTTTCCTTCACGGGGAAGTTCGGGTCGCTACATGTAAGCCTAGGGGGTGGCTTGTATCATCTGTTGTGTAGGACCCGTATCAGTCAGTAACCCATACTGGTATCCAAAGGGGGACCCTGAACTAGGTAGGGGTTAGAGCACGCTTCCTGCGCTGATTATAAGAGGTTCATATGGGTGAAGGTGTTTGATGGCGCGTTCCAACGGAGTCATGTGCGTGCATGGATCCACTTGCTTGGGAAAATAAGATGCTATAGCACCAGTAGATATGGTTGTGCCTATCGCGGGAAGGGGTTGTCACTTTAGGAAGTGATACATCCTACTGTGAGGCCAACACAGGGTATCTACGGGATAAGGAGTCGATCGATTGGGAGTAGTAATTATGGTACATCTAGTCCTTCCTGTTTAGGAGCCCTTATTGTTGTTTGGGGTAGCACCCGTTATTTCTGTTGGGCTGCCTGTTATTATCGTTGGGGGTAAAACCCATCACTAGAAGTACACCTAAGTCTACCATTATGTTTCTGTTGGGATCATTCATATTTGTTATACTAGTATTGGTGTAGAGAAAAGTATTTGAGAAGCATAATATGTTCTGTTTAGTTCATCCTGCTTAGCTTGTTCTGTTTTTTTTAACCTATCAAATGATATTGTTATCTCTCATCTAGTTTATATGCCTATCATGATGCTTTTACTTATTGATATGCTAAAAGTAACTGGACTTGCCAGACTTTATGTCTAACCCATTGTGTTTCCTTTTCTCTCTCTTCCATCCCCTCAGGTTCTCAGGATGGGAATACTTAGGCTTGATTAGGATTCTTCTTTCTGTTTCTACTTGGAGCTGCTTAGATGTACCACTTTGATTACCTACCTTGCTATGGCCATTTTTAGGGATTATGATTTTATATTACTGTACTCTGATGATTTTAGTACAAGGAATATATTTTAAATTGATGTGATGGGTTTTCTTTATTCTATACTTATGTTGTAACTGGATTTTGGACCATGATGTTTTCTATTAGAAAAATAAAGTTTTAAATTCCGCTGTTATTTTATGTTTGTCTTGTGATGTTACTGTTTACCTATAATGCTTTACGGAACTTAATGCATTCTGTTAAAGAGTGACATTAACGGACGTGGGGTGTCACATTTCCTAGTCCATATCTTATATGGTGTTTTCAAACTTGTTTTAGTAGGATTAAACGTTATTGTTCTAAATTTAATTTATTGGAAGATCTATATGACTTATCATTAATCGTACTATATCTTATAAGGTGCAAGGTCTCCATTCAGACACACCATTCCAATATGGTGTTCTAGATAGAGTAAGTTGTGAAACAATTTCAAACTCGTATGGATAGTCATTAAATAGTTGGCTTAAATATTCTCTTTCGATCTATTCAAAAGGTATTTATTTTCTATTGAAATTGGTTTTGAACTTCATTTTTTGAATTCTTTAAACTTTTCAAAGGATTCCGATTTGTGTTTCATAAGATATGCATATCTTTATCTACTGATATCATCAGTAAATGAAGTAATAAAACCTACCTCTAGTCTATGTATTCATTGCTCTATATACATCATTATGTATGAGACCCAACAACTACTAGTCCATTCACTGTGTTAAGTGAAAGGTGATTCAGTTATTTTGCTTAATAAACAAGAATTGCATACTTCATATGATTTGAAATCAAATGAGCTCAAAATTCCATCATTGAGAAGTTTTGATATGTTTTTCTTGTTTGTATAAGCTAACTGACAATGCTAAAGGTGTGATGGATTTAAATTATTAAATTTAATCCACTTGGTTTTATATCAAGTACATTATAGTTAACAATTTATAAAGATCATTAACTATTTGTGAAATTCCATAAGATATTTCATTTAAATAAATTGAATAACAATTGTTCTTTTATTACAAATGAAATTTAATCTTGTCTTAACAAGGTTTATAGTAACATTATTTTTAATGGAATTTCATAATAACAATTATTTTGTTTATTAAATTAAGCCAGTATATATATATATATAGAACGACAATCAACTTTCTACGGAGAATCCAGCAACATTTGCTTCATTTCCAATCGTAAGTCCACTTGTCCTTTTATCAGATTTCTACTTATTTTACAATTTCTGTAAATTTACATACATATATGTGATTGATATCTAGTATCTAATACTAGGGATGTATAACTAGATTTTATAACATTTATATCATTTTCGGTTGAAGTCATACTTTAACTCTCGTTCTAGATCTTCTATATTTGTGAAACAATTACGTTTAATTTGTTTGAGGGAAATCCTCAAATTTCAATATTAGTCAAAATTTTTGATTTAATTCAATTTATCCTTCTTAAGGATTAATTAAAATTATCGGAGTTATTTTTTATTTAATATCTACATTAGATAATAAATAATAACTGATTCTTTAATATTCATTTAATGAAATATAAAAAAAAATTGACAATCAAAATTTATATTAACATAAATGTATAATTTAAACTAAAATATGCTCCCACTCAAATTAGCATCCCTCTATTTATATATATATATGTATGTATGTATGTATGTATATGTATATGTATATGTATATGTATATAAAAAGTATATGTATATAATGGTGTTCCAAGATCCATATATAGTCATGCCCTGACCTAGCTTTGGCTAACACCCCAAAACACAACCTTTTAGGTAGACATCTTTTGTCAATTATATCGTGTATATAACTCTTGGATCGCATGATGAACATTTTGTTCAGTATTATTCATTTTCTCAAAATATAGATAATTCATGCTATTGTATCTAAGGCAATAATCCTATTATGTAGCCTTAGTTAAATCAGACCCAATAATACAGTCAAAGCACCACAATTACTCCTACCGCATATAACCAAAATAAGAGGATGCACAATGCTTTGGCATTACCTACATCCAATGAGATTGGACATTGATGGGTGTATTATAGGAAGACTTCACCATGATTTAATATAGAAAATTTTACTTTAAATGGAATTTATAATTCGTAGTGGTAAACAATACTAAAGTTAATTACACATATCATAATATATGTATTTTATATTCGAAATATAAATTGGATTTAAATAATATATTTAAATTCAGCTTTATCTCGGAATCATGCCTATAATTCTTTTGAACATTTCAAAATAATAGTAGTCAAAACCAAACTCTCATATATCATTTCCAATATATGAACTTGTATATAGTATTCAAGAGTAAACAATTTCTAATCGACTGTGTGGCAGCAATATCTACACATGCTAGAACAAGTAAATGAACATGACCCATCGTTACTAAGAATATTGATACAATACATATATAATTATCATATCATATCATTTTTCAATATACAAAGTGTCATACTCTATACATTAGTTCAAAATTGCATGATTAATTCAAACAAGCAACAAATATACAGGATCAGACCTTGTTTTATATAATAGAACATTATATATCTTATATGTATATATTCAATTATCTCTTATAAACAACATTTGTCTCTTATAATTTTCAACCACACATGTTAAAATAATTATACACAGATCTGCCTTGACTTGCTTTTATTTTGTATCTACAACATAAAACATATGTTCATTTATACAAATAAAGAGTCATACCCTTTCCAGTATAATCACAATACAAAATCCAATAAGTTATTTATAAATTTACTCTGTTACAATACATGTTATATATATATATACACACACACACACCATTAAGTATTACATACAAGTTCAAAAGCTTATGCACATTTAATAAGATTTACATATATTGTCACTCACTCTTTTGTACAGGTTCAAGTGTATGCTTACAATATTTTCTCCTGTGCCAGTTAAAACAGAGAATTGTAATATCTATTATTGCGGATTTGAGCCCTACTGAGTTGATCTTTAGCTGAAACAATTTCAACAACCACAATTCCTGCATGTATGAAACAATTTCAATCATGAGTTTAGGCAGAGTTAAATACATCATATGTATTTACTATTTATGCATTTAGTTATATATACATCAAATGTGTATACAACTTCTATATGCATTAAATCAACAACCCATATTTTCTCTTAATACTTTGAAGTTTGTAAAATCACTATATATATATATATATATATATATATATATATATATATATATATATATATGTAGATATATATATATATGATCCAGGAGATGTGTAATTATAAATCAACATTTATAGAACAGATTAATGCTCAGATTCAAGTACATTACACACACACATACATACATACACACACACACACACACAAATATATATATATATATATATATATATATATATATCAACAAATCGCGTTTGCTGTGAACAAAATTTTTTAATATGTGTAATCTTAGGTGAATGCAACATGATACCTACCAGCATTGTTAACAATAATATTCACAGATTTGTGAAACATCTAACATGTCAAATTAATATAAATATGTTGAGTAGAATTATCAACATTATAGATATATAACTTCAACTACATAATATCTGTATCTATATATATACACACACACACACACACACACACTAGGTTAGTCCCCGTGCGATGCACAGCTGAAAAAAAAACTTTAGATTAACACTTTTAGAAATATACATATAAATGATATATTATTTTTAAAATAATTATTTTCAATAATGATTTAAATTAATTCATTTTATATGTAATTTAGGTTACACATACAATTCAAAGGTAAATTAATAATAACTATTTGATTGCATGAAGATTACATAGATATTCTTTGTGTTAAAAGTAACACGGTACATTAAAATAAAAAGGCTAAGATATAATAAAGTTGACTTGAGAATATTTTCAAAGGATAAAGCAATGAATGGTTCAAATATTAGTACAGTCCCGTGTGGTTGCACGGCTGCGTTTAATGAAACATCCAACAAATACTACACCAAATAAATTGAATGCAAAATATTGCTTCGGTTTAGATTACAATTGGAAGAAATGAAGAAAATTGGAAACATTCTCATTTCAATCAAACATCCATGCAGTACCGTGCCAAATAATTAGCACATTGCGCATTGTTTTTAAGTTAAAAGATTTTAAGTTGCGTAGTCACCAACATGGATTGTACCCATGCAGATGCATGGTTGTAAAAATATATAATTTTGTATTGATACTTTTAAAAATATAGATATAAATAATTGTAAGTGCATGATTACATGCTAATAGATCAATACTAAAAATTATTATTGTGATGTTATGATATATTATTTTTACAATAATTATTTTCGATAATGATTTAAATTAATGATAAAAAAATTATTCACGCATATTCGAGTCATATTTGAGTCATGGCCACTTCAAGTTGAGTTCAATATTTTTAGATAGGGTTTTGTAAAACGAAAACTAATCCATTTTATATTTAATTTTTTTGACATATAACTATTTGCTATATATTATAAATTTATTAAGTGCTTTTTCTTTTGAATAGTTCATATTATTAGCATTGTTATAGTAAGATATGAGCCATTTTCACATTCAATCATTAGAAATATAATAAATTACATTATAACAATTAAGCATAGATATGTATAATTACATTTTGACTCGAACTTTTTATCTATAGAATAAATCGTAGATATGAACTAACTGTCATACTCAGATTGTTATAATATTAACCGATCGTAATCTTAGGTCAGTGTATATGGACAATAAAATACATAATAGTGGAAAATGTGTGCTTATTAAATTAACTATAGTCTACATATGTTAGTTTTGTGTATTAACAACAAAAAATTTATACATCTTTCTTTGGTAAACAAATATCAAGTGCAAAAGAATGTATAACAAAATTGTTACTTGTAATTTCTACAAACACACTAACTGAATGAGTAAATAGAATAAATAATAGCACATGGCACAAACAGGATTCTCAACTATAGCTCCAAAGAGTGTAACACGTTATGCAGACTTTATTAAAATTCAACACCATCACATAAGTGCTATCAAAAAGGACGTAATGTTCACAAATGGATAACTGCATACAAAACAAAAGGGAAATAGCCATTTAGAACTAAATTCTGAAGGAGTCTCTGAATGAAGAAATAGATATGGAAGTATAGAACAATAAATTAACATCTAGGTTTAAATTTTATAATCTGAAACTGGCTTATAAAAAATATAACGTGCATATAAATTAACATTGAACTACCATAACAAGGCATTTAATATTTTGAGATATTAGAAAAATAGCATGGACTTCCATGTTCAAAAGGTTGTAATTTTTTTTTGTTGCATAACAACTTGCTTTCATGATTTAATAACATCATACATCATAAATATATGGTATATATTATATCAAAACATTCCAATGAAGAATGTAAAGCTTTTAAATTTGATCCTCTTAGTAGGGAATTATTAGACAAATATTAAAAAGATCAAATGTCAATTCTCAGCTTGAAGTAGCAGCAGTATCGGTCATCCAAACAGGAGTTTTCTTCCTAGTTTTTGAAATTGTTTGTGAAACAGCATCCGGCTTCACATTACCCTTCACTGTCACCTTTTGTTCCCTTAAGTTCACATCAAACGACTCCAAACCATCCATCTTGCCAAGTGTAACACCCCACCTCCGCCAATGCCACTCTTGCAAGCGCACTAGCATTGGAGGGGCGTTAAACGAGGTAAACATGCATGCAGATATCACAAGACAGAACATATAAGTAAAACAGAGTAAATAAAGCAGCGGATAAAACTACTATTTCAAAACCATAGTCAAGTTACATCAAAGTATTGTCATTATTTTCCAACTACTACAAGTCTAGAAAACATAAACTAAAAACTGGAAATAACATAAAGTAACTATCCCCAAAGTAGAATAAAGCCATAACATGCTCAAGTCCAAACCGTACATGAGCTATCCAGAAAAGCAGCTAAAGATCCAAGCTAGGTACCAGTGTTCCCACCCTGTAAACCTGGGGGGGGGATGGAAGAAAAGAGGCGAAAGAAAACGGGTCAGTCAAAAAGACTGGTAAGCCCTACCTACTATTAGTATAAAAACTAATTAAGTTAATTAGACATGTAAAGCAGAGATGAAACATAGGGTGATAACTGGCATGGTGAAAAGTTAACAAGATAGATCAAGTGTGGCATCGCATATACAAGGTCAAGTTGCACCAGGTGTGTACTAGTATTCCAATCCATGTCAAGTATAAACAAGAAATGATCCCTTGGCCCAAAGCTGGCCCAATATCATGAGGTGACCTAAATCAAGGTCCTACTACTCGGTCTAGTCGATCGGCTCCCTATAAGCCTAACTCGTTGTGTATCGGTGTCATACGGCTTAATCGTGGAATGTAGTTAACTGTGCAAGGTCCACCCCAGGGTGTATCCAGCCCTAAGGTGTAAACCACAGACATAATTCAAGCACGCACAGTCTAAACCTACTGGTGCCCATGTTCAACTCCGGACTTAATGTGCACGACCATGGTCTGCCTGAACAACCGGTGCACCCTTCAGCCGTCTCTTTTGGTCTCTTACAATCAGTCCAGTAATCGTGCCCCACCCTAGCCTAGTCCAGGGTACCAATGATACTTCCAAGTGGTTTACTACTGAAAAGGACCATGTAACTAGGATTTCAAGCAGGTTAAGTGTGGTTAACCCTATCCTAACCATGTATTGAGTTGGTCAAGTGTATTCAAGCAGTTCATGACTTAACCCTATCAATACATCGGGTTTAATTGGTTAAGTATTCAAGTAATCCATGTCTTAACCCCACCAATCCATCGTGTTTAATTGGTTAAGTATATTCAAGTAGTCCGTGACATAACCCTACCAATCCATCGTGTTTAATTGGTTAAGTATTCAAGTAGTCCATGACTTAACCCTACCAATCCATCGTGTTTAATTGGTTAAGTATTCAAGCGGTCCATGACTTAACCCTATCATGTGGCATTAATTAACTTAATGCACCCCAACCTCTCACATTAGACTTTGTTGTGGTTACTAGTTAAGCCGGGCGGGTCCGGGTAGCTTTACCCCACAACCTAGTCTAACCTCGGGTTTTAAGTGCGATGTGACCAACTACTCACATTGGGTCCTATTGTTTGTAGCCACTAGTTAAGTCGGTCGGTTCCGAGTAGATTTATGCTACAAACTCAACCCAACCTCGAGTTGGCCACTTCCATGTTTTCTACATGTCATGTCCACGTTCATGTTTTCAAGCATAAACACATGTCAAACTTTCATGTCATATTTTCAAGTCATGTTTTCATGTTATTTAAGTTTGCCCAACTACATATAACGTATTCCCATCGCACGTAAATTCGCATCAACGCAAATAGATCAAAGAGGGAACATAACAATATGACAAGGTGGCATAAGATGGCAAAGTCTATCACAAGTTAAACATGGTGATATTTGAGGCCAAAAGGGGTTCAACATACTAGCATATGGCCTCAACATGTATGATAGCATAAAAGGTGACTTGGCCTCAAACATATCAAATAGCATAAGGGTGATTTGGCAACTAGCATGATAATAGCATAAGGGTGATTTGGCCACAAGCATGCATAATAGCATAAGGGTGATTTGGCCACAAGCATGCATAATAGCATAAGGGTGATTTGGCCACAAGCATATTAAGGAACATGAGGGGTTTAGGTTTGGCCACAAGTTAAACATGGTGGCATATGAGGCAAATGTGTTCATAAACTTGCATATTACATTATAAGCCTCAAAACATGCATGATATCAACTTTAGCATAATAGGTGAAACATGGCCATAAATGACATAGTATGATAGCTAGTGATTCGCATATAACATCATATGCAAGATAACATAAGGGTTATGAGAGTTTCTATGTTGCTTTATGCAACACTTCAAATCAAAGCTCATAGCTTTCTATGCACAAAGTCAAGGTGATAGCTTTACAAACATGCATAGAATAAATCTATGCATAACATGATAGAATCAAAGCTCATAGCTTTCTATGCACAAAGTCAAGGTGATAGCTTTACAAACATGCATAGAATAAATCTATGCATAACATGATAGAATCAAAGCACAAATCATACTTAGGCCCAAACTCAAACTTGCAACATGTCATATTTAACTTCATTGTTAGAATCTAAGAGTAGAATAGGGCTTACAATGCTATGAAGACTTATAAAATAAAATAAGATTGAGACGAAGCCACTAGCAACTCTAAAAACCCCCAAATGAATACAAGCTCCAAGTTGTCTTGAGAAACAAGAAGCTCCCTTTGATTTGTATGAAGAAAGATCCTTGTTTTGATGAAGAAAAGGTGGCTCTTTTACTAGCTTAGGACACTCAAACTTTCATGAAGAGGATGGAGGCCATGATATGAAGATGGAGGCCATGATCAAGAAACATTTTGGCATAGTTTAGTTGTAGGAATGATTAATGAGGGTTTAGGCTAGGTCTTAGGGTCTTTTTATAGAAGATTAGGTTAGTTTAGGCCATAGGATTAACCCTAGTTCAGATCTGGGCCATCAATTCACGTTACTATCCTCCAAACATGTCTTGAGAAACAAGTCAGGTGCACCCAGGCCAGACTGGCCGACCACCCAAGTCGACAGGGGTGTCGACTGGGCAGTCGACACAGCCTGGGGTGTGTCGACTCCCAAGTCGACTCCCCAGTCGACTTGGGGGTGGCGGGAATTTTTCCCGCCTTTTTTGCTTGACTGAATTTGAATTCTGAATTCAAATTTGAACTGTTTTTGAACTTGAAATTTTCTGAAAACTTTGACGGGCCATAACTTGGTCATACGGACTCCGATTTTTGAAAACTCGGACTCTATTTCGCGTATTTTTCCGAGACGAACGCAATGGCATAGCCCGTTTCCCTTGATTCGGACTTTATCATTTAATTCTAACTTGGTTTATGTTATAACATGTTATTTAAAAATACGAGTTGTTACATTCTCCCCTCCTTAAAGGATTTCATCCCCGAAATCTTCAAGTTAGGAAGAATATATCCTACCATCCATCATCCATCTACTCAAAACATCATCCACAAGTAAACATTGTCCTTAAAAGATTCTAAATGCTGTATGATCATATGCAGAGGTGTGTATATATGTACTTATCTAATGCGAAAATCAGGGGGTTACTGATTCAGTAAACCTCCTTAATGCAAAGTATGTTAGTGAAATGAGTCCATATGTATGCAAATTCCTAGCATAATTTATAATCTCTATATGAGTGCACATAACATTCATCCATATGCAACATCCACGTGATAGCATAACAAGTTCCATCCTTGAATAAGTATAAGCACTCATGCATATGCAATATGAAAGTGTGTGAGCCGATCTTAGTGCCTAATGTGTATCATGCATCCACGAGTATCCACTTGCAAACACTTGCAACCACTTGCAAACATCAAGCATAACATGTTTCAAATACATGTTTCATCCAAAGGGTTTCTACCTAAGGTTCTCATGACATGGTTAACAAGATAAACATGGATAGCTAAGGAAAGATATGCTAACTAGGAAAAGAGATCGAGAATGTACCCTCAAAAGAAATGGATAAAGCCCACGCATCTTCTCCTCGGTTTCCCAAGTTGCATCTTCATCGGCTTCACTCCACTGAACCTTTACTAACTTGACTCCTCGAATCCTCAGCTTCTTGATCTCCGTTCCCAAGATACGAATCGGAGCTCGCCTTAAGGTCGCCTCTTTCTCTACCTCCATGTCTTCAAGAATACTTGGTTCAACCACTTCGGCTCACTCATGTAGGCACTTTCGGAGATGCGAGACATAAAAGACATTATGCCATCCGGCCAGCTTCTCGGGCAATTCCACCTTATAGGCCATCTTCCCAATTCTCTCTATGATAGGGAAGGGTCCTACGAACCTTGGTGCTATCTTTCCAACTTCTCCAAAACGAACCATGTTTCGTAAAGGAGAAACCTTCACGAAAACCATATCTCCAACTTCGAATTCCAAATCTGTCCGTAGCTTGTCAGCATAGGATTTCTGTCTGTCTTGGGCCGTTTTCATCCGTTTTTGAATCAACTCTACCTTCTCGGATGTGTCCCTTATCATGTCGGGCCCAAGTATAAGCTCATCCGTTCTCTCCCACCAACATGTTGGTGACTTGCACGGCCTCCCATACAAAGCTTCGAATGGTGTCATTCCTATGCTTGTCTGATAGCTGTTATTATAAGCAAACTCTACAAGAGGAAGGTGGTCTTCCCAAGTACCACCAAAGTCAAGAACACAAAGTCTCAAAAGATCTTCTAGCACTCTATTCACCCTCTCGGTTTGGCCATCCGTCTGGGGGTGATAGGCTGTACTTAGATTCAATTGCGTACCCATCGCTTCTTGCAAACTATTCTAGAACTAGATGGTGAAGATTGGGTCACGACCGCTAACTATGCTGGAAGGAACTCCATGCAATCGCACTATCTCTCGAAGATAAACAGATGCTAAACCTGATACAATCCTCTTGTTCTTTACTGGAATGAAATGGGTGCTCTTCGTAAGTCTATTAACTATGACCCATATCCTATAAAGCCAAAATAGTTTGGTCATCTTAATGGACATCTTCACCCCAACTATAAATCACAAACAGGCGAGTCATACTCCTTATGGGGTTTGCAACAGAACTAAGATTGAGAATAGGACCGAGAGGATATACTTAAAAGATATCATGCGAGTAAGCTCTACAGAATAATAGGGATCAAGGATATATTCTTAGAAAGAGATATAATGCGCATATCTAGTCTTCAATCTTCTAAGCCGCATTTTCTTGTGCTTAATCCCATCGTGCCTTGACCGTCTTTTAACTTCACAATTTCGTAGTTTCCAAATATGAGTTGGAACTCGTTTCACCGTTGCCTCTCGTTCCACATCCACTTATTCTTTTCCTAAAATACTTGGCTTAAATATAACTGCGTGCTCATGGTTTCATGCAAGCTTTCCAAAATTCGTTAGTGAATCCTGGATCTCGTTTACATACCATACGGTATTCTACGCAGAAGAACTATCTCTTGAAAACAAATGCCACTCCACGTTGCCAAATGTTCGTACTAGGGTGATTTCTATACCTCATGCTTAAGCGAAATGGACCATCCGCCTTAGTGGCGAACACTACTTGATTGGATTACAAATTTCCAATAAAAGTGCCAAGGGATTCTAGATAACTAATCATGACGGACCCTAAAGGTCACACGAGATTTCGAGGGTATTACCGAGGCGAGTCATGAGCCTCGCAACCCTATGTTCGAAGTCAAGAATGGCTCCATAACCGGACAACCAATCCATGCCCAAAATCAACCTGTGTCCCATAAACCCGAGAACATAAGCATTACACATGAATTCTACGCTCAAGATAGAGATTTTCAAATCCATACAAATCGCAGATAGATGGGCCAAACCCTCAATTGGATTTGAAACTTCTAACGGGATCCTCAACAAAACTAGTACTTAGGTGCAAACTTTCAACAAGATCAAAAATAAAACTATGCGATGTGCCAGAATAAAACAAGGTGCGAACAGGATAATCAGAAATGTAAACAAGGTTTTCTACAGAAATACTACCTCGATCAAGAACTGGAGCGATGTTGAGAGTATGCACTAGCCCTCCAGAAGGTCCTGCTCGCTGAGTTTGCCTTTTCCCTTGTCCCCGCTTTTTCGGGCAATCCTTGCTATAGTGTCCAGACTCTCCACAATGAAAGCATTCTCCCAACTTCCTTTTCTTCTTCCTACAGTCTTTGGCTATGTGTCCAGTAATCCCACAGAAGTTGCACCTCCTCCTTTCTCTTGACTTGTTGTCCTTGCTATTGTTGTTCTTGCCTCGTTTTCCAGAATCTACCTTCTCGCCTTGAGACTCATTTGCCTTGACCTCCTTCTTGCCACTCTTATCTTCCTCTTGAAGCAGGGCCATATTCACCAAACTCTCGAAAGTCGCCCCCATGGGTATATGAGACATGGCCAAACTGCGCAATGGCTCATTCAATCCTAGAGCAAAGCGTAGGGCCTTTTTAAGAGCTGTGTTAATCAAGTCTAGACCGAACCGAGCAAGTTGATTAAACGTATCCACGTATCCCCTAACTGTCATGTCCTCTTGCTTTAGAGATAGGAACCTCTCCATCTGAAGGTTCTCTTCTGTCGATGATAGAAACCTCAGTCCAAACCTTCTCCTAAAGTCATCCCAAGTCTGAATTGGCCTAGTAGTGGTGGTGACTACCCACCAATATGCAGCTTCCCCTTTCAATAGCCATACCGCTAACAGAACTTTCCTATGGTCCTCTATGTCAAAGGTAGCAAAGAGGTCTTCAGTTTAATTTAACCAGTTTCTTGCCTCAACAAAAGTCTCCGTCCCAACAAAATTCTTGCCACCCATCGCCTTAAAGTCCTTGCAAATCTTCGTGAAATCCGCTTGCGGATGCTGAGTAGGAGGAATGTTAGCCACGGAGGAAGGAGGAGGAATGTTCGCGGGGCCGGCTTCATTCGCCCTTGCCTCCATGTACCTTCTAAACCAAATAGGTATTGGTACGCCCTCCAGAATGGCAAAATTATCGGCCATACTGAAACGAAGAAAAAGATAGATTGAGAACGAGGAAACAAAGGATAGTGCTAATGACTTTTGGCGAATAGCCTTTTAAAATAAACTAGACTTTTCTTGGAAAATACTTAATCGGTTTTGAAAATAGTTTTTCAAAAGGTATGTTTCAAAAACCTTTTTGCTCAAATCTTGTAAACCTTATGCTCTGATACCAAATGTAACACCCCACCTCCGCCAATGCCACTCTTGCAAGCGCACTAGCATTGGAGGGGCGTTAAACGAGGTAAACATGCATGCAGATATCACAAGACAGAACATATAAGTAAAACAGAGTAAATAAAGCAGCGGATAAAAATACTATTTCAAAACCATAGTCAAGTTACATCAAAGTATTGTCATTATTTTCCAACTACTACAAGTCTAGAAAACATAAACTGAAAACTGGAAATAACATAAAGTAACTATCCCCAAAGTAGAATAAAGCCATAGCATGCTCAAGTCCAAACCGTACATGAGCTATCCAGAATAGCAGCTAAAGATCCAAGCTAGGTACCAGTGTTCCCACCCTGTAAACCTGGGAGGGGGAACGGAAGAAAAGAGGCGAAAGAAAACGGGTCAGTCAAAAAGACTGGTAAGCCCTACCTACTATTAGTATAAAAACTAATAAAGTTAACTGGACATGTAAAGCAGAGATGAAACATAGGGTGATAACTGGCATGGTGAAAAGTTAACAAGATAGATCAAGTGTGGCATCTCATATACAAGGTCAAGTTGCACCAGGTGTGTACTAGTATTCCAGTCCATGTCAAGTATAAACAAGAAATGATCCCTTGGCCCAAAGCTGGCCCAATATCATGAGGTGACCTAAATCAAGGTCCTACTACTCGGTCTAGTCGATCGGCTCCCTATAAGCCTAACTCGTTGTGTATCGGTGTCATACGGCTTAATCGTGGAATGTAGTTAACTGTGCAAGGTCCACCCTAGGGTGTATCCAGCCCTAAGGTGTAAACCACAGACACAATTCAAGCACGCACAGTCTAAACCTACTGGTGCCCATGTTCAACTCCGGACTTAATGTGCACGACCATGGTCCGCCTGAACAACCGGTGCACCCTTCAGCCGTCTCTTTTTGTCTCTTACAATCAGTCCAGTAATCGTGCCCCACCCTAGCCTAGTCCAGGGTACCCATGATACTTCCAAGTGGTTTACTGCTGAAAAGGACCATGTAACTAGGATTTCAAGCGGGTTAAGTGTGGTTAACCCTATCCTAACCATGTATTGAGTTGGTCAAGTGTATTCAAGCAGTTCATGACTTAACCCTATCAATACATCGGGTTTAATTGGTTAAGTATTCAAGTAATCCATGTCTTAACCCTACCAATCCATCGTGTTTAATTGGTTAAGTATATTCAAGTAGTCCGTGACTTAACCCTACCAATCCATCGTGTTTAATTGGTTAAGTATTCAAGTAGTCCATGACTTAACCCTACCAATCCATCGTGTTTAATTGGTTAAGTATTCAAGCGGTCCATGGCTTAACCCTATCATGTGGCATTAATTAACTTAATGCACCCCAACCTCTCACATTAGACTTTGTTGTGGTTACTAGTTAAGCCGGGCGGGTCCGGGTAACTTTACACCACAACCTAGTCTAACCTCGGGTTTTAAGTGCGATGTGACCAACTACTCACATTGGGTCCTATTGTTTGTAGCCACTAGTTAAGCCGGTCGGTTCCGGGTAGATTTATGCTACAAACTCAACCCAACCTCGAGTTGGCCACTTCCATGTTTTCTACATGTCATGTCCACGTTCATGTTTTCAAGCATAAACACATGTCAAACTTTCATGACATATTTTCAAGTCATGTTTTCATGTTATTTAAGTTTTCCCAACTACCCATAACGTATTCCCATCGCACGTAAATTCGCATCAACGCAAATAGATCAAAGAGGGAACATAACAATATGACAAGGTGACATAAGATGGCAAAGTCTATCACAAGTTAAACATGGTGATATTTGAGGCCAAAAGGGGTTCAACATACTAGCATATGGCCTCAACATGTATGATAGCATAAAAGGTGACTTGGCCTCAAACATATCAAATAGCAGAAGGGTGATTTGGCAACTAGCATGCATAATAGCATAAGGGTGATTTGGCCACAAGCATGCATAATAGCATAAGTGTGATTTGGCCACAAGCATGCATAATAGCATAAGGGTGATTTGGCCACAAGCATATTAAGGAACATGAGTGGTTTAGGTTTGGCCACAAGTTAAACATGGTGGCATATGAGGCAAATGTGTTCATAAACTTGCATATTACATTATAAGCCTCAAAACATGCATGATATCAACTTTAGCATAATAGGTGAAACATGGCCATAAATGACATAGAATGATAGCTAGTGATTCGCATATAACATCATATGCAAGATAACATAAGGGTTATGAGAGTTTCTATGTTGCTTTATGCAACACTTCAAATCAAAGCTCATAGCTTTCTATGCACAAAGTCAAGGTGATAGCTTTACAAACATGCATATAATAAATCTATGCATAACTTGATAGAATCAAAGCTCATAGCTTTCTATGCACAAAGTCAAGGTGATAGCTTTACAAACATGCATAGAATAAATCTATGCATAACATGATAGAATCAAAGCACAAATCATACTTAGGCCCAAACTCAAACTTGCAACATGTCATATTTAACTTCATAGTTAGAATCTAAGAGTAGAATAGGGCTTACAATGCTATGAAGACTTATAAAATAAAATAAGATTGAGACGAAGCCACTAGCAACTCTAAAAACCCCCAAATGAATACAAGCTCCAAGTTGTCTTGAGAAACAAGAAGCTTCCTTTGATTTGTATGAAGAAAGATTCTTGTTTTGATGAAGAAAGGTGGCTCTTTTACTAGCTTAGGACACTCAAACTTTCATGAAGAGGATGGAGGCCATGATATGAAGATGGAGGCCATGATCAAGAAACATTTTGGCATAGTTTAGTTGTAGGAATGATTAATGAGGGTTTAGGCTAGGTCTTAGGGTCTTTTTATAGAAGATTAGGTTAGTTTAGGCCATAGGATTAACCCTAGTTCAGATTTGGGCCATCAATTCACGTCACTAGCCTCCAGACATGTCTTGAGATACAAGCCAGGTGCACCCAGGCCAGACTGGCCGACCACCCAAGTCGACAGGGGTGTCGACTGGGCAGTCGACACAGCCTGGGGTGTGTCGACTCCCAAGTCGACTCCCCAGTCGACTTGGGGGTGGCGGGAATTTTTCCCGCCTTTTCTGCTTGGTTGAATTTGAATTCTGAATTCAAATTTGAACTGTTTTTGAACTTGAAATTTTCTGAAAACTTTGACGGGCCATAACTTGGTCATACGGACTCCGATTTTCGAAAACTCGGACTCTATTTCGCGTATTTTTCCGAGACGAACGCAATGGCACAGCCGTTTCCCTTGATTCGGATTTTACATTTAATTCTGCCTTGGTTTATGTTATAACATGTTATTTAAAAATACGAGTTGTTACACCAAGCACTATTTTTAACAGCACCGACACAACCTTTACAAGACATGTCAACTTTGAGCACAACCGTCTCAGCCATTCTGAACCTGAAGGGAGCTAGGAAAATGTGATTCACGATTCAAAAAAATATCATATAAAACCCTTTATTGGTGCCATAATTATTTGACTATAACCATATATTTACAGCCTATGGTGTAAAATGTGGCCAGCAAAATAAACAAGACTGCTGAAGTCCTTGAATGATAATCAGATATGGATAAGGGAAAAATCCATAAATTATATAATGAATCTTACACATCTTAAATATACTTGCATATAAAATATCATAGCGATGGTGAGAGCACTACAGAGAAAATACGAAATTAAGAGTGATTAATCTATATGATGAGTCTTTATTTGAAGTTATATTGTTTATGGCTCAAACTTTAGCATAAAATACACTATAGAAATTAGATCCCAATCCATGTCAAGGAATTGATGTTATCGAATAGTACAGTAAATGAATTTACTGTTAAAAAACAGTAATATTCTTACATAATAAGAAATACCAATAATATGTAACAGGCACTTCCCTATGTTTCCATGCATGCTCTTCCAAAGACAACTCATGTTGCGCATGTTACTAAATTCACCATGAAGCTACATGCTGTGTTCAATAGCCCTTCACAACACAAATTATTTGCTTCACTTTCCCAAGCTACATCTCTACAATCTTACAGTCCTATAGTATGGGTTAACTACAACAACATGTAGTATATATTTTGAAGTTCAGAACGATGCTATTACCAAATAGTTAACCTCAACATTACTTTGACTACCAACTAAGACCACATGTTTCCTTGATGGGTATAGTCATGAATATTACCCTGGAACCGTTCATATTATGAGGACCCAAAAAAATCAACTTAGTGGACGTCAAAATTCCATGTGCCTGAATATATTAAAAAACTTCTAGCCCCTTCATCTCTAAAGTGTCCACTATTTTCACTGAAATTGTGTAAATTTAATTCAAACTTTATATGCACATATACTGTTGTGTAAATATTAATGAACAACACCCCTAAATTGGAAGACTGCGGTTGGTATTCAAATCTAGTAGAAAATCTAAGTCCGAGACTATACCATATCAAGTGAAAGGAATATATAATCGATTTTTTTTTCAAACTACAGTTATTATAAGAATTAGAGCTTGCATTCCAAATACGTATAACCTCACAAAACTAAATCTGACAATCCAGTAAACAAAAGAAAAAAAGGTTAAAAAGAAAAAGCGAAGAAGGATCAAAACCAAGGGGAAAGAAGATATCTTCCAAGTACCTTACAACTTATAGGTAAAAGTAGACTCGGCAAGGTCGATGTCCCTAGCAAGGGCAGCTCCTTGTTCATACACTCCATCTGTCCATCATCTGGACACTGCCTGCTACTATCCTGGCTTCAGCCTGAAGATGCGCCACCCACTCCTGCCTCCTTCTAACATCTTTGTAGGAGTACACTGTATCAGCTATGGAGATGTCCATATCTCAAGTGTATGATATTTCTACAAAACCATAAAAACAAAAAACTTCAATTAATATAATGAAAATATATAAAACCATGCAAACCATAAAAGCAAATAGCATTACATTCTTTTTTTAGGTTAAACTAATATAAAACCATTAAAACTTCAATGCAATGAAAATAACAAAAAATAGCAAAATTAAGATACTTTTATATGTAAATTAAGATATTACATGAAGTAATGATTTTCATTCATACTTTTGTGGAACAAACATTACTTCATGCACATTTCAGTAAGGGTAAAGTCACACACTCCGTATTATTTATTCAACTTTTGTTCGTTGTCTAATAACGATTATTATTAAACCTACATTCATCAGTATAACTGACAAAGAACGTTGAATATGAAGGCAACAATTTCTGTTTATTCAAGCACTATCACTTCAATCATGAATGTTACCATAAAAAATACATCATAAAATACCACTGCAATTAGTCAATTGTGGAACAAAAGTTCAGTAATATACTATTTATTTTTATTACAGAATTCAAGCGTTACATGGTTTAGGCCAATCGTGGTTTAATAAAGCCTGGTTCAATAGAAAATATTATGATAACAGCGTAAAGAGCTCATGCTGGAAGGAATGGTCACTTAAATGTCCTTTAACACTAACTTCAGCTTATTTGAAGACAGATGTAAGTGGAATCACATACATTATTGGGAAGAAAAAGAAATCATCTTACCTTATTTAACATAAAAATTCTTCAATATAAAATTCAAATAAAATTTTGAGAATTAAAACCAAGATCTATAAATAAATTTTTAGAAATAAAATCTTGAAGAATGCAACATTATGTAGTTACATGAAAAAAACTGCATACACTGAAAAATAACTGGTACCTTTAAAGACAAATTGTCCACTGAGGGTTGCTGAAATTCGCCTAGTTTGTTACTACAAATTCAAACTTTCCATTCAGTTATTTCCTTTGTTCTGTCCCTGAAACTGATATCAACCAAATGTTGTGCATAGCAGTAGTAAGAATGGATGCTTAAGCAACATTAAAATGATAATAAAAATAGTAGATGTATTGTTATGAAAAAAATGGCTATAATCTATAAACACAACATTAAAGTTTTGTTTTCAACTGTAACCAAATAAATATGAAAACAAAAGCACAACTTATTGGGCAATCAAATAAACAAAACAACAGATGAGTTTTATTTTACACTAATAGCTAGTTAATTTCAATTATTAAGTCAACAATTCAAACAAAACAATGTTAAAATGATATATTTCAAATAAAAAAGATAAAAGTTGCTCATTCGTAATTTAGTAATTTAGAATAACCCCGGATAATGAAGATACTAATTCTGGTCGACCAAGTTGTATAAAGAATTCAGTAGAACAAAAATAAAAAAGATACCTTAAAAGTTGTTGGTAACTGAAACAATCTGACATTCCATTTGAAACTAAATATTATTTTGTAAAATATTTCACCTTTTATCAGTGGTTAGTGTAATTGTACTAAAAGCATCTCAGAAGAGGAATATGCCTCAAAAATAAAGAAGATGCTTGCATTTCTACATCTTCGTATGTTTTGAATGGATGGAACATAGCACGTCAAAAGAGGAACTATGACATCTCAGTTTTGAATTTTATTGCGTTATGATTAACATAGAAATGTGTTTATTTTATGCTCTTAAATCTTATCTTTTGTATATAAATAAATATTACTTAGGTATTATTTTGTCACTTTTACAGATATGTCAACTAAGCCACATGCAGTCAGAAAAACAGAAAATAAAGATCAAAATGATGTGTATATACATATGAAGATTTGCAGATGAAGACTTAACATTGTATTGCTTTGGAGTTTAAGATATATTCATGTTTGGTTGAATAAATCTTATGAAATTATATCTCCCATCAATTAGTCACATGCCAAACAAGGAAGATACGGGAGGAATAATGGCTAATTAAGAGGGGAGGAGTAAATGCTGATTAACAGGCCCGTATATGCATAGATTGGATTGGGGTTTTAGGTTGACTATCTATCCCCTATAAATATCCATGTAATCTCATTGTAAACTTCTATCCGGGAACGAATAAAGTTTTCTTTTTCTTCTCTTTTCTTTAAATTTTTTAATTTTTATTTTCTACATTTTTTCTATTTCTTAGCAACTAGTGCCATCTACACAATTGGATTTGGTAGAGTACTAGTTGTATTTTACATTTATTTTCATTAGTGGTTAATCGTTTGATTAGTTTCAATGATAATCCTAATTTTATTTCTGTTGTTATTCCTATTTTGCACTTTTATTTTCTGCATTTTTATTCTTGTTTTGCAATTTACTTTCATTAGTGATTAATCGTTTGATTAGATTCAACGATAATCCTAATTATTGCAATTTCAATTGTTCTATTTTCAACCAAATCTCAAAAGTCGTCTAACTCGCCTACGAAATTCTATAAATAATAATTTTTAATTTGCCTCCCTATAATTCGACCTGCATACTACACGATCTGTGCGCTTGCAGAATTTATTTTAAAATTTCGCGTTTTTCTAGTTCATAAGAAAGTATCGATCAAGTTTTCGGTGCCGTTGTCGGGGAGGCAACGATTAAATTTTATTATTTATTTAATTTCTGATTTGTTTTTATTTTGTTTCCTTTTGTTTTTATTGTATATATAGAAAAAATATCTTATTTAGTTGATTTGGTATTATCCGCTGATACTCTAATCTTCTAAACAAGAGAAAAAAATAGTTGCCAAAATTTCTTGATATTCCTTTTTCTTTTCATTTATTTCTTCCCCTTTCCAAATTTTTTCCTTGTTCATTTTTTTCTCTCTCTTCTAATTTTACAATAATAAACAAAAAAAAGTTGCCATTTTTTCTTTTAATTAGTTGCCAAATTTCTCTAAATTGTTTCCTTTTTATTTCTCAATCTCATTCTTTTCTTTTACAAATGCTTCCTCCTTTTCTACATATTAAAAAAAACTCTTTTGAAATCTTTCCCCTTTTTGCCTTGTAATTAATTCTCTCTGAATAATTGGATCTCTTCCCACTTTTGCAATTTTCTTCCCAACCTTTACATTTCTTTCCTTTTTTCTGTTTATAAAAAAAAACTTCCTTGTATTTTTTTCTCTCTTTATTTCTTTATGCAAGCATCTTCCCCATCATCTTCCATACCAATTCATCCCTTCTACGACTCCATTCATCACATCTCACACACAACACCTCAAGCCAACTAGTCCTATCAGATCGAACAACTACACAATCCTCACAACCGCAGTTCTCTTACAACCATCAACCAATGCATCTTCATCTCCAACCACCTGTCCTCTCTACGCCTCTACCATACATATCACGTTTATACCCCGACAGCTCAAGCCTCTCACGCCATTCATCTTTATACTGCAAATCGCGTCCTATACCCCAATTCACATCAACAAACGCCCCCTCCTACATCATCCACTACGCTTCACCTCATCTACTGTTTTCAATACCATAACTCATACCATAACTCACCAAACCCGCTGGGCCGCTGCTCCACACCCGCAAACACTATCCAGACTTCTCACAAGTTGTTCATAACACTCATTGCCAAGTTCATTGACAGCCTCGCACAATTGACAAACTCTCACTCGTTCTCCATACAAACCTTACCCAAATCTCTAGTTCACTCCACGTCACAAACCCATACCAACCGACCATCGCAACGTCAACTTCGAACACCGTGAACCATTCGATCTGAAACCTCAACCAAAATCACAACGTCAACTCCAGTATCCAAATCATTCGTCGAGCCCTAAAAGTGAAACCCTAGCCACAATAGTCCTGAACGCCCAGATCTGCATCGAAGAAAGAAATAATTCACGATTTTATTCCTGAAGCTCAGCGTGCGTGATCTTGTTGGAGGCGTAATTTTATTTTTCTGGAGAAAGGGTTTATTTGTTTCCTTATAAAAGGGGAGCGTTATTGTTGGAACTATTCATTTAGTTTGTGTGGATTATTTTAGTCGGTGGGGGTTTACACTTTACATATCAGAATTATTTGGGTTTGAGTTTGCATAAAATTCGTTTTAAAATTTGATTGGTCTTATCTGTCTTTTATTGTATGAGTGCACAAGCCAATGTGGGTTGAGTCCAGTTTTCGGTTTGGTTGAGTCTAGTTTTTGGTTTGGTTGAGTCTAATTTTCTTCGCTATTTTTTTTCTTAGTTAAGTTTTTCTTTTAGTTTCTTTTTAGCTGAGATTGTTTGTTAACTAGGTTTTCTTACTCTAGTCATTTTTTTATTTTTTTAGTTTTTGTTTTAGTTCTTACTTAGTTTTTTTTTCTTTTATTTGTTTTTTTATTCGTTTTCTTTTCTTTTCAAAAAAAAAAGAAAAAAAATCGAATCAAAGGATTAAAGAAATTCAGAGATCAACCAATTTGCAAACAGTGGAATTGAATAGCTAACACACTTTAATTGTTCTGGATGGACTGCTATACCCCACTGTAAAATTTTCTTAACTCTATAGGTTCTGCAGCTGCTTTGAAAATTATAGAAATTGCGTGTAAAAATCTTCTGCAGGGGCAGTGGCTTGCTTGTACAATATTTTAATTTTCTGCAATTATTGTCTGATTGTTGTGTGGCCATAATTTCTGAATCTGTTTGTGAGGAACGAATTTCCATCATCACTCTCATTGTTTTCAATAATAAAAATAGACGTTGCAAAATTATATAATTGAAAAGTGGTGCTTTGTGAATTTGATTGTCTCATATAATCGGATCGCGAATATATATTAGTTCAATTTATTGAACTTTTAGCAAAAGAGGTTGTATATTACCGGTAAAACATTGGTCGTATCCCTTAGTATTTATACAATACGTGAATGGCCATAAGACCCTCTTCCAACTTCTAATTGAGTCAGTTAATTAATATAGCACAACTCATTCTTTTATACTATTTTGAACTAAGAATAATTTTTGTCTTCCCTTGATTTCATTCAATGTCTAATTCAAAAAAATCTTTAAGAGAATCGTGGGATAACAACCTGAGAGGACGTTCCCTTCAAGATTATGAGTATGAATTACAACTCATGAGATAAGATTTTCTGAAATTTCGTGAGCCCAATGATGACAATTTTCAAAATCAAAATCATGTATATGATCGAAATTGCGGTTTCAATTCAAATTTCAATAATTTCGATTATGGGCCATGTCCACATCAAAATAGTTTTGAATCCCAATATAACTTTGATCCACATCAATATGCGGTTGTAAACCAAAATTTTCAAAATTATAGCCCATACAAACATCTTAAAAATAACCAAAATTGCGATTTTCCCTCGAATTTTAACAGTTTTGGTTACGAACATAATTTTTACAATCAAAATGATTTCCAATATCATTGTCATTTTTCTGAAAATTCAAAACACCACCACATTGGAAATAATATTGATCGTGAAATTGATGTGGACTATAATTTTGAGAATCAAGAAATCCAAAACGAGAGCTCTCATATCAACAATTTTGAAGAATATCATCTTAACATTCTTAGAGAGAGGGTAGAAAGGCAAGATAAGCAGCTTGATGAAAAAGATAGAAAACTTGATGAACTTCTTTGTTTAATGATGTCTTTTCACTACTACAAAAGTGGGCATATTCGACATTATTTTACTGTGGTAGTAGATCAAAAAAGCGTTGTCATAGGCCATTTTTTTCAAATAGGCAACATCAGGGGGCGCGGCATCCGCGGCCGTTGCATTAGCCCTCTGAGGCAACGCTTTTGGCCATCTCCTGCAAAGGAAAGAAAGTATTGCATTATAACTGCACTGCTACACTATTAGCAAGTAATGCAACAAAACACAGCATTGCCTTAAGCATAAGTTACAGCCTGGCTTCTAGGTCATGATAATGAGAGCCACGTCAGCTTCCATGTAAGATGCCCACGTGTCACACGCCACATCAGCTCTCCATATTAGCTGCCCACGTGTCAAACGTCACATCAGCTGTGGGGCCCACGTGCCAAGTGGAATGAATAATATTTTATTCAATGCAACACTACTGTATTATGTAATGCAACACCATTATCCTAAAATGCAACATCAGAAAAAAGAAAATGCAACAATAGAAAAAAGCAAATACAACGCTTCAATTAAAATTTTTGCAATACCATATAATCATTTTCAATTGAACCATATAATCATTTTCATATATACATACAAAGATCATATATATATACATATACATATGAAAAACATGAACATAACTACGTTCTAATAATACAAAAAATAAAACTAAAAATCTATCTCCAACCGCGACAATTTTTGCATCTCTAGGCTGCCTCCTCGCCATCTTACACACTTTTCACAGCGGATGTACATCAATTCAGGGTGATAATGTTTGCTGCAATAGGAACAAATAATTAGACTTGGTACAAACTTTTTGGAGTAATTTATAAACACTGCTTGCTAGAACAAAATCAGCTCTATGATAGCTTTACAGTCTTAGGTATGCAGTTTAATGAGGGTTAAATCAAACATAATATGTAGATCCTGATGCTAAACTGAATTGACACAATATGTAAACCTTAACACTAAATTGAATCGGACATATTAATATTACTCAAACAAGTTGCACTCCATCCAATAAATTTTCAGAACATGGAAGAAGACAGTAGGGAAAATGGTGATGCAAAAGACATGTTTAGTCCAGCATTTAAATTACATGCTTAGTGTTTCTCCCAAATAGTATGCGTGCATCCATCATGAGCTGACTGTATAATTTAATCAATGTTTCATTAAAAATGGATAGATGATGCAAAAAACCTTACCTTGAGTTCAGTCTCAATGTTTCTTTTTGAAAATTGCAATCATTCCTGCACTTCATCCCATCCCTCCAAGATTATAACTCATAACATCATACATGAAGACCAATTATACCTTTATTTTGTATATGGCGATCATGAGGTAGTTTTGAGTATGCTAAAGTAGCATCAAAGTTGTAAACCCAATGTACCCGACGCTTCAAAGTTGCACAACCTGTACGACAATTGCACATGAATACAAAATAAGACTAATCATACTTATAAGATAGTTATATTCAATACCTACCTCTGATAGTATACTCTAGTGTATAAATCACCAAAGTCACCAGATCAAAGTCCAAATACTCTTGGCCTGATCATTAAAAATGAATAAATATAGTTCAATTATGTACGGTATTAGACATGTGCATATATTTGAAACAAAGTAGTAGAATCGCAGTGTTTCGTGTTGCAAGTAAAAACTTGAACTAGTGAATTTCTTGCCCGATCAGAATATGTACTGAACCACGTATGAAAATCCAAAATTAAAAAAACAGAGAATTGTCTAGCGATCAAATATAAAAAAGTCGTTCTTAAATAAAAATCAATCGGTTTAACAGATTTCAAGCATCAATACCAAAATTTTGCAGAAAATCACAACAACAACTGCAACTAAGAATTGAAGCAGCAAATAGCCACGCAGATCCAATCTCAGCCTATCTCGCGAAACTGGTAAAAAAACATCTCCGAAAAAACATCCAATAGGCTAAAAATCAAAATCAATACCAAAAAGGAAACTAGAAACTGGTAAAAAAAATCTCTAAAAAACTAAAAATCAATATCAAAAAGGAAAGCCAATGAATAACCAGTAGACTGTATATTCTAAAAAATTCATTAAACAGGGGTAGGAGATAGAGATATGCAGTATGCTTATCATGATCCAAAAGTTTAGTTAGCAATTCACAAAGCAATTTCATAGAAAACAATTTTATTATAAGACCTTGAGTATGCAGAAGCATGTTAAGGAAAGCACACTACACATTTGTGGCATTAACCATCTATACCGGTACCGTTCACATTTCCAAAAAAATGTCATCTCTCATATTAATAAGTATGCCAGTATGCTATACAATTGTGCAATTGCAGTTCTTAATAATCCTTTACCTATGTTATAAAAGACATATTAAGAAAACAAAAGCTTGAAAACATGATGTTCAATGTATAGTAAAATAGTTTAAAACATCTTTATTTTAGAATGCATCCAGAGTAACTTGCCCAGTTTGTGACATAAATTGGCGGTGAAGCAAGTAAGTAACAATGTAACATGTAATTAGAAACCACAACAAACGACAATTACGGATATCAGTAGTATTGTAAGCTCATAAATCCCAGTGGACAACTTCAAACAGAAGGCAAAAGCATGCTCACCTAACCGTCCAATCAGTAGTATGTCGGGCATTGTTTGATCCTTAAAAAACCAAAAAATATAAATAAAACTTCATCATTGAATTCTAAGGTATGAATATTGAATATCAGCAACAACAAAACACACATGTTTAAATTTGAATTTGCCAAGCATTGCTTTTTCCAAGATAATAGTTGTATGCTAGTAATTTACTAGTCATGTTGAAATTAAAGTCAAGTAGTGCAGCAGAATCAAATCCAAAATTTTGTGTTGTCGAGCTAAACATATTTCAGGATGGAGATACATAATGAGATGTGCTCAAGTGTTATGGAAGTTTCCTAAGCATGAGAATAAATCATTCTTAATATTGTCTACTAATCGAGCTAACTTATCAACTTAATTGTACATCATAATGATGTATTGCTTGCTGTGCTTGACAGAACATTACAATAACATGTATTGCTTTGCTTTGCTTGATGTATTGCTAGCAGCTTTAGAATTTGATTGAATCCCAGTAATGAGACCGATATATATATAGTGATATCTGATGTGCAACTAAATATTGTTCGAGTAATAAGGAGTCTTACGAGAAATCCAAACAAAGACAAATTAGATAATATTAAGGCTTCGTTTAGATTATCTGACCTGCATATCGTCGCCACTTTTCTCTTCACCAATCCCGAACAACCAAAGCAAAAGATTCCATGCAATTCTACAATCAGTTCAGAAGCAACCTACAGTGTTAAATAATTAGCACTAGGCAGTGTTAAATATTGGTATTAATAGTTAAAACTACAGGATAGGGTCATAAAGTGCCATTGTTTTTGTGAAACAATCAGCACTATGGACTAGCTTTTTTTGTCAAACAATAACAACAATGAGATGCCCTAGGCAGTCTTGTTCATACAACAAGCTCACAAAAACTAATACACAGAAGCCAAAGCCAGAAAGGAAGGAAGTGAGACTGCTACCCATACCATATCAGAAAAAGCAATAACATATCAGGAGGAATTATGCAATTTAAAAGCGATAATTTTTTATATTAACAAATTTGGTCTAGATCAGCATAACATGACCACACAAACTTGTTTGTGTTCGGCTAATTTTGTCAATTTAAAATCATAAAATAGGACAAACTTACCAGCAAACTATCGCGATCACTGTAATTCACAGGGGCTCAATTTTCGGATGTTTATATTCAAAATCTATTCTATTTTGGAATCTGATTATCACACATGTGCAGTTTTCTTCGTATATGTTTCTAGTTTTTATCCATACAACCACTGAGTAACTAAGGCATACACACACCTCTTTTTTTCATTCTGATATTCATATTCTAATGAGAGAAGCCTGGGTATTTGTACATCATTACCAACCTTAATGTTCTTGCTCTCCTCTTTTGAACACCATTAAATCCTTGTTCAATTTAGAAATAAAGAGCTCCATCATTAAATCTTATACCTCTTTGATTCTAATACATGATTAAATGGGAATTCCTTCTACCAGTTCAGTTTAACTAGGGGACCTCAATTAAGCCATTTAGTTAGCAATATATCACATTCTTATTCAAATTTACAGGCAAATGACTTACTATATTTAGTTATGAAGTTACACTACCCAATCACATACCTAACTTATATTTAGTTATAACGTCATACATATACTACCTGCACAAGTAATAAGATAAGAATATGGCCATACTTTTTTCAGTAATATTTATACATATCCTAATCCATTTATATCTGAGTTTGTAATTTATTATTACCCATACAAACTATAATAGTATTCAAGTTATTACGGCTTATCCTATGTGATTACCTGGCATCTCAATGCACTAGATACTTGAATCTACAAACCACACATACTCCAATCATCAATATGAATACTTTTGAAAAGATACTTGCTATCTTACTTCTTTTATATTCATTCTTGCACATAATTTTAACTAGCCTGCAAATAAAATGCACAGTTTACCAATCATTGTCTTCTCTCAAAGCAACTAGCATGCTCTTCAAACTTGCAATCGCAACAATTTCTTTCCAAATCTCCTCCCCTCGTGTCTAGTTGAGTTCAGTACCCAAAATACCCTCATCTTTGCCATATGTGACGATTCTCTGGATCCGAGGATGCGGTAAACTCGATTGTCATGCCGACTTTAGCTCCAACGAGGCAGTCGATCCTCATGTAGTTGCTAAGGTTCTCTCCTTAAGAAGGGATTTGTGCGATGGGATATTCTTGGAAGAGAAATAGTGGGGCAGTGGGGAGATCGTATTCTAGCGGCGATCTGATTAGATTCTGAGGATTAGATTTAGTGATTAGATATCTATGGTTTTGGAAAGGGGGTTGTTTTGGGAGAAGTATTACTGAAATGAGAAAAGTCATGCCAAAATTTTACATAACTAAAGTGGGGATCGAATTGAGCCATTGGATTAATCAACATCTACGGTTATTTATTGTTTAAATTGATAATACGGATCGCTGACCTGGATTGTGGATGGAACCGTTGGATTAATGAACATCTACGGTTATGTATTTGTTTAAACTGATAACGCGGACTACTGACCTGGACACATATTTATGTAAGGCTACGCTTTGAACTGGTGTTGCACGTTATAGCATAAGAATTCCAACCGCAACAGTACATTCACGTCTAATGCAACAACATATGACTATTTTTGCAGAAGATCAAAAAAATATGGCTTTCGCCACACTTTTCATGCAACGCACACATATTAGTGTCGAATATGTCCACTTTTGTAGTAGTGTTTAAAGAACAACTCGAGCAACAAAATCAAATTCAAACATGCGTTGAATCAGAAAATAGTCCATTCTTTACTCATAGTGAAAATTTTCAAATAACAACTTTGGACATTAAGAATAACCATCTAAATGAAGTTGTTCACAATTCAATAAATGATTTGGACTTCAACTCTTTTTCAGGAAAAAAAGTTAAGCTCAGATTTTGATCTTCCTCTTTCTGAATGTGAGAAACTTGAAATTCTAGAAATTGAACAGAATAAAAATGTTGAATTTTTCAATTCAAATTTGGAGAAGGATTTTAATGAACATGAATTTTTTGGACCGTATGAGGATGAGTTGCCAAATGAGAAAGAAGTAGATTCATTTGAAAATTTTAATTTTAAGAAAATTTCAAATAAACATGAAATTATCAGTGTCAAAAATACGTTATCAATTGAGAAATGTGATCACATAGTCTTGAACAACACTTAGAATTTAAATTTCATGAGTACAACTGAGTTTATATACGATCACAAATTCTTGGATAATTACACTGATAAATTTGTGGAATACATGGATCATCTTGGAAACGCTACTTCTGTGGGAAAACCTTGGGTTAGGATGACACTGGGCATTCATCTACTAGACTATAAATCGAGGTATAAAGATGAGATGGTTTTCAAAAACCTTTGCTTATTAGAAAACATGCCTAGACATAGTTTCATTGGGACTCATCGGGCTAGAACCAAGTATGGGCAAAAGGTTGGTGGCATTCTTTGCGTCGCAAACACGTATATCATTGTACATATGATCCATTCTTACATATAGTTAATTGCATTTCATTTTACAAATCATTTTACATTTAATTCATCTTTGGGTTCTATCTTTCACATTTAGGAAACGTGTTTACAGTGTAGACACGGTTTAATTCTAGTGTGAGGGGAGTCTGCATTGCTTTTTTTCATTTTTTTTTCTTAAAATTTCTTCTCTTTCTTTTTATATAGGACCATCATGCATTTTAGATCATAGTAACATGCCATATTTTTTTGCAAAATACGACATGTTTTAGATTGATACAACGAAATAAGTTAACAATTGTTAGTCAGTTGGTAGTATTTTTTTCTCTCAACTAAGATCGAATAAGAAATATAATGAAAAGTTGAATTTTGAGGGATAATAGTGTAACTGGTACTTAGGGAGATTCTTAGGTGATGGCCATGAAGTTTATTCTGTATTTTAGTCTTTGTTTAAATAAGTGGAGGACTTAAAATACTTATATTGGCTTTTCGAATCTTTAAAACTAAGTTGTGTTAAGCTGAATTCGCGTAACTCTCTCCTATTCTTATATTTTCAATAATAATAATAATAGCAATCCAAGGGTATCCAACACTGCTTGTATATCTAGCGTTGGTGTGCAAACCCGCCAAGCTCTATCTGACATGTTGTTGACAAAGTCAGCGTCTGAATATATTAGTCCCATTTTATGAGTTGGACACCTAAGGATTACTGACATGTTGTTGACAAAGTCCGCGTCGGTCTGCACAATCCGCTAAGCTCTGTCCCAACTCTCCGTCAGTCCGCAAGGCAGTGTATGGGTGTTATACCTTGGTCTTTTTAGTTCGGTGTATGTAATTAATTGTAAAATTCAATTTTTATAGAGATGGAGAACAAGCGATGATGCCCAAACACTTCTTGACCTTATTGATTTGACTAGCCATACACGAGGAAATAATAATACCACTTTACAAACTATGCCAAGCAAACTAAGAATTTATTTCATGGCTGCACTATGTTATCGACCGAACCAACTGGCCAAACTAGAGTTTAACATTAAAAACTTGATTTATGTTGAAAATTTGTGACAAGTTGAGGTATCTAAAATAAAATCAACTGGTTAGAAATTGTTAATTTAATTTGTTGTACCACTTTCCTGAAATAAGTCGTTTTTTCATTTTTGTTTTCAATTGCATAAGTCCTCTGCATTCATGTAGTTACATTAGAGCCATAGCATAGTGCATTCGGATGTTGTGGGTAGTATCCACTGAAAACCCTCACAAGACACCACTCGTCCTACTAGGGATACCTAGAGGTTTAAGGGCTTGTTGCATACGCTCAATGCAATCGTGTTTCCTACGAAAGTGTGACCTATCTATTTAGTTTTTTACTACTCGAGGACGAGTAAAAGATAAGTGTGCTGGTATTTGATTAACATAGAAATGTGTTTATTTTATGCTCTTATATCTTATCTTTTATATATAAATAAATATTACTTGGGTATTATTTTGTCACTTTTACAGATATGCCAACTAAGCCACATGCAGTTAGAAAAACAGAAAATAAAGATCAAAATGTTGTGTATATACATATGAAGATTTGCAGATGAAGACTTAACACTGTGTTGCTTTGGAGTTTAAGATATATTCATGTTTGGTTGAATAAATCTTATGAAATTTTATCTCCCATCAATTAGTCACATGCCAAACAAGGAAGATACGGGAGGAATAATGGCTAATTAAGAGGGAGGAATACTGGCTAATTAAGAGGGAGGAATAATGGCTAATTAAGAGGGGAGGAGTAATTGCTGATTAACAGGCCCGTATGCATAGATTGGATTGGGGTTTTAGGTTGGCTATCTATCCCCTATAAATATCCATGTAATCTCATTGTAAACTTTTATCCGAGAATGAATAAAGTTTTCTTCTTCTTCTCTTTTAATTCTGTAATTTTTATTTTCTGCATTTTTTCTATTTCTTAGCAACTAGTGCCATCTACACAATTAGATTTGGTAGAGTATTAGTTGTATTTTACATTTATTTCCATTAGTGATTAATTGTTTAATTAGTTTCAACGATAATCCTAATTTCATTTCTGTTGTTATTTCCACTCTGCACTTTTATTTTCTGCATTTTTATTCTTGTTTTGCAATTTACTTTCATTAGTGATTAATCGTTTGATTAGATTCAACGATAATCCTAATCGTTGCAATTTCAGTTGTTCTATTTTCAACCACATTTCAAAAGTCGTCTAACTCGCCCACGAAATTCTATAAATAATAGTAGTAAATTTGCCTCCCTATGATTCGACCTGCATACTACATGATCTGTGCGCTTGTAGAATTTATTATAAAATTTTGCGTTTTTCTAGTTCATAGGAAAGCGTCGATCACATTACTTCCAACTACCATGATTTTTAAAAGAATCAATTATTCGTCTGTTATAAAAACATACCTTTTTTCTATATTTATTATGGTTAATGGCCCACGAATACTCGATTACGACTTAGTTCTAGCAAAAGTTGTACTTAACGAATGGATGTACACCATTATCATATGAACCAAAACCGAGCCTTAATTTTTAACTTCTCATACCATCCCCTATACCGTGCCAACATATTTAAGTCATTTTCTTCTTCTTTGCACTAATCTTTAACCGCATTGATTGGTTTTTAACGAATAACATCTTAGACAACTCAAGGTAAAAATAGAAATTTTTTGGACATGACTATTATTAAAACATTCAAAGATAGCAAAACGGAGTTTAGCTCAAAATAAATCTGAGTTAGACTCAATCTTAAAACTGACTTTTAAAACAGAGTTTAATTCAACTTTTTAGAGTAAGATAACAACCAGAATGAAATAGCCAGACCTGTTTCAAATAGCATGGAATCAAGTTATAGCTATAAGAAACTCGATTTTCTTTTGTTGCAAATCTAAGCCATTAGTTACTTCCTTATAATGTATTAAGAATTCAATATTCAAATAAACAGAGAAAAAAAATGCAAACCAAAATCAACATTGAAAACTTAATTTGACACTGGAGATCAAAATCCTCAATTCGGATAATCTGCAGCAGCAAGAATCATCTCATTAATTGCCTAAAATACCATTAAATTTCAAAATTTTGCAACTATTTTAACTCAGCAATCAAGTACACATGGACATTGTTATAGATCCGTCCAAGCTGGCTTCCTTCAAAAAACTAATAAAGTAACAAATTAAAATAACTCACAAACATATAAGTTGAAAGATGAAACGTACCAAATTGGAAACTGTCCATGTTCAATTTCAGATCTAGCTAGCTTTCATCTTGGACCAAACCTAGCATACAATCAGAAATAGATTAGGGAAGAAGAGAAAGAAAATCTAACATACACAAATCTTATTTTCATAGATCAAACCTAGAGGTAACCGATTAACAGAGCTAATTGAGCCGCGTTTTCATAAACCACTCATGTTGAATTGTCCAGAATTTCCCACGATAGTGTTGTCGTGAGTCACGATTCCATGTTTGAAGCAAGGCGCCAGTTTCCATCTTTCGTAAGTTAGTGGCAGAAAGATTCCTTGCGAAAAAGAGAAGAGGTAAACGGATATGAGGGAAGTTTAGGGAGGGCAAGCATGGAGTTGGAGTAATGGCGTTTGATTTGGGAAGAAGGCAATTTGATTTGGGAAGAAGATCGAAGTACTGATTTGCCATCTCGATTTTCCATGAAGCATCTGGGTGTTTTATTTTATAATTAAAAAATAATCGTAAAGATAGCCGCAAGCTTGAAAACTGAACCAATAATAATTACAGGTGTTTTTTTCTTATACCTATTACTTGCAAATAGTAACCATTACGGACGTAGACATCATTACTGTTTTATGTAAAAATAGAAAAAACATGTTTTGTCCTTTAGTTATTGTCCTGTTAACGTGTGAGCAGGGAATAAGAGGGGATTTTTTATTATTTACTTAGTGGTGTTGTGGAGGGAAAATGGCCAGCTTTGGAGGGAAAGTTGGTCTTGCTTTAGTATACAGAAACACACACATACACATAAATATGCTTTGTAAATGTAATGCATTGTATATATAATTCAGAATGACTATAACCAATATAGATCATATATATATATATATATATATATATATACACACACACACACACATATATATATATAATGTTTTTAAATGTGTTGTAATAAGTTTCATATGTATATAAACCTTAAAACCAGTTACATCAATATGTAATATAGCAGCAGGTAATATAGATACATGTGTGATAAAGTGTTTCATTGACACAAAATTGTGGCCACTTTATAAACTATATGATAACAGATCATCATAAATCTATAAATCGGATCATTCTGTCATTAAATGAATGGGATGATTTATTAAAACATAGATTCACAGTTCTGAAAACAGACCTTAACACACACCTAAATTTCCAGTTTTAATAGTGATATATATACACACACACACAAAAGAGGTTTACGATCATATCAGATCTATGTATAAGAGTCAATACTGTTCGTAATAGAAAACAACCTCAGACTGGATTTTTCTTAAAATTAATCAATCAGAGTTAATAAAAAGATCCAGATTGAAATTCCAATCTTATTTTTAAAACCATTAACACTTTGTAAAGGTGTTAAATAATATGACTCCCTTGTTATTACAGAAAATTTATGATCTAATAACATAAATATATGTTTAAAACAATCTGTTGTAATCAATGTTTGTGAGATTGAAATCAACATTTAAAAACAAGTCATACTCATTAAAATAAAAATCTTATTTGCATCATGGTTCCAAATATATTGGTTCACCTTTTTAAAAAGTCATTCAAAATTAGGATTTTTGATCCCATAATAAAACTGTAACATAATCATGATATTTTACATAACAAACTGATATTGGCATATACATATATATGCAATTGGCAAATCATATTTCAAACTGTTCGAATGTTATGGATAATTAAACTATACCTAACTGATTTAAATTGAAACATAACATAAGGAAAGCATACTCATTTATTATTTGAAATGGTTCAAAATCTCTTCTGTAATTCTAATAGCAAAAAAGTGGATTAATACAAACATGAGTATCTATAACTATTTGATGTATATATATATATAGACAAAAGAATGTATAATATTTAGATGGATTCGTGTAATATATATACCATGCATATATACGAGCTGACCAATGATAATCATATATATGTATATATATATATATATATATATATATATGTATATACATATATATATGTATATACATATATATCTGTATATATAATATATTATTATAAGAACAGCAAGCCTAATGCGGCATATAAAATAATTTCAAAACAACTTATTATTTTATACTATTATCTATATATAAACAATATAAAATCAAAAGCGAAATTCATATTTAAAAAATAATTGAAATACCTACATTATATAGACATGTTTATCATCATAAATATAGTATTATCTCACTAATCTCCATTAGCATCTTTACATAACATACATACATACATACATACATATATATATATATATATATATATATGTCAATACATAATCACAAAATTATATCGTATACAAATTTTGTACAATAAGAAATCTGTATACATTTGCTATGATTGGAGCTTAATACTGTCATTGTAAATGTAATGTAAAATAAAGAACATGGAATTTATATATGAATTTAAAATTCATGTTCAGTGATCAAATTGACTAGTTTTGATCTAGAATCAAAAGATAGTCAAGTGTATCGATATAATATCCAAGTATGAAGATAGAAACCAGAAACCAATATGTTTACAATTTTCATATAAAATGATTTCATTAAATCAAATGTAATTGAAAATCACATTTCTGACTGGCAATCAGTAAGATCTGGTTTTTGACAACCCAAAAAAAATGCATGATAGGTTTAGGACATTAATACTTAGGAATCAAACAAATTTTTGATTTTAAATATAATACAGTTTACACATGTAAAGAGATCCCAAAAATAATCAAGTAATGCATAAACAAAATTAATATGTAATATCAATTTGTGTTTAAACAAAACAATTTCAATTCAGAAAATTTGTGTCATAGCTAGATAGTTTGGGATTTAAATAATCCAAATTCATCATATCTTATACGATGAAACAATTTCATCTTTACAATAAATTTTGTGGCAGTCATCTTACAACAATATGTCTAATATTTATTGGGTTTTTCAATGAAATTATCAAATAAAACCCTAATGAACTTGACCTACAAATTAGTATGAACCTTAGCTCTGACACCATTGTAAGTAATGATTGGTTCGATTCATATCATATAATTGAAATTGCAACCAATAATGACAGGATCTATACTTTAAATTTGTAAATCAAGTAAAATCAGAAAATTCCATACCTTTAGGGCTTGCGAGATTACACGTGAATGAATTGAAATTGTATCGAACCCTAGCGTGACATAAAGCCGTCGCCTCTAAAGGTAATCCACGAACGATCGTCTTCGATTGTCATACAGATTGAAGAGAAAGGGGAAATTTGCGGTGCTAGCCGCCATTCCTATTCTAGGGTTTTTGGAATTTTCTTGGGGTAGTCTAAAAACATTGGATCAGATCGGATCCGTATATATATGGTCTAACCCACATAAAAGAAGGAATAACCCCCTTTATAACCAATGTTTTCCTCAAAATTAGGAACCAACCCAAATACACATTCCAATTCCAAATAAAATATCAATGCCTTGATATTTTGTTTGTCCAAAATTATTTCTCCTTTAATCGTTCTATCGTGACCCTATAGGTTACTATAAAGTTGGCAATAATTTAAATCATATTTAAATTATAAACAGTGATCGGTATCTAGCAACACATCGATGTTACCCAAGTTATAATAAGATCAATGATTCGATACAACCTTTCTATGACTAGTGTATCAATGTAATATAATCCTTTTAACCAATATATCCAAGATTAAACTCATCCTCTTTATAATTTAATTCGTTTATCTTGATCGATGAGTAGGCTGTTCAAAACAAACCAATATTTAAGCATGGCTATGCATTTTACAGTCTTGCTCAATCAAGAGGTCCATGGATATCACTACAAATATATCGTAAGGATAAATTCGATCTAGATCATTCACAATTTTCATTTGATTCGAGATGTATCCAATAATCACTGTTATCATCTACTCTGTCACAAGTGACTTTAGATGATATCAAGATACAAATATCCTCGAATAAAATTATAATGATTTCAGGTCTGAGGACCATTACAACACTATCACTATGAGAATAACTTATGATACTGTTAATTATTTTCCATGTAGTTTTTCTCATGTGGGTCGGCCTAATACGATATTCTCCAATACATATTTATGTATTAACATTAATAACACGTATATCAATGATCAATGAGATGTGATCATCAGTCAATCAACATACCAGTCTCAATGTTTTATTGTTGTACTATATGAACAATAAAACTTGACCAAGGACATTTAAGAATTATAATACTATATAATTTTGTATTATTATTCTAAGGACTTCTATTATGTTAATATTTGTATTACGCAGTAAATATAACATAACAGAATATTTTTGTTTCAAATAAAACAAGAACATCAACAATGTTATTAATCACATCAAATGGATTGCCTCTAGGGGATAAACTCTAAAAATCTCCCACTTTCATAGAGTCAATCATTCATGTGTCGTATACTCATGAAAAAAGTGTGACTATTAAACTTCTGCTGCGACAGAGTTTAATTCAGTAGGTCTGCAACATTACAACTTTTACAACTTTGCAGATATGTTTATTTCCTTTGTGAAAACTTCACATAAGGATTTATATTTCTTTAAATATATGTTTGGACTGATAATGAGTTTAAGGTTTTAGGCTTGAGCAATAGCCACATTGTTATCGCAATGTATTTCATTGGCTCAACAATGAATTATATTCAATTATGAATTTCTTAATCCAAACATTTTCTTTCTTAGAATCAGTATTTATTTCTTGTTTTAAAACTACCATTATTTACAATAATTAATGTGTTATCAAATAATATTAGAATTATTTTGTCACTCCCACTCAATTTCTTGTCCATACAAGATTCAATGGCATTTTATAGTTTTCGATACATTTCGAATTCTATTTCATTCCCATTGGTATTTTAGAGACTGTATCTCCTTTATAAAGGATACCAATTCGAGCAATAAACATTTTATTCTTGGAGAATTTATAGAAATAATATCTATTTGTCTCTTGTAGATATCACACAAAATAGTTATCTAATCTGGGTCCGATCTTATTAGAGAAAGGACGTTTAATAAACGTCCATGTATCCTAAATCTTCGCATTAGACATACTAGGACATTTCCTGTAACACCCTGTGATTTTAAAAGAATATTTTAAAGATAAACTAAAGAATACTTAATAAAAAATTGGGAATTAAGTAAAACGGACTGCACTATTGTGTTCATCTCAGAATCTGCTTAAGATAGACTCCGAGTTTCGTAAAACAGACATCGTATGAGGAAGGTATTATGCTTAGAAGTTTGTACATGTATAAGAGAATTATATGTAATTAAATCAAGTCCAGAACTCAAAATAATTCGAAAATCAGAGTGGGAAAATAGAGAGGGATTCTAGCCCACCCTAGAGTCGACCCCGGGGTCGAATCACCCCAGATCTGGGCCAGATTCCTACCTACACTTGGACATATTTCTGAACGAGATTCGTTAGCAGTAGGCTATAAATAGGATAGCATTTCTATTGTTTTATACACCCAAAACAATGGAGATGCCGAGATGCTGCCCCAGCTTGGATTGAATCTGCCTGTTCTTCTACAACAACAACTTATACATATTCAAGGATCTTTGCTTCAACATCAACATTCTTTTCTTTGTCTTTTATATCCAGTCTCGGTGAGTTCATGTTACTATTAGATATAAACATTTAACAAATAATCCTAACATGTAAATAAATCTGGATCTAAACCTATGCCTGTTATGAATATGATTCATACCTAAATCAATCTACCTTACGTGTACACGTGATCTACTGTTCAGTTCTCATATGCCTATTTCTGTCATCATATGCCTATTCTGTTATTATGTTCTGTCATCATATGCCGATCTTGTTATTATGCTATTTCTGTTCTCTTCTCTCCCACTTTCCCATTTTATTTTTTTGCCTAGGCTACCTTCGAGCCTAGGCTTATGGCTGAAATATGCGAACGGATGAAATTGGGAGCTGTAATGACCCAGATTTTGTCGACCTTGGTTATCGCCATAAACTCACTGATGACTAACCAAACATCGAAAACTACCAGATGGTTAATGAAAGAATTTAGAGGGTGAGAAAAGATAAGATAGAAACTTAGAATAGAAGAAGAAGAAGACCACAACATCAGAGTAACACGAACCTCACAGCGGAACGAATAACATATAATATATAACATAACTTTGAAATATAAATCTATACTTGAATATACATATCATTTTCAAAGTATAGCACTTACAACACAGCGGAAATAAACAATAGCTATATGATCCTGAAGCCTCCTGCTCCAGCTCTTCAAGTATCTGTAAATCCCGACTACTTGACTGCCCATACAAAATTGGGCACCCAAGAGTTTAGGGAAAACAAAACAAAATAAACTCCGAGTCAGTCATGGGACTGGTGTGAGTAAAACAGTTTAAAATAGCTCAAGCAGGTAAATGATATCTCATAAGACCATGCCGTATAACGGAACGGGTTTTTCCCTTATGAGAATCCAAATTTTCTTTATATCAAAACCCTTTGATATTATAATAATGTCTATCAACCACAATATAATAATCATCTAGCAGAAACGCTTTCATCTCACGTTCTACATATATAGTATACAATCAAAACCGCAAGCACGTATTGGGTAATGGATTTCCAACTATGACAACTTATGGAACCTCCTTTCGCTAGTGTACCTCTAGAAAGGAATACACTGGGTTCAACAAGAACATCTTGCAACACGGCCACACATGACCGACCACTCATTTCGCTTGAGTGTGTCGAATGTATGTCACCAATGGTTGGGATCAGCAACCGTTTCCCAAATGGGACAGTATCAACAATAGATTTTTGGAAGTAAATGAAACTCTAGATCAGGTGATTATACACTCTAATAGGTGCGACCTACATAGCCACGCCGCCTGCCCGATTTCTGTCATTTACCGGTTGAGGAGGCTTGAGGTGACGCTTTATCATCACATTAGATTCATTTTGAATGCCACATTGTCAGATCCATCGAAAATCACTAATTGACGTCTACAACAATACATTACGTGTTAGCTAAAGAAGTTTCCTTCTCCGTTTCCACTCTTGGTACGGTTGAAGAAATCAATGTACGTGACCTTTGTGGAAATACTCTGTCAGACATTTATCCATACAAGTCATGCAGGAACAGAATGAACCGAAGGTACTATTCAGTATATCCATCTTAGGCACTGTTATCTAAGATTTATACAACAACCCTTGCACTTTACTCGGTCTTCAATTTTCTTTGGCATATATGATTCGCAACCAATACAGAGTGGTTCTTTAGATAATAATCCAACTGGTCTCTCCATATCAACAACGTTAAAATGGTCTAAAACTTCGATAGTATGTGATTTAACCATCAAAGAAAAACAGGTGTGCAAACAACGATATTATTTCCAAATGGAAATTATATCGATTAATCATCATTTAACATATATATATGTATATATTCACATTTCCTTATTTTCTATGTTTAGAAAATATATGTTATTAACACTGGAAAACATTTCCATTTATTTATTTACATATCACTATCATTCCACAACTATCAGTCCCTAACTGTAAACTAGTAGGAGAACAATTCTCTAAGTATTAATCCCGAAGGCCGAAACCAACATCAGATCGACACTTAGAAAACCATTCAATTTGCTAATCTCCAGTCAGTTTCTAATTTTGCTTAACTCTATTTGATTTACTCTGTTTGATTAACTCGATTCGATTAACTCTTCTATTTATTTTCTAAATAGAAAATCCTTTATTCCATTTATTTTGCTTAACATCTCTTTTATAACTTATTCAATTTCTAAGTCAGTATCCCATTATCATAACTTATTCATTTCCTAAATAAATAACCCGTTTAATATCCTATTTATTTATTCTAAATGTTTCCTTTAATAAACCTATTTATTTAACAAATAAATATGTCCTTTCCTTATTCTATTTATATAAATAAATCCATTATCTTATCCTATTTATCTAACAAATAAATATCTCACTTTTTATCTCCTATTTATTTTCTAAGTAAATAGTCCATTTTATAACATCTTATTTATTTATCCTGAATAAATAATTCACTTTATAATTATTCCAATTTATAAATATTTCTTATTTATAAATACTCCAATTTATACATATTCTGTTTTAAATATCACTTTGAAAATCTCCTTTCCCCATTCCGATATTTTATGGTACTTAACACATCATATTACGATGACCAATATCGTCCGAACACATAAAATCAACAACAGATTATAAACTACATCATATATCACAATATGAAAAAAAACAATAAAATAACTGTTGAGGAATCCAACCAGATTCCTCCAACATGTTTCCCTGCATCCACAGATGTTACACAATAAAATCAACATCACTTTCAGTTCCATATGATATATTCTGTTAAACAGAATCAATATAGAAATTCAACTAACTGACTAGCAGTTCAATCAAACAGTCAACACACAGTCAATCAGCCAATATTTAACAGTTCTAAAAATACAACATGAAAATATAAACTGTTCAGAGTTAGTGTGATTTACTCACTTTGGCAGTTCATCGTTAAAGAACGATAAACTGTTTATTCGATTTGAATCAAACAATTTATTTCGTCATAAATTCAAACGAGCCCCAATCCACTTCCAGTCAGCTTCATTATGAAGCCCTTGTTCATATGGTCCCAACGCAACTTGTGGTTCGTCAATCTGATATCGTATGGTCAAGTTATAACATTAAGAAGTTAATACACTTTGAACTTTAATTTAAACAAAAATCATTTATATTTAAATGGCCCTCACATGTTTACTCAAGCCCAATACCCTTCCAAACCCGTACCCGCTCACTACACTTCATCTCCCCAAAACCGAAATACAGGCTGCAGTAAACCAACCCATTTCCGCAACTTCCTCCACCGAGCTCATCCACCTCACTTCTCAAATCCACAAACGAAATATATCAAAGTCCTTCTCTTCAACTTCTCTTCGCCCTCTACCCAATTTTGTCAAGCTCGAACTCCACATGTAATTGCGTCGATCCCAGTTTCAATGTCAGGAACCAACAAAACTCACGACACTTTTCCCTTTAAAAAATTCCCAAAAAAACTAATCAGGTGTGACTCACTTCAACAAATCGGAAAGCGAACTCGAATTCGAAGATCGAAACCTAAATCCTGAGATTTGCTCAACCCTAGTTTTCTGTACATTTTCGCACATCGCAGAAACCGCATCGAGATGCTTCAAATTGGTACCATCGCGAAGAGAATCTGAAGAGAAATCCACTGATAATTGTTTTAGATTTTAAAGGAATTTATTTGAATTTTACTTGGATTTTCTTTTCCTGCGGTATTTGGTTTTATACGGTTTTGCTTGAAAATGTGGAGTGTTATTTTCCATCCAGTGTGTAGTGGCTGATATTGGTGACTGCGTGGCTTTTGTTTCCACCAGAAATAGATTAGGATATTATTAATTTGATTTATCTATTTATTTTATTGATTTTTATATCCGTCTTCGGTCCTTAAATATTCCTGCGACCACATACGGTATCTACAAATCACGAAAACTGACATGCTGCTAGAGTTTGACATTACGGTCCCAACGAAACTGGTTTCGTCGAATTCCGACTTCGTTTGCAAAAGTGGCTATTTTTAAAGCCCTAAATAGAAAATTTAAATATATAAATATAATTTAATATAATTAATTTTAATATTTAAAAATAAATATTATCGTCTATATTCACAATGGAATACCATACAGTTCAGAAAACCCTATATGGATTTCTAACTCGATATTTCAAATCAGGGTCAACCCGATATTCGATTTATATTGAAATTCCTTTTTAAAATGTAAATAATTCCTTTATAAATTATAATGCAATTCCACAGCGACTTTTCTAAAATTTGATTTGGACATATCTCAAAATCTACACAACGAAATCCCGATTTTTCTCTTCCCCTAGAAAGATATACTCCACCAGCTCCACACGTTTCTTGTTTCACAGAAATCTGATTTAAAATGAACCCTGTACATTCAGTTGAAGTTCAAATCGCCAAATGGCGAATTGCCACGCCATTTTGAGCTTGATTATAATTATATTATAATTTATACGTTCAAACTGTTGTTAGTTAAATATATTCGTTATTCTAATTCAATTCTAAACTGAATTAAATATCACAGATGAACCAGTTCACACCATATCGCCATTTCAGCCAATTCTGATTATTTCAGAATTAAATATATTATTTTAATTAAATATTCACCATTATTTAATTAAACGACCATTTAATTCTCGGAATCACTATATATATAATTAAATTAATTAATTATTATATCGCTGAAAATGCGGGTCATTACATTCTTCCCCGCTTAAAATAATTTCGTCCTCGAAATTGCTAAGGTAAAGGACGTCCCTATCGACTGGTTAGAACTTATTTGTCCACTTCTTAATTTCAGTTTCAACTAAACCAATTTAATTTCAATTAAAGTATTAATTAATTCTTATCAACGAAAATTTCCAAAAATCCTGAAAATTTTCTAATGCCTTCACTTTTCGAAAAAAATCGCCAACACCTCTTTTGTACTGGTCAATAGCTCAAACTCCAACTCGCCTCTCTGGGCCATCTTTAACCCAAAAGAAAATCAAACAGCCAAGCGGCTTGTCAATTCAGCTCATCAAAATCTTATATCCAATAAAAATATAAACTTGTACCTTTTGTCGGCATATCATTTTATCCTTTCCACCTGTTATCAATTCAGCGGATACAAGGGTCATCCCAATCAAATTCCAAACTGCTTTTATCCACAACACAACCATTCGCTTATATCCGAGCCAAATATCATTTCAACTCGAGTTTCTTCTCGATTCCCAACTCTTAACTTGATTATCACATTACACTTCAGATTTGAATCTCACAATCCAATTTGTCTTGATATCATTCTAATTCAATCTCAGTTACCATTTTACTGGCTTTACTTTAATTCAAATTTTGCTTTCACAAATTTCTGTTAAATTTGTTTTTAATTCAAACAGTCTTTCCCTAGGAGTTTTTAAACAGTTTACTCTTTTCAAAAATCAAATTTTCCTTTTTGAAATTCAACACAACTGGTCTTTCCCAAAGTAAATTCAAAACAGTGTCTCTGGTAGTAATTCGTCACTTATAACTCGAAAATGAATACTGATGATGCAGCTGTCATCATCAGAATCTATTTTCCTGCGATCGAAGTGAGTTCAATACTATAAAACCAATTCTAAACATTTCCACTTTGAAATTCATTTCAAAATATAATTCACACTGCTTGTAAAACAATTTAAAATCTCCCAGGATCTTAAATTTTCCTTATTTTTAATCCAAATCCATTTACAAACACTTATCCAATTTTCCAGAATTTTAATTCAATTTCTTGTTTAAATTTCAGATTTAACTCATCTGATTTCACGTATTTCACTTATATGAATTCTGATTGGTTATTTACATAACCATTTAATTTATAATCTTACTCGATTATAATAACAACCAATATATCCAATATATTATAATCATTTCAATATCAATCTTCTTTATATCAAAATATAATTTGGGTAAAATTATTCCGTTTACCCTCTTTTCAAAACATACCGTGTCGACCCGTCGTCTTCGAGTGTTTATAAACTCCTACCGATACAGTGGATCAAACTGATCGACCAGAACCCATAAACAACTCAACCAATAAATCTCCACAATATAAAACAAATTTTTATATTGAATAACAAATATGTTCACTCGTATATATACACTCAAACTCAATCTAGGGTATTACTAACCCTATCTCTAATGAGTCACGCCACAGAGCCAAGGTAATTCACTTAACTTTATACTCTGATACCAACTGTAATGACCCGGATTTTGTCGACTGTAACAACCCGCATTCTACGCATCGGAGGATCGTAGAATATTTATTTCTTTCCCATATGAGGTCGTATGGTCATGTAACTTTGGGAAACAACCATTAGAGTCATTTCCCATGTTCATGATTTTTGTCGATTTTTAAATGACCGTTTTGCCCCTAGCTGATCTTGTTTTGGCCATAACTTTTGACTGGAAAGGAATTTTGACCTGAAACCACTTCCATTAGATTCGTTTGATGGTTTACCTTTGCGTAGAGTGGTCACATGTGAAAAACGGACTTACCGTTTGGGAGATATGGCTGAAATAAGGTTTGGAAGGTGAAAAACTGCTTAATCGGGCCAAATAGGGTGATTAGTGAATAGGCCCATAACCCATTTCGGGATTAGGGTTATGGGGAGGCTGAAATGAGTTAGAGAATCATTCCATTTCAGTTTTCTAGCCTCCACTTACCTCCAAGAAACCCTAAAAATGGCCTCCAACCTCTAAATCACCTCCAAATCATCTTTTAATCAAGGATTGAGCTTAGCAACATCGAATCAAGGGAGATCTACACCAACTCGACATTGGAGCTGCTGTTTAGCATTGGGATTCGCATCAAATCAGAGATTTACTTCAGATCTAGAGTTTATTTGTGGCTAAGGTGAGTGATTTGAATAGTTCCTCACTAATTATGGCTAATTAAGGGTAATTAGTGTTAATTAGCGAATTTAAACATGATAAAATTCTGGAAAAATGTTCATAAATTCTTAAGTGATGTTTTAGACCTCTGATATGAATTTGGGTTAATTTGGTTAAGTTTTACTAATCCTATCATTAATTTTACCTAAACATGCTTAAGGGGAAATATGGGTTTTTGGGTATGTTTGATCCACTTTAACCTATCATATTGATGTTTTGATGTTTGTGGTTGATTATGCATGTTGCTATGACTGTATGGTATGCTTTGTGATTGATTTCAATAGTTAGAATGGTCGAAAACGTCGTCGAATGGCGTAAAATACTTGTTGGAAAGGTTGCAGGAAAAGTGGAGGTTCTGGACCGGATCGGATATGGGGGCTCGGATCGGAATAGTGACCGGGCAAGGACTTCTGAACTGGATCGGAACTTGACACTTGAGAGGCTTGGCAAAAAGGAAGGCCATGTTGGTTAAGCTGGGGATCGGATCGGCTTAAGGATGAAGGGCTCGGACCGGAGTATGGCGAAGGGCTCGGATCGGATTAGAATAGGGAACGGGACCAAACGAGGCAACAGGAGCTGGAGCACGAACTGGATGGGAGATGGCAACCCGACCCGACCCAAAGTGGGACACCCGACCCGAACCGATGCAACGTTGAGAACCCGAACCGAACCGTTACCAGAGGAAGACCACGAACCGAACCAATTCAAAGTAGAGGACCCGACCCGAACCGATGGCTAGAAGGGGAACCCGACCCGACCCAGTAACGACTAACAACCCGAAATGAAAAGGTAGTCCAAATGGAAGTTAGAGCTCAAGATCCAATGGGGAACCAATGAGTTCACTTCATGGTTGGGCTTTGCTGCGGGACGTGCGCTAAGGAGTTGTCGACGTTCATAACTTCGATTCACCACTGGAAATGGATGATGGGCTACTTATCAGTGCAGTAGAGTCATTATGACTCGAGGGGCAAGGTGATGGTAGCAAGACTACGTTATCAGTGGAGTGAAGCCATTTATGACTTCATGGGGCAAAGTGATGCGTAGTAAGACTATGAGCCAGTGCAGTGGGGTCATTGCGACTCCATGGGGCAGAGTGGACATAGTAAAGGATTGGTAAGGCTATGAGCCAGCGCAGATGCGGTGAATAACTCCATGGGGCAAGTGGACATAGCGAAGGATTAGTGGCTACGTTATCAGTGCAGTGAAGCCATTTATGACTTCATGGGGGCAAAGTGATCGTAGCAACGTATGTTGGGTGATCGAAGTGGTGAATATCGTACGCTTTACGCACTGAGTGAGAGATGTAAGGATGGATGTTATGTTTGATTGTTTGCCATCACTATGACATGCACACCCCCACCCCCGTTATCTTTACACCATTTGAAATGGCACCTTAGAGTGTTGTACAGTATGTAGTGCTAACTCTTTAGTTGCAGGTCCAGGTTCAGGTATGTTTTAGTCTACCTGTTATTGTTCTGTTTAGATGCTTATCGCTCATACCAGGCTTTATGTCTGACCCAGAGTTTTATGTCTCCTCTTATTACTCTGGGTGCTCACACGAGCAGACTAGAGACATGTTAGCTGGTGATGCGCGAGTAGCTGATTCGGAGGCGAGCAGGAGGCTTCCACGTATGATATATAGATATTCTCCCTGTGTCATTGGTGGTCGCTACTTGGGCATTAGTAGTGTGCCTCCTTTATCTTGCTTTTGCTTTGAGACAGTTTGAAAAGTTGTAATAATGTTTAACTTTGGATCATAAGCTGTACTTGGATTTTCCGCTACTATGTTAGTTGTTTCAGCTTATGCACTATCTCACCTGTTTTATGTCAAGTATGTTATTATTATATTTTATTCTATGCGCTGTGAGACATTCTACAGGTTCTTTGTTAGTTCATTTCCTTCTTCCTTTTTTCCTCCTGACGACCCGTTCCGTGCTAACTGGACATGTGTACAGCGCACCTTTGGAGAAAATGTCGGTTGGTGCGGGGCGGGCCCTCACATCGACCTTGATTATCGCCATAAACTCACTGATGACTAAACAAACATCGAAAAATACCAGATGGTTAATGAAAGAATTTAGAGGGTGAGGAAAGATAAGATAGAAACTTAGAATAGAAGAAGAAGAAGAAGAAGAACACAACATCAGAGTAACATGAACCTCACGGTGGAACGAATAACATATAATATATAACATAACTTTGAAATATAAATCTGTACTTGAATATACATATCATTTTTAAAGTATAGCACTTACAACACAACGGAAATAAACAATAGCTATATGATCCTGAAGCCTCCTGCTCCAGCTCTTCAAGTATCTGTAAATTCCGACTACTTGACTGCCCGTACAAAATTGGGCACCCAAGAGTTTAGGGAAAACAAAACAAAATAAACTCCGGGTCAGTCATGGGACTGGTGTGAGTAAAACAGTTTAAAATAGTTCAAACAGGCAAATGATATCTCATAACACCATGCCGTATAATGGAACGGATTTTTCCCTTATGAGAATCCAATTTTTCTTTATATCAAAACCTTTTGATATTACAATAATGTCTATCAACCACAATATAATAATCGTCTAGCAGAAACGCTTTCATCTCACGTTCTACATATATAGTATATAATCAAAACCGCAAGCACGTATTGGGTAATGGATTTCCAACTATGACAAGGTATGGAACCACCTTTCGCTAGTGTACCTCTAGAAAGGAATACACTGGGTTCAACAAAAACATCTTGCAACCCAGTCACACATGACCAACCACTCATTTCGCTTGAGTGTATCGAATGTATATCACCAACGGTTGGGATCAGCAACCGTTTCCGAATGGGACAGTATCAACAATAGATTTTTAGAAGTAAATGAAACTCTAGATCAGGTGATTATACACCCTAATAGGTGCGATCTACATAGCCATGCTGCCTGCCCGATTTCTGTCATTTACCGGTTGAGGAGGCTTGAGGTTACGCTTTATCATCACATCAGATTCACTTCGAATGCCACATTGTCAGATCCATCGAAAATCACTAATTGACGTCTACAACAGTACATTACGTGTTAGCTAAAGAAGTTTCCTTCTCCGCTTCCACTCTTGGTACGGTTGAAGAAATCAATGTACGTGACCTCTCTTGAAATACTCTGTCAGACATTCATCCATACAAGTCATCCAGGAACAGGATGAACCGAAGGTACTATTCAGTATATCCATCTTAGGCACTGTTATCTAAGATTTATACAACAACCCTTGCACTTTACTCTGTCTTCAATTTTCTTTGGCATATATGATTCGCAACGCTTATGCCAATACAGAGTGGTTCTTTGGATAATAATCCAACCGGTCTCTCCATATTAACAACGTAAAAATGGTCTAAAACTTCGATAGTCTATGATTTAACCATCAAAGAAAAACAGGTGTGCAAACAACGATATTATTTCCAAATGGAAATTATATCGATCAATCATCATTTAACATATATATATATATATATATACATTTATATTCACATTTCCTTATTTTCTATGTTTAGAAAATATATGTTATTAACACTGGAAAACATTTCCATTTATTTATTTACATATCACTATCATTCCACAACTATTAGTCCCTAACTGTGAACTAGTAGGAGAACAATTGTCTAAGTATTAATCCCGAAGGCCGAAACCAACATCAGATCGACACCTAGAAAACCATTCAATTTAGTAATCTCTAGTCGGTTTCTAATTTTGCTTAACTCTATTTGATTTACTCTGTTTGATTAACTCGATTCGATTAACTCTTCTATTTATTTTCTAAATAGAAAATCCTTTATTCCATTTATTTTGCTTAACATCTCTTATATAACTTATTCAATTTCTAAGTCAATATCCCTTTATCATAACTTATTCATTTCCTAAATAAATAACCCGTTTAATATCCTATTTATTTATTCTAAATGTTTCCTTTAATAACCCTATTTATTTAACAAATAAATATGTCCTTTCCTTATTCTATTTATATAAATAAATCCATTATCTTATCCTATTTATCTAACAAATAAATATCTCACTTATTATCTCCTATTTATTTTCTAAGTAAATAGTCCATTTTATAACATCTTATTTATTTATTCTAAATAAATAATTCACTTTATAATTATTCCAATTTATAAATATTTCTTATTTATAAATATTCCAATGTATACATATTATGTTTTCAATATCACTTTGAAAACTCCTTTCCCCATTCTGATATTTTATGGTACTTAACACATCATATCACGATGACCAATATCGTCCGAACACATAAAATCAACCACAGATTATAAACTACATCATATATCACAATATATAAAAAAAACAATAAAATAACTGTTGAGGAATCCAGTCGGCTTCCTCCAACCTGTTTCCCTGCATCCACAGATGTTACACAATAAAATCAACATCACTTTCAGTTCCATATGATATATTCTGTTAAACAGAATCAATATAGAAATTCAACTAACTGACTAGCAGTTCAATCAAACAGTCAACACACAGTCAATCAACCAATATTTAACAGTTCTAAAAATACAACATGAAAATATAAATTTGTAACGACCCGTATTCTACACATCATAGGATTGTAGAATATTTATTTCTTTCCCGTATGAAGTCGTATGATCATGTAACTTTGGGAAACATCTATTAGAGTCATTTCCCATATTCATGATTTTTGTCGATTTTTAAATGACCATTTTGCCCTTAGTTGGTACTGTTTTGGCCATAACTTTTGACTGGAAAGGAATTTTGACCTGAAACCAATTCCATTGGATTCGTTTGATGGTTTACCTTTCCGTAGAGTGGTCATAATAGCCAAACGGACTTACCGTTTGGGAGATATGGCTGAAATAAGGTTTGGAGGGTGAAAAACTGCTTAACTGGGCCAAATCGGGTGATTAGTGGATAGGCCCATAACCCATTTCGGGATTAGGGTTATGGGAAGGCTGAAATGAGATAGAGGATCATTCCATTTTAGTTTTCTAGCCTCCACTTATCACCAAGGAACCCTAAAAATGGCCTCCAACCTCTAAATCACCTCCAAATCACCTTTTGGTCAAGGATTTGGCTTAGCAACCCCTAATCAAGGAAGATCTACACCAAAGCAACATTAGAGCCGCTGTTTAGCATTGGGATTCACATCAAATCAGAGATTTATTTCAGATCTTAGTTTATTTTATGGCTAAGGTGAGTGATTTGCATAGTTTTGCACTAATTATGGCTAATTAGGGGTGATTAGTGTTAATTAGCGAATTTAAACATGATAAATTTCGGGAAAAATGTTCATAAATTCTTAAATGATGTTTTAGACCTCTGATATGAATTTGGGTTAATTTGGTTAAGTTTTGCTAATCATATCATTAGTTTCACCTAAACATGCTTAAGGGGAAATGTGGGATTTTGGGTATGTTTGATCCATTTTAACCTATCATATGGATGTTTTGATGTTTGTGGTTGATTATGCATGTTGCTATGACTGTATGAAATGCTTTGTGATTAGTTTCAATAGTTAAAATGCTCGAAAACGTCGTCGAATGGCGTAAACACTTGCTGGAACAGCTTCAGAAAATAGTGCAGGTTTCGGATCGGATGGGATATGGGGCTCGGATCGGATATGTTGAACTGGGCAAGGAATCCGATCGGATCGGAACCTGACACTTGGGAAAATTTGGCAAAAAAGGAAGGCCACGCTACTGAATTGGGCTCGGATCGGATTAAAGAGGAGGATCAGAGCGGATAGAGCAGGATGGATCGGATCGAAGCACGTGAAGGATGAGGAGACGGATCGGAGCAGAAGCATGAACTGGAGGGGGAATGGCAACCGACCCGACCCGAGGAGAAATACTCGACCCGAACCGATGAAGAGGACCCGACCCGAACCGATGGAGGATACTCGACCCGAACCGATGAAGAGGACCCGACCCGAACCGATGGAGCATACCCGACCCGAACCGATGGCTTGAGGAGGAACCCGACCCGACCCAGTATTGACCAATAACCCGAGATGCAAAGGTAGTCCAATATGGGAAGTTAGAGCTCAGGATCCAGTTGGGAACCAATGAGTTCACTTCATGGTTGGACTTTGCTGCGGGACGTGTGCTAAGGAGTTGTCGACGTTCATAACTTCGATTCACCACTAAAAAATGAATGATGGCTACTTATCAGTGCAGTAGGGTCATTATGACCTGAGGGGCAAGGTGATGGTAGCAAGACTATGTTATCAGTGCAGTAGGGTCATTATGACCTGAGGGGCAAGGTGATGCGTAGTCAGACATGAGCCAGGGCAGATGGGGTGAACAACTCCATTGGGCAAGTGGACATAGTAAGGATTGGTAAGGCTATGAGCCAGCGCAGATGGGGTGAATAACTCCATGGGGCAAGTGGACATAGCGAGGAATTAGTGGCTATGTTATCAGTGCAGTGAAGCCATTTATGACTTCATGGGGCAGAGTGATCGTAGCAAGGTGTTGGGTGATCGAAGTGGTGAATATTGTATGCTTTACGCACTGAGTGAGAGATGTGAGGATGGATGCTATGTTTGATTGTTTGCCATCACTATGACATGCACACCTCCCCCACCTCCGTATCTTTATACTGTTTGATATGGTACCTTAGAGTGTTGTACAGTATGTAGTGCTAACTCTTTGGTTGCAGGTCCAGGTTCAGGTATGTTTTAGTCTACCTGTTATTGTTCACTTTAGATGCTTATCGCTCATACCAGGCTTTATGTCTGACCCAGAGTTTTATGTCTCCTCTTATTACTCTGGGTGCTCACACGAGCAGATTAGAGACAGGTTAGCTGGTGATGCGCGAGTAGCTGATTCGGAGGCGGGCAGGAGGCTTCCACGTATGATATATATATATACACATTCTCCCTGTGTCGTTGGTGGTCGCTACTTGGGCATTAGTAGTGTACCTCCTTTATCTTACTTTTGCTTTGAGACAGTTTGAAAGTTGTAATAAGCTGTATTTTGGATTTCCGCTGCTATGATGTTTAGTTCTGGTTTTCAGCTTATGCACTGTCTCTCCTGTTTTATGTCAAGTATGTTATTACTATATTTTATTCTATGCGCTGTGAGACATTCTACAGGTTCTTTGTATATTCATTTCCTTCTTCCCTTTCCTTCTGACGACCCATTCCGTGCTAACTGGACATGTGTACAACGCACTTTTGGAGTAAATGTCGGTTGGCGCGGGGCGGGCCGTCACAAAATTGTTCAGAGTTAGTGAGATTTACTCACTTTGGCAGTTCATCGTTAAAGAACGATAAACTGTTTGTTTTTATTTGAATCAAACAATTTATTTTGCCATAAATTCAAACGAGCCCCAATCCACTTCCAGTCAGCTTCATTATGAAGCTCTCGTTCATACGGTCCCAACGCAACTTGCGGTTCGTCAATCTGATATCGTATGGTCAAGTTATAACATTAAGAAGTTAATACACATTGAACTTTAATTTAAACAAAAATCATTTATATTTAAATGGGCCTCACATGTTTACTCAAGCCCAATACCCTTCCAAACCCATACCCGCTCACTACACTTCATCTCCCCAAAACCGAAATATAGGCTCCAGTAAACCAACCCATTTCCGCAACTTCCTCCACCGAGCTCATCCACCTCACTTCTCAAATCCACAAACGAAATATACCAAAGTCCTTCTCTTCAACTTCTCTTCGCCCTCTACCTAATTTTGTCAAGCTCGAACTCCACATGTAATTGCGTCGATCCCAGTTTCAACGTCAGGACCCAACAAAACTCACGACACTTTTCCCTTCAAAAAATTCCCAAAAAAACTAATCAGGTGCGGTTCACTTCAACAAACCCGAAAGCGAACTCGAATTCGAAGATCGAAACCTAAATCCTGAGGTTTGCTTAACCCTAGTTTTCTGTACATTTTCGCACATTGCAGAAACCGCATCGAGATGCTTCAAATTGGTACCATCGTGAAGAGAATCTGAAGAGAAATCCACTGATAATTGTTTTAGATTTTAAAGGAATTTATTTGAATTTTATTTGGATTCTTTTTCCTACGGTATTTGGTTTTATACGGTTTTGCTTGAAAACGTGGAGTGTTATTTTCCATCCAGTATGTAGTGGCTGATATTGGTGACTGCGTGGCTTTTGTTTCCACCAGAAATAGATTAGGATATTATTAATTTGATTTATCAATTTATTTTATTGATTTTTATATCCGTCTTCGGTCGTTAAAAATTCCTGCGACCACATACGGTATATACAAATCACGAAAACTGACATGCTGCTAGAGTTTGACATTACGGTCCCAACGAAACTGGTTTCGTCGTATTCCGACTTCGTTTGCAAAAGTGGCTATTTTTAAAGCCCTAAATAGCCCATTTAAATATATAAATATAATTTAATATAATTAAATTTAATATTTAAAAATAAATATTATCGTCTATATTCACAGTGGAATACCATAAAGTTTAGAAAACCCTATATGGATTTCTAACTCGATATTTCAAATCAGGGTCAACCCGATATTCGCTTTATATTGAAATTCCTTTTTTAAAATATAAATAATTCCTTTATAAATTATAAAGGAATTCCACAGCGACTTTTCTAAAATTTGATTTGGACATATCTCAAAATCTACATGACGAAATCCCGATTTTTCTCTTCCACTAGAAAGATATACTCCACCAGCTCCACAGGTTTCTTGTTTCACGGAAATCCGATTTAAAACAAACCCTATACATTCAGTTGAAGTTCAAATCGCCAAATGGCGAACTACCATGCCATATCGAGCTCGATTATAATTATATTATAATTTAACGTTCAAAATGTCGTTATTTAAATATATTCATTATTCTAATTCAATTCTAAACTGAATTAAATATCACAGATGATCCAGTTCACACCATATCGCCATTTCAGCCAATTCTGATTATTTCAGAATTAAATATATTATTTTAATTAAATATTCACCATTATTTAATTAAATGACCATTTAATTCTCGGAATCACTATATAAATAATTAAATAAATTAATTATTATATTGCTGAAAATGCGGGTCATTACAGGAATGGTTGGGAAAGATAAATTGGGGCATAACTTGTATCGTAAATCAGGACTGGGAACTGTGGGAATAACCTATGATGAACATGAATAATTCTTTAAGAATGATAGGCCTAAATTTTCAATGAATAGAATTGTAACCGAACTCAAACACGAGGTTAAATTCGACTTGTGGTAGAAGTCTGCCCGGAACCGCCCGACAAATCCAGCATCCACAAGTGGATAATTTAATGTAAGGGGTCTAGTGCGTAAATGTACACATAATGGTGCTAAGACACGAGGTTAAGTCCAACTTGTTATTGAAGTCTTTCCAGAACCGCCCGGCATATCTAACATCCACAAACGGTCAACTTAATGTGAGAGGTCTGGTGCATTAACATACTAGATTTCTTACAAACAACAGCAACAATAGGCTAGGTACTTACATGACTTGGGTTAACAGTATAAGCATTCAAGCTAGCACTCACAGATTCACAATGTGCACTCACATAACCAAATACACAACACTTGTCATAGATATGAGGTTTCCACAGGTAGCTGGCATTCACCAATGGAACGGAACTATCAAGAAGTTAGACTGGAAATTCGGTAGGCAAGGCATTGTCAAGGGACACATCAACCATACATTCAGAAAACTACAGCCTGTATGTTCTCTATGTAAAAGTATCCATACACATGAAATTAAGTACGTGTATGCCTAGCAGCATATACCCAACTTAGACCAAGCAAAAAGTGGGATATTCGTCATCTTACTCCACACTGGCACACACTTAATACATCTAGCATTACTACTAACCTCAATATGCCAAGGTTTAATTATAAGTAGCTTGTTATGTATGATATTAGTTTTCAAATCACTATAAATCAGATTAGTTTTGATATAAAGTTAAAATACAGTTAGAATAGAGTAACTCGCACTGCGGAAGTGCACGAATTTCGACCGTAAACTTCAAACAAGTATAACAAGTACAATTTAAATCGGATTTCCTCAAAACAAAAAAATGTTTTCTTTTAAATGATATTAGTATTCAAATTAAAAAGGAAAATTTAAATTCGAATATATAGATTTTGAGTTATGCCTTAAACAAATTTCAAATAAAATCGCAGTACTGCAGTTCAATGGCCAAAACTGTAAAAAAAAAAACTATTTTTAATTAGTTAAAAATATGGATTTTTTTGATATATAATAATAAATTATTTAAGGGTGAATCGAATTAGAAGTATTAAGTTTTGGATAATAAAAAACTTGTTTTAATCAAAATAGTTAATATAAGCCATTTAGGAACACTTTTGCGATGCTTTTGCGACACTTTTTACCAATATTGAAATCAAATGGTTTTAACTTACGGATTACTATCCAAATCTTTTTTAATCATTTTCAAATGGATTATGAAGTGTTTTAATAATAATTCGGGTAATGTTACGAGGTTAATATTTTCCAATTATGAATGTTGGATTTGGATGGAAATAATCATCAGACATTTGATATTAAAATCCGTAATCAAAGTTATACTATTCGAGGAATTTAAAAGGTATTTATATTGTTATCCCGCTTATAGTATTTTCTGACTATGAGGATTGATACTGAATATGGTTTGATATAACTTCTATACACATCTTACAGTTGATATCAATCTGTTTAAGTTTGGTTAAAGGTTTATGAAAAATTCTTAATCAAAGAATCAATTTGAGAAACAAAAGTTTTAATAACATCAGTTTACCAAAAATAAGCCATGGGAAATGTTTATTAAATTTTACAAGGATAAATTATTCTTGATTTAAAGGGTATGTGTTCGAACGGAAAATTATGGAATAAATCTTTCAATTAAGATTTAATTGAATATGAGAAACCTTGGGTAAAGTAAATAAAATCTCGGTTTAAAGGTTAAAAATATAGATTTTTGGAGTAACAGGTTTTCTCAGATAAGGATTTTGGTTAAAGATGGATAACCGTTTTAAGAAGGTTTTAATTAACCAAATTTAAATTGAAAGGAGGCTTAATTGAAATCCTGTGTAATGCATATTGTTTTAAAACTACATTCATTATTCAAAAAGATTGGGATCAAATTTCTATCCAAAAACCATTTTTAATAATGATACGATGAAATGGAGAAAGTAAAGATATTGAAGACAGTGGTTGAAGACTGGGAATCTTCACATCGAAAGGATTGCTTGTTGATGTCTCAGGTAGCTCCCACTATGAGATTACTTATAGTAGTGGTACAGACGTATTTGAAGAATTTCCGGATTTGCAAAGGCTTCTCTCCTTTATTGGATGATTAATAAAGCGTCTTTGGTTTCGTTCAGTTCCAGAACGAACTTGTATGGATGTGTGTCTGACATTGTATTTTGTAAGATATTGATTGATCATTACTAAACATATTTATTTCTAGTTGCGGATATGTTCTCTTTTCTTAACACCCTTCTTTGAGACGTACGAGCTCAAAGGTGATATGGTTAGTGATTATCAATTATATGCTATGAAATGACAATGTGGCATGCCAAGTGATTGAGCTGCGGATGATTAAAGTATAGCTTCGTTAAGCATAGCTTTTGTAACAACCCGGAAAATACGAGCCAATTTAAAATTTTTAAATTGGTAATTTCAAAGGAATTTGAACCATTGAAATAGAATATTTCAATAAAATAGTGAATTAGAAATAGTGAGTCAGTTTGAAAATTTGACTTCTAACTTTGACTGACTGTGCAGGGTGGAAAATATAACAGATTTTAGTGAAACCAAAAATATTTAAATCTGTTAGTCAATACCTTTCTAACGAATCTGAAAAATCGAAGTTTCATAACGGGAATCAAAAGTTATGGCCGAATGAATTTTCAGAAAGGTCGCTATATGGAATATATAGCCCTGGAAAATTGATATTTTGCAAACGACCTCGGAATTCGACGAAACCACTTTTGTTGGGTCCGGAATGTCAAACTATTGCTAGGTTTCAAATTTCATAATTTTTGAAGCTAGTATGTGAGCGTGGCAAAAGAAAATGTGTTTGGTCGATTTCTGTTAAATTGGATCGACCAGAAAATGGCCATTTTTCAAACGATCTCAGAATTCGACGAAACTAGTTTTGTTGGGACTGTATCGTCAAAACATAGCTAGATTTATTTTTTTGGAATTTTTCGAATCAGTTTGTGGCCCTGGCAAATTGAAATGTACTTTCAGAGTTAAAAATTAAATGTTTTATACTTTAATTTGAAAAATTACTGACTGTAACAGTGGAATTGGCCAATGAAACATATTCCATTGTGTCCGGGATGGGGATATTTAGCTAGGGGCGACAGTCGTTGGACTTGAAAAGGAGTTCGTTGGAGAAAACACTATTTAAAAATTTAATAAAACCCTAGGCCAATTAGAATTTTTCTTTCATAAATTAAAAAAAAAGAAAAAAAACCCTCATGCCCCATCTGCTCTCGACGATCCTCGTCGTTCGCCGCTTCCCTCCCCTTTTCCCGCCGCTACAGGCCACTCCAACCACCGCCGCTACCCTCCCTCGACTCGCCTCCTCCTCCTCTTCAAATCCGACCATACCTCAGCCTCCACCGTCGCCGCCTCTACCAGAATCGAGCCCGCAAAGTTTCCCCCTTCCCAGTGCTGCCCTGATCGACACCGACCACCGAGCCACCCCAAACCGCCACCGACAGGACCGCCTCTCCTTCCTCTTCAACGTCGGCACCTCCGATCGTCCCCTCGTGCCTCGATTTTCGCGAAAACCGCAACCCTAGTTTTGAACCACTTAGAAAGGTGAGTTCTTTTTGATGTTTGCACTTTGAAAAATCATATCTTTATGGTGTGTTGACGAAATTCGATGAAACAGGAAACATCGAGACCGCAAGGTAGCTCTCTACCACATAGAAGAAGCCGCGGATTTTTCTGATTCATCTACGTTTTTTAGCACTCCGAAAACCAACGTGAGAAATCTAAATTAAATGAATTTGAATGGAAAATGTTGTGTATAAATTATATAAACGAAATATAAATTACACACGTGTTGTATACCTCATGTACATGCGTTGTGTAAGCTATATAAGCGAAGTATGAATTATACATGCATAGAATAATTGATATATGTGTTGAAATGCAAGTGAAATATAGGAATAATATATATATATACACACACTCCCCTCGTCCACAAACCATGGACGATATTTATTGTTGTGAATTGGTGTGAAACATTGGATGAAAAATACGAATGGTTGAATAATTGTTTGTGGTTGATATTGTTTGGTTGTGGTTGAAAAATACCCATTGGTGATTGAAATGAATTGGAAAAATTGTGGAAATAAAAATAAAACATGCCGCCTGCGTGCGAATTAGATGCATGAATCCCTATTGTCAAAAACCACGAGGTTTTAAGGTAGAGCGAGGAACCGTACTAGGGACGGTGCCGGTTTTAACTACCCTGCCGTTATGCTGCCGAAATTTTAAATAATATTCATGTGTTAGAATTATTTTCATATGTTGACATGCGTTGAAATTAAAGTCATGTGTTGAAACTATATCCATGTGTGGAAATGTTCATGTGTTGAAAAGTGATGTGTGAAAATTAAATTCATTTGTGAATGAATGAAGTGTCTAAACAATAAAAATCACCTTTTTATAATATATATGAAGTATGTAAAATATTCGCCTTATATATAAATAGTTTCAAAAATAAAAATTGCATCTTTCTTATACGAACAACATAAATATCCATGTGTGGAGGTGCTCATGTGTTGAGAAGTGTGTGTATTGGAAAAGTTCATGTGTTGAATAAAAAGATCGAACAATAAAAATTACATTTTTATTGAAACTATGAAGTGTTAAAAACATTCATTTGTCGAATAAATATTTTAAATGATAAGAATATCATTTTTATCATATTTGTGATACGCTAAACATATGCGAGCGTTGAAATAAATATTTGTGAATGAAATATTATTTTTAACATGCATAGGAACTAAATAAAATAGTCATGTGTTGAAATATATTTTAGTTCGTCAAAATTAACATCTTTGAAATGTGAAGTGTTAAAAATAGCCACTTGTTCAAATAAATATGCATGAGTTGAAATATACATTAATTAGCTAATGATATGATTTTTGCCTATGCATGCAACATTAGAATGAATGGTGTTTTTAAACCGAAGTAAATCAAATATGAAGTTGAATGGAAAATGATAAGTGATAAAAATTGTATATATGTACATGCATATTTATTGAACAGGTTATAGCAAAGGGGCTAGAGAAGAGGAATAAAATTTTGTGCCCGACCAATAGGTACACATTTACTGTTTTGTTTGGGTGATGATTTTATGAGCCTGTTGGCTAGCCGCTTGGCTTTTTCTTTTTCTTTTTGACATGAGACGCCCGTGTGGCTATTTGGGAATTTTCCCAGCCCCTCCCGTACAAAGGAGGTTGTGGCGAAATTTTCCAAAATTTAAAGGCGTTAGTGAAATATTTGAAGTGAAAACGATATAGGAATTTTTGAATGAACTATATTTATATAAATATATAAATATAAATAAAATTAAAACGAAACGTGGCCGTGCAGTTCGTGTATTGAAACCGTGATTTCAAACGGCTAGTGCGGGAAATCCGACCATTGGATTTTCCCGAAACCGCAACCGTTGGGTTCGCCTTGGAAATATCTTTCCAACGGCACCAACTTTGTGAAGATCCGACGGTTGGATTGTCTGGAATGTTTAATTCAAATCTAAAGAAAAAACAGCGCCATAAACGATTATATATATATATATATATATAATTAAATCGAATAACGATGCTGCAGTTCGTAAATTGAAATCGTAACTTCAAATGGCTAGTGTGGAAGATCCGACCGTCGGATTTTCCCAAAACTGAAACCGTTGGATTCGTTTTGAAATGACCTTCCTAATGATATAAAATTTGTGAAGATCAAACGGTTAGATTTCTAGATATGTGTAAAACAAATTTAGTGAAAAACAGCGCCAGTGCATCGGCACGACCTGAAACGTCGTTTAATTAAATATGGCCGTTTTAAATTAAATAAAAATGGCGATATATCGTTATAAAATACTATAGACGATATAGAGTGGAAATAAACCAATTTTGCTGTGTTTGCTTGATATGTGATGGTTGAAAGTATTTAACATGAGAATTATAACTAAAGAACTGAAAGGTGAATGTTGAATAGTTCAATCATGTGATAAACTGATTTGAAAATCTAAATATACGTGGATTATTTGAAAAGGCCGAGTTCATCTCATTTCAAATAATCGATCGACGTTAAGAAGTCGAAGAGTCGAAGACCGACGATCTTCACTTTGGATGGATGGGCGCTACTGATGCTCGTGATTGGAGTAGCTACCGTGAAGGAGCTAAAGTAGTAGCCGTCCAGACATACTGTTGATTGTACGGATATGCAAGGAATTGGTGCCTCCGGTTTCGTTCAAACCCAGAACGGACTTGTAAATGGACTGTGTGTTTGACATTGGATTTTGTTCTGTGCTGATTGATCTCTGTTAAATATATATCTGTTTGGCGGTGGAGAATTTATTCTCTTGCTTAACGCCCTTCTCTGAGACGTACGAGCTCAGAGGTTATGTATTGATAGAAATCAGTCGCATGGAGTGGATTGCCTGTGTGGCATGCCTAAGTGGCATATGATCAAGGCTTCTGTTGCAAAGCAAAGTCTTGTGGTTGATGATCAAAGCATGGTCTGTGTGACGTAGCTTTGTGTATAACGTGAATTCGCGAGCCTCACACCCCAGTATGAGTCAAAAACGGGAGAAGGACCCAAGGAGTGCACGACGTTTCTTTCTAGCTATGGTGGTGTCAGTGACCTCCCAACCCTGACATTTATATATACTTTTCACCTGTGTGGTTGTTGGAATACGAGGCGCCTCGATTATAGGTCTGTAAGGACCGGGAAACGTGTGTTCAGGAATAACTAATCCTCAAAAGTAAGGGAGGACCGGCCTTGGAGGATCCAGGGATTGCTGTGTGCGGTCCCAAGGCATTTGCTAGAGTGTCTCGAACGGAGAGGAGCTTGCCCCTTGCCTCGACTCATGAAGGAATCCAATTTCCAATACGAAATATGCGGACGTGATTGTATTACTAGTATGGCGACATAGTAGATGGTACCTATGCCGCCTAGGATTGATATTTATGATTGAATTTGCTTTTGAAACATATATGCAATAGTAATAATATCAAACACTTTTGTTTTATACGTATGAAGCATTTTTGGCCATTATAAGGTAAAACTCTATCCTCCGGCTTGCGTTGCATTGTGTGACGGGACCTGAGTCTTATAATGGCTTCATTTTATAAAAAGCATTGCGATGATGTAATCATTTACTTTATTTCATGCACTAGAACTCATTGGAGTAAACCCGTTCCGCGAAAGTGGTGTGGTCCTTTGATTTGCCTTATTATTGTTGTTAATAAGTTAAGTAGATTTCTCATACCAGTCCCATGACTGACTCGTAGTTTGTTCACCTTGCAAACTCGGGTGCCCTCATTTTCACATAGGCAGCCTAGTTACAGGTTTCTGGCGCACTTTTGGCTCATGGCGAGGCTTGACTACACCGTGCTGACTTTGATTTTCTCCGCCATTTTAGTATATGTATTATGATTCCGCCATTGGCGATGTAGACTGACATTTATTTTGTGTACTTTTATGTATGATTCCGCCTCTGGCGATGGTGACTGATTATGTATTATATGCACTAAGTTGTGTCCTGCACTGTGCTCTCTGATGTGGTGATATCTATATGATTCTGCTGTCATATGTGTGTAAATTATTCTATTTTCTGTTTATGCTATTATCTGTGATCTGCTAATGATGATTAATGTGTTATATTCCAATGATTATCCTTAACACCGTGTCACGGGGTTTTGGGATCGTCACAGCTTTATGTAATGAGATTTCGTCACGCCTCACAAGCTTGTAATGGCCTAAAACAGGATTATGGTAGAAAGACTATGTGGGTCATTCCCATTAAGGTATGGTTATTCCCTTCTAGGTAAAAAACTATACCACAGTATGGAGCCCAGGTATTTACTTATGCGGACATTGTACTTTATGTGGATGATGGAAAGCGAGTGCTTGGTTAAAGGTCGGTTATAACGGGGAAATGTCATATTCATGCTTCCATATAATAAGTTAACATATAGAGATGGTTCGACCTTGTGTAGTCGAGAATTCATGAGTTGTTTTCTCATGGGTGCATCCCTCTAGAGGTGTTCTCATCGGTTAAGGAAGAACCTTTGCCTTGTCATTGTTGGCATCCAATTCTCCAATACGAACCCATAGAATTTTAGTTGTATACCTATGTCAACATAATAGTATGGGGTATTATGCTGACTAAGATTGATACATTTACTTGCAAAATGATTTTCCATACTATGCACTAATACTAATATTTAATGGTTTTCACATAACAAGCATTTTTGGTTATCTTAAGGACAAAACTCGCCTAAATATATGCGCTTGCATTATGTGTTATGTGGCGATCCTTATGATAGCTTCATTTTCCAAAAAGCATTAAGAATTTTCTACACTGGTATTCATAAGAGAAAAACTTGTTCCATGTTTATACGGCATGGACTTATGAGTTACCTTACTTTAAATAAAACACTATTTTGAGTTCTTACACCAGTCCAATGAATGACCTAGAGTTTATTGTTCTTCCACCTAAACTCTGGGTGCCCATATTTTTCCACACGTGAAGTCTGGTAGTTAAGGTTTGCAGATAGTTGGAGTTATAGAGCAGGTGTTGGATTTAGGCTGGAGCTATACTTGTAGTCTTCCATTAAGTTTTAGTATTTTCCTCTGTATAATTGTCGTACTCTGATATATCTTGTAACTCTGATGTAAACACATTGTTATATTAATAAAAGTTCATTTTGTTTCCTCTATAATGTGTTAGCGATGCGGATTTTGACATTTGAATCCCCGATATTTGAATGCCAAGTATGTATTAAGTGTCGATTTAGAAGATCGAAAATTTGGGTCGTTATAATTATGTAGTCTAATAACATCAAATATTTAATTGGTTTTTTTGGTTACTATGCAGGCTACATTGTGGAGAAGGTTCAATATAAAAATGTAGTATTTATAATATGAGAAGTTAATGATCAAGAAAAATTAAGGCCTCTCTAGTGAAATTATTTTAATTATACCGTTGGCTTGGTATAAGCTCTTTCTAATCTTTCATCTTAAAATAAAATAGAACGTATTTTATCTTAATTTCCAAATGTTTATAAATTTATTGCAGATTTACATTGTCGATTCCTTGGACCAGGAAAGAATAGGTAAAGCCAGACATGAATTTTGGGCTAGTTCTTTTTCTTTGTCACAGTTGTGCACTTCTTCATCAGTTAATTTTGTATTACGGTTAATATGGATATGTTTGAATGGCAGACAGTTATCAAGGACCCATTCATTCTTAACAATATCATATTGGTCTTCCCCAACGAACAAGATATGGCAAGTTCTTAATTCTTATGTCGAGCAGATATGTGTTTAATTGCAATTGTAATTAAATATAATTTGTCACAGCTTGACCTATAGGCAGACTCAGAGTTTTTCCGATTTTTCATGTTTTCATAATTCAAAGATGAACAAGAAGTTTATAATTGTATATATGTTTTAGAAAGGGGCAATGACACAGATGGATACAAGTAACCTATGGCCTAAAAGGTGAAGGACTCTATGTAGTCTTGGATTTGCTTGCAAGCATTATTAAACCTGATCACCGCTATTTATTTCACTTGATGTTACTCATGTGATTCCAATCTATCATGATTAGCTTCATCTGAGCACATCCTACGGTGGAATTCAATATTGCTGTGTCTAAGGTGGTAAATCTCATGTGACTTATATTAGTGTATTTCCTTATGATTTATTCTTATGTAATTTAAGGTTAAGTGAACTAGGTTTATTTTATTTTTGTGTTATATAAAAAATGTGATATTGATGCTCATCTTCTAATATTATGTCATATGTGTAAGTTCTTTGCTTGTGGTTTTATTTACTTTGGATTTTGTACCTTTACATCTCTACATTCATGTTGACTGTGTATGTCATTTCATTTTATTTCTCTTGGATATTGTTCACTCTTCAGTTAGGTTCCAAATTTGATAGAATATAAGGTTTGGAACACATGTAGGCGAGGATGATATTCTACTGGTTGATAGAGGTATAGTAATTTATTAGTCTTAGTATTTTCCATATAAGGATTTCAAATTAACAAATTTTTACTTCATCGTTCATTTACTAAGTTTCCCATGCTATTTTTTAACATATTGCCATAACTTTTCTAAAAATCATTATAAAGGGTTTTTAAACAAAATGCAAAATGTCCTATAATTTTGGTCTAGATTTGTAATTTTCATCAGGAATCTAACTACAGTATAGCATTCCAAATCGCATATAGCAACACAAACACACACACACACACACACACACATATCTACAGTGTGTGTGTGTGTGTGTGAAATTGTTTATTAGATCCTCCTATTAAATCATTTTCTTCTTATCGTATTTGTTTGCAAATTTGTACTTTCTTTGTCGAGTTAAACCTATTTAATGTTGATAGATTATCAATCATAATGAAAATTAATTCATATTTTATTAAATTTGTATCATTAATTTCAAGGATATTGCAGTGGAAGTTGGTGATGAGAAGATTGGTGTTTATGGTTAGTTTTTTGTTGGTTGAGGAACGAGCAACGGCTAACGTTGATAACAGGTAATTTTTTGGCTTGGGAGGGAGTAAAATGGGTGATTGTTTAAGTTTGGCAGTGGATTGAGAAGTGTGCCCCTTTTGGAGAAGATTTTTAGGGAGATGTGGGAAGTGCTTAAAGTGTATTTACTGTCCCAGAAAGGTGTGTGGTTTGGTTTTGATAATGGAGCCATTGTGTGATGATTGGTGGCCAATGGGGGAGGTTTTCTGATGAGGCTGCGGATTTGGTGTAGAAGTGGGTGGATGTAATGTGCTTATAATGTATTTTTTTGTTAGCTGATACTTTATTTTTTTATCATGAATATGCATTATATTTGCTGATTATTATTATTTTTCTTTTCATACATTTTTCCAATTGTTATCTATTTAAAGAAGATTTATTTTGATTATTATTATTCAAATGTAATATATAATGGGATGCATCTAATGTATATTAAATAAAGCATAGCTCCTAAATTGCATTATAATTATATATAACAAAAGAGTTATAAAAAGGCAATATAATGTTAATATATAGCTCGAAATAGACGCTATAAAATAACAAATTTATAATGATTATAATTTGTTACAAACATTATATTACTTTCGTTAACATTTAAATGTTTTATAGAGGTAAAAACGGGTTATCGTATTTAAATAACATGGCTGCAATTTTTCACTATAAATTTATGTTTTTCATAGCGGCATATTTTTGTGTTATAAATACGCCATTGTTTTTTATAAATGTCAATATACAACATCTACCAAACCGCTATAGTAATATTTAATAACAACAATATACCACTATAAAAGATTTTTTTGTTGTAGTGACCCCAAATCAATGTCCTCCCTCTCCCCTTCTTATTTTCGATTCTGAGTTCTTTCAAAAGAGAAAAAAATCGAAAAGGCCTCCTCTTAAAAAATTGGTAGAACATTTTTCAAAATCCGACTCTAATACATCCCCTATTCTTCTATCTAAAACAAGTAGCCACTACCACTGAACTAACTCTTCTTTCCCTAGTATGCAATTATCAAGTAGAAATTTCCTTGATCAGCATGATTTTTCCAGTTCGATGAATCATTTAGGTTTGCTCGTCGAAAGGAACACTGTTTATGAAGCACATTAATGCTGGTGGCTCTTCATTCGAAGGTCGGAAATGGCTAACTTTCGTTATTGACTAGTGGAGCTTGTTGTTGTCCGTGGAGGCGTTGTGGGGGAATGAACGAAAGCCAGCTCGGTGGCATTAGGTGCATGGAGGACAAAGCTATCACTGACATAGAGCGGTTGAAAATAAAGGCAGGAGGAAGTGTTGTGATCTTTGCCTGTAGGGTTCGATGATTGTCACGACCTGTATATTAGAAAAATGGAAATTTGCGAAGTTTAATTATGTTGATTAAGTAATTTATCCATATTTGTTTATTTTGGTTAGGTTATAATTTATTTATTTAAATTAATCGTTAACCTAAAGGGAAATTAATTTCTAACTCGATTCAGATCCAAATTTAATGTCGTTGGTCCCTTTGAACTTATGTCGCATCAGCTACATTTCAAGAATTGGATTGACTAAATTCTGTATCTCTTGTAATTTAGGTTAAAATCATACGTCAGTTGGTTTATTTTAAGTCCAATCACTTCAACAATATCTAAATCAATGTGAGTTTTCTCTCACTTTGAACTATCACTTTTATTATGTGAATTAAAAAAATTAAATGACACCTGGAATGTTGGGATTGCATTAGAAAATTCGTTATTGTGTGTTATGAATGGTGCACATGTGACACGCACACGTTTGACACAAATAACATGATATAAATTTCTATGTGATTTATTGTTATGTTCTATTTGTTGTGTGATGTTTGTGATATATGTATTTTATTTTGTTCTCAAACTGCAAGTTCCCGTAGATTTAAGAAAAATCACTATATGTTGAAATGATACATACCCGAATGACCATATAGATTTAGAAAATAATTTTGAATCAATCTGGAATGCGGGTTGAAATGGTATGCACCCGGGATTCAGAATTTTCTTTTTACAAACAGATTGAAGTGATAAATATATGTTCCTCTTAACCATATGAAAAATTATATATGGACACCATGGTCAATAAATAAAAACTATTGTTAAAAGTTATTAGTATGTATCTATTTTGAAATTTAATCCAGATATCTAGTTTAAATTAAAATTAAATTAAATTTTAAAGTATTTTAACTTGAATCCTTGAATTTAAGAAAAAATAATTTCAATAAAGGATTTAATATGATTTCTCCTAAATTGGATTTTGTTGTTTGAAGATAATATTATTTTCATTAGAATTATAAGTAAGTTTTGATTTATAAAATTGATTTTTATATTTAACTTTTAATTTAAGTATAAATTAATGTGTCAAAAATATAAACTCGAATTATAGGTTAAAACTTAATTAATTTAATGAATGGTTTTAGTAAAATAAAAAACTTGATTTGTTGTGTTGAAAGTTAATATTTAAATTTGGTTAAAGATATTTTTTAAAGGGTTTAAACTTAAATTCGTTTAAGAATCTATTGAATGGCAAGATTTGTGTCAATTGATTTAATAAATTTTATCATGCTCCAATGATTTAATTGATTTTAAATGATAAACCTAAACTTTGAGGAATTCGTTTAAGTAATAAACTTAATACTTGAAATTTGAATATTGGTTCAAAACCAATAAAAGAAAATTTAAGTTAAGGATTTAGAATTGAAATTCAAGTTATAATCCAACTTGAACACTTTGCTTTGAATTTCAAATGTATACCATTTGAGTTAATTTAAATTGAATTAAACTTCGAAATTTGAATGAACATTAAGTTGAATTATGAAATTTTGAATAACAGATTCAGACTGAATGATTTCTATAAAGTTAATGTTATTATATTATTGCAATAATATATAATTTAACACTATTTTATTTAAACTAGTTGTATTAAACTTATCTATCTTATTTAAATTATTTTGTATATTATGCTTAACTATCTTATTTAACTATTTTATACCAAACCTATTTATTTTATTTAAACTAATTTATACCAAACTAAATTATTTTATTTAAACTAATTTTATATCAAACCTATCTATTTTACTTAAACTATTTTCTATGGAACCTATCTATTTTATTTAAACTATTCTATATTCAACTTAATCGTTTTTAATAAAAATATATATTTCCAATCCGAGCAATTTAAGTTCGAAATGATTGAATATAAAAAATTTAGTTTATTAACGATATTTACGACCGTAATCTTAATCGAACGTGAAATTTTGATAATGAATGATCAATTGGTAAATATGAATTTGAAATTTAAAATGATATCTAATAATTGGATTGATTTAAGAAATTGATAAATAAAATCGATACTTGACGTTAATCGATTTACGAAAATGGAATATGATTTCAAATTTTATGACTATAGTGTGAAATAAGCATTTGGGTTGTTAAAGAAACCAGAGTCGACATTGTTATACTCTATGCCAATACCGTTACCACTTTAACAACTGTGCACGTGGTGGAGAATCCATAATGACGTAGGATGGATATGCCGATGATTACTGGATCCAAAGAAAGAGAACAATAATGGATAGCCTTAATCTTCAAGTCGTAATTAAAATGACTAAAATAGGAGCTATACCGTGACTAAGTGAGGTCGCACCTTCGATCGGACACGCTCCTTCAATACCATCTCTATTACATTGTGATTGACTTAGGCGTGCCGTTGATTATGGGAGTATTTTCCGAGGTGGATGGTAGTTGCGGCTGTAACAAACCAAATTTTCAGCAGGTCCGAATTTTTCGCAAATGCTAAATATATCAAAGCTCACAATAAAATATCTCACAACGAAATGAATAAAACATAATAGTAAATACTTGCCATAATAATAACACTATCTAGCAAGTGTTTCTAAGCTGTAAAATCTATGCCTCCTGTCTAACTTGCGGCTTTGTTATGAGGAGGGGGGTCAGAACAAAATTCTGGTGAGTGGACTAATTATACTTTCTATAAGTAACACTATATATATCATTCAATCATTGGTCTACTTTTATTAAGTTATTTGGATTTATTGCACACTACACTTCCTATTTTTCGCATAAATCGTATCTACTCTCAAATAAATTAACCTAATAAATCATATATATATATATATATATCTCCCTCGTCTCAAGGTACTCCCTATAGTACCCATCTCGAGTGGTCTCTATCGTCGCACTACGAAAACATATTAAATCTCCATCATCATGCTATGACCGTACTAGACCGCATAACAAAGGTGCATCAAGTCTCCATCGCCACGCTACGAAAGTGTACTAATCCATTTAGGAAAGTGTACTAAGCCTCCATCGCCATGCTACAAAAGCATGTTACCTACTATCTGAGCTCTGCTATAGAACTCAATCGGTGATTTCTACATCTGTAAAAAACAAATTCGTTAGGCCTATAATACAAATATCCATACATTTAGTATGTCCCTTTTCTCGGGGGCTACGGCCCCACTCGCCCTCTTACTAATGAAAGACCATTACAAGAGCTAAGTGATTGTGCCCTTAACAAACAATCTAAACATCCAATTGGTGTTGTTCTTCATCCAATGTCTCGATAGCGAAAGATCATTACCCTGTTGGTTTAGCACCGGTCTTTCCCGTACTTGCTCTAACTGACAATGACAAGTATTCGACGACTTAATGTCCTTATTGGGTCCTGACCACGAAGCCTTCTCTCAAAGCCAAGGTATCCGCCTAATCCTAAAAATCATCCCATCAGTTTTCTGTCTGCCCTAAACATGAATGCAACCAAGGCATACTCTATGGATGGAACCATACATACCTGCCTCTGGAGTTACAGCTTCGTTAGGCCTACCCCAAAGGGTTGTTTCAGAGTATCCTCATGTTCCATAGAAGTATCGAACTTCTTTCCAGTCCCGTCGAACATTAAGTCGGAAGTGCTCCCACTATGTCTTCGTATACCTACTATGATCTGCCACGTTGGGCTCTTTATTCAGAATTCCTTCGGAGTGGCCCAAACGCATCTCATTATTTTATTAAACCCTATGTCTAATCTTTCATTATATGTCTACCTCACTTTTATTTTTGCTAATTATCATTATTGTTCAATTCATTAAATTTGAACTTTAATTACTTGTTTATCAACTTTATTAGCGACCATAGAATCGTTGAATAATAATAGAATGCCTAATCATACGACCACCATAAAATAGAATGTCTAATCACAAGACCGCCATAGAATAAAATGCCTAATTACACGGCCACCATAAAATAGAATGCCTAATTGCAAGAACACCATAAAATAAATACCTAGTAGCAAAGCCACCATAGAATAGAGTGCCTAATCGCAAGGCCACCATTGCAATAGAATGCCTAATCACAAGACTACCATATAACTTTGCTTATTAAACTTAATCCACGCTTTTAAGTTCATTCATAATAAGTCTTTCTTACTTCACTTCATTTGCAATTACAACATTCATATTATTGTCTTACTTTCACTATAGAACTATAGCCATAGAGCTATGATTATTAAACTTAATTTACACTTTTAAGTTTATTCAAGTAAGTCTTGTTTTCACTTTAAATTATAACCTTCATATTACAATTTTGCTTACACATATATCCAAACTGCCTACTATGATTCATTTTTGTGGCCACACAATTATCATAATATTCTTGTAACATGTTCAACTTGTTTTATTATGATCTGTTTATGTGTCCATGCAATTATCATAATAGGTTACCTTTCTTTCTAGTTATCAAATATTTAACTTGATTTCTTATTTTCTTTCTTTACATAACATATGTTAGTTATGTTACCCTTTTTCTTTCCATCTTTCTATATTATTCTTTAGAAAGTTAGGCATGTTCCTATTTGATTGATTATTGAAATCGCACAACAATCTATTTTTATTGTTTAAGGCAATTACAACAAAAGAAACCCATAATTTTAAGATATTCTTTTTAATCATTTCTAGTCTATTGGAAAGTGCGCAGTACGACTAAATATCTATTTTGCACTAATCCATGCCTTTATTTCTTTATATGCCTGTAATTATGTTTTCCATTTTCTTACAAACCAAACTATAGAAATATATTCCATTTTTCCTAACCAATCAATCTATAATATTTCTAACTTCATAATTTAATACGTTATACATAAATTCCTGTTCTTAATTTATATTACCAATTTTGCATAAATATACTAAATTTGGATACACTTAGGCTTATACCCTTTTTTATTATAGTTTTGGAATCATATGTTCATTTGGCCCCAAATTATCAAATCCTCTTTATTTATAATTCCAATTGAATTATATTTTCCAAAGTGAGCAAACAAAAAGGATTATGATTAGTCGCTTAAAATTAAGCGCACAATTTAGTTGTATACATAAGCCAATATTACAGATTTTTGCATGTTTTGCGCAAAATCAAAATTCAACATAAAACTGTAAAATTAGATGTAGAAAGGGGAAAAGAGAACTGAGAAATATCTTATTAATTTAACAGGAATTAAATGATGATTGTACCACTATTAAAAGAAAAATTTAAATCCACTCACCTAGGATTGGCGCTCTAAGTTCTGAATCTGATTTGGATTTAGATTTATTATCCATTATCTTTACTACTTGGGTCTACAAACTATGTTTTTCACGGATTTACAAATATGAATCTAAGAGGAATAAGAAAAATTATTTAAATTCAAATCTGAAAAACTTACCTCATATTAATAGAGAATTTGGGCATCTAAACCTTAAATCTATAAAATCTTCCTCCAAATGTTGAACAGAGAGCATAAATCTAATATTTCCTGTTTTTGAAGAATTGGAGAAGGAAGGGAATGGTCATGACTTCTGCACCCACTCAGAAAAATATGAGTTTGACGGCTAGCTCTGTAGGTTTATTTATATATGTCTGTATAAATCACGTCCGTCTGATTCAAATAAATAAAATCCAGACCGCCAAAACATGAGAAACCACGTCATCACATTGTGGCCTGGGTCGACCCAACCCATATATGTCGACACATAGGTCGACCGAAACGCATTTGGCCCCCCTTCGTTTCCTAATTTGGCTTCATCATGTATAATTTGCTTTGATTTCGTGAACATTATTTTTATTTCACGTTTTATTTCCTGCACATTAATTTCTTTCGTTTCTAATTCCTACGTGCTAATTCTTGTGACCCTTATTCCAAATGTTTATTTTTATTTTTGCTTTTATTAAATTTCCTTTTCGTTTCTTACATGCGTCTAATTTCAAATTCAGGCGCGATTATTTCTGGAATTAATATGCACATACTCGTTTTAAATTAGAACGTTACTTAATTAATATCATTAAACTCTACTTTATTTCGTGCTTTAATTCCATTTATGATGTGCGTTTATTTTCAAATTCAAGAACACGTTACTTTCAAAATTTATGCATATATATGTATTTATATGAAATAAATATATAAGCATGTGTGTTCACATGCATATTACCTTTCTAAAATTAATTCCCCGCTTCCAAATTTTAACATTATTTCCATTTAAGTCCCTTTTAATATCATTAGTGGCACCCTTTGTTGAATGAACATTGCAATTTAACATTAATTATTTTTGGTTTCTTTCTTGATTTTATTACTTTTACTATACGCATTTGCTTTATATTTCCAACACACACTATTCCTGTAATTATTATGATAATTTTATTACTTAAAATGTGGGGTGTTACAGCGACGATGCGTTACCACCGGTCCGGGAGCATAACCTGCAGAATCCTACCCTGGGTATTGCCTCACGTGCCTTTGTTTTATAATCATGCCCTTTACAATTCCGGTTTGTGTTGGTTTATACGGAGTGCCCTCTAATGCCACTAATTTACGGTGGGTTTATGATAATGTATAGATTACAATATCTATAAACAGTGTAAGGGTAAAAATGTAATCCCACCTATGCTTTTTAATATTTTACTTTACCGAATAAACAATATTAAAATAGCGTATTGTAGTATATCCATTGGCTTCCCGAATCCTTAGAGGATGAGAATTCTAAACATCCTTTAAGTTACTAATGCATTTCATTTAATATTTCACTTGAATTGATTCATTTACATGAGAATGATATCCCTAACTCGACTGTTTTGTTTTTTGCGTTATGCTCGAGTATTACAAAGACATCATCTTTTGGAGCTGAGATTTTTTGAAGACTCATCTATTTATTTTTAATTTACATTAATTCTACATGCATTAAGCTTCCGCTCTATTTATTTATGTAAACTTTGATATATTGTACAAATTTATTCCACTGTGAGATGTTGTATTTATTCTATGTCTATAGTTTGTGTGATTTGATTCCGTTAAACCTCTTAACAATATCAATCCTCCGTTTCGAACAAATCGAGTTGTTTTATTATCGAATTGAACTGTTGGAAATAGCAGGTCGTTACATTACTTTTTTAAAAATAAGAATGATATTCAATTAAAAAAATTATGTAGATGACATTATTTCTAATCTACAAATGACAAGTTAAGTAAGGAATTTTCTTACATAATGACTAAAGAACTTCAACTGAGTCATACAGATGAACTAAATTATTTTATAGGACTTCAAATAAAACAATTAAATGATGGTATATTTATACATTAAGGAAAATATGCTAAAGATTTAGTAAAGAAATTTGGAATATCCATTACCAGTGGGAAACCAAGCCCTATGGCAATAAAAGAAAATTTGAGTAAAGAAGACAATTCTAAAAACATTGACCGAAAATTATGTAGACGAATAATTGGATCACTACTTATATAACTTTGAGTAGTCCCAATATAATGCATAATGTATGTCTTTGTGCAAGATATCAATCTACACCCATGGAATCACACTTGAAAATAGTAAAAAGAATATTAAGATACATTAATAATAAGTTAGATTACAGACTATTTTATCCTAAAAATGATTCATTAGAATTAGTTTCATATAGCGATGTTGATTATGCAGGCTGCAAATCAGATCAAAAAAGTACAAGTGGAACTAGTCGCTTTTTGGGACTTCTTTAGTTTAGTGGTTTGGCAAAAAGAAAAATAATGTATCTCTATCTATAATAGAAGCAGAGTATATTTCAGCATCCTTAACATATTCACAATTAATTTATATACAACAAACTTTAAGAGTTTTTGGAATATATTTTACAAAATCACCAATTTATTACGATCATACAAGCACGATAAATTTAACTAAGAATCCAAATCATCATGCTAGAACTAAACATATTGATATTATACATCATTTCTTAAGAGATAATGTATATAATGAAATTATAACTCTATAAAAATTATACTAAAAATCAAATTGCTGACGTATTAACAAAACCATTTAATCCACAATCTTTTGTTAAATTTAGAAGATGATTAGGTGTATTTTCATTATCCAAATTGAAAATAATCAAAATGAAAAGCCTAAATTATAAGGAGTACGTTGGCATACCTCATATGACCATGTTCACATATAACAACTAAATATTAAATTTAAAATTCCCTCTATAATCAAATTTTAAACTTATATAATTTTAATTTTCTCTTCACCCCTCTTAATTTTCTCTGTAAAAAAACTGAAATAAAATAACCACGACCTCCACTTCAATCAATGATCAAAATCAGACCATTTCTTTCCCATCACTCTTGCAAGAATTGGGAATGTCACAAGAGCAAACAAAACAAGTAAAAGTTCTACAAGATCTACATAAACAACTTCTGGATAATATTATGAATCCTATTATCATAGATGATGAATCCTCTAATATAGTCATTCACAACCCTCTTCATAATAGAAAAGAAGAAGAGAAAGAAGAAGTAAAAGAAGATGACATGGATAAAGACAATGAAGATAGCAAAGTATGTTGTGTAGGAGAAGTCTGGTTTGATAGAGATGGTAATCTTGCTGAACAAAAGGGAAAAATTTGTTTACATTATCCGTTATGTTCCATTTATAAGTCTCCTAATATTAAAAAGTCTAAATAGGATTGTGTAGTTTGGAATAGATTTGTGTATATTAGGATTTACAGATTTATCTGAAGATGTGTATATGTATGAATTGATAAAAGGATTTGGCCTACTCACGCTTTACTTTTCTTACATATTATTCCTATCATTTCATTTATATAAGAATCATGCTTACCTGAAGTATACTTAGAAAGTTAGACATTGATTTTTTTAGAATTATAAATTAAGGTATTGTTGATGGAAGTTTTTATTGATGATAAAGAGGAATAAAATATAAAATATGCATAGATTGAGGGGAGGTTCAGATTAAGGGGGAGTTATTAAATTTAGGGGTAGTTAAGAAGAAATTAAGGAGACATTTTATAAAAGGGTTGTCATCATCAAGAAGGGAGAGACTGTTAGTACCATCGATGGTAATCTTAATGACAACAACCTCAGGTAATGGATATTTTATATTTACGTATACACTAATTATTATCCAGATATATATAATATTGTATATTGAAATATATTATATAGGAAATTGATAATTAAGACTGTACAGTATGAAGAATAAAGACTTAGATTGATGATTCAAGAATATGTAGAATCACGAGTTTCAAGAGTCCACTAATTCAAGATATTACAATGTCCTAGAAATTATGTTAAGACTCAGGTTGCACTTATCTGATCTCCATCCATTTTTTACAAAATGATTTTAACAAATATTCTTGTTTTCAAAAATCTTTTTTCAAAATGATTTCAAAACAAATTTCTCCTTTTAACAAAAAATGATTTTAAAAAAACGAAAACAAGGCTCACGTCCTTAAAAAGTTTGCAAATTCAAACGACATCCAGTCCAACTTTCATATTCAAAGCGGGTCCCTATTTTGACATGTAACGTGTTTTGCAAAGAAAAATATGCGCTGGTGAATAAAAAAAATTCAAAAAATCGTAAATATTCCCGAAAGCAATCTGAAAAAGTTGCATACATGTATGCATATATTCATCCAGCGTTTCTATTGAAAAATCTGGATGAATATATGCTTACATGTATGCATATATCGGTAATAATTGCATACATGTATGCATATAAAGTTGAACTAAGCTGCATGTATTACGAATAGTTGTAGAAATGTATGCATATATTCCGTATAAGTGCATACATGTATGCAATAAAGATAAAAAGGAGGAAGACTTACGAAAATGTGCACACATGTATGCGTTTATTGACTATACACACAAGAATGTATGCTTAAGCGTGTGTTTGAAAAAAACAGGCCAGAATTGAATATATGCATAAAAGGATGTTTTTTACAGTTTAACTACATACATGTATGCATAAAAAGTGCAGTTTGATGCATAATTGAAATATATGCATAAATGTATGCAACTATTTACAAATAAGTGCATCTTTTGATGCTTATACTGTTGTTTCGCTGTTTTTTGTTGTTGTTGTTATTTTGGGTTTTGAGTTGTTTTTTGGTGGTTTTAAAAGTTGGACCGGATGTTAGCCTAATTTTGAAATTTATTAGGGACCTGAGACAAACTGACCCTTTAAATAATCTATGGATATTTGTATTGTAGCCCTAACGAAGTTTTCCTTTACAAATATAGAAATCCCCCGACCGAGTTTCGTGCAAGGGTTCATATATAGTAGATTTTATGATTGCGGGTAGGTCCTTGGTGTATGCACTGGGTGGTGGATCGTGGACATTCGAGCATTAGTTCTATGCAAGGGTTTAGCCTAATAGCGGAGGTCGAATAGTAGGTAACACGCTTTTGTAACGTGGCGAAGGAGACCTAGACCACATAGCGTGGCGACAGAGACCTAGTGCACTTTCGTAGCATGGCGATGGAGGTTTAGTACGCTTTTGTAGCGTGATGATAGAGACTTTCCAAGAGGGCACTGTGGATAGTACTAAGATATGTTGGACATATAGGTACATATATATTGATTATTAGGTTTGATCTATTGAGGAGTAAATGAGTACAATGTACGCGCAGATGTGAGAGTGTTATAAACCCTAACAATCTAATAAAAATAAACAAGCGATAAAATGGTATATGTGGTGTTATTCTTAGAAAGTATAATTTGTTCATACACCAGATCTTTTGTTCTGACCCCCTACTCATAATAAACATGTAAGTTAGACAGGTGATAGAGATTTTACAGCTTAGAGACACTTGTTAGTCGGTGTCATTATTATGGTAAGTATTTACTTATTATATTTTCCGCTGTGAGATATCTATTATGAGCTATGACATATTTATCTTTACTTTTATGCATTATACTAGACAAACCAACTCGGGTTTCAGTAGATTTGAATATTTAGCATTTCGCGAAAACTTTAGGCCCACTGGAAATTGTGTTGTTACAAACACATTTGTCATTATGACATGAAATCTTTTGCCATCATCCTTACACAACGCCCAGTTCTTCTCCTTCCCCAACAGACTTCACTCAATCCACTTATAGGCTTGAATATTGGTGGCTTAATTTCCTCTTGGATCTTTAGATAGTTAACCTCCTCCGAAGCACATGATGATGCATTAAATAAACCTGTCAACAATTTGTCTTTAAATCCAACAGCTCGAAAGTTGGCTTTCAAATGTCTAGCACATGATTTATGCTTGTAAGGGAATCCCCAACGGTTCTCTAACGTTGTTGGTATTCCTTTCATTTTATTGAAAATGAAAGTAATATGTCGATTGTTAACACTATGAATGAACCTTCACATACAAGCAAGAAACCAACATCAACTATCACATGATTCCGACTCAATAATCTCACAAGCCAAAGAGTATATAGTTAATTATTTGCATCTACAACAGTTGCAACTAGTAAGTACCTTCGTTTTTACCATAGAAATGTGTGTCGTTGATGCAAAACGAAGGTCAACAATGTATGGATCCTTTGATGCAAGATCCAAAGGCCAAAAAATCACATTCGAGTATGCCACACTCATTAGTTATTACATGTCCAACACTGTCCAGATTAGTATTCGCAATTTCGAAAAAATACCGATGTAGGTTGAAGTATGACTCTCCCCAGCCTAAAAATGTATTCCTTTCCTTGATTACATAATTACATAATATTGCATATTTATAGATGGACAACTTCTAGAGCATATTTGAATTTGAATCTATACATTAATACAATTATTAATACAATTAATACAAATCAAAATAACTCCTAATTAATGCAATGAATAATAGGAATATGAATCCTAATTAATGCAATGAATAATAGGAACATGAATCCTAATTAATGCAATGAATAATAGGAATATGATTTTGAAATTATCTCTAACACCCCCCCCCCCCCGCAAGTTGGAGCCGGGAGAGAAATGTCGATCACGCCCAACTTGCTAAGCAATCGTTTGAAATTATTAGCACCTAGTGGTTTTGTGAAAATATCCGCTAGTTGGTCATAAGAACGAATATAGGAAGGAGTAATAATACCGGAGAGAATCTTTTCACGAACGAAATGACAATCTATTTCGATGTGCTTAGTTCGTTCATAGAAGACAGGATTTGATGCAATATGAATTGCAGCATGGCTATCGCAATGTATTGATATAGGAACAGATGGTGGAAAACCAAGTTCTGATAAGATTGAATGTAACCATTGGACTTCAGCAGTAATAGCAGCAAGAGACCGATACTCAGCTTCAGCATATGATCGAGAAACAGTTGGTTGTTTCTTTGATTTCCAGGAGACGGGACTAGAACCAAGCATTGTAAAATAACCGGTAGTAGAACGGCGAGTGACAGGGCAACCTGCCCAGTCAGAATCAGCAAAACCGACCAGAGAAAGAGAACTCGTTGCCGATAGGAATAAACCTTTACCAATAGAACCTTTGAGATATCGAAGGACTTTATTTGCAGCATCAAGATGTGTGGAACGAGGGCTTTGCATAAATTGGCTAAGTTTGTTGACAGCATATTGAATGTCAGGACGAGTAACTGTAAGATATAAGAGACGACCGATGAGTCGTCGATACAGAGACGGATCAAGCAAGGGATTGCCGTCATCTGAAAGAAGTCTACAATGTTGTTCCATAGGAATTGGAGTTGTACGAGAACTAAGCATACCCAAATCCTTTAATATGTCAAGTGTGTATTTACGTTGACACAAAATAAACACCTTTTTGGAATGAGAAACTTCAATACCAAGAAAATAACTTAGACGCCCAAGATCTTTAATGGAGAAAGATTTGGCGAGAAATTGTTTTGTCATGGAAATAAAAGATTCGTTGTTTCCTGTAATGACAATATCATCTACATAAACAAGAACAAATACTGAAATATGATCACGAATATACGTGAAGAGACTGTAATTGGAATTAGATTGAAGAAAACCACGTTGAATTAAAGTAGAAGAAAACTTAGAGAACCATTGACGCGAAGCTTGTTTAAGTCCATAAATAGATTTATGGAGCTTACAAACTTGATTGTCACCATGACGAGGAAAACCAGGAGGAAGTTTCATATAAACTTCCTCATTTAGATCACCTTGGAGGAAAGTATTATTTACGTCTAATTGATGAAGAGACCAATTTTTAATTGTAGCGATAGAAAGAAGTAGACGAACGATGACCAATTTTGCTACCGGAGCAAAGGTATCATGGTAATCAATTCCTTCAACTTGGGTGTAACCTTTGGCTACTAAACGTGCTTTATATCGTTCAATAGAACAATCAGAGCAATATTTAATTTTATATACCCATTTGCAATCAATTGGTGTTTTATTTGGTGGTAATGAGCAAACAGACCATGTTTTGGTTGCTTCGAGAGCACGAATTTCAACAGACATTGCATCACGCTAAGCAGAAGATTGAACTGCTTGAGAATAAGTTTGAGGTTCATCATGATTAATAATTTTGGACAAAAAAACATAATGAGAATGACTAAACTTTTCCAAAGAGAAATATTTGGATAAAGGAAAAGAAGTAGATGAAGGAGAGACGTTGCATGCATAATCATTGAGATGTAACGGCCTTCGTCAAATTCGCTGAGGACGATTTAAATCAGCAGTATTCGTGGGAATTATAATTGAAGAATTATTATTAGTTTGCTGAGACTGATTTGAATCAGCGATTTCTATTGGAATCAGATTTGGAGAATGATTTTAAACTGAATTTTCACCATTTTCAGTCGTATTAGATGAAGAAATATAAGTTGGTACTGATGAATCATTTTGAAATGGTGTGAAATTTGTAGGTTAATCATCATCTAGTGGAGTGATGGAAATGTCGTTAGATCTATGATCTGAAATGTTTTTATACGGAAAAACTGATTCATGAACAATAACATCACGCGAGACTATTATGCGATGAGAATAAGGATCATAAAGTCGATATCCTTTTTGACCATAAGGGTAACCAACAAAAATGTGTGGCTTACCTCGTGCATCAAATTTATTTTTAATATGCATATTTTTTGCAAAACACAGACATCCAAACACACGTAAAGATGAATAAGATGGAACCTTTCCAAATAAAACTTCATGAGGAGATTTGAAATTAAGAGTACGTGTGGGTAATTTATTTATGAGAAAAGCAGCGGTGAGAACACATTCGCCCCAAAATGAGAGGGGAAGATTAGCTTGAAATCGTAGTGAACGAGCAACATCTAGCAAGTGTCGATGTTTACGTTCCACAATCCCGTTTTGTTGAGGAGTGGCTACACAACTTCGTTGATGGATTATACCATGAGAATGAAACCAATTTTGAAACTCTAATGAAAGAAACTCAGTTCCATTGTCAGATCGAAGAGCTTGAAGTTGTGGAATAAAAATACCACCATCTCCAGATTGTATAGTGGAGATTGACAGTCCAAATTGTCTATTAACTTGATTAAAAAAATGTTTTATCATATAAAAGGTTTGAGACTTGAATTTCATTAAATAGACCCAAGTGCATCTTGAATAATCATCAACAATGGTAAGAAAAAAAACGTGAACCATTTTTAGATGGAACATTAAATGGTCCCCAAACATCAACATGTAATAATTCAAAACATACAGAAGAACAAGATACACTTTGCGGAAATGAACCACGACATTGCTTAGCTTGTGGGCAAACATCACAAATAAAATTATTATTCGTGGATATATCCGGAAAATTATTAACAAGAAATTTAGAACGAGAACTACTAGGATGACCAAGGCAAGAGTGCCAAAGATCAAAATTATTTGAATGCTGAAATGAAAAAACTAAATTCGAATGGGAAACATCCTCCAAGTAGTAAAGGCCACAATGAACTCTACCCCGACCAATCGTCCTGTTCGTCAACAGGTCCTGAAAATGACATTAAAATTTAGAAAAAATTACTTCACAATTAAGTTGTTTTGCTAATTGTGAGACAGATAATAAATTGAATTTGAATGATGGGATAAAAAATACATCTTTGAGAATAAGGGATTTTGAATGTTTAACAATCCCAATGTGAGCCACTGATGCAAAAGTGCCATCAGGTAATTGAACAGACTTATGTTTTTGCAATGGAACATATGAAGAAAAAATTGATAGTGATGTGCATATATGATTTGATGCACCTGAATCTATAATCCAACAAGAAGACATACAAGACAGAATTGTACCTGCTAAGTTTGCCGAGAATTCACCAACTTCGTCTTTGGCCAAGAGAGCAAGCAACTTGTTGTACTGTTGAGTTGTCAGATGATTTTTTGGCACAGCATGAGAGGTTGATCCATGTTCAGCTGCGCGCTTTTCTTGCTTGCTTGGGAAGCCATGTTGTTGATAGCATTTTTCTCGATTATGTCCATATCGGTTGCAGTGATCACAGAATGGACGTTGCCTTTTTGACAGCCCACGATATGGTGGCTTTGAAGCTTGGAAGGCAGCAGACTCAACAACGGGGTTGATCGAATATTCAACTCTTGTTGCTTCTCTTCTTGACGGACAAGATTGTAAATCCGCTGAATGGACGGAAATGGCTCCATAAGGAGAATCTGACTACGCACAGAAGAGAAACTATCATGCAGTCCTTGAAAGAACTCCATGGCTCGATCCTGATTTTGCTGTTCAATAATACACTTTCCATTTCCACAAGTACACGGATCAATTGAAATAATGCTACTCAACTCATCCCACAAAGATTTAAGTTGGGTGAAGTACAATGAAACACTCATACCTTCTTGTTTGAGTGAGGAGATAGAGAGTTTTAACTAATATATCTTCAGCGCATTGGACTGAGAGAAGCGCTCTTTGAGATCCATCCATATCTGGGCAGCACTGTCGGCATAGAGAATACTTGGATTGATTTCCGGAGATACGAAATTGAGTATCCAGCTGCCAACAAGATCGTTGCAGCGGCGCCAATTGACAACGTCTGTTTCCACCGTTGGGGTCGGTAAGGAACCGTCGACAAAACCAAATTTGCTCTTGGCTCGTAACGTCATTGTAATGGCACGACTCCAAGAGCCATAATTATCACCAGTTAAGAGAGGTGTGACAAGAACAGTAGAGGGACTATCAGAGTGATGGATAACATAAGGATCAACTCTGATAGAAACAGTCGAAGGATTGTTATCATTAGCCATGATAAGAGATTGAGAAATACAAGAGTGTAATTTATTTAAAGGTGCTTTGATACCATGTGAAAACAGGAAATAAAATTGTATTCCTTTCCTTGATTACATAATTACATAATATTACATATTTATAGATGGACAACTTCTAGAGCATATTTAAATTTGAATCTATACATTTATACAATTATTAATACAATTAATACAAATCAAAATAACTCCTAATTAATGCAATGAATAATAGGAATATGAATCCTAATTAATGCAATGAATAACAGGAATATGAATTTGAAATTATCTCTAACACATCGTATATCGGATCGATTGCTTTGCTTAATGCCCTCCGCGCTTTCATGTAGTCGATTTTTACAAATAATTGTACCTCCATTAAGACATGCACTGTCCCAACTGTAATGCCCAAATCCTCTTCACAAAAGATATGATCTTCGAAACCAAAAAAGTAGATGTGGTTTGCTTGTGATTGGAGTTAACTGTTGAATTTATGCAACTATGATCAATTGGATATTTTTAACCTACCATCCAAATTGTGATTTTTTTGAATACATGGTTTTATTCTACATGGACAATTAGAATTGACATTGTAAATAGCAGTGCATTTTTCTTTGTTTGACCTTATTGGCTTAAACGAAACTACATGTAAAATTGACCATTCACTTAGTTATCGAAAGAATTTTCTTTTGCTCTCGAACACCATACCCACTATAAAACCATTCTGAACACTAGACGATGAGAATATTTCATCGTTGAATCGCAAATAGCAGATCTTTCCAATATTTTGCACTACACAAATCATCATATAATGGTGTCTCCATGTCGGGGTCATCACTATCTGCAGTAGCATTGTCTTCACCTTCAAAATCATAATTTAGAGCAATGTTGTTTACATGTATTATGTCAATACACGTCATATCTTTCTCAGGGATGCTTAGAACAGTCATGTTATCAAATGCAAGAACGTGGCTTAACTCTTCATTTTCAGGTCCATCTATATCCACATTGACACCAAATTCATTTGGTTTCATGTTCGTTTTGTATTCGTAACATGTACTTGAAAACTGCATTACAAAAATAGAAAATTTTGAGTAAAGTCGTATATGCAACAAAGTTTAGTATCCTTACCAAACGTAACTTGTTGTTGGCTCATGTTATATAATTCAGAGGATGTTCGCTGCATGAGACAAGATCGATGACTAGTAGATGGTCCCGTAGTATTTTGCGTCGGACGATATTGCAGAATATAGGTGAAAAAGAAAATATATTTTGTTATCAAACACAACACAATGAACATTATGATCATCTCGAACAGTTTGAAATATAAGTAACGTTTGACTCATATTTGCAATGGTATCCTGCGTTGAATATGGATAGCCAGGTTGTGATAGTTGTTGAAATTCATAAACGAATTATACTCGAAAAAACATTTGTTTTTGTCCGTGTTGCGCTACGTTTATAGGAGGATATAGATAGTTAGGTGTAGAAGCTACTACGGAAGAAGCTACATGTTGTTTGGCCAACAACCTTATGTTTTCGCAACAAACAACTCTATGGATTTTAGACGGCAGAAAACATTAATTCAACATTGACTTCATCTCCTATTTTAATTGCTTCAGATCCAGAATCAGTCGGCCAAATGTAAACTAAATCAATATCAAATTCCTCATGCTTGATCTTAGTTGGTTTGTAAGCCAAAACTTTTAATTGTTGGAAGTTAGAACCTTTTCGAATCTATGTCGGTTTGTAAGAGCCCCCATTATATATTCCACACTCTTGGTCATTAATAATTAAATCGCCATCAAAATAACATATAGTTGCAATAAAATCAGGAGTCATTCTATATTGATAAGACAATACGCACTATTTAGGCTTCTAAATGCAGATAAATAATAATAATAATTAGGTTTTCCAAAAGGGAAAATCTATTTAGACACAAAATGAGAACACAAAATTGCACACAATAACTCTCAACCACTGGATCCTTCCATGAATTCCACTCTCCACATAAAGACAAACAAATCCAATGGTGGAAGCTTTGTGTTTCTCTCTTTATGTTTAATTTTGTGTCCAAATAGCCGACCCCTTTCCAAAAACATACATTTATCAATCCAAATCAAGTCGAAACCGTTATTCACCAAATAGATCTACAACAAATAAATGTTTTTAATGAAGGCAGTGATGGATTCGAAAAAAATTAGGAATTAGATTTGTTTTTGTTTATTTGTGAGAATGAGAAACTCGGAAAAAGAAAGGGGACGACTGGGTATTTGCTTGCACTGCGGCATAATATCACATTGCGTTCCATTGGCGCAATCCAGGATTGCACAACATTTGTTTAATAACATTGGTGCAGTCTCAAATTGTATCGGTGGCCACGTGTATCAGTACAATCTAAATTCCCGTCAATGTGTTTTAAATTATGACTAGATATGTAATTAGTTATGGAAGCACTTCAATTTCTTTTTTTAATCAGTTTTCGACACAGTGACAAAGGAAAAATAAAAATAAAAATAAAAATAAAATCCAGTTTCTTTCCTTTTACCGCTAACGCGTCCTATTCCCGCCAAATTTGCTACCCTTCTCCCACTTTCTCGTAACTCCCGATTTCTAGGTTTTTAAATTAGTGCATCAAAATCGGAAGCCCAATTTCCGGGGGATTGAGGAACAACTGTACGTCTTAGCGGTCTAATTCTCAAATGGCTCGTATCAGCGACCACCGTGTGACATATAACGAGATCCACAAACAGGGTATTGGATTGAAGAATTATCGGCAATGAAGCTGTTGTTAAGATAAGAGTGGTGGCGAGAACGAAGATGTAGATTCCACAAATGGTTAGTGTCCATGCTCCTCTCATAGTTCCGTTCCTTTATTTTACGTTGAATGTTTTTTTTTCTTTTACTTTTTCCTTCTTTCTTAGGCTGGTAGTCGTAAAATGGTGACATTGATTAATAATGCGTACATAAGTATGCAACTATAGTTTGTAGTGAGTGAGAGCTAAAAGCTACGGTTGAGATATAACTGTGTAAGCTGCTCGTCTGTTAAGTTGTAATAATATCCGTGAATGTGATCTAACAAGCAGGAAACCTATGCATTTTCAATAGAGTGTTAGTTTTTGTTGGGATTAATATTTTATACTGTGCATTTCCATTTATGGTGAACAATGTTTATACTTTGGTCAGAAAATTGAAATCAAAATGTGTGACAAACCTCATTTGTTATTAACATTACGCCAGATTTGCTTTTGGATTTTCTTTTACAGAATTTCCATTTTCTTGCCGTGCTGTAATGGAGGTCCAAGAGCAATACTTCCACGGTTTGTGGATGACGTAACCATAAGGGAGTAATGCCCCATACTCCTTTGTAAAAAAATTACATGGTTGTCTGTGGTAAACAAATGGAATTCAAATCTAGACTCATACCTGTTAGCTCCAGCAAATGTCTGGTGGTTCTGACGAACACATTCAACAGCCATCTCCACCACAATAACTATTGTTACTATTAATGCAACACATGATCTAAAGCAACTCCAGACAAAAAAGTTATATATTTTCGACAATTTTTGTTGAAAAGCTTTAACTTGACCCATATTGGTAATTGATGCCTTAGATTCTCCATCATAAGGTCACTAGACTGCACTATGAAGCGGTATCACTTTACTGGTAGAATAGGTGAAAAATAACTTCGTGATGTTTTAACAATTAATGATTGGATTCATTTAGAGGGGCTTAATCACAACATCAATATCAGTTTTATCAGTTTATATATGCACATATCAAATTTTGCTATTTTCTAGGTGTTTATTTGTTGTCATCTGGATCATTTTGGTGAATCTGAGATCATTTGGAATGTCTAAACCTCACAATAGTGCTGTCAAGAGTTTATACAAAAATAATTTAATTTCCATTCATAAATGCACACATATTGCAATCAAAATTTTCCACAAGTTTTAAAATAATCTCTCTCTCAAGTCAGATCCTTTCTAGAATGGTTAGATTTTGCTTAGAAAAATGAATATATGAAACACACAACTTAAACTTTATCTTTGTAAATTATAAATTATCACAAAATTGTAAAGCAAGTGTATTTTTCTTCTTCCAAAGCGTAATAAACTTATTTATATAGAATAAACGAAATTCTAAAAGATGTGCATTTACTAGTCGATTTACTTTAAAAAGTTTTATAATCAAAAGAGAAGTATATAACAAAATATAAGAGCAACGACGCGGCTTACACAAACTTTTTCAAAAAACAAATGCTTTGATATATTTAGTGCTATCCACTCAATGAGTATTACCATTTCAGTTTAGCAGTATTTTTACATGGTTATAAATGACAGGATGATTAGAATGTCCAATGTACTGAACGATAAAGCACTATGTAATGATTAAACCAATTCTATTGAGTAATTTTGTGTTCTTTAGTATCTGTAACTTCTTTTAAAAAAATATATATGTTAATTTATTTAAGTATTGCAAAGTTACTGATTATGTTATCGTAGCTAAATTTTGGTTGATTTGGTTAGACTAATAATGAGACAAAATTATTGTGCAAGCGCTTTAGCAATCAGACCAAAAATAAATAAATGAATTGTTTCAATCAGTTTGTTCGATTTTAATTAGATACTGTTCACTCCCAGTAATAGGTAACAGTACATTTGTTGACGAAATGGAGAAAAAAAGAAAGATTTGGAACATTTAGCAAACGTTGGTCAGTATGAGATCATTGTGTATATTCATAAGTTAACAGTAGACAAAATGAGGTTCATATTTCCAAAAATTGGCTGATGTCTCGAAAAGAGCGTAAATTAGCAGTAGATAAAAGTTCGCTTGACCATGTTGATAAGTGACCACTAAGGCCTTGGCCATTTGAAACATAATCAGACCACCCATAGGATGGGGAAAAAAGGATCGGTCTGTGTGAAGAGACTGGCAAACAGCAGCAGGCTGTAAGCTCGGTGTTGCTAGGTAAAAATGTAACAGAGTTGTGTGAAAAAAAAACGCTAGAAGGAGGGCTTGAACCTCCGACCTTGTGGTTAACAGCCACACGCTCTAACCAACTGAGCTATTCCAGCTGTTGATGTACAAAAAACATTACAGTTAAACAAATGAGGTTGGGAGAAACAACAAACGAAAATGCAACTACCAACCTTGTGGTTAACAGCCACATGCACCTACCAACTGAGCTATTCCAGCATCTGATGCATATTTGTCCGTATAAATTAATTTTACTTTGTTTAATAGTTGCTAAGGAGAACCTTAAGGCAAAAGTTGTACACGAGGTAAAATCATTTGACCTCTAAATTTACATATTTATACCCATTTGAGCTTTTGTGCACCGAAAAAAGTCTATATGAGTTACTGGTCTTTAAGGGTACTAAGACGCGAAACGATAAACTGATAAAAGAGTGGTTATTGGCAAAACTGGTTTTAATTGCATGCCTTGTTTCCGTTATTTTTGTAACAAATATTTGAAGCAATTTGGCTAAGGTCTCTGTCAAGTTTCAAAATACACAAAATATCTTTATCAAAAACATATGTAAATTATGTTCAACTTTTTCAAAAATCATCAAAAATCAAGGTAAAACACTTTAACTTAATTCAATTTATAATTATCTTTGTGTTTATGTAAAAGAAGTAAAGAAAAATGCATCATAAAAAAAAAACAGAAAAAATCACGCTTCAACACAACTAGTAAGAATAAATGCAGTTTTTCGAAACTTCAAACATTAACGTAATTATAATCAATAATTATATATTTTTATGCACTTTTTCATGAACGTTTCAAAATTCAAATTTAATGTCCGCACTTATTCATCATATTTATTGCCGAAAAATCATCAAAAACTTGATGTGAATTAAAAAATACATGAATTATGCAGACAAAAAAACAATTATATTGAATAATTACAGATTTACAGACATGTTTGTAGTTCTTCATTCACTGCTGATATTCATATTTCAAAGAAAATTTGCAAACATATTTGCAAATATTAAAGCAATACTTGCAGATATGCCAACACTTTTTCGCAATAGGTGCAAACATTTCAACAATGCATTTGTTTCTTCAGCTTTTTCATGTTAATATTTACAATTTTATGATTCTTTTTGGGCAATCACTGGAACCAATAATCATGAAAATATGGTTGGCACAATAAACTAAAACCAAGGACCTGTTTTACGACAAATTTTGGACATGGATGCGCTTTACAATACAAATGATTTTAAGGATGTTGCAGTAATTTTCACTATTTTAATTAGGAAGATTATTGGACCAAAAGGCAAAACTAAAGCACATTGTTGGCTCACTTTCTTTTTACCTCAATAGTCATTGGTATTTCAGATGAACTCTGGAATATCTGTAAAGAAAAGTGTCAATGAATACACAGGTATGTAAATCTCATCTGTGTAGCTGGTTGTTATTAGTCATTTCAATCAGCCTCTGCATTGCAGTTAGTTATCAACAGATAATCCCACCTTTTGCTTTTCTGTTTACCTATCTGCTAAAAATCTACAGGAACTAAGGCAACTTCTTTCTAATGGCTTGTTGTCAGTTCTCTTTTATTCCATCTGAGCCAGTAAGCTAATGTTTCATCTTTAGCCTAAAAGATTAGACTCTATTGCAGTATCCGGTGTTAAGAATTTACTTTGATGCCAATATTGTATTTCATTTGCTTTTTGCAAAATTGCTACCTATCATGAAGGAAGTAGTTCTAGATCAAGTTTATGCAGGTGGAATTAAGATTCTAAGTTCTAACAGTAATATTACAGCCGCAAAATTGACCTTTATAAAGGGGTAAGATATTGCATGCGCATTCATGAGCTCATTTTCCTGAACAACAATACAGTGTATTCTAAAAAACCAAATATCAAGTGATGAAGTCTGTCAGGAGGTTACAAATCGTGCTATACACCCCCCCTCCTTAGTCTTACTACACTTCAATTTCCTTTTGATTTCAACCTCATGCTCCAAATTAAATAATATAATGAATCGATAAGAGAGACACTTATACTATTCAAATTGAAATATGTGGTTGAAATTAGGAGGAACTGAGGTATCGTCGACCTGTGTGTGTGACACGCTCCAGGGCACCTCTATTTGTAGCATTCATTTTGCACTCAATTTTAGACCACTTATTTATAATTTAGTGAGGGGGAGAGAGTTAGTGGAAAGAGAAAAAACGAGAATGTGTTGTGGAAATCAGAGAGGCGTACGTATGTGTGTGTGTGTGTGTAAGTGTATGTCTATGTGTGTAAGGGGGAGAGAGAGCTTGTTAGGATTTACAACCCCTCTTATTTAACCCCTCATGTGGCCCTTTGAAATTTGCTCCATGTTCATATCTAAATAGTGAATTATTTCTCTTTTTCATCTTCATTATTTAAATAAGAACATGTGGTGAATATAAGAGGCTTGAATAAGGGATAATGTTAGTATGTTACACACGTTGATGTATTAATAAACTATAGGTATATTAGTATAATAATACTTCTAATATATAATAATACTAATATATCGAATAACACAATATAATACTATTATATATTATTAGTATTATATATTGTTAGTATTATATTCATAATATATAATTATGTATATATATTAGTAGTATTATTACTTATATTAGTATAGTATGTAATACTAGTATATATAATAGTACTAATATTATAATAATAGTAATATATAATGCTAATATATATATATATATATAATACTAATATAATATATAATAATACTCAAGTTAACATGTTCTCCGATGGTACTGCTTTGAGTTTTGACTTAGTTAAGCATATTTAAAATGTCTGAAGGCAAATTGTACGACTCATCATAAATATAGGCTTTGGGTTTGGTTTAGGGGGGGGGGGTGAATATTGCACTAACATGCTTGCTTGAAAAGTTATTACACAAATAAGCCTCGCTTCGAATGCTATATTTACGCATATTGAAATTGCACAAATACGCAATTTAAAAGTGTGCAAATATAGATTTGGAAATGTATTTACTCAGTTTAAAATGACGCGATGACCCACTATTTTATACAACACAACTTGTTCAAAATACTGGATAATCAGTGAGGATAAATATAATCAATCACAGGACATAGACACAAAAATAAAATACAACTCAAATTCTCATAGTGGAAATTAACAAATACATAAGTAGTTCATGAATTTACAATTTTCTTTTCTTTAAATAAACAACAAGAAATGACTTGTTAATGATTGCATAACTAGACTAAAATAATCAAATAACTAGATATAAATGGAGTCTTCAACTAAGTCTTTGTCTCCATAAAAGCATTTCTCAACTGTAATACTCAGGGATGATCCGAGCATAATGAAATATAACACTCCAGTGAGAGCTAGCATTCTCATGTAAATAAATAATTCAATGTGTATCATAACTTGAGATATGTTACGAATTTTTCCATCTTCTAAGGATTTGTTAAACTAGAATGCGCTATAATAGATAATATTCGTCAATAAAATACAATGTTGAAAATAACATTAAGGCGTTATCCATATTTCTCATTAACATATTTTTGCATGCACTATAGCCTATGCAGGTATCGTAATAGAATCGTGAAGAGGGCAATTTATAGGTATAATAAAAAACAAAATCATATTGGGCTTGTATAAGGATAAATATGATAAGACACGTGAGACAATGCTCAAGGTAGGATTCTATCAGTTTATCCATTCTGGTCGATCGGAAACTACTGGCCGACCGCGTACAACACCCCCAATTAAATCAAAATGCACCAATCGAATCACCAATCAAGTAAGAAAACGAAGAGGTGTGTCCATTAGAAGTGGCCAACCTCATTGGGCAAACATAAGCTTATGTTTTAGTTAATTTAATTATGACATAAGTGTCACAGCTATGTACCATTGTTTTCTTACTTCATTCTAGTAAACGTTCGCCAATTCAACCAATTCATTCTGGAACATCCTCCACGTACATAGTTAAAGTGATTCCAGTATTGACAGAGAATACCAATGTCAAAGAATCAGTTCATTATCAAAATCCCAATTCGAATTTTAGACTTTCATATCATAATCATCTTTATTCAAATGGAATCTTATGTTCAAATAATTTGGGTTAACATCTGGATTGGAAATAAAATCTTTATTCTAAATAATTTTTGTGCGTGTATAAATGTATATATAATAGTTAAATTTAAAATATAATAGTTTAATAAAAATAGTTATTTATAGAATAATAAAAATAAATAGTATAAGAGAAAATAGTTTAAATATAATAATTTAATATACAGTGATACTAATTTAAAAATAATTTCTATATGATATTTTGGAATAAATAGTTTATTTCCTCTTAACCATTTGAACCCAATTTCAAGTTTCAAATTCACTTTAAACCGTTTTTGTAACGACCCGTATTTTTGGTTGTTAAATATTTAGTGTATTTTATTATTTTAAATATCGATTTAGAATTCTAAACAAATTTACAATATATATATATTTCGTTTATTTAATATATATGGTCGTAAATGGATTTTTATAAAAAGGGAGACCGAAATACATAGAACAATAAAATTTGAATGTATATAACATATTATCAAAAGTGCTAATGCACCAAATCAACCCACATATTCATATATTATTTGTACGCATATGAAATACAAAGAAAACAATATATACTGTCGATACAAATACAAAAGCAAACTAGTCATTACAAAGAAGAACAAAATATATACAACAATGTTAATTTGTGATCCGAAATTCTCATTAGAATTGGTCCAGTTGATGTCACCTAAAGGATCTTATCTATATCCTTAATTTATTCTCTTGATTGAGATATTTTTAGCAACCTCATTTAAAGGATAAAGGAGATCTTTATTTTATTCTCTTGATTGAGATGTTTTCAGCAACCTCATTTAAAGGATAAAGGAGATCTTTATTTTATTCTTTCTCTCCTTATTTGGCTGCATGAAAGTAGAATATAAATTCATTGCTATGGTTTGTAATGAAAATAAGCTTGTAAAACTCCATCAATTAATTAATAAAGTTTGCCTTTCTCCCGTGGTTTTTTACCCGAAAAAGGTTTTTCCACGTTAAATCTTGTGTGATTCTATTCTTTGCTTGCTTCTTTGATCATTTATTTATTAACAAGTGGTATCAGAGCGCTGGCTCGTTCAACATGGCGTCGTTAAAGTATGATCTTCCGCTATTGGATCGAAACACTCGATTCTCATTGTGGTAAGTGAAGATGCGGGCGTTGCTCGCACAAGCTGATTATGATGATGCATTGGATGGATTCGGGAACAAGAGATTTGAACTATGGACCGATGATGAGAAGAGAAAGGATCGGAAGGCTTTGTCTCAAATTCAGCTCCATGTACACAATAATATTTTGCAAGAAGTTTTGAACGAAAAGACAACTGCTTCTCTTAGGCTGAAACTGGAGTCAATTTGCATGACCAAGGATCTCACAAGTAAGATGCATATCAAACAAAAGTTGTTTCTGCACAAATTGCAAGAGGGATGTAATTTGCTTGACCATATTTCTGATTTTAAAGAGATTGTTTCTGACTTGGCTGCAATGGAAGTCAAATATGATGATGAAGATTTGGGTTTAATCCTGTTATGTTCTCTGCCGAGTTCTTACTCAAATTTCAGAGATACCATATTAGGGTTAGTGTGAGCTTATCCATGCGGTTATGCACTTTTCAAATAGGAATCCATTTTCTGAAAAATCCTGGCTTTCGTGCTTTGGTGAGTCGTCCGAGATCCTTTCGATGACCTATGTTGTGTTGAAGGGATATCTATATGATCCCATCGATTGCGTAAGGCCCGCGATAGCAACGGAATCGGGGAAAGTATACAGAAAAGATAGTTCTTTTCTATTATATTTAGTATTAGTTAGTGATCTCGGCTCGGTGGGTCCCTTCCTCCGTGATGAATTGTTGGCACTAGTAGTCATGATACTCTCACTCTAAATGACGTTTATGAAGCCTTGCACGCCAAGGAGAAAATGAAATAACTGGTGTCTTCAAATGGATCAAGCTCTCAAGCCGAAAGCTTGTCCGTTCGTGGCAGGACAAAGGAGAAAAATTCAAATAATGGATCTCGAGGTAAAAGTTCCAATGCCTATAAAGGTCGATCTAAATCTAGAGGCAAATACAAGTCTTGCAAATATTGTAAGAGTGATGGACATGAAATATCCGAATGTTATAAGCTGCAGAACAAGAAAAAGAGAAATAGCACATACAAACCAAAAGATAACAAAGAAGATGAAGTTAATGCCAATTGTGCTCGTAATGATAGTTTTGACAATGAGGTGCTTGTTGTTACCGTGTTTGCTGGATGTGCTGAGATTAAGGATGAATGGATACTTGACACTGCTTGCACTTTCCATATGTGTCCTAATAGAGATTGGTTTACAACTTTAGAACCCATAAATGATGCTGGCTCAGTTTTGATGGGTGATGATTCAACATGTAAAGTAGTAGGAATTGGTTCTATTCAGATCAAGATGTTTGATGGCGCAATTAGAACTTTAACAGATGTTCGGTTCATTCCCAACATGAAGAGAAATCTGATTTCTTTAAGTGCTCTTGATGACAAAGGGTACGAATATTCAGGTGGAGGTGGTGTCCTGAAAGTCACAAATGGTTCTCTTATTGTAATGAAGGGAAATCTTAGGCAAACAAATGGCCTTTATTATCTTCAAGGCACTACTGTTTCAGGTAATGCTTCCCCTGTTATCTCAAATAATATTTCTGATTGTGATACTGCTAATCTTTGGCATATGCGTCTTGGACATATGAGTGAATTAGGCCTGTCAGAGTTGAACAAGAGAGGACTTCTTGATGGGTACAACGCAGGCAAGCTGAAGTTCTGTGAGCATTGCATTTTTGACAAGCATAAGAGAGTGAAGTTTAACACTGCAGTTCATACAACATAAGGCATTCTAGATTATGTGCATTCAGACTTATGGGGACCGTCTAGGAAAGCATCCATGGGCGGTTCTTGTTACATGATGACAATTATTGATGATTATTCCAGAAGAGTTTGGCCTTATTTTTTGAAACATAAATCTGAAGCCTTTTCAGCTTTCAAAGAGTGGAAGATTATGGTTGAGAGACAAACTGAAAGGAAGGTAAAGAAGCTTCGGACTGATAATGGGATGGAGTTTTGTTCAGATGAATTTAATTCATTTTGCAAGGCTGAAGGCATTGTTAGGCACTACACCATACCTCACACTCCTCAGCAAAACGGGGTTGCCGAGCGTATGAACAGGACTATCATTTCTAAGGCTCGCTGCATGTTGTCAAACGCAGGTTTGGATAGATGTTTTTGGGCTGAAGCTGCTTCCACAGCCTGTTATCTCATCAACTGCTCTCCCTCTGTTGCTATTGGTAAGAAAACTCCGATTGAGGTATGGTCTGGTTCTCCAGCAAATTATTCTGAATTGAAAGTTTTCGGATGCATTGCTTATGCTCATGTTGATAATAGAAAGCTAGAGCCAAGAGTTGTTAAATGCATTTTTCTTGGTTATAAGTCTGGTGTTAAAGGCTATAAATTATGGAATCCTGAAACAAGTAAGGTTGTAATTAGCAGAAATGTTGTGTTTAATGAATCTGCTATGTTACATGATATTCCATCTACTAATGATCTTGTTGAGAGTAAGCAGAAATCAAATGTCCAGGTGGAGCATATTATTGATTCAGATGCTACATCAAAAGCAGAAATTGAGGGACAGGATGAAGCAACCATTGTTGAGGATCCTCCAGCAGTTATGCAACCACCGCAGCAATCTATTGCAACAAGCAGACCTAGAAGGAATCCAAAACCAGTAAGAAGGTTTATTGAGAAAGCAAATGTTGTTGCTTATGCGTGTGCTGTAGCAGAAGAAATAGAAGGTATTGCCGAGCCTTCTTCATATTCTGAGGTTGTTATCTCTAGTGATTCTGATAAGTGGATGGCTGCTATGCATGATGAGATGAAGTCACTTGCAAGAAATGACACTTGGGACTTAATAAAATTGCCTAAAGAGAAGAAACCTATTCATTGCAAATGGGTTTTCAAGAGAAAAGAAGGTGTTTCTCCAAACGATAAGACAAGGTACAAAGCAAGATTAGTTGCAAAAGGTTACAGTCAGATTCCAGGTATTGACTATAATGAAGTTTTTTCCCCTGTTGTGAAACATAGCTCAATTCGCATTTTACTCAGTATTGTTGCTATGCATGATTATGAGCTTCAACAGTTAGACGTAAAAACTGCATTTTTACATGGAGAATTAGAAGAGGATATTTATATGCATCAACCTGAGGGTTTTATCATCCCTGAAAAAGAAAATTTTGTCTGTAAATTAAAGAAATCTTTTTATGGATTGAAACAGTCACCTAGGCAGTGGTATAAAAGATTTGACACTTTTATGCTATCTCAAGGTTTTAAAAGGTCCAATTATGATAGTTGTGTCTATTTGAAAATTACTACTCATTCAGCCGTTTATTTGCTACTTTATGTCGATGATATGTTGATTGCTTCAAAAGACAAGGCAGAAATTGAAAATTTGAAAAGGCAGTTGAGTAGAGAGTTTGAAATGAAAGATTTGGGGGATGCTAAGAAGATTCTTGGCATGGAGATATCAAGAGATAGAACTTCTGGAAAATTATACCTAAGTCAGAGTGGGTATGTTAGAAAAGTGCTTCGCCGTTTTAATATGCTTGATGTCAAACCTGTAAGTACTCCTCCTGCTGCACATTTCAAATTGTCATCAGCCACGTATCCACAATCAGATGAGGATATTGAGTACATGTCTAGAGTTCCCTATTCTAGTGCAGTTGGTTCACTTATGTATGCCATGGTTTGTTCGCGTCCTGATTTATCACATGCTTTGAGTGTTGTCAGTAGATTCATGGCCAATCCTGGAAGAGAGCATTGGAAAGCAGTTCAATGGATTTTCAGATATCTTCATGGCACTGCAAATGTTTGTTTGCAGTTTGGTAAATCTAAAGATGAACTTGTAGGTTATGTGGATTCTGACTTTGCTGGTGATTTGGATAAAAGAAGATCATTAACAGGTTATGTTTTCACCATTGGTGGCTATGCTGTGAGTTGGAAAGCAACCTTGCAAACTACCGTAGCATTATCTACTACTGAGGCCGAGTATATGGCTATTTCTGAAGCATGTAAAGAAGCTACTTGGCTAAGAGGTTTATATTTTGAGCTTTGTGGAGATACATCTTGCATTACTATATTTTCTGATAGCTAGAGTGTTATATGCCTTACAAAGGATCAAATGTTTCATGAGAGAACTAAACATATAGATGTTAGGTATCACTACATTCGAAATGTTATTGCTAAAGGTGGTGTTAAAGTCTGCAAGATAAGTACTCATGACAATCCCGCTGACATGATGACAAAGCCAGTTCCAATTACTAAGTTTGAGCTTTGCTCAAGCTTGGTTGGTGTTACAGTATAGTCTTTAGGGACTATTGGAGTAAGGCAGATATTTATTTGTTGAAGGAGTTCGTTTTTTGTAGTTCATCTTTCTACTTCAAGATGAGAATTCGTCTCAAGGTGGAGATTGTTAATTTGTGATCCGAAATTCTCATTGGAATTGGTCCAGCAGATGTCACCTAAAGGATCTTATCTATATCCTTAATTTATTCTCTTGATTGAGATATTTTTAGCAACCTCATTTAAAGGATAAAGGAGATCTTTAATTTATTCTCTTGATTGAGATATTTTCAGCAACCTCATTTAAAGGATAAAGGAGATCTTTATTTTATTCTTTCTCTCCTTATTTGGCTGCATGAAAGTAGAATATAAATTCATTGCTATGGTTTGTAATGAAAATAAGCTTGTAAAACTCCATCAATTAATTAATAAAGTTTGCCTTTCTCCCGTGATTTTTTTCCCGAAAAGGGTTTTTCCACGTTAAATCTTGTGTGATTCTATTCTTTGCTTGCTTCTTTGATCATTTATTTATTAACACAACAGTATGGATAAATGCAAATACAAAGAGAACAAGTTCATGCATGAAACTATTGGTACAAATGAAAAATATATGTACAAAATTTTCGGCCAATACAAAACCAAAGAAAAATGAAAAATAAATCATGAACAACTGAAAGGAAACAATATATTTGTTTGTACAAAGGCATAACACAAGAAAGGAAAGCGTCAATAATATAGTTTCTCTTCCATTGATTTATCAGTTATATTTTGTTCCTGTTAGAATTAGTATTCATTTCTTTTATGCCGTTTATTTCTTTTCTTCTCTTCTTGATATGATCTCTATCGGACTCAGTTGCACTGTCAGGTAACATCCTGTCGAGTCTACATCACTGTTAGCCTGCAATCTCCATCTATATCCATAGCTCGTCTGTGTCGTTATATCAATTGGCTTGCAGAAGAGTACATGAGTCCATAGCCTTATGCGCCTAGTATGTATAGTTAAATGAAAATACAGTGACGACACGATTTAGTTTTACTTGGAAAGGAAGATATAGGGTGATCAGTGTACCTTTATAGGATGGTAGCTTTTGTGTTTAGGGAATGGGATGCAGGAGAAAACGATAGCGAATTGAGTTCTATCTCTTGTTTACTGTTGCGCCCTTTTCTTTTTGACCTTCTGCAAAACTACTACGGTTACCCCTCCCCTCTCCTATTCCTTCTTGTTGCCTTTCTTCCACTTCTTTCTTTTCCTGTTTCTTCCTGTAACCACTGAAAAGAATAGACAGGGTATCAACTAAAAAGTGTAAAAATATATTATGAATAGACAAATATATATTCAAAGACAACATATGAACAACTAGGAAGGAAATCTAAACATATATGTATATATTTACATCAAACTTTACAGCTAAACCAAAGAAGATATTATAAAATCTATATAAGATCTCGAAACAGCTAAACAAATGGTAGTGGACAGTACGGAACAGCTAAGAAAGATCTAATATATATATATATATATATATATATATATATATATATATATACAGATATACTGTTTCTTTTTTTCATATCTGTACAAACAAGTAAATTAATATATATTGATTCATATATATATATATATATATATAAGATGTACAAATCGAATCCTTATAAGATACAGTGCCTGCCATATATTTAAAAATCCAATGTAGAATCTAACACATGACTTCAAATCCCTGATCAAATCCATAGCCCATCTAATCTACACACAATGAACAGATCAACTGAAATATAAAATCCCACAATATCTTTGCCAACCCATTTCGCAGTCCATCAATTTCCTATCACCAGTACAAATCTGAACAAAGAAAAAACCCCAATGGCCTATAGATATGGTAGCCGAAGCCCTAGGATAAGATGTGAAAGACATTGATCCTATCTATATTTACCCATACTATAAATAGGGGTGTTGCGCATGAGTATTTCATCAACTCCAGAACCAAACGACTCAATACAGTAAACAAAAATAGTCTGTACCACTTTTAAAATCAAAACAAGATTTAAGCAAACAAAAATGAGGAAAACACTTATCTGTGCTTGTGATTACACGCGCATCGTCCCCGTATGCTTCAGGTGAATTTCCTGGTATCTTGTTCGAAGCTGGAAGACTAGGGTTTGGTCGAATCTTCGGATTGAAGCCTCGATCTGTTTGAGGATGAACTGTAGTGGCTTTCGAAGGCGTGGGGGAGTCGTTGATGGACTGAAATGGTTTGGGAAGGCTCAGGGTTGATCAATGAAGGGGCATTGACGGCAGAGTTGTTGGAGGAATGAATTTGGGGTTCGGCAGATTAAGGAGGCGGAGGGATTGGAGATGGAGAGGATGCATCGAGGCGAGGCAACGGATTTTCGATGAAGAAAGAAGGGGGCGATGGCGATGGTTCTCGCCATGATTGAATTTTAGTGGAGGCGGTAGGATTTTTCTGAGGGTTTGGAGATAGGTTGGGATCGGATGAGGGTTTTGATGGGGATAGTGGGCCTGGGTTTAAGTGGGCCGAACAGTTAAAGGTAAAAGCCTTTTTAAATTAATTAATTCATGTTTTTATTAATTAAATCACTTTTTAAGTTAGTTAACGCGATATATCGCGCATACGTTAACGGATTTTGACACAATCAGGCTCGTTGGAACCATAGAGACAGGAGGATCAAGATGGAGCAATGTCTGTCAGGACTGGAAGGACGGAAATTTTTTAATTAAATTAAACGTTGTTTAATTTAATTAAAAACCAGCGCTGAACGACCAAACCAATCAAAGTGAGTTAACCTCACTCAGTTCTTCCCGTTTATATTTCATATAAATTGGGTTTTATTTCTGTGTGTTCTGATTTCTAGTAGTTGACCATCTGCTAGTTATAGATATTTATTTTTGATTCAATCAGTGGAATTAACAGACATTTAATTCCAGTAAGTTACCAACCCTCGTTCTAATTCAATTAAGGTAATTTCCCCTTGATTGTTCACGTTTATAAAATGAACGTGATTGAAATGGTTTGAATTGTTTGTGTCATCTGTTTGCCGATTGATGGTTGTTATTATCAGATAAAGGTAATAGTTTTGATTGGGCAATTGATTTGATCAATAACCGTTGAATTGAAATTCAACATTTGATTTGTTACAACCAGTAGGAATATTGGTTGAATAATTTGGCATCACGTTGTCGGAAAATCAATCATTATACAATTATAGATTTTTATCGTCAAGTGAACTGACCGTATTGAAGTTATAAATTTAGTTTATAACCAAAATAGGGTTTAAATATATTATTTTGAATAAAGTGACTTTTAAAGAAAATAAGTATTATTATTATTATTCAAAGGTTTATAAGTCAGTATTAAATTATTTGATAAAGTAAATGTGTAAGCAGATGAGCAGGAAAACCCCAACGGTTAAGAATTCGATTAATTGTTTCGTAGAAACAATTATATGAAGTTATTTGAATTAATTATATTATTAAACAGAGGAATTTACTGGGATTGATTTAAATTTTGAGAAGGGATTATGAACGAGTTTTATATTTTAACTCGAGTTTATTATGAAGTTATAAAGGGATTTAAGCGAACTTATAAGCTTAAATGGGAGGGTTACTTAACGATTGGATTAAGTAAAGGAATGGAGGTATAAAAGAATTATAATTAAACCTGAATTGTAAAAACAAGATTTATAATACGAATAAGAAGTAAAGAAGTTATTTTTGAAGTAAAAATACTTAAGGTTGGAATTAAGTAAGTAATTGAACCTTGAGATTTCCCAGAAAGAAAAAAGGGAATGGGGAAAAGGGATTTGTAATTAAGTTTGGTAAAAGAATTAAGTAAAAGGGTCTGTAATAATACCCGGTTAGGAACAACGTATTTAATAAACTGGAAGTTTTATAAAAGTAATATTTGGTAAGATGGATTAAGCAATACTAGTTTTATTTTAAAAAGAGACTTCCAAAGGATAAAGTAAAATTATAAAGCTACATTTCTAAATTAAATAGAAATAGAATTTGAATTGATATTGGAATAAGATATGGGTTTTTGGATTATGACTTATATTTATCTGAAGATAAGGACGTTGTTGATCAAGGTCTGAGAGGTGATTAAAATACCCCAACTTGAACGACTTCGAAATTTTCTGAAGATGATATTAGTCATGGTGATATAAAGGACGGTAAGAGTTTATTATTTCATTTAGAAATGATAATGCAATGTTTAGTGAAACATTGGGGTATATACATACAGAATGAGAATCCCAAAGTCAAAAGGAAATATAAGGAAATTACCACAGAAGAAAAACCGTAAGATTTGGTTTTATTCAATAAGAATAAACACCGGAAGCTGTGAAGTAAATAAATGTAATATATTTCACAATGTTTTACGAATAATAAGTTGGATTGATTTCTCTATTATGGATTTTTAAATAATGTTTTAGCCAATGTTTTGCAAACAATAGCAGAAAGATAATTGAGAGATTTTTCATAGATAATTTTTAAATACTAAGTTTCCAAATACTGGGAGATAAGATGTTTTTAACTATTTGAATTAAAAGCCAAGTAATGCTGAATGCTGAACAGTAAATTCTATTTTTATTTTATGGTTGAATGGTTGTTTATTTGATAGTAAAATCACCGACTATCAAATTTGGCTTATGCGTTTGTCGGTACGGAAAGACCGGGATCGAAGTTATATTCGAAAACCATTCCGACCAACAAATACGAAATTATAGAAGATGTCAGATGACAATCGAGATGGAGCATTGAAGGCCATAGATCTTCATAAAACGGAAGAACCACTTAAAATCTCTGATTCGACCCGGAGATGTACTGGGGATCTGTCGTGGTTGAAGTCTGTGGATTAAGCTATGTGGGTCGCTCCCATTAGGGTGTATAATCACCTATCTAGAGGAAATCTAGTTTGCTTTTTAATCTATTTCGATGCTGTCCCTTTTCGGGAAGACGGTGGGTAGCTCCCAACCGTTGCTGATATACATTCGATACACTCAAGCGAAATGAATGGTCGGTCATGTGTGGGCCGGGTTGCAAGACGTTCTTGTTGAACCTAGTGTATTCGTCTCTAGAGATACACGATCGACAGGTGGTCCCATACCTTGTTATGGTTGGAATCCAATCTCCAATAAGCGCCCGCGGTTTTGTTTGTATACTATATATGTAGAGCGTGAGATGTAAGCGTTCTACTAGATTCTAATTACTTGTATTTAGACATTATTATAATATCAGACAAGATATTGATTTCAAAACTGTTTTGGGTTATCGTAAGGTAAAAACCGTCTGTATTTATGTGTGGATTTGGTCTTACGATTATCCTTTTCTTTCGAAAGGATTTTAACTTCAAAATCAAGTTGTGTGATACCTTAATACTCTGCGAGTTTATCTCACTCTGGTTCACCAGACTGACCCGGTGTTTTGTAAATGCTCGGGTTATCCCGTGGTGTACATGTCCAGGGTATCGAAGGCTGTGAAGAGACGAGCTGGAAGAGTCCACACGCATGATATTATATAGCTACTTCTGCTGTGTGTTGTATATAGGAACATGTTATTATGACTGTCCCGTTGTGTGATGTACTTTGATATTGTAAGTTTTATTTAAAGCTCTCAATAAAGTTATTTCTGTATTATATTTTGTTCCGCTGTGATGTGAGACTCTGTGATGTATTGGTTCTTCTTCTTCTTCTTCTGTTCTAATATTTCTTTCTTTCTTATCTCACCCTCTAATTTCTTTCTAATAACCTCCAGTGTTTTTCGGTGTTTGAAAGGTCGGCATGAGTTACGGTAAAGGTATTTGTGTCGATTTTCAGGGCCGAAAATCCTTGGGTCGTTACAGTTTTGGATTTCATATCCAATTCAGCACAAATTGCAAATCATTACAAACTTCAATTTATTATCATTTCAAGTTTAAATTTACCAATTTAAAAAACAATGTCAATTTAACATTTCAAACCTTAATTACCAATTTAAATATTTTGTTAAATCCGTTTCAACTTAAATTTCGAATTCCAAACCTAATTTCATTATTTTGGTTTCAAACTTTAAATCTAAATTTTGTCACATTTCATTAAATTGGTTTAAAATGTCAAATTTTAGATTTAATTAAATCCAATTTAAGTTTTACTTTCTCATTCAAAATTTTAAATCGGAATTTTGATTACCAATTTCTTCATCAAATCAAATTTGTACGTTTGAAACATTTCACATTTCAACTCAAATTGAAATTATTAGTTTCTGCATTTTCGTATACAAGTTTTCATTTTCGCAATATCGTTTCAAAAAAGATTTTGATTCAAACATGGTTTCCATTTGAAATATCCATTCAACAATTTTTTTTTGCATGGCCGCCATTCAACAAAAATCAGTTTAATTCAATTACAACGTACATTCCAAAATAAAAAAAATTAACTTAACATCAAATCTTAAATTCAAATTAATTTAGAAATTTCCTTTTTAAAGTTTAACAACCAAAGCTATGATAAATTCCAATTTCAAAATTTAAATCAAATTAAATTACGCGTTGATTAAATTCAAGATAATTTCAAGTTAAACTCAAGCTTCAAAATCTCGTAAAACTAGAAATCCATGTTAATGAAATCAAATTAAATTCAAAATTGTTAATCAAATTAATAAACTTACGTTTAACGTTATTATATTCAAAATATTCACATTCTCACTTTCAGTTGATTAGATATTTAAATTCCAAAAATCGAGTTTAAATTAAATAAGTCTGTTTAAATCACTTGTCGATTAAATGTGATAACATTCTCAAAATCTCATTTTTGTTAATAAATCGATTCAGGTAATAATTTGTTTTTAAACAAATTTCTACCAAAATCCAAATAATTCATTATTAAATTTTAAAACAGATTCAGTTTACAAAATCATATATTTTGACAACAATGTTTATTATTTATTTTTTCTACCTAGACCAAGTGAATTTTTTGTAAATAAATATGAGTATATATTATTTCACTCCTTTTCATTGTTATAAGTAAATATATCCAAACATGTCTGACATTAATAGATAATTAACAACAATTGTAATGATCTCAATTAGCCCCCGTTAGGAGTGGTTTTTGTTACTCAAAAGGCCTCGACACTATTAGGAGGTGTTGAGTTTCGGCATTCCCTACGTACCGTACGCGCTTCACCGTGTCTATCAGAGTCAACGGCCGAAGCCTCTCATGCCGGCGTCCCAATTGAACATCCCCACCGCCTCTCATCGAGCATATAATTTGGTACTGGCAAGCACTTATTGTAACAAAAGGAATCCCCGATGTTACATGCCACCAATACCATATATATACCACGATCTTTCTTAATTTCTTGCGATGTGGGACAATTCTCCCGTTCAATCCACGCACACACTTCATTCCAATGCGAGTCGCACCTAACAATCTCCACCTTGGCGAGCATTGCTCAAGTCACTTTAGAGTTACACCTTGAGTCCTCTTCACAGTTGGATAGGCTGCTACCCCGAGTTCTCATAAGCAGTGGCGTCAGGCTTCTTTTACCTTTGTATCTCCACCCTGACGAGCATCCCATGCTCAAGCCCCTTAGGAGCCATGCTTCGGTCATGCTACACATACTGGTCCCCTCGAACTATGGAGCTCTGATACCATGTTGAGTTTCGGCATTCCCTGCGTACCGTATGCGCTTCACCGTGTCTATCGGAGTCAACGGTCGAAGTCTCTCATGCCGACGTCCCGATTGAACATCCCCATCGCCTCCCATCAAGCATATAATTTGGTATCGGCAAACACTTATTGTAACAAAAGGAATCCCCGATGTTACATGCCACCAATACTGTAATAACCCGAAAATCTGAGTTAATTTAAAATTTTTATTTTGGCAATTTTAGCAAATTTTGAATATTTAAAATGAATTATTTTAAATAATATCGATGAGAAATTTAATTCGAATAGAAATAGACATATATATTTATATAGATCGTCGCTAGAATATAAATATTTTAGTTTAATTATAAAAGGAATTGAAAATGGCGCGGTAGTTCGAAAATTCGATTTCAAAATTCAAATGAATGTACAGGTTTCAAAATAAAGCGGATTTTAGTGAAACCAAAAATATTTGAATCTAATTGGGAATATCTTTCCAACGAATCCGAAAAATCAAAATTTCATAGCGGGAATCAAAAGATATGCCCAGTTGAAAATTCAAAATAATCGTTATGGAATTCTGGCCCTTAAAAATGGAAATTTTGCAAACGACCTCGGTTTTCGACGAAACCACTTTTGTTGGGTCCATGATGTCAAGTTATTGCTAGATTTCAAAAATTCATAATTTTCTGACTCAATATGTGAGCGTGGCGAAGTAAAACGCGTTTGACCAGTTTCAGTTGATTTTAATCGACTGGAAAATGGCCATTTTTCAAATGGTCTCAGAATTCGACGAAATTAGTTTTGTTAGGACTGTATCGTCAATACGAAGCTAGAAAATATTTTTTGGAAAATTTTCTAGTTAGTATGTGGCCCCGGTAAATTGAAATACGCGTTCAAATAGAATATATAGATTTATATTTTAAATTGAACGGAAACTGATCGAAATAGCCGAACTAGCTTACGATATATATCCCATTGTGTTCGGAATGGCGGTAATTATCTAGGGACGACAGGCGGTGGGTCTCGTTTGGAGGTTAAAATAAAAAGTTGTTTTTTTTTAAATTAAAATAATTAAATATCTATATTCCTTTACATTAAACCCCCCCTCTCTATACCTTTCTCTCCCTCCTTCCTCTTTCTATTCTAACAGATTTAATTAAAAAAAACCGTCGAGTGCCCACTCTATCGATCGCCACCCCCACCGCCTCGTGTCGCGCGCCACCTCCAACCCCTCTTCCTCCTCCCCTCCTCCACCCACCTCGCGTCGCCCCCGTTTCCCCCTCTCTCCTCTATCACTTGAGAAACCCAAACACCCCCAACGCCCTAAACCGCCGCCACTTCCCTCGAAGGCCGCCACCGCCGCAACCACTTCCCTCCCCCTCCGCGCCTCAGCCCCCTCAACCCCCGGCGAGCGATGCAGACCCCCCACCTGCGACAGCAACCTCCGGTTCGACTGAAAATGTGAGTTTTTATATGATTTTAATTTTGTTTTCAGTTTTAAACATAAATATCATTATATAACCTGATCTTTAATGTGTGTATATATATGGCATTAGATTAAAGATGTGATTTTTATATAGTAGAAATATTAAAGATGCGATTTTTATATAGTAGAAATAATAAAAATGCGATTCATGTGAATAAAGATATGATTTTTATGTTGTTGAAAATATAATCTTGAGTTCATGAAGAAAAGTATGATTTTTGTGATAAGAAAAACATTTTTATTGTGAAGTATAAAATATAAAGATTCGATTTTTAGAAATAAAAAGATTAAATTTTTATTATATATACGTTGAAATAAAAATGTGATTTTTATATACATAGCAACAATATGAAAATGTGATTTTTATATATGTAGTGGCTACGGACAATGAAATTAACAAGAGACGAGCACGACGAAGATTTCTACATATGAAGAGTCGTGGCATTTGGTTTAGCTAGTCGGTGAGAACTCCTCACTTTTAATTTATTTTTATTTCTAGTTGAAATATATACTAGGATGCAGACGGTATTTAGTAGCACCCGACACCCGTCGTCCACAGACCATGGATGACTTGTTTGATTGTTGTGTTGTGAAATTTGATTGTGTGATGTAGAATGAAATAAAATATTTTATAGTGGAAAATATTTTATAGTTAAAAATATGATTTTTAACGTGCATATAAAATGAATATTTATAAACAAATCGATGATTTGTTTATATACACTGATTTGACTGATATTGATTGGATCGATAAATTTTACACATCGCCCAACTGCACAAATAAAAATCTGTGTTTGTTGATGTGAAACCCCACACGGGTGTTGGGATGAAATTGGCCATACACTAGTCCCAATAATTAGCTGTATGTCGATCGATAGATTGACAGGCTGTTATAAGCGTTAAATATTTATATTTGATGCTTATGCAGTGTAGAATGCACTTTGGGTGGTGGTTGCCTGTGTTTGATTGTTGTAGTGTACGTGTGAGTATGAAATCCATATAATTAACACTATATGGTAGTTGATTGGGCCTCCTTCAAATTTGGAAAATAGAAGTGTTGGATCTAGATTAACCCTAGAGGGGGGTGAATAGGGTTTATCACAGTTTTTAAACTGAATTAAAAAACTAACAGGATATTAAAATAATAAACAGATCACAGAATGTAGCAGAAATAAAAGTACAGAAAATAAATCACACACAGATATACCCAGCTTCGGCAAAACCCTGCCTACTGCTGCATTCCTAAGGTTTCTACTAGGTGTTATAAACAGATCCCGCATACAAGACCATGTACACTCGCAGCGCCTGCTCCTGTCCTAACCTTACGCTCAAAACCGTAGACTGATCGATTTCCCCTCGACCAGATTTTCCCTAGTTATGACCCCGTAACCAGTAACCCGGATTTTACAGACTCTGTCAACTATCATTCAACACCCTGACTGAATCCCTAGAATTTACGGACTCTAGAAAACTGTTTGATCGTTTACAGAAGAAATTGAAAAACGAAACAATACAAAAAATAAACAAAAAGAAACCCTAGTTTTTAAAATTAAATTTAAAACTTCTCTTTCAAAAGCAATTGGCTTGGCTTAGCCAACCAAGTAGGCCGGCCTCCTTTTCTATTTGCTTTTGCCCGATGCTCCCTCTCTCGTAGAAACTAAAATGGCGGCTAGGGTTTTCTGAACTCTTCCCCAAATCGATCGATTGCTTTGCTGAAAAAATATCTTGACGGCTTTGTGTTCTTATGTGTTCCTTCGTGGTCGATTACTGATGCTCTTCGTCTCACTGATTTGGGATTAATTGTTGCGATCGAAAAAACGATGTGAGTTTTCTGGATTTTTCTTTTTAATTCCTTGAATTTGTTCTGTGGGTTTTTTTCAATGCTAGCCAGTGATGCAAAATGGTGTTAAAATAGGATTAGCAATCCTATTACTGAAACTCTGATTTCACGTAATTGACTCGATCTGAAATTGCGATGCTTTCCCCTTTTGTTTTCTTCGGTTTTGAATTGAATTCCATTTTTGGTTGCCCTTGATTTTCTCGACTTTGAATAAAAAAATGGGCCTTGAATTCTTGCGTTATATTCCAGTTAGATTCTTGGTTCATGCTGAATTGGATCATCCCATATATGTATAAAAACTTGCCTTAAATCAGATACTGATTTTGCGTGTTTGTTGGCTTTAAATCCAGACTTGATTTTGTCCATCCATGAATCTGGAAATATAAATTTGCCTCCTTGACTTTCCTGTATATGTTTTCTTGCCAAAAATGAAATGTTGATATCTGGAAATATATAATTCGATTTTCTGGACTTGGTAGAATACATGCATGGCATTTCTGATTTCCTTTGAATGCTGACATTCATGATAAATTGCCCACATAAAAAAAAATGGAAAATTTTGTCTCTTGTCTCTCTGTAGATTCAGGAAATTCTTGGATTAATTTTTGCCGTTCCTGAAAAGATTTAAATTGTTGCCAACTGAATAATTTCCTGATTACTTGCATGCTCTAATGCTTCTATGCATTGTCTTAATTGATAAATCAAAAACTGACATATTTCAAAAACTTGAACTAATTACTGATGTATTGATCATGAACCATGCAAATATTAGTTTTGCTTTGTCACGTGAACATATTGTCCATATTACTTGAGCCTAACTTGACAATGACTTCTTGCTAAAAAATGTTGAGTTTATAGATGCACCAAAAATTTATTTCTGCATGTCTAATTGCTGTCTTGACCATACACCATGTTGTTTCTGACTTGGCTCTTGAAAGTGATTTCTAAAAAAAAGTTCCACTGATTGATTCACAACTGGAAATACTTGAATTTCCTGTCATTCATTTATGTTGGATATCCGTACCATAGTATGTACACAACTCCATTGTTGCTGATATGTTTTCTTGCTTGCTGCTCGGCCATTCTTTATTGAACCATGCTGATTTGTCTTGTGTATGCTACCTCACTTGTATATGTGCCATGCAATCATTTAGCTGCACTATTCCTGAACAAAGCTCCACTGTATTTCTTCCTTATGCCCATGCAGCTGCTATATTGCACCATTGTGGACTGTATATGTTTGCACTTGTCGCTGAATTGACCTTTTAAACTGAAATGCTTTGACTTGTCCATTTGGCACTTTGTTTATATTGCTGAGATTTGCTCGACACTTGATCACTTTGCTTTTCACCATTGATATTGAGTTGAACTTGCAACCTATGTACATTTGTGCTGAACCATGTTCTAGTTTGCTGTAATTCAAGTTGGCACTACATTGCTTTGAGAACTGTTTTGACAAACATGAAATCTTCCCTGTTGCACCATATGCAATGTTTGAGCTTGCCAAACCATTTGTGTCTTGAGTGAACTTGATCTTTCTGGCACTTGCTTGAACACACCTGACATGCATACATATTCCACTGTCCACCCATTCATGCTTCTGAAACTTATCAATGCTGAACCATACTTTATGCACCATGTTGCCATTTTGTAGTTGCACCCATTCCTCTGACCATTTTGACTTGTGTGTGTACTTGCTTCTTGAATCCATGCTGAACTGTTTACTTGAAACATGCTGTATAGTTTGCTTAACTATTTTTGCAACCTTGCACCATACTGTTCTGTGCATACATTAGCTGCTGCACCTATACTTGGTCGAGCTGTCTTGACTTTGTTGCTCGACATCTTTGTTGAACTGCTTTGACCACTTTGACTTGCTCACAACTGTTTTGAAAATCATGCTGAATTGTATACACATGCACTGAGTTGAGATGGTCCACGTGGCTACTCCTCAGTTGCATATTGATTGGCGTGGCAGTACACATGTGTATTTACACACGTGTGTATTTGCAGCCATCAGAAAATTTCCTGTCCCTGTACATACACAAACTGTCTGTCTAGACACAGATGAATCAGATCAGGTCATGAAAAATGATGAGAAACACACCAAAAAAAACTGAGGAAAATAATTTTTTTTTAATTTATATTTGCATGAATACAGTTTTTATTTCTATTGCAGCGTACTGTGTGTGTGTGTGTGTGTGTGTTTCATGTGACAGGTAAGAAGACTGGACTGACTGAAGGCTGACTAGTAGACTGGAGAGACAGAGGCAGAAGACAGTGGATAAACATTGTGTCAAAGTGATATAAGTGAAATGTACAAATGAGATTGAGTGTAACTGAATGCATTTATGAATGATTGTATAACTGAGTGAATTTACAAGACTATATTCTGTGAATGTATATGAGATGTGATGTGTTTAAATAGTGGAGTTATAAATAGTTGTACAGTTTGAATATTTGAAATAAAATATTATATTTAACCAAAATACTGTGTAGATATCTGAGTTTCTGTATAGATGCAATTTGTTTAAATATAAATAATATATTCCTGTCTGTAATGTGATATAACAGTACAATAACAAACACATTCAAAATAATATATACTTGTTTGTTATCATCAAACAAAAATCATATAATTGTGTATACAACACCGTTATATACAACAAGAAGTAAATTCATGTGTTGAATAAAATATATATTCATGTGTTGAATATAAGTAAATTCATGTGTTGAATAAAATATATATTCATGTGTTGAATAAAAACAAATTTCACGTGTTGAAGAAAATATTCATTTGTTGAATAGAATAAAGAAGTTATTGAAATATATAAAAGCCTTTTGACGTGAACGATATTTATATCGATTTTATTCATCTTTCAATGAATATTGAAAGTGATTTTGAAATTCGAATTAAATTGAATAGATTTGAAATTCGAATTAAATTGAATAGATTTGAAATTCGAATTAAATTGAATAGATTTGAAATTCGAATTAAATTGAATAGACTTGAAATTCGAATTAAATTCAAATTCGAATTAAATTAAAATGAATTGAAATTCGAATTAAATTGAAATGAATTGAAATTTGAATTAAATTGAAATGAATCGAAATTCGAATTGAATTGAAATCGATTTGAAATGAAATTAAAACGAATTTATATTGAAAATTTTAATCTTGATTTGAATTTGAAAAGGAAGTTGAAATCGTTTTTAAAACGAATTTAAAATGATTTATAAAATACGTTTTAAAAGGAAATCGACGAAGTATAAATTATATATATAATATAATGGCCTGAATAGAACGCGCCGCGCCGCGACAGTTCGCGAATTTCGACCATTGACTTCGAACGGATATTACGGGAGATCCGACTGTCGGATTCTCCTAAAACCGGAACCGTTGGGTTCGTATCGAAAAGAGATTTCTAATGAATATTAGAGATTTGAAATCTAACGGTTGGATTTGGAATTATGTCCAAATCAAATTTGGAAAATGTCGTTGTAAGTGCAGTTCGATGGCCGTTGATGGAAATCGACTATACGGGCCTTGATAAATTTTTTAAAAATAGTAATAATTTGTGTAAAATCATAAGAAATGATTTATGAAGAATTGGGATGAAAAAAATCCATATTTGAAAAGATAAAAATTGATTTTTATCGAAATGAACTAGTTTGGAACTAGAATAATAATTTATTTATTTTTAAATAAATAAATTGGATTTGAAATGGTTTTAAAAGGAACCAGAATTTCCAATAATTGAATTGGAATGGATTTGAATCGAAATTATCTTTGGAATATTTCGATGTTGGATTTAGTGATTATACAGATATTGTTATGGAAATTTGAAAGATATATTGATATCGTTATTTCCAATACGATATTTGTTGGTCGTAGAATTTGATATTGAATATAAGTCGATATATTTTCTATTCAGAGCCTTGTATATAATATCAAATGTGATTTGGGTTTGTTGTGAATGGTGTCTTCATCAACACTGTTCTTAAACCCAGTTGAGAAAAAGATTAAATCTTTTTATTTAGATTTAATGAAGTGTACCAATTATATGGGATTTAATTGGAATTGAATTTGAATTGATTTTTAGGTTTATCGTGAACGGTGTTTTAAATAACACTTGTTCTTTAACCCGATAATTAATGGAATGTGATTTTGGGTTTTCCGTGAACTGTGTTTTAGATGACATTGGTTCTTTAACCTAGTTAAAGGCAGGATATTGATTTCTGTGAAGATTAAAACTAAGTGGGGTTTTAATGAATCTTTAATTAGATTGAAATGGTCGAGAATGGAGTATCCCCAGTTTTGCTCCAGGCGATAGTTAAATCTTTAATTAGATTTGAACGTGAAATGGTAATTGAATTTACCAATAACACCGTGGTGTTAGATATGAAGTATGACCAGTTTTACTTCATGGGATGAATAGGTTGGGATTGGGAAATACAATAAATGATTACTTCGGTGTAGTTCGCTAATCCCGACTAGTTTGAATTGATATTCAAAGGAAGATTAAAGAATTTATCTTTGATAAAATTAATGGGAACCTTTCCCAAAGGGTAAGAATATTTGAATAAAAGGATATTCTGAATTGGAATGAGGCGTATGTTGTGTTTGTGTAACACTTATTTATTATATACGCGAGTTATTCAGAAAGACCGGGTTTATCCCATTCTGAATAACTGATTCGACGTGGTGTCAAGGATGAAGACGGTGGTCGAAGACCGGAGGTCTTCACATCGTTTGGGTGATTACTGATGATCTTGATTGGGCTGTACACCCAAGAGGAGGGAATCAGTTGGTGATCGTCCAGACGTACTTTGAGATCGATGGATATGCGAGGTACAAGATGCCTTCGATTTCGTTCAGACCCAGAACGGACTTGTAAATGGACTGTGTGTCTGACATTGGATTTTATTCTATGTGATTGATTTCTATTAAATATATATTTTTTTGGCGACGGAGAATTTATTCTTTTGCTTAACGCCCTTCTCTGAGACGTACGAGCTCAGGGGTTATATATTGATGGATATCAATCGCATGGAGTGAATTGCCTGTGTGGCATGCCGAAGTGGCAATTGATCAAGGCTTCTGTTGAAAATAAAAGTCTTGTGGTTGATGATCAAAGCACGGCCTGTGTGGCATAGCTTTGTGTAGCGTTTATTCGCGAGCCTCACACCCCGGTTGTGAACCAGAAACGGGAGAGGACATGAGGGAGGTCATGCGTTTCTTTCTAGTTAGAGGTGGTGTCCGTGCTTAAACTGGCTGACATCTATATTATTTTCACCTGTGTGGTTGTTGCTGTTGCGAGGCGCCTCGGTTTGATCGGACGATCCGAGTCCGATGGAGTCATTCGTTGGCTCATTTACGCCCTAAAGGGTGGGGAAACGCAGTGTTCAGACATTTTAATCCACATCGGTGGACCGGCCCTGACGATCCAAGGGCCCACCTGAGGTTGGGTCCTGAGACATAGTAGGCTAGATTGTCTCGAATCGGTAGAGGACGATCCCTGGCCTCGGTTCACAGACGGAAATCCAATTTCCAAATACGTGACTTTACGGTTTTGATTGTAGAGACTAGTATGGAGACATAGTGGGATGGGGCACTCATGCCGTCTATGATTGATACTTATGATTGAAATTGTTTTGACACTATACACTTATAGTAATAAAAGATGAAATTTAGCGTATCAAGCATTCTTTGGCTATTATAAGGTAAAACCCTATCCTCCGGCTTGTGTTGCATTGTGTGATGGGACCTGGGTCTTATAATAGCTTCATTGTTCTTTATTTAGCATTGCGCTGTTGTTTTATGCACTAGTGTTCTTGGGAGGAAACCCGTTCCGTGTTTTACGGCGTGGTCCCTTGATTTACCTAACTTTAAAATAAAGATTAATAACTGTTTTAGTTCTCACACCAGTCACATGACTGACCTGGAGTTTATTGTTTTAACTTAAACTCTGGGTGCCCTTATTTTCCGAACGGGCAGCTAGTAGTTTTGGTTTTGCAGATTTATATTCACATGATCCTGATTTACAGCTGGAACGATACTCGGAAAGCTCTGTATCCGTGTATTACTTCTAGTTGTGTATTGTATTATTTTCCACTTCTATGTAATGTATTGTAATATCTGTATATTAGTTGTTTATACTCTGTATATTCTTGTATTCTGATGAATTGTTGTAATTAACAATGAAATGTTCTTCTGTTTGCGTTCTGATTCGTCTTGTCCTCAGTACAATTCGGGATTTCCCATAAGGGAGATTTCGGGTCGTAACAAATACCATATATATACCACGATCTTTCTTAATTTCTTGCGATGTGGGACAATTCTCCCATTCAATCCACACACTCACTCCATTCCAATGCGAGCCATGCCTAACAGGAGGTTGAGCTCTACTATTTAAATTCCCACTTCATACGCTAATTCCTCGATATGCGTGACTTCTAATTCCTCTTCAAACTTAAGGGGTGTTGCTTATTCTGCCTTTGTTGATTCAAATTCTGATTAGCAACTGTGCTTCAATCCTGAGCATTGCTCCTCCTTGGGAATTCTGATGCATGCTTTTTGGTTCGTGGCTTCTTAGCATTTAGATCTACATTTTTGCTCCAGTTCCACATGTTCTAGTTTTTTCTTTAATAGTTGCAACATTAACTCTAGTATTTTCATTATTGATTTCAGCATCTCCTCCAAGTAGCAGCTGTTGCACTTGAGGGAGACTACTTCAACATGCTTCAATCTAGTTTTAGATTCCCTTATGTTGGATCCTGGGTCTGATCTGATTCTCTACAGATCTAGCCATCCGTCATTCAATTTTCTGGAAACAATCTTTCATCATCTCTTTTTGCCTAATCAACATTTTGTATCTCTTTCAACATTCTTTTCATTTCTTCTTTGCTGACATAGCTAGATATGTCTAAGTTAGAGGAAACCTCTTGATTGCCCATACGTCTGAATTAATTTTCTTCGGTCCTAGATCTGTATCAAAAGGTGGTGCCTGACGCATTCGGTAAGGTTACCCGGCTGGTAATCTGGAGCGCATAGGTTCGAGCCTCGGCCTCTTCACAATTGTGAGGGAAAGGCTACGCGCGCTAATCGACCACCCTCAGAGCTCGGAAAGCCGTGAGAGTATTACTAGGATGGGAGACTGACCTGGGAAGTCCTCGCGCTTGAGTACGGGAGCCTTCGACACTGGGTATCCACCTAGATCTGTATCAAGGTTGTTATTTCTTCAGATTTTAACTTTCAAAGCTCATTTTCCTTTTCGATCTTAGTTGAAGCACCGAATTTTAGCTTCAAAAATGGAATTAACCCAAATCAATATGAAAGCACCAACCTTATAGGCAATTCAGATAATATCAAATATAAATGTCAAAGAAACGACAAGTAAAAGAAGAAAAACGAAAGAGAGAAGAATTTTATAGTGGTTCAGCCGACTTTGGTCTATGTCCACTTCAATATATCTTTTTATGATCTGCTAGTTGGGTTTCTCGAGATCTTAAGTACCTAGTCTTAAATCTGAGTTACAAATGGTTGCGTATGTGTTAGAAGAGATAAGAGAGGTGAAGAAGAAACAACAATTCAGGGGAGTAATGGTGTCTCCAACAAGATCTCTTGCTTTTTCAGTTGTAAATGAGTAATTATTTATAGACGAATCCCACAGTGTTTGGCCAAACACTATAGCATATGAAATTCCAGATATCATGCCTAGTCAGCATCCACAGTCGCTAATTGATCTAGCCCATATCATGACTTGGTACCGCCTCATGAGGAATGAGTCAATCATGAGTCAATGCCGAGTCATAAAGATAGATAATTTCTATCTTTAGACTTTTGTTCCATCCTACCATTTTAATGTTGAGTCACTACCAAAAAATAATGAAATAAAGACTGATAGTTAAAAACCGAAAATTTTCCGTCTTTAACTTAAGACTGGAAACATACTGAAAAAGTCGGTCTTAGTTTATCAGTTCTAGAGACCAAAAATCTGTCTTTGATCCGTTACTACAATTTAAAACTGATCAGAGTTCAAGTTTCAGTCTTTAGGCAAGTCACTGATTTACATTTTGATATCTTAATATCTATGAGTCTAAATCCTTTTAATTCTATAAATCGATCGGTTAATTTGGCGATCCGCATCAAATTACTTTCATCTAAAAACAGATATATTTTTTGTGGTAATACTGCTGGATTTAAACTCCACGTTCTCCTAGATTTACCTCCCCACTCACGCACAAATTTTGTCCACTCCGTTATCAAATCAAGTCCTTTATTTTTTCACTCAATAAACCAAAACCCAACTTCACATATTTGTACCTCTATTTAGGAATCTACTCTTCCAGTTGACCATAAATCCATCACAGTGAAGCAAATCGGAAATCAATATATTTTTCATGATACTTAAAGGTGAGTTACTATCAATTAATGAGGGAGATATTATTCAAGTGCAAGATTAAATTTGATGATTCATATCTAATCACTGTGATATTGATAATTGTCACTTGGGATGATCGTTATTGGTTGTAATTAGTTGTTTGTTTATTGTGACTAATTTGTTTTTCACAGTTCAAATCAGTCATTACATTGTTGTTTGATAAATTGCAGTTTAGTTATTAAGTATTTATCATCCTAAAGAATTATTCTTATGGAGATGTGAAATCAATCAACATTTAAATGAATTGCGGGGGGGTTTGTGTGTTAGAGAACCCCGAATTATCACAAAACCAATTGGCAATGTGAAGGGTGAACTCATTATAGTTATACAGGGATTCATTTTACAAATTCCCCAATGTGGGACTTTGTCTCAACACGACCCCACACGTGTGATATATCATGAGCCTAACACGTGGACCTTTATATTGGGTGACGTGGATAAGTGTGGCATTCTGCACACGAATTAAACCTGCTCTGATACCATGTTAGAGAACCCCGAATTATCACAAAACCAATTGGCAATGTGAAGGGTGAACTCATTATAGTTATACAGGGATTCATTTTACAAATTCCCCAATGTGGGACTTTGTCTCAACATTGTGTTTTCATCTTGTCTCTAGTTCCTGTCTTTAGTTCATATGAAGCTGTGAAATTAATACAATCTCATTCAAAAATAAAATCTCTTTGCTTTTTTGATGTGCGTATTGCGGGGGGTTTGTGTTTTTATCCTGTCTCTAGTTCCTTATTACAAGATTTTGCAGTGAATGCTTGTTTTTACTTGGTTGCTTGACTTGTATTACTGATTCTATTATTCTTACGTCACTTTGTTTAAGAAGCAACGAGGTTCTCTTATATTGCTGAGTTGAAGTATACACGATATTTTTGTTAACTATTGTTGAGTTAAAATAACTGGAAATTTCTGTTGTGTTGTTGTTTGTCATGAACTAGTACATTTTTCGTTTGCATGGGACTAACTAATGGCTTCATGTCAATTCTAAGGAAACATCAAAAGTGCTGGAAGAGATAAATCCACGTTGAAGACATAAGAACCTGTAGTATTTGCGTAAAGAAAACGCTCTTTTAGCGATGAATGATAATACATGACGTTGCGGAGTTCGGGGAACAGTTCTTAGTCCATGAAATGGTTTAATAAAGAAGCAGTAAATTAATGTTGTGGAAACGGCAGAGACATTTCAAGGAAGGCTTCATTTAAGAATGTTGACAGATATATTTAAAATGCTATTGTACTAGTTGATGTTATGTAATGGGTGGCTGTTTGTTTCCTTGATAATTGTTTTGTATGAAGCAGTGTATTTTCATTTTTATGCATGTATCTAACTACTAAAATTGTTTTTTTTTTTAATGTTTTAGTATCATATGATTAATCATTATGAGTATGTTTATAAATGGCATCTAACAACTCAGAACGCACATTGTATGAACTGGGATAAAAGCATTCAAATAATTTTGCATTTATTTAAGACCGATCAAAGACCATGAATCAGTCTTTAATATTCGGTCTTTATGCGTCTTTAAGACTGAATTTCGGTTTTTACTTTTAAAGACTGATGTGTCGGTTTTAATTTGTTTTAAGACTTGAGAATTAAAGACTGAAATCTTCAGTTTTTAGGCAGTCTTTTAAATGCAATTTAAAGACTGAATTGTTCAGTTAAAGACTGAAAATTTCAGTCTTTAGTTCAATGTTTTTTTGTAGTGAGTCGCCTTGTCAAACGTTGAGTCATTTCTAGTAGTTTGATCGTTTGTCTTTATGAGTCATTTTAGTTCATTCAAATTTGAGGAAGTCATTCATAACCTTTTCAATACATGCCTAAATAACATGAAACTTCACATAATTGGGGTACAACATGAGTTGCACTTGCACCCTTATTGTACTAGCTAACATGAGTCTATGCTCACTCATAGTGCATGAGTTTGTGTCGACTCATGTAGCTTGCCCTAGATCTTCTCAAAAAAAAAATCAAGTTGCTTCGTGATGTTTTTTTTAAGTCCGTCCATGAAGGTTGGCTCCAACCTGTGCTTGTTTGAGTCTTCTAAATTAGCTGCCTCGGTCTAAAAGTGGGTTAACCATTTTCTAATTAAATTTTGAATTCATAGGAATTTGTGTAAGGCAGAGGTTTGAATGAATGAGATTTAGGTTTGTGACTATTGTTTATGGCTATATTTTTACAAGATGAAAGAATGATCATTTATTTCCTCTTAAAAAATAAGGAAAGAAAATATTGGTGTATCAGGATAAGAGAGGTACTTTATAATATTGGTGGATTAAAAAAGATGCGACTGGAGGAGAAAAGTAATGTATACGGTAGAAGAGAAAAACGGAAGTGATGAGATTGAGAGGTTTTGAATTCATATATCGTTTGTCTAAATTATACCAAATATGACGAGTGTAGCAATCAACAAAATAATATATTATTCAAAACCGCCAACCGATTCAATTGAGAGGTCCATGCATTAGATGACAGAGGTTTAAGTGGATGTGATGAGATTAAGGTAGAAGAGAAAAACGGAAGTTTCTTACTTTTGTTACCGGGAGGATAAGTAATTAGAAAATGGTAAACAAAACTTCAGAAAAATATTTTTCATAACAGGGAATGATGGATGATTTGTCATTTTGTCTAGTGTGCCACTCTGGCAAACCAGTTTTGATAATGAAAAATGCAAGCGATGTTGGAGAGATAATATAGGATGATGCAGCTCGACACTCATGTATGCCATTTTTAAGTCCACCATAAGAAGGATTGCTATGTTTACATCCTTAGCTATCGACCTGAATACCAAACGCTGATTTTTTTTCTAAGAGAAGTTATTTTTATACAACAATGATAAATTGAAATTAAATTCTTTTTGATTAAAGAGAACACAGAACGTTTGTTAAATTCTATGTTCAAAAGGAAGCAGGTATAATGGTAGAGCCAATTTCAGTGGTATGAAAGGTTAATCCATCTCTAATCATGATATCCTCAGATTAATATACAAGCTATGAATATGGAGATTGCTCAAATCAGGTACAAGGAGAGATGCTCCATTATCCATGTATTGCTTCTTAGAACGTCATGAATGTCTTTTTTGTTTTGTAGGGTAAAGGGTTATATCCGTGGGACTCTAGAGGATGAACAGTTGGACATTGTTGACTACGAAACAACCGAATTAGGAAAGCATTTTTTTCGATAGTGCGTGGTTAAATGGGCAGACAACATCATAGGTAATTTGTTTTGGTTTATTGAAGTCTTTCCTTTTGTTATTTAAAAAATGATAATATTAATCACAAAGAGGAGTGCTTTGATTTGATACAAAAAGGTGACGATTTTGATCAATAAAAATGATATACTGAAGAGACAAGGATAATAACCAGCGAAAAAACCTATGATTAAAAGTTAGAAAAAGAAAATATGTTAAAACAATAAAATACTTTTTCATTTCAACCACTTTTTATTTGATTCACGCCCTTAAGTACACATGAATACATGATTCAGATTCTAATTTATTGAGCACAAATCCTCGGATTTCATTGTTAGTGTAATTATGTGCCAACTTGATCTCAAATGGTCATTTATATCTGTTTAATCAAATAAAAAGCATGGGTGAGAGATCAAAGAAGCATAGAGGGACATGAACAGGTGAGACTAGAGGATTATGTGCCGAATTTACCATTTGCTACGATGGTAATGACATAAATAATTTATTTGATATTGTATTAATTCAAATCAATTGTTATAAATTATAATTTATGCTAATATTGTTGATATTGTTGCTAAAGAATGAGAAAGAAAAAGAGTTGAATCAAAAGTTTGAATATGTGATCAATTCTACGATGCGTTCAATGCTAAGAAGGAATTAATATGAAGAATCATACTATTATTAGTTGTAAATTCAGACACAAAACCAAACTCAAACTCACTATCACCGTGGAAGACGAGATTGATGATAAGCTTGTAAAAACAAAAATCACAATATCTCAATCAACAAAACAACAAGTAACCTAAGTAGTAGTATCTCAATCACAAGCAATATAAAGTAAGCAATAACAATAAAAATAAATCCCATCCATGATTTATAGTGGTTCGATTAACGACTTGTTAATGTACATACATTTTGGAGAGAGATTTTATTATCACGATGAGAAAAGTATAAGAGATTGATACAATGATTACTTGATAATCACTCAAGAATAAGATTTGTGGAGATCATAATTGTAGAAATTAAACTAAGATTAAAATCCTAATTTAATTTGGATAAACCTTTGATCAAGGTAGGAGATGTCTTCTTTGGATATTAAAATAACATATATAGTGAAACCTTTTTCGTTACCCGATTTACCCCTTCAGGCCCTCTCAAATAGTCCGCGTAAGTGTGGGTAGATTTGGCATCAAACATCGGTTCGGACGTATGGTTTATCCAATCAGTCGTCTGGTCCAAAATCAATTCCGCTTGCTACAGGTGATTAGACATCTGACCTTCCAAGTCAGATGTTTGAACTATCACTCGAGATGATCCATGCATCATATCAGACTTTTGGTTAGATGAACCAGGCGTTCGGGACATACTTTGGGTTATAGAGAACCCTGCGACTGGACATTAGGTTCTCTAAATAGATGCCTGAGCAAACTTTTATTTTGCTCCTTCCTTTACACCTAGACGTCTGAGGATTTCATTTAGAAGGTTGGTAATTTTTCGTTCCATCTGTGTACTTCACCGAAACTAAGCTATTTTCGATCACTTAAAAACCGTGATATCTCGAGCATTCATGCTTCAATTCTCGAATTGTTTTCATCGAAACTAAGCCATTCTCCACCATTTCAATTCACCAAAAAGTGTCGTCTAAATTAACTACTCTTGTATCACTGGAAACTTTGTCACACAGCTACTCAACCAAATGGTTCTTTAGTTGGCAAATATGTACATCGTTCTTCTTTTAGGTAGAGATTAGGCATGAGTCACTATTTTTTCTTTTTGAACTTTAGTGCATAGCGATAGCTAATCATAATTAGAACGTCAAATTTTAAATCATAACATCCTGTATAGTGTCATTTAAAGTTGGTGAAAACAGTCATTACCCTCAAATCTAAAAAAATCAATAGCCATCGGTTTCATCGAGATCCAAATCAAAAAGGCCACTTTCCATTTGAGGTAGTCCACTTGAGATGAGTGTCCTCTGCAATGCATATGCACTTTTGAGATGTACCCCTACAATAACACAACTGTTGGAAATGTTTTTATAAACATTAGGTGAATTATTAAAAATGTTGGAATAATTGTATGAATGGCTTCTATATGTGAATAGTCCCACGTCATGGGACTACATAGAAGAAGCAAGTATTTATATTTATTTCTAAGAAGTCATGTTGGGGCCTTGGGCTTCCAATACATATTTTGTTGTGAGGAGGGAGACCATGCATCATGACCACCAGACACGCGCGCGACCGACCGACCCGGTTCAGTTCGGGTTTGGGCTTGGGTTTTGTGGTGTAGAAACTTATATTTTTGGAAAGTGCAAATCTGCAGTTTTTTATATATTTTTGGAAAGTGCAAATCTGCAGTTTTTGTTGTGCAAGCAAATCAGTTATTCTTTTCAGAGACTGTTTTATCCTAGAGGCGGCGGCGGAAGTACGAACTAGTTTGCACCACCGACCAGATTGCCGAATCGTCTTCAAGAAAGCGACCAAGTACGTGACTCAGCCATTGTTTTCCAACAATTTGAAGACGAACTAAAAAAATGACTTCGACATCAACCCTAGATGATGTGCTCCTCCCTCTGCCTTCCAGATCCCACTCGTGACTGCTGCTCTATTCAGATTCGAAGGCTGGCATTTCAAGCTATGGTGTCAGAAGATGGAGTTCTATCTGACGATGAGAAAGGTGGCTACTGCTCTGACCACCGACAAACCGCAGTTGCCAGACAAACCTGACGGAACTAATGAAACGCAGATGGCTTCTTGGACTGAACAATCAAAGCAACTACAGATCTGGACTGAACAGGATTACTTATGCAAAAATTCCATACTCAATGTCATCAGCGATGATCTGTATGACTACTACAACTCAGAGGACAAGACAACAAAGGAGATCTGGGAAGCGCTGAAGAAGAAGTATGATACAGAGGAGCCAGGGGCAAAGAAGTATGCTGTGAGCCGCTATTTCAAGTACCAAATGACAGATGACAGGTCAATAGAGATGCAGTCTCATGAGCTTCAGAAAATAGCTCATGAGATCATCTCCGAAGGTATGACATTGGACGAACAGTTTCAATGTGTTGTTATTATCGACAAATTCCCTCAGGTTGGAAAGATTTTAAGAATGTCTTGCGGCATAAGACTAAGGAATTTTCCTTAAAGAGCTTGATCACTCGCCTCCGTATTGAGGAAGAGACACACAAACAGGACCAGAAAGAGGAAGTGTTGGTTGTCTCAAACAACATCACTAAAAAGAATAAACCCGTAGTTCTGAAACCAAATCAGAAGTCCTTTAAGAATCAGAACCGGCGCAACAAATAGAATGAGAATTTGCAAGGAAACCCAAAAGGACAGCAAAAACCAGCCCAAAAGAATGATTCTGGACAGTTGTTTCTATGTTACAACTGTGGAAAACCAGGTCATATAGCACGAAAGTGTCAGAACAGGCCAAGCTCTGCACCGTAGGCGAACCTGACTGAGGATTCTCTTACGGCTATGATTACTGAGATTCATCTTGTTGGTGGATCAGAGGGTTGGTGGGTAGACACTGGTGCTTCTCGCCATGTCTGCTATGATCGTGATATGTTCACCACATACACAGCTGCTGATGATCAGAAAAGGTTGTTGGGAGATTCTCACACCACTAAAGTTGCAGGGGTTGGAAATTATAACAACCCGCTCATTCCATGATAATGGATTTAAATATTTTATTCAAATCTATCGTCGTATCCGAGGTGTCACTCAAAATGTCGTTTTTCACAAATGATAAAATTATGACTCGGGACCACTTCCATTGAGTTCAAAACGTCATTTACGACCTTTTTGACTATAAGCATCGATATGTTCCGAGCTTCGGAATTTTGGCACTTTGGGTTAGGTCTTGATTGAGCTAGCCTAGCTCTCATATAACCCTCAAATCAGCCCCTCTCTCCCTCATAACTTCAAACACTAAAAAAAATGGAGAGTGGGAATAGGAAATCAATATTCCTAAACTAGGGTTGGCTCCTAGGGATCCAAATCAAGAGGAAATCAAGTGTAGAAACATGGGTAAGCTCTCTACTCCCCCTCTCTACCTTATGCTCCTCTCAATTTCGGATTTTTATGATGTTCTAACATCCATGACTCTTCGTATGTGTTCTTGAGGTGATTAGAGAGGAGTGATTGAAGAAAGAAAGGTTCTTTGCTTGGATTTGTGCTTGTTCTTCCTTGTTGAAGCTTGTTCTTGTCATTCAAGAGCTAAAGGTGAGTTCTTTATTGAACTCACATCTATGCCTCAAGCCTATGTGCTTGTAAAATGTAATTTAGTGTTCATATGAGTTTGCATGTGCTAGTAAATTGGTTATGTTAGTGTAACTTAGCCGATTTCATGTTTTTATGTCTCATTGAGTTGAAAATTATGATAAGGATTGTTCATACGATCTTATGCATATGCTATGAGTCGATTTGGTGATGTTATGAAGCTCGGTTGTCCCCCGACAAGTTCTAAGTCTTCACAAGTCGCTTGAATCGCATTGATATGCTTTTGTTTGTTCATTTGAAATAGAAATTATGACATGTTATTCACACGATCAGTACACTTGATTTGAAACGATTAACTGGTGTTGTGAAGTACCATTGTCGCCCCCGGTAAGTTCTAAGACTTCACAATTCACTTATATCGCGTTTATTCGTTTTGGTTTGGAAATTTGTTTCATTTAGAACCTATAATCAAAATCCTTGCATTCGAGCTTCCCGAGTCGATACGGTGGATCGGAGAGGTCTCGTTGATATCCCGAAGAAGTCACGGACCTCAACGATCGGCGCTAGAAGCTCGCGGGGGACGAATCCCCCTAGTTTTTGGCCTGGGCAACAGCCCAGGCCAAAACCGGTCGACAGGCCCAAATGGGGCGGTCGACCGGTTTTCTTGCTGTTTGAAAACGGTCGACCGCCCCTCTTTGTCCGGTCGACCGGATTTGGGCTGTGGACCAGAGGGACCTCGGTCCACAGTCTACACCCATCCGGGCTCTTTCCCGGCCGGAGCTCGGGCCGTTCGGACTTCGTTTGTGAACTTCAGCTTTACGAATTCACAGATTCCAGCAGCTCGATTCATAGACTTTGATTCTCAAATGATTCTTCCAATGTGGATCCTTATTAGTCGATTCACATTTGTTTATGGTATGAATTGAATAAGTGATCATTCTAAACCCCGTGCGCTCTATTTTGTATATCAAATTTATTCGATACTCTTGTTAAGGTGATTCACGCCATTAAAATGTGAAGTATCGACTCGATATCCTTCGAGTCTATTCCGATGTAGTTTAAAACCTTCAGGTGCTAGTTTGGGATTTTGATTCTTTCGTTGGTCGCAATTACAACAGTTATCCCTTGATTTCATGTATGTTGTTGTGATGTGAGTTTATGATTTATGATTTGAATTCACGTCATTGTGATGTGAACCCCCTTGATCGATTTGCCTCGGCAATCGTACTATTGTTTATTGCCACTTTGAAGTTATATAAAGAGATTTTATGTCATTAGTATGTAACGACCCGTATTCTACGCATCATAGGATCGTAGAATATTTATTTCTTTCTCATTTGAAGTCGTATGATCATGTAACTTTGGGAAACATCCATTAGAGTCATTTCCCATGTTCATGATTTTTGTCGATTTTTAAATGACCATTTTGCCCTTAATTGGTACTGTTTTGGCCATAACTTTTGATTGGAAAGGAATTTTGACTTGAAACCACATCCATTGGATTCGTTTGATGGTCTACCTTTCCGTAGAGTGGTCATAATAGCCAAACGGACTTACCGTTTGGGAGATATGGCTGAAATAAGGTTTGGAGGGTGAAAAACTGCTTAACCGGGCCAAATCGGGTGATTAGTGGATAGGCCCATAACCCATTTCGGGATTAGGGTTATGGGAAGGCTGAAATGAGATAGAGGATCATTCCATTTCAGTTTTCTAGCCTCCACTTATCACCAAGGAACCCTAAAAATGGCCTCCAACCTCTAAATCACCTCCAAATCACCTTTTGGTCAAGGATTTGGCTTAGCAACCCCTAATCTAGGAAGATCTACACCAAAGCAACATTGGAGCTGCTGTTTAGCATTGGGATTCACATCAAATCAGAGATTTATTTCAGATCTTAGTTTATTTGTGGCTAAGGTGAGTGATTTGCATAGTTTTGCACTAATTATGGCTAATTAGGGGTGATTAGGGTTAATTAGCGAATTTAAACATGATAAAATTCGGGAAAAATGTTCATAAATTCCTAAATAATGTTTTAGACCTCTGATATGAATTTGGGTTAATTTGGTTAAGTTTTGCTAATCCTATTATTAGTTTCACCTAAACATGCTTAAGGGGAAGTATGGGATTTTGGGGTATGTTTGATCCATTTTAACCTATCATATTGATGTTTTGATGTTTGTGATTGATTATGCATGTTGCTATGACTGTATGAAATGCTTTGTGATTAGTTTCAATAGTTAGAATGGTCGAAAACGTCGTCGAATGGTGTAAACACTTGCTGGAACAGTTTCAGAAAACAGTGCAGGGTTCGGATCAGATCGGATATGGGGCTCGGATCAGATATGTTGAACTGGGCAAGGAATCCGATCGAATCGGAACCTGACACTTGAGAAAATTAGCAAAAAGGAAGGCCACGCTAACTGAACTGGGATCGGAGCGGATCAAAGAGGAGGGATCGGAGCGGATATAGGAGGATGGATCGGATCGAAGCGCGTGAAGGATGACGACGCGTATCGGAGCGGAAGCAGGGACTGGAGGAGAGGCACCCGACCCGACCCGAAGTGAGGCACCCGACCCGACCCGAGGGGAAATACTCGACCCGAACCAGAAGAAGACCCGACCCGAACAGATGGAGGATACCCGACCCGAACCGATGGCTTGAGGAGGAACCCGACCCGACCCAGTATTGACCAATAACCCGAGATGCAAAGGTAGTCCAATATGGGAAGTTAGAGCTCAGGATCCAGTTGGGAACCGATGAGTTCACTTCATGGTTGGACTTTGCTGCGGGACGTGTGCTAAGGAGTCGTCGACGTTCATAACTTCGATTCACCACTAAAAATGAATGATGGCTACTTATCAGTGCAGTAGGGTCATTATGACCTGAGGGGCAAGGTGATGGTAGCAAGACTACGTTATCAGTGCAGTAGGGTCATTATGACCTGAGGGGCAAGGTGATGCGTAGTAAGACTATGAGCCAGCGCAGATGGGGTGAACAACTCCATGGGGCAAGTGGACATAGTATGGATTGGTAAGGCTATGAGCCAGCGCAGATGGGGTGAATAACTCCATGGGGCAAGTGGACATAGCGAGAAATTAGTGGCTACGTTATCAGTGCAATGAAGCCATTTATGACTTCATGGGGCAGAGTGATCATAGCAAGGTATGTTCGGTGATCGAAGTGGTGGATATCGTATGCTTTACGCACTGAGTGAGAGATGTGAGGATGGATGCTATGTTTGATTGTTTGCCATCATTATGACATGCACACCTCCCCCACCTCCGTATCTTTACACCGTTTGATATGGTACCTTAGAGTGTTGTACAGTATGTAGTGCTAACTCTTTGGTTGCAGGTCAAGGTTCAGGTATGTTTTAGTCTACCTGTTATTGTTCACTTTAGATGCTTATCGCTCATACCAGGCTTTATGTCTGACCCAGAGTTTTATGTCTCCTCTTATTACTCTGGGTGCTCACACGAGCAGACTAGAGACAGGTTAGCTAGTGATGCGCGAGTAGCTGATTCGGTGGCGGGCAGGAGGCTTCCACGTATGATATATATATATATATATATATATGCACATTCTCCCTGTGTCGTCGGTGGTCGCTACTTGGGCATTAGTAGTGTACCTCATTTATCTTACTTTTGCTTTGAGACAGTTGAAAAGTTGTAATAAGCTATATTTTGGATTTCCGCTGCTATGATGCTTAGTTCTGGTTTTTAGCTTATGCATCGTCTCTCCTGTTTTATGTCAAGTATGTTATTATTATATTTTGTTCTATGCGTTGTGAGACATTCTACAGGTTCTTTGTTAGTTCATTTCCTTCTTCCTTTTCCTTTTGACGACCCGTTCCGTGCTAACTGGACATGTGTACAGCGCACCTTTGGAGTAAATGTCGGTTGGTGCGGGGCGGGCCGTCACACTTGGTATCAGAGCTCTAGGTTGCGTAGTTAACCTAGGGAAAGACACTAGGGAGAGTTAGTACGTATATGAGAGCGCGTATTTGTGATTACTTTGGTTTTCAAAAGCTATATATATATATCCTATTGGTAGTATAAGAATGAAGTCGCACTGCACTAGCACCACTATGGGGTTGTTAATCGTTTCCCTTTTTCAGATTGACGATGAGCCGAGACACGAGGGGTGCTGGTAGAGGGACCAACCAGGGGAATGCCGCTGACATGAGGGCGATGTTTACTAACCTCATGAGAGATATGCTTAGAGAAGTGCAAGGGGCAGTTCCCAATCCCGAAGTTGGTGTTGGCCCAGTAGTGCAGGCGCCTATGGTCGATTTCGTCAAGTTGTGCAAAGATTACAATAACCTTGGTGGGAAGTCGTTCCACGGGACGGAGTCGGCCACAGATGTTCAAGATTGGATGGATAGCTGTGATCGTATCTTTGATGACTTGGGTCTTGAGGATGCGATGAAGAGAAGGCTAGCATCTCGTCAGCTGCAAGGGCGAGCGATGAATTGGTGGAATGCCATTAGAACAACTACTCCAGAAGATCAGGTTACTTGGGATCAGTTCAAGGCTCACTTTAGCGAGAAGTTTATTCCAGCTGGCCAGAAGTCAGTGTTGTTTAAGAGGTTCTTGGAACTCAAGCAGAACGGAAGGGCAGTTTCTGATGTGCCTCGCAACAAATGACTCCATCGGCTCCACATAGTCACTGATATATCTGATGTGCCTCGCAACAGCAACAACCACATAAGTCAAACTCGTCAGGGCGTGTAAAACCACTGACGCCACTTCTAGCTAGAAGGAAACGCATGCCCTCCCTGATGTCCTCTCCCGTTTCTGGTTCACAACCGGGGTGTGAGGCTCGTGAATCAACGTTACACAAAGCTATGCCACACAGGCCGTGATTTGATCATCTACCACAAGACTTTGCTTTTCAACAGAAGCCTTGATCAATTACCACTTAGGCATGCCACACAGGCAATTCACTCCATGCGATGGATATCCATCAATATATAACCCCTGAGCTCGTACGTCTCAGAGAAGGGCGTTAAGAAAGAGAATAGATTCTCCGCCGCCAAACAGATATATATTTAATAGAAATCAATCACATAGAATAAAATCCAATGTCAGACACACAGTCCATTTACAAGTTCGTTCTAGGTCTGAACGAAACTGGAGGCACCTTGTACCTTGCATATCCATCGATCTCCAAGTACGTCTGGACGACCACTAACTGATTCCCTCCTCTTGGGTGTACGGCCCAATCAAGAACATCAGTAATTATCCAAACGACGTGAAGACCTCCGGTCTTCAACCACCGTCTTCATCTTCGACTAATCGTCGAATCAGTTATTCAGAATGAGATAAACCCGGTCTTTCTAAATAACTCGCGTATATGATAAACAAGTGTTACACAAACACAACATACGCCTCATTCCAATTCATCGGTCACTAACCGTAAATTAGCGAGAGAATAATTCCCCAAATATTAACCCCGAAGGTCGAAACCAACATCTGACCAATATCCAGGAAACTATTCTTCTTAGCTAACCTACAGTTAGTTTCTAAATTTCACATTTTTAGGGAAATGTTCTCATTAATTTTATCAAAGATAAATTCTTTTAAATTTATTCATTAATCTTCCTTTGAATATCACTTCAAACTAGTCGAGATTAGCAAACCACACCGAAGTAATTATTTATTTTATTTCCCATTCCCAACCTATTCATCCCATGAAGTAAAACTGGTCATACTTCATATCTAACACCACGGTGTTATTGGTAAATTCAATTACCATTTCACGTTCAAATCTAATTAAAGATTTAATTATCGCCTAGAGCAAAACTGGTGATACTCCATTCTCGATCTTTTCAATCTAATTAAAGGTTCATTAAAACTCCACTTAGTTTTAATCTTTAACTGGGTTAAAGAATCAGTGTCATTTAAAACACGGTTCACGATAAACCCAAAATCACATTCTATTCTATCAGCCTTTAACCGTAAAATAGCAAGTGAGCAATTCCCTAAGTATTAACCCCGAAGGCCGAAACCAACATCAGATCAATACCCAAGAAACCATTCAACTTAACTAATCTCCAGTTAGTTTCCGATTTTCTTAACTCCGTTGGGTCTAAGAACAGTATTATTGAAGATACCATTTACGACAACCCAAAATCACATTCCATTAATTATCTGGTTAAGGAACAAGTGTTATTTAAAACACTGTTCACGATAAACCCAAAAATCAATTCAAATTCAAATCCAATTAAATGGAACCATTTAATTGGTACACTTCATTAAATCTAAATAAAAGAATTAATCTTTTTCTCAACTGGGTTAAGAACAGTGTTAATGGAGAAACCATTCACGACAAACCCAAATCACATTTGATATTAAATACAAGGCTCTGAATAGAAAATATATCGGCTTATATTCAATATCAAATTCTACGACCAACAAATATCGTATTGGAAATAACGATATATATATATATATATCTTTCAAATTTCCAGAACAATTTATGTATAATCACGAAATCCAACATCGAAATATTCTAAAGACAATTTAGATTCAAACCCATTTCCACTTTATATATTGGAAATCCTAGTTGCTTTTAAAACCATTTCAAATTCAATTTATTTATTTCAAAAATAAATTGATTTTAATTCTAGTTCAAAACTAGTTCATTTCGATAAAAATCTATTTTTATCTTTTCAAATATGGATTTTTTTTTCACCCCAATTCTTCACAAATCATTTCTTATGATTTTACACTAATTATTAATATTTTTAATAATTTTATCAAGGCCCGTACAGTCGATTTCCATCAACGGCCATCAAATTGCACTTACAGCGACCATTTCCAAATTTGATTTGGACATAATTCCAAAGCCAACCGTTATATTTCAAATCTCTAATATTCGTTAGAAAGCTCTTTTCGATGCGAACCCAACGGTTCCGGTTTTAGGAGAATCCGACGGTCGGATCTCCCGTAATATCCATTCGAAGTCAATGGTCGAAATTCACGAACTGCCGCGGCGTGGCGCGTTCTATTCAGGCCATTCTATATATATAATATATTTCGTCGATTTCCTTTTAAAACGAATTATATAAATCGTTTTAAATTCGTTTTCAAAATGATTTCAACTTCATATTCAATTTCAAATCAAAATTGAATATTCCACATCATCGATGTACAAATGATAATATTTTCAAAACGTTATATTTTGAAATCACTTTCTTTTCTATATTCATTATAAAAATGAATAAAATCGATATAAATATCGTTCACGTCAAAATGGCGTCCATCTAATCAACACGGCTTTTATTCACCACATGAATATTTTACAATTCAACACATGAATTTATTTTCAATTCAACACATGAATTTATTTTCTATTCAACACATAAAATTATTTTCTAAATTGGAATGAGGCCCAATCAATTACCATATAATGTTTATTATATGGATTCCCTACTGCACATGTATATAACAGCAATGATAAACCATCAACCATCATTCAGAGTGCACCAAACAACTGCATAAGCATTAAATATAAATAATTAATGCTTACACAGTTTGTCAACCCATCGATTGACATACAACTAAACAATCGAGATTAGTGTACGTCAAATATCATCCCAATACCCGTGTGGGGTTTCAAATCAACAAACACAGATTTTATTTGTGCAGTTGGGCGATGTGTAAAATTTATCGTCCCAATCAATATCAGTCAAATCAGTGTATATAAACAAATCATCCGATTTGTTTATAAATATTTATATATACACGTTAAAAATTGTATTTTTGACCATAAAATATTTTCCACTATAAAATATTTTATTTCATGCTACATCACACAATCAAATTTCACAACATAGCAACCAAACAAACAAGTCATCCATGGTCTGTGGACGACGGATCTCGGGTGCTGCTAAGCACCGACTGCATCCTAGTATATATTTTAACTAGAAAACAATTTTAAAAGTGAGAAGTTCTCACCCAAGCTAAACCAAACGCCACGACTCTTCATATGTAGAAATCTTCGCCTTGCTTCTTCTTGTCACTTTCGTCTATTGTATCCACTACATATAAAAAATCGCATTTTTATATTGTTGTCATGTATACAAAAATCACATTTTTACACCGCTACTATATAGATAAAAATTCTATTTTTTACACCGCTACTATATAGATAAAAAATCTATTTTTACACCGCTAACTATATAGATAGAAATTCTATTTTTACACCGCTACTATATAGATAAAAATTCTATTTTATAACGGTGTTCATATAATAAAGATTATATTTTTATCACGCTATTCTCTATATAAAAATTATATTTTTATATATCTACTTCTAATATAAAGATCGAATTTTTATATCATCGTTATAAAAATCACATTTTTATTTCAACGTATATATAATAAAAATTAGATTGTTATTACGCTACATAAATAAAGATCAAATTTTTACTATCTATATAATATAAAAATCGTATTTTTATTCTTCTACTAATATAAAAATTATATTTTTATTCTTCCTATAATATAAAAATTATATTTTTTATACGACTAAAATTCATATTTTTAAACCGCCATTATATACATAAAAATCCGATTTTTATCTTGCTAATATATACATAAATATTCGATTTTCCTCATGCTATACATACCATCAAAAATCCTACCTTTATCATGTTATTTATGTGATAAAAATTGGAGTTTTATTAAAATACTAAAATGAAAATCTGAAAACATACTACGATTTGATCGGAGGAGGGAGGAGCTGCTTCGCGGGGTGACAGAGGTGGCAGTTAGGCGACGGTTGGTGGCTAGGGGCCCACAGCGTCGGGTCCTGGCGGTTTCAGGGTTTTGGGGGGAGTAGGTCGCGGTTTGGGCTAAAGAAGAGGGAGGAGGAGCCAGGGGGAGGTGCGGCGGAGCTGGGGGTCCCATCGGTCTGAGGCGCGACGGCCTGGATGGACGTGGCGGCGCGATTTTCGAGGGTGGCGGATGGAGGATTTGGGGGGGGGGAACGGGGTTTAGCGGGTTTCGATAATGGAATGGGGTTTGACCGGTTATAGGAGAATATAAGGGGGTTTATATAAAATATATATATTTAATTATTTGTTGATTTAAAAAACCAAACTTTTATTTCGAACTCGAAATCGAACCCACCGACTGTCGTCCCTAGCGTAATACCCCCATTCCGAACACAATGGGATATGTATCGTAGGCTGGTTTCGATCAGTTTCCGTCGAAATCAACATACAACTCTATATATTGAATTTGAACGCGCATTTCAATTTACTGGGGCTACATACGAACTTTAAAAATTCCCAAAAAATATTTTTTAGCCTCGTATTGACCATACGGTCCTAACAAAACTAATTTCATCGAATTCTGAGACCGTTTGAAAAATGGCCATTTTCCAGTCGATTAAATTCAACTGAAATGGTCAAAACACGTTTACCTTCGCCACAACCACATATTGATTCGAAAAAATATGAATTTTGGAATCTAGAAATAATTTGACACCACGGATCCAACAAAAGTGGTTTCGTCGAAAACTGAGGTCAGTTGCAAAATTTCCATTTTTAAGGGCCAGAATTCCATAGCGACTATTCTGAATTTTCAACTGGACATATCTTTTGATTCCCGCTATGAAATTTTGATTTTTCGGATTCGTTGGAAAGATATTCTCAAATAGTTTCTAATATTTTTGGTTTCGCTAAAATTCGGTTTATTTTGCATCCTGTACATTCATTTGAAATTTGAAATTGAAATTTCAAACTACCGCACCATTTTCAATTCCTTTTATAATTATAAATAATTATTTATATTCTAACGACGATTGAAATAAATATATACGTTCTATTTCTATTCAAAATAAATTTCTCGTCGTTATTATTTAAAATAATTCATTTTAAATAATCAAAATTCATTAAAATTGCCAAAATAAAAATTTTAAATTGGCTCAGATTTCCGGGTTATTACAGTTGGATATTCAGAATTATTTTCTGCTGTGTTGTATATATGTTGATATTTTATAATGGTATGTATGTACGATACAAAATTTTGTATTTCAAAAGTTATGCTATATATTATATTTAATTAATTCCACTGTGAGATTCTGTGTTGTTATTTCTGTTCTATCTTCTATCTATCTCTATTTTTTAACCCTAATGACTCGTATTTTTGTATTATTTGGGTTGGACATGTGTTGTTTAGTCAACTCAGATAGTACGGATTTGCGGGCCATTACATTCGATCTTCTTTCCTTTTTTCTCCAAACTCTTTCAATGATTTCTAAAATTTCCAATGCAACAATGCAAGAGCTTCTTGAGATCTACATGCTGATCGAGTTTGGCATATTATCATTAAGTATATCGCGCAAATTTTGAGCATGAAGTGCTCCATTTAAGGTGGTGTTTTGGGCACGCTGATGACCTCGAGTTGGACGGGGAGGGGTGGACCTGGGGGGTGGCGTGGAGGCCTTCGTCGTGGGATTGATGGATCGGGGTCCGACCCCCTCTGGTAGCGGCGACGGTGGTGTGAATGGTTTGAACGAGGTCGAGATTTTTATAGAACGGGGAGGAGGATCAAGCGGCTTAATGATGTAATTAGTGGTTTTATTTTAATTAATTAATTACTTTAATTATCAAATGTAATAATTAACATATCTCTCTCATACAAGGTTAGAATGGAACGATTCAAGTTGTGCTGGATTCGCAGCGACAAACACTACATTTCAGAACTGACCAGAACGGAAACGGAGGTAGTGGGGATTTTTGACTGAATTGATCAAACAGTTTAATTCAGTTAAAAATAATTAAGGAATAAAGAATGGCGGAGTGGAACCCAAAGTGAGAATTCTCTCACTAAATTTTTTTACAGTTAATTAATTTATGTTAAAACTGTAAATGTATAGAAATTACCAGTATTGATTTTTATGTGTTGTATGGAGTTCAACACATGAATTCGCACAAATCATATAAATTGGAAGCGATGTATGGATATTAGCGACACTCGCATTTCATACTCCACGAATAGCCACTTGTGGCGCCCTAAATGGCATTCGGTAGTTGAGTATTTATTTCTTTGGATGATTTGGTGATTTGTGTATTGTGATGATGATTTTGTGATATTTAACATGTTAGAAATGCTAATATTAAAATGATAGATAAAAATGGACAAAATAATCATTTATTATTTGAACAGAAAAATTGGTTAACTAGGAAAATAATTCAAACCGAATTGGAATTGGTTAAATTTATTAACCAATAATTTATTTAAATAGACTGTTGTTGTTTGAAAACCTCACATAGGTATTGGGATGATATTTGACATAAACTAATCCCAATATTTAGTTGTATGTCGATCGATTGGTTAAAAGGCTATGATAAGCATTATTTATTTATTTTAATGTTTATACAGTTGTAAAATGCACTCTGGATGATGTTTGTCTTTGAATGATCATTTATCATTAATGTGGAATACATGCGATGTATGAAATCCATATAACTGAAATTATATGGTAATTGATTGAATTGCATTCTGATTCAAAAATAATGAATATTTTAAAATAACATATATATTAAAATAATGAATATTTTAAAATAATATTCAGTGAAGAATTAAATTATGATTTTGATGTCCGATTTTGGATAGTCACAAAAATATTGAAATGTGAAGCCGATTTAAGTAGGTAAACGCCATTTTTACTCGAACGGGTTTATAAATCGATTTTATTCATTTTATAATCAATACAGAAAGGAAATGGATTTCAAAATCAGATATTTTGAAAATATTATCATTTTAATGTTATAATGATATGAAATATTCAATTTTGATTTAAAACCAAAAATGAAGTTGAAATCATTTTAAAATGAATTTATAAACGATTTATAATATATGTTTTAAATGGAAATCAACGACATATATATATTATATATAAATGGTTTGAATAGAACGCGTCGCACAGTGACCATTTGCGAATTTCAACCATTAACTTCAAATGGACGTAACGGGAGACCTGACCGTCGAATTCTCCTAAAACCAAAACCGCTGGGTTCGTATCGAAAAGAGCTTTCCAATGAATATAAGAGATTAAATTTGAATGGTTGTATTTCAAATTATGTCCAAATAAATTTCAGAAAAGGTCGCTTGGATGCGGTTCGGTGGCCATTATTGGAAACCGACGTAAAAGGGCCTTAATAAAATAATTAAAAATATCAAAAAAGTGTGTAAAATCATATTGAATGATTTGGAAAGAATTTGGATGAAAAATTCCAGTTTTGAAAAGATAAAAATATATTTTTATCGAAATTGACTAGTTAATAACTAGAATAATAATCCAATTATTTTTTTAGAAATAATAAATTGGATTGAAAATGGGTTTTAAAATAACCAGAATTTTCTAATGAATAAATTGGAATGGATTTAAATGGAAATAATCTCCGGAACATTTCGATATTGGATTCTGTGATTATACGGATATTGTTGAGGAATTTGGAAGAGATGTGTATATATATATATATATCATTATTCCCAATACGATATTTGTTAGTTTCAGAATTTTATATTGAATACAAGCAGATATAGTTTCTATTCAGAGCCTTGTATTTAATATCAAATTGGATTTTGGGTTTATCGTGAAGAATGTTTTAAATAACATATGTTCTTTAACCCAATTAACAGTGAAGTTATGATTTGGAATTTATAAATCTTTTTATTAAGATTTAATGGAAATTTTCCAAACATAAGATTTTCCAATTTAATATATTAAATTGGAATTGAATGGAATTCGATTGGTAGTAATCGAAATGAGATTCTGTGAAGGAAGACCGATACTATTTATGGAATTTAAAAGGCTTTGTCGTTATTCCATTTATAGTATTAGTATGATACAGAAATTTATATCGATTATATACTGTTATGATTTCCGTGAAGATCCCATTTTGATGGAAGTTGATTTGGTTTATTATGAACTGTGTTTTTAATAACATTGGTTCTTTAACCTAGTTAAAGATAGGATAAATTTTCCTAAAGTTGAATAATCATTAAGGAGTGATTCTTGGGATTAAAAACCAAATTGGAGTTTTAATGAATCTTTAATTAGATTGAAATGAGAATGGGATAATTAAAGTTATCAAATTCATGAAATGATCGAGAATGGAGTACCACCAGTTTTACTCCAGGCGATAGTTAAATCTTTAATTAGATTTGAACATGAAATGGTAATTAATTTTACCCAGAACACAGAGGGTGTTAAATATGGAATACTACCAGTTTTTCTCCATGGGATGAATAGGTTAGGATAGGAAAACAAAAATAAATAAATGATAACTTCGGTACGGTTCGACAATCCCAACTAGTTTTATAAACCTTAATTTGGTTTAGAATTGTTAAAGGATATAATAAAATATTTTGAAATTGATATCCAAAGGAAGACTAAAGAATAAATTTAAAAGAATTTATCTTTGATAAAATTATGGGAACCTTTCCCTTAAAATGTGAATTTTTGAATAAAAGAATATTCGGAATTGGAACGAGGCGTATGATGTGTTTTCATAGCACTTGATTATTGATTATAAAATACGCGAATTATTCGGAAAGATTGGGTTTATCCCATTCTGAATAACTGATACGACGACTAAAAGTCGACGATGAAGACGGTGGTTGAAGACCGGAGATCTCACTTGGTTTGATGATTACTGATGTCTTGATTGGGCGGTACACCCAAGACAAGGTAATAAGTGGTGATCGTCCAGACGTACTTGGAGATTGACCGGATATGCGAGGACCTCTCTCTTGTATTGGACATATGGGACGAGGAATAAGGTGCCTCCGATTTCGTTCAGACCCAGAACGGACTTGTAAATGGATGTATGTCTGACATTGGATTTCATTCTGTGTTGATTGATTTCTATTAAATATATATCTATTTGGTGGCGGAGAATTTATTCTCTTGCTTAACACCCTTCTTTGAGACGTACAAGCTTAGAGGTTATATATTGACAGACATCAATTGTACGACATGAATTGTCAATGTAGCATGCTGAGATGCAAATGATCAAGGCTTTTGTTGAAAAGCAGAGTCTTGTGGTTGATGATCAAAGCACAACTTTAATTAGCATAACTTTGTGTATAGCGTTAATTCGCGAGCCTCACACCTCGGTACGAATCTAAAATGGGATCAGGGACGCAGGGAGTGCACGGCATTTCTTTCTAATAAGAAGTGGTGTCATTGTATAGAGCTCAAACATTTTTACTTATCTGGATGATGGATTGCGAGCCGCCTCGGATATTGATCGCTACTGGCCAAGTGATAGGTCCTATAGGACCAGGAAACGTGTGTTCAGGAATAATTAGCCCACTAAAGTAAGTGTGGATCGACCCTGCAGGAACCAAGGGTCCGCTGCGGGGGATCCTGAGGCATTTGCTAGAGTGTCTCGAATCGAAAGGAGCCATCGCTAGCCTGGACTCATGACGAAAATCCAATTTTCAATACGTGACTTTCCGTTTTAGTTGTAGACCTATATGGCGACATAGTAGGATGGGGTACTATGTCGTCTACGATTAATACATTTATATTTGAAGTTTTTTTGACACTATACACTATAGTAATAACAAAAATGATTTGTTTTAAAGCGTGTCAAGCATGTTTGACTATTATAAGGTAAAACTCTATCCTCCGGCTTGCGTTGCATTGTGTGATGGGACCTGAGTCTTATAATAGCTTCATTTTTCTAAAAGCATTGCATTGTTTATGAATTGTTTTATTTTAGAGTATTCATGGGAGTAAAACCATTCCGTATTATACGGCGTGGTCCCGTGATTTACCTTATTCTAAAATCATGCTAGTAATTGTTTTAGTTCTCACACCAGTCCCATGACTGACTCGGAGTTTATTGTTTCTACCTAAACTCTGGGTGCCTATATTTTCCACACGGACAACTAGTATTTTTGGTTTTCGAAGATATCTCTTTTCCCAGGATCCTGGATTATAGCTGGAGCTATATTTAAAAAGCTTTATATCCGTATATCTCTTTCAGTTGTGGTTGTAGATGATTTCCGCTGCACATTATGTTTATGTATTTAAAATGTAATTTTAATCTCTGATACTATATTTCTGTTGTGTAATATTTATTCATACTCTGGTATATTCTTATACACTAATGTAATTGTTGTAATAGTAATGAAATGTTCTATTGTTTGTGTCTAATGTATCGTGTTCTCAAAGCAATCCGGGCTCCTCCGTCTCTTTCGGGATTGGGAAAGTCTAGGTCGTTTCAGTAACCTTAGGCTCTAATATCAAATGTAAGACCCACATTCCTTAATGTCAGCCAAATAAGGATTTAATTAAAAAATTATGGAGCATTGTAGGTATAAAGACATAAAACATCACAGAGACTATGATTTTAGAAGAAATAAAATAATGAATTTACAACGGAAGAAGAAACTTTCATTTTATAAATAAAAAACCTTTTTTGTTTCAGTTAACCAAATAGTTACAAAGTGTCATGTCTCAAACTCACAGTAAAAAAAAATATCATAGTAAAATAATACTATCCCCTAAATAGTCAAAAAGATACAACCTAACCTTTGAAAGAGAAAACGAAGTAATCCATCTTTTTTGGAAATCCATCACGACAAAATCAACAAAGAAATCTGAACTATGTACTTTCTTCCTATAAGCCTAGGGAAAAGAAAAGAGAAAGGAAGTAAGGAAATGGGTCAGACATAAAACCTGGTGAGCTTCTTTGATTAGCAGCTCGACTACTAAACTAAGTTAAGTAAAACTGATAAATAGTGGTTAAACTGTCATGAAAGGGTAAGTGTCTATACATATCTAAAGGTAAACAATAACTGATATGAGTTGATAATAAGGACTGGTTATTCTTAAGAAAAGACAATGATGATGATAATAATACAAATTAGACCAGACAGATTTATTGGTTTGCATTTTTACAGACTCAGACAGAAACAAGTAATTAGGAAGGAATTTCCTACTCCTACCCGTTGATCAACTTCCTGAACAGACACGAATAACCTGTGCCTGCTATGGTGTTCAGGGATATCAGTCCCGAACCCATCAATTAAAAGTCATAACCTTATCCGCCGGTGTTGCAGCATCTTATCTTCCCCAATCAGAACAATGAGTGCACATGGTTCCGCCGAAACGCGCCCATACCCACCTTTAGAATTTGAAGCTATTACAATCATCCATCAGCAAAGCATGCCTTAATCCTTACCTAGTGTGAGACTCGTTTGATAACAGGTAGGTACTGATTGATATGGGTTCCAAATAGATAGACAAACAATAGATTGACACAAGCCACACCTAGGCTTGACCCCTAAGTTAGCTAGGATTTTAAGAGTCCCCACATATTTTACCAGCAGAATGGACATCTTAGCTTATTAACCAGATAGGTTTAACTTAGCAGTTTTAAGTTCATTAGTAAGCTTATATAGCCATATGCTATATTTCTAGGTTGTAAATAACATTTCTTATTAAATGTAGTTCTTCATACAACCTTTCCCCCAAGTCAGGCAGATCCCTGCTCGGACGTTTTACAGATACTGATTACAAGTTACTTAATATTCAATTAGTATATCTTACTCCAATTTTCATGTTTACTTGATGTATAATTAAGTACAATTATTTCCAATTAACATGTTTTCCAAATACAGTTTACTTGATGTTAAATTAAGTACAATTAACATGTTTTCCAAATACAGATTACTTAATGTCAAATTAAGTATAATTCTTTCTGATTAACACATTTTTCAAATACAGGTTACTTGATGTTATATTAAGTAATTAACATGTTTTTCGAATTAACATCAAATTAACATGCTTTCCAAACTAACGTCAAATGAACATGTTTTCCAAAATTAATGTCAAATGAAAATAAATGTCATGCTTTCTAGATTGACGTCAAATGAACATAAATGAAAAACGAACATATTTTTTCCCAATTAATATAAAATGAACATAAATGACAAATTAACATGCTTTTCTAAATAAATGTGAAATGAACATAAATGATAGATGAAACTATTTTTCCTAATTAATATCAAATGAACATAAATGGAAAATTAACATGTTTTCTACTTTAATGTCAAACGAACATATTTTCCAATTTAATGAACACAAATGACAAATTAACAAGTTTATAAGTCAGTGTCAAATAACATGTTTTCCTATGAAATGTCTACTTAATATATAATCAAGTTCAAACTATTTTGATTCACACGTTTGTATATTCTTCCTTTATAATAATTGCAATTTATAGTTCATGATTCACAAATTCGAATATATCCAATTCCCCTTTTTAATATCATTTAATATTATCCCAATTTTATGCTACTCAAATGGTAAAGGCCTAGGCTCTCGTTAGCCTAGGCTCGGCGCAAAATAAAGGAAAAAGGAGAGATAGATCTACGCTCAGAAAATAAAATAAAATGAATAAGTAGGCATAATAAGACTGTAAATAAAACAATGACAGAAAAGGGATAAAGAAGAAGAATGTACATATAATCAAATAATAACTGAAAAAGGAATAGGTAATTAACAGTAATTAAAATGAATAAGAACATGTAAAGGATGAACTTATAAACACTGTAACTTTTAGATCCGATGTATTTTACTGTCAAAATCCTTTTTATTTAGATTACTAATCTCTATAACAGCTATTTTATCTATATTAACATTAACTTAGAAGAAATCTAATAATCACAGTAATACTCACATAAAATTGTTGTAGATCCAGAAAAGGCCTTTGAAAAAGAAGTAGAAGCAGAATATCCTTTTAGATCTATAATTTGATAGTACCCAAACTTTTCCCCAATTTTATTTTCAGAACATTATTCAGTGGAAGCTAAGAAGATAAAGAAAAATAGGTGTGGGGAAAGAGTGAGGGTTGGTTGTCTATTTATAGTAGAGCTAAGCGTCTTGGTTTATTGGATTTATTGTCTAGGTTCATTGTATTTTACACATCAATAACACATAAGAAGAATTATCCACAAACGTTCGAACATGGGTCGACCCACGTTAGACATGGGTCAACCCATATGTCGACCCAGTTAAGGGTTGGGTTGCCTGTTTAGCATTTCTTTATTTTCTATTTATTAATTAAATTCTCTAATTTAATTTCAAACTTTTATTGATCATAACTTATTCATTTCTCATCCGATTTATGCAAACTAAAAGTCTATTTGAATCAAAATTTCGTAATGGACGCAAGGTGAAATCCATTTTGCTTAATTCTCAACATTTTTCTGATTAATACTTACTTTATCAGTTTGTTCCTCAATTAATAATCCATTAATTAATTATTATTCATTAAAAATTCGGGTTGTTATACCAACCAAAAATATGCAATTCGACATAAGTCATCCCTAGACATAGTCCCCCATTTTTATTGTCCTCTTATTTTACCTAATTAGTCTACTCTCACTACCAGAACGGACCAAACTACGAGCCTCTTAATTTCCCTAATCAGTCATCGCTGCCGAAATGGACTCCAACTACACCTGCTTATTGATATAGTTAAACTTAACGCCACTCATATTTTTTTTAATAAGCCTACTTTCCTTTATGTAACTTTTCTATCATTTCATAGGTTACATGTAAACTTAATTTACAGGTTATCTATAAACATCTGTTTTGTTTAATTTCATTTTACAACCCAACCCCGTCATTTGCTTTTATCCAGATGTCATTTATTTAGTTGTCAAAGTTGCAGTTCAATTGTCTTTTATTGCACAATTTCAATTAAGCCCAATTCATCCTTTTTATACATATTTCTTATTTTTTTCCCCAATTTCTATACTTATTTCAATTTCATTCTTTAACCCAAATATGCACATAAATAAGAAGAAACAAAAAGTTCTGGCTCTAAAGGCCTAAACTAAACGTCAAAATAAAAAGGACAATGGCCTAGACTCTCGCACAACCCAGGCTCAGATAAATAAGAACACATCTAGAATGAAATAAGGTTGACACCAAACTATAATGAAATTACATACAAAGAACAAGAGGTATAAGTGAACTGAATAAAACTATAATAACATATTTACTAAAAATATATAGAAGAAAGGATAGAAATGGTAATCAAATCTAGATAGATTATTGATAGAAAATGGATTATGAATCAGAAGAAATCTACAATTTATTATACTTTTAAAAACCCCTAATTTGTATCAATCTTGAAATTAGAAGAAATGATAGAAGTAATAATCTGATTTTCCAGAATTATTTATAGAAAGAGAATTAAGAATAGCAGGATCTGTAAATACACCACAAATAAACTAGATCTATGTACAACTACAAAACATTTCAGATCTGAAATCACTGCAACTATTTTTGAATCAATTTACCTCAACCTAGTAGAAATTTTGTAATCATAGAAAATACTTACCTAAAATTGGAACAAATCCAATAAGCCCCGGTAGGAAATCTCTATGTATGAATATCCTCCAAAAATATGTGCCGAACTAAGCCTCAGTACTCCATTAGAGATTTGTTTGAGAAGAGGGTAAATTGAGATAGAGGTAGAGAAATGGAGTAGTAAGAATTAGGTTAGGTTTTGGAGCATATTTAAAATAGATCTAGAATGTCTAGGTTCGTTGGATTTTAGATTTAGATTTTAGGTTGTCAAATTAGAAGAAGGATCTGAAAGCACCCAGCAAAACCAAAAAAACACAGTCTGATTGGTCGAAGTTGTGCTTGGAAGACAACGTTGTCAGGCCACGACTTGGGTTGACCGCGGGGGTAGACCCAACTTTATTATTATTATTCTGATTTTAGTTTAATCTTTAAGCGGCTATAACTTCTTCATTTTTAAATTTGTTTCCAGCAAACCAAATGTTTATCTTAACCAGAATTTCATAACGGACTTAATGGTGCAACCCCAATTGCCAAATTCTCAATATTTTTCTGATTAATATTTATTTTCTTAACTTAGTCCCTAATTAATAAATTCATAAATTATTGTTTTTAAAAATTTGGGTTGTTACATTGGCCCTTAAGAACTCCATAAGCTCTTCCTTTATTGATGGGTGGAGTTGTGGTCTAATCTTCAAAACCCTTGTTAGATCGATGAGATTGATTGGAATGTCGATAGTCGGTTCCACTAGGGTAGCCCTCTCAAAATCAAGCTCTTCATCTTCCCTTGGATCAAGTTCGTCAGAAAGATGGAAGTGGTGTCTGAGCCGGGACCCAGACTACAGTGATTGCTATGCACTAGCAGGTTTGGCGTAGGATCGACTCTGCGCTTTTGCCTTTCTCTTTATTGATGGCGTCTTTCCACTCGGCAAGGTAGCAGGCTCTTGCTATGGCTTGATCACCATTGACTGTTCCGATTCCGTTCTTGGTTGGAAATTTCATGAGAAAGGAACAAGGTGCCATGCAGACTCTGAACTCTGCAAGGAAAGGACGTCTTAAAAAACATTGTAAAGAGAGATGACACCAATGATAACAAAAGTAAGGATATATATACTCTTCTTCGATCCCCATCTCTAATTTCGACCGTTAGGTCTACCATTCCTACCAGCTAGTTAGAAGAGTCGTTGAAGCCATGGACAGTGGCATGGCAAGGTTTCAAATCTTTGGCCTCAAGTTCCATCTGGCAATAAGTCGACGTGAAGATCATGTTGACTGAGCTTCCATAATCAATGAGGTTCTTCGGACATAGGCTTGGCCTATGTGTGTAGAAATAATGAGAGGGTCCATGGTTAAGATTTCAATACCCATTGACTCTATCTTATGGAAAACAATATCATCCTGCATCGTCTTTTGAAGTTCGACGGGGATAAATTCATCTAAAATGGGGAATGCTTCCAAGCTGGCATGCTTATGGAATTGGTGTATTACTTCACACGCCAAAAGCTTTTTTTGTGGGGTGAGGCCCACCCAGATGGTGTTGATCACGATACCATGTGGTCTTTGATTGGATGGCCTTAGGGCCATATTAGCTGGAGGAAGTGCAGACGTTGAAGGGCCCATTGTTTCTAAGGGAGTCGGGTTTTGAACTTACTGCTCCAAATGTTTCTCTCAGATGAGTTAATCCACAACATCCTTGAGGTGGCAGCACTCGTTCATGTTATGCCTGAACATGTCATGGAATCTACAGTATTTTCTAGAGTTCTTCTCATGGTCGATGGATTCTCTCGCCTTCAGTTTCTTGTACTGGATGGTATTATAGGTCTCAAGATAAATTGCCTTCAACTAGCAGTTGAATGGAGTGTAATTCTTGTAAGTTGGGTAGTGGTCATGCTTCTTTGGATCTCCAGGAGACTAGTTATTGTGATCGCCTTGCTTGCATTATTCGTATTGGGCTTGAATGGAACTGTAACACCCCACCTCCGCTAGGGTCACTCACAAAGGGAATGCACTAGCTTTGGTCGAGCATTATCTAGGTAAACATACACAGAAATATTACAAGACAAAACATATAAAATAGCAGAAGAAAAACCAAATTTCATTTCTTTAAAATCTAGAAAGGTCTAAAGCCTTTTACATCAAAATGCCATTAAATCCATTACATCGAAGTCTGTCTTGCAATAGTAAAGAAGCATAAAACCATAGTCATAAATCATTCCCCGAGTAAAACAGTAAAGCAAGCCATAGCCAAAAGAAATCCAAGCCATTTGTGAAAGAGCCTTGGAGCTTGGTAAGATCCGAACTAAGCTGTATTCCCACCCTGCGAACCTGGGGGGGAGAATGGAAGAAAAAGAGGCGAAACAAAACGGGTCAGTCATAAAGACTAAGTAAGTCCTAGTGACTTTCAGCATAGAAATAAGTAAAGATAACATGACATGTATAAACTGAAAGTAAACATATGGATGATGACAAGATAGGCAAGTTAAACTAAGATGACAAGATAAACTATACTAACCAGATAAACTACAGTAACAAGATAAACTATGCAAAGCAGATAAACTACGTATAGCATCGCATGTTTAACATTCTCTGCACCAAATGTACTAGTACCCAAACCCGTATCATCCTTTCCATGTATATGTACAGTCCCTTGCCGTATATCGTACGGGTTTCATCACGTATTTCTATACTACTTCAACGTAGTGACACCATTCTTGAAATCGTTTGGACTGCCACCCTTGTTTTGGCTAGGTTTCCTTATCATGAACTATCGCGTGTTCAACTAGGATTTATGCCACCTAGGACCACTAGGGATTATGCTACCTATTGAACGTTTTCTAGATTCGATTAGGGTTTATGCCACCTAGGACCACTAGGGATTATGCTACCTAACGAACAACACCCTTTTTCTACGTAACGATCTATTAATCGATCGGCTCCCTACAAGTCCTAGCTTGTTCATGTGCCTATGTCATACGGCCCAGTCACGAAATGTAGTCACCTGTGCTAGGTCCACCATAGGGTGTATCAAGCCCTAGGGTGCCAACCACCGACACGAATCAAGCACGCACAGTGTAAACCTACTGGTGCCCAATGCCTGCTTTTTCAACTCTGGACTACGTGCACGACCATAGTTCGCCTGAACCTACAATGGCGCACCAACTCAGCCGTTGTTCTGGTCGCTTATAATCAGCCCAGTAATCGTGCCCCACCCTGCCTAGTTCCAAGGTACCGTGATACATCTAGTGGGTTACTACTGAAAAGGACCGCGCAACTAGGGCTTCCATCCAGTAGGTTAAGTGTTGACATTTAAATTCGAGACTTAACCCTGTCAGTCTAGCATGTCAAGATGGTTAAGTGTTGTCATTCAAGTTCGTGACTTAACCCGCCTACGTGTCATGTCAAATTGGCTAAATGTTCTCGTTAAATTTCATGACTTAGCCCTACGAATCATGTGTCAAGTTGGTTAAGTGTATTCAAGCGGTTCATGGCTTAACCCTACCAAATCATCATGTCAAATTGGTTAATTGTATTCAAGCGGTTCATGACTTAAACCTATCAAATCATCGTGTTGAATTGGTTAAGTATATTCAAGCGGTTCATGACTTAACCCTATCATGTGGCATTAACTCATTAATGCACCCCAACCTCTCACATCAGACCTGTTGTTGTGGTCACTGGATATGTCGGGCGGTTCCGGGCAGAATTACACCACAACTCAGTCTGACCTCGGGTTTTCAAGTGCGATATGACCAACTACCCACATTGGATCCTATTGTTTGCAGTAACTGGATTTGCCGGGCGGTTCTAGGCAGAATTACACTGCAAACTCAACCCAACCTCGAGTTGGCCATTTTCAAGTTAATTCTAAGTGTCATGTCCATGTTCAATTTTCATGTCAAGTTCGTGTCAAATTTCCAAGCGAGTTTCATGTCAAGTTCTCATATCAAGTTTTCGGGTTTCCACTTATGCCTATTATCAAGTTCATGATTCATATTCATAACCAATTCATGTTTGCCTAACCTACCCAATTCGTATCCCCATCGCATGTCAACGTAAATCGATCTAAATTACAAGTAGATCCAGGTCCAAAATAAAAAGGGAATAACATCCCAATTATGATAGGCAAAAGAACGAGCACAAGGTGATAAATCTGGCATGATATAGCTTGGGATAATTGGTTACAACATCACTGGCATATAGAGAATAACAGGCTTTCAAATCTGGCATAATAAGGTGATAGTCATGATAAAAATTGACATAAAAGAATAGGCATGCAAAAGCAAGCCACATATAAGGATAATGGATGAATGGTCTTGGTGTACAACATGGTTTTCAACTATAGTGTTATGAACAATCGACTGTAATAGTCAATTGGCCACAATAGTCATAGTCGTAGTGAATCATAAGCGATTAATCACAATAGTCGTGAATTATCCAAAATAGTTCTAGACAACTACCCTAAATAGTCATAGACATTAACTATAATAGTTTCAAGGTCATGGTCATAGACAATAGTCTTCTATTCATAATCATAGGCAGTAATTCATAGTCACGAGTCATAGGTGATTAGCTACAATTGTCCTTGTCATAGTCATAGGTAATAGTCTTATGTTCTCAGTTATAGGCATAGGCATAGTCTTTGGCCATTAACAATAGTTTCAATGCCATAGGTGTGATAATATTTGATTTACAACATGAATAGGCCCAAGTTAATGTTCATAGCAATATTCCAAAAGTCAAGGTCCAAGAATAGGTATAAATCAATTATCATACATGGGTCCAATTCCAATTGATAACGTGAATAAGTCCAAACTGATTTCATAGCAATATTCCCAAATTCAAGATTCAAGAGAGGATAGGGTGAAAACTGAATTAACAAGTCTTATCATCAAGTCAAGATCCAAAAATTCATTTTACAATCTAGCATTTGAATAATAAACTAGGTTCAACATCATGAATGGGCGTGATTCCATCGATAAGAAATAACCCAAAATCATAGATTCAAGAAGAGACAAGAACAGATCCAAATAGATAATCAAGCTTAGGTCCAATTTCATTTTATTCCATGTCCATATTAAATTTAACAAGTTTCAATCTCAAAGTAACTAGAACTTACAGAGCGTGGATCGAGAATTAGAGTGCCGAGATTTGATTCTAGAAACGGCTGTTGCAGTTGTTGAATCTCTATTCGTTTAGTCTTGTTCTAGTTGAAAACCCCCAATTTGCAATTCCTAGATGTTGTCTTGACAATGAAGTAGTCTCTTTTAATTTAAATATTATCATTTTGATTTTCACAGAGGTAGCATAAGGACAAAATGAAATGGTGTAGAGAGAATGAGGCTAGGAGGCTGTTTATATAGGGTTAGGTAGACGAATCTGGTCACGAAACAAGTCTAAATACATCAGAATGCATCTTGTTCAGGAAATAGGTTCGGGAGGCAGGTCGACACTATGGTCAACCTGGTCCCTGGGAGGTCGAAACTATGGTCGACCTGCTCTATGGTCGGGAGTTTTCCCGCCCTGCCTGCTACGAGGTTTGAATTCGAATTTCGAATTTGAAATTCGAGCTGTCTTTGATTCTGAAAATTTCTGAAATTTCTAGAGGTCATAACTTGGTCATACGAACTCCGATTTTAGGTATGCTAGTAGTGAGAGCATACAATTGCCCTCTCGACGATCTTGTTCTTTGCCTTATCCTTGTCCTATGATACTTAACTACATGTCCCTTTTTACCATACCAACGATGTTCTTTCTTATCATGGGTTTTATTATTCTTTTACTTTGACCTCTTCCCTTTCACCTTTTCCTCCTTCGTGGATTACGCCTTATCAACAAGTTTCTCATCCTTAGGCTTGTGTTCTTTATCCTCGTTCATACTACCCTTGTATAGCTTGTTGAAAAGTTTCTCGAAAGCTACCCCCATCGCACGGCAACCCTACAAAGCTTGAAATAAGATTAGTCGCAAGTAAAACTACTGCGGCTACAGATGGAGGTTGGACACTCCTTTTCCCTCCGACATGTGTCGCATGCCCACAAACTACGGTGAAAAAGAAAGAGAGAAGGGACTCAAGGAGAGAATCAAAAGATAGTGCATATGGCTTTGGGGAATATGCCTTTAGTAAAACAAAACTTTTCTTTTAGAAAAATGCTTCTTTGTAAATGTTTTGAAAATAATTTCAGAAGGTTTTTAAAAGCTTTTGCCCAGTCTGGTAACCTTCTGCTCTGATACCAAAGGTAACACCCCACCTCCGCTAGGGTCACTCACAAAGGGAATGCACTAGCTTTGGTGGAGCATTATCTAGGTAAACATACACAGAAATATTACAAGACAAAACATATAAAACAGCGAAAGAAAAACCAAATTTCATTTCTTTAAAATCTAGAAAGGTCTAAATCCTTTTACATCAAAATGCCATTAAATCCATTACATCGAAGTCTGTCTTGCAATAGTAAAGAAGCTTAAAACCATAGTCATAAATCATTCCCCGAGTAAAACAGTAAAGCAAGCCATAGCCAAAAGAAATCCAAGCCGTTCGTGAAAGAGCCTTGGAGCTTGGTAAGATCCGAACTAAGCAGTATTCTCACCCTGCGAACCTGGGGGGGGGGGGAGAACGGAAGAAAAAGAGGCGAAACAAAATGGGTCAGTCATAAAGACTGAGTAAGGCCTAGTGACTTTCAGCATAGAAACAAGTAAAGATAACATGTATAAACTGAAAGTAAACATAAGGATGACGACAAGATAGGCAAGTTAAACTAAGATGACAAGATAAACTATACTAACCAGATAAACTACGGTAACAAGATAAACTATGCAAACCAGATAAACTACGTATAACATCGCATGTTTAGCATTCTCTGCACCAACTGTACTAGTACCCCAAACCGTATCATCCTTTCCATGTATATGTACAGTCCCTTGTCGTATATCGTACGGGTTTCATCACGTATTTCTATACTGCTTCAACGTAGTGCCACCATTCTTGAAATCGTTTGGACTGCCACCCTTGTTTTGGCTAGGTTTCCTTATCATGAACTATCGCGTGTTCAAATAGGATTTATGCCACCTAGGACCACTAGGGATTATGCTACCTATTGAACGTTGTCTAGATTCGATTAGGGTTTATGCCACCTAGGACCACTAGAGATTATGCTACCTAACGAACAACACCCTTTTTCCACATAACGATCTATTAATCGATCGGCTCCCTACAAGTCCTAGCTCGTTCATGTGCCTGTGTCATACGGCCCAGTCACGAAATGTAGTCACTGTGCTAGGTCCACCATAGGGTGTATCAAGCCCTAGGGTGCCAACCACCGACACGAATCAAGCACGCACAGTGTAAACCTACTGGTGCCCAATGCCTGCTTTTTCAACTCCAGACTACGTGCACGACCATAGTTCGCCTGAACCTACAATGGCGCACCAACTCAGCCGTCGTTCTGGTCACTTACAATCAGCCCAGTAATCGTGCCCCACCCTGCCTAGTTCCTGGGTACCGTGATACATCTAGTGGGTTACTCCTGAAAAGGACCGCGCAACTAGGATTTCCGTCCAGTAGGTTAAGTGTTGTCATTTAAATTCGAGACTTAACCCCGTCAGTCTAGCATGTCAAGTTTGTTAAGTGTTGTCATTCAAGTTCATGACTTAACCCGCCTACGTGTCATGTCAAATTGGCTAAGTGTTGTCGTTCAAGTTCATGACTTAGCCCTACGAATCATGTGTCAAGTTGGTTAAGTGTATTCAAGCGGTTCATGGCTTAACCCTACCAAATCATCGTGTCAAATTGGTTAAGTGTATTCAACTGGTTCATGACTTAACCCTATCAAATCATCGTGTTGAATTGGTTAAGTATATTCAAAAGGTTCATGACTTAACCCTATCATGTGGCATTAATTCATTAATGCACCCAACCTCTCACATCAGACCTGTTGTTGTGGTCACTGGATATGCCGGGCGGTTCTGGGCAGAATTACACCACAACTCAGTCTGACCTCAGGTTTTCAAGTGCGATATGACCAACTACCCACATTGGATCCTATTGTTTGCAGTAACTGGATTTGCCGGGCGGTTCCGGGCAAAATTACACTGCAAACTCAACCCAACCTCGAGTTGGCCATTTTCAAGTTAATTCTAAGTGTCATGTCCATGTTCAATTTTCATGTCAAGTTCGTGTCAAGTTTCTAAGCGAGTTTCATGTCAAGTTCTCATATCAAGTTTTCGGGTTTCCACTTATGCCTATTATCAAGTTCATGATTCATATTCATAACCAATTCATGTTTGCCTAACATACCCAATTCGTATCCCCATCGCTTGTAAACGTAAATCGGTCTAAATTACAAGTAGATGCAGGTCCAAAATAAAAAGGAAATAACATCCCAACTATGATAGGCAAAAGAACGAGCACAAGGTGATAAATCTGGCATGATATAACTTGGGATAATTGGTTACTACATCACTGGCATATAGAGAATAACAGGCTTTCAAATCTGGCATAATAAGGTGATAGTCATGATAAAAATTGACATAAAAGAATAGGCATGCAAAAGCAAGCCACATATAAGGATAATGGATCAATGGTCTTGGTGTACAACATGGTTTTCAACTATAGTGTTATGAACAATCGACTGTAATAGTCAATTGGCCACAATTGTCATAGTCGTAGTGAATCATAAGCGATTAATCACAATAGTCGTGAATTATCCAAAATAGTTCTAGACAACTACCCTAAATAGTCATAGTCATTAACTATAATAGTTTCAAGGTCATGGTCATAGACAATAGTCTTCTATTCATAATCATAGGCAGTAATTCATAGTCACGAGTCATAGGTGATTAGCTACAATTGTCCTTGTCATAGTCATAGGTAATAGTCTTATGTTCTCAGTTATAGGCATAGGCATAGTCTTTGGCCATTAACAATAGTTTCAATGCCATAGGTGTGATAATATTTGATTTACAACATGAATAGGCCCAAGTTAATGTTCATAGCAATATTCCAAAAGTCAAGGTCCAAGAATAGGTATAAATCAATTATCATACATGGGTCCAATTCCAATTGATAACGTGAATAAGTCCAAACTGATTTCATAGCAATATTCCCAAATTCAAGATTCAAGAGAGGATAGGGTGAAAACTGAATTAACAAGTCTTATCATCAAGTCAAGATCCAAAAATTCATTTTACAATCTAGCATTTGAATAATAAACTAGGTTCAACATCATGAATGGGCGTGATTCCATCGATAAGAAATAACCCAAAATCATAGATTCAAGAAGAGACAAGAACAGATCCAAATAGATAATCAAGCTTAGGTCCAATTTCATTTTATTCCATGTCCATATTAAATTTAACAAGTTTCAATCTCAAAGTAACTAGAACTTACAGAGCGTGGATCGAGAATTAGAGTGCAGAGATTTGATTCTAGAAACGGCTGTTGCAGTTGTTGAATCTCTATTCGTTTAGTCTTGTTCTAGTTGAAAACCCCCAATTTGCAATTCCTAGATGTTGTCTTGACAATGAAGTAGTCTCTTTTAATTTAAATATTATCATTTTGATTTTCACAGAGGTAGCATAAGGACAGAATGAAACGGTGTAGAGAGAATGAGGCTAGGGGGCTGTTTATATAGGGTTAGGTAGACGAATCTGGTCACGAAACAAGTCTAAATACATCAGAATGCATCTTGTTCAGGAAATAGGTTCGGGAGGCAGGTCGACACTATGGTCGACCTGGTCCCTGGTAGGTCGACACTATGGTCGACCTGCTCTATGGGCGGGAGTTTTCCCGCCCTGCCTGCTACGGGGTTTGAATTCGAATTTCGAATTTGAAATTCGAGCTGTCTTTGATTCTGAAAATTTCTGAAATTTCTAGAGGTCATAACTTGGTCATACGAACTCCGATTTTTGAAAACTCGGACTCTATTTCATGTAAAATTTCGAGACGAACGCAATGGTGTAATCCGTTTGCCTTGATTCTTATTTTAAAATTTAATTCTGCCTTAATTTATGGTTTTAACATGTTATTAAAATTCAGGTTGTTACAGGAACCACCACCTTACCCTTATCGAAAGATTCTCCAATTTGTTTGCCTTTGACGCTATGCACGACAGTGCCTGAGTGTGGGTTATGAGGATGGCCGCTTCAAGCTGCCCTATTTTTTTGTGTTTCCTCTTGGCAAAGAAACTATTTGGCCTTCTCCTAGAAAGCTTCCAAGGTCTTGGTTTGTTTTATGTCAATCCACGCTCCAAATTCGGAGTTGGGCAAGATTCCCCTAGCAAGCTAGACTAATACAGTGCGTGGCTTTGGATCGTAAACCTCAATGATGGAAGTGCTAAAGCATTCGAGGTAGCTTTTGAGAGACTCGCACATGCCCTGGTAGATGTTTGAAAGAGTAAGAGTAACCTTCGGCCTTGCGATGTGCATTCTAAATTGCTTAACCATTTCATAAGCAAATTGATCAAAGGTAGAGATGGATTGAGTTGGAAGTCGAGTAAACCAAAGCAGAGCTTTGTCTTCTAGGAAATCCGGGAAGAACTAACATTTGACGGTATCAGTGGCTCGACTTGAGTCTATATGTCATTCATAACGGTTTAGAAAGTTGCATGAATCGGTCTTTCCTACGATCCGTAAGCTAGGGAATATTGAAATATCGAGGCCATTCTACTTCGTGGACGACTCGAGTTAAGGGATTACGCCTCATGGTGGTCTCCCAAATGTCGATGGTGTTTCCCCATATTTCCTTCACGATCCTTTGGATCATATTAGTAAGAAATACAGGCTGAACCTCTGCCGGATTCCAACAGTCGTGGCTCAGCTCCGGAGTTTGGAGTCGTGGACGTCTTCTAGAATAAATGTTAGTATCATCTTCTTCCATGTCGTCATCCTTAGCTACTAGATTTTGGTGAGGTTGATTAGGCTGGAATTAAGACTGTTGGGTTGCTGGACGCGTAGGCACCAAGTTTAGAGTGGCGACAGTTAGGTTCTGTTGTGGAGGGGGTCAGTTACTAGGTCCTGCTTTATCGTTAATAACCAACCGGGAATGGTGGCGTTCTCTCATTGAAAGTCCCGTTACCATTGATGTTGATGTTTCCATTAGTATTGGCGAGGGCATTGGCGTTAGCATTTGCCCTCCTCCTTTGACTTCGGTTCCCATGGTGAGTATCGAAAGAAGAACTTTCTGAGGCATTGGATAAAGGACGAGCGTTGTTCTGGTTGAGTTGAAGGCGAGTGAAGTGGCGCTGACTTTCTTGAATTCGCTACATCAGCTCGATGTTTGTCTTCAACTAGTCATTAAGTTCTCGAGTCCTACCTTCCAATTTCTTGTTAAGCTTGGATTGCTGGAGCTGCAGGATCATACGGAGGAAGGGTTTCCATGTAGGCCAGGTTTTCTGAGGGTAAGGGCTGATGAGAAGTAGCAGTGTTAGTCGCTGTATAAGTTCTAATCACTGGAGTCTTTCCTTTCTTAGCCATCATAAATTAAACTCGAAAGGGAGGTTGAGAAATCCTAAGTAGCACTTCGAAGTTGAGATGGATGGCGAATGGAAAGAACCGAGTAATTTTCTCAGTGAAAGCACCAAAGTGTTGACATGAAAAATTGTCATCACACTCAAGTATTCTCGACTTTAGCGAGAATAATGTTTCGTGTATGGAAAAGTAAGCGTAGTAAGCAAAAGAACATAGGAATTTATAGTGGATCGGTTCGTATTGAACCTACGTCGAGTTTGAAGCATCTACAGATTTTTATTAACTACTGGTGGTTACAAGGGTTGAAAATCATCATAACATTTGTATACAAATTTTAGCCAAGTATTCGGGTGTCATATTTTGCATATGTGAAGTCTTCGGAAAAATATGTAGTACTTCTTCTTCTTCTTCAAGGCTTAAGCTGTCATTAATGATCTCCAAGGTCCTTCTAGATCTCTAAAATCATGCAAATGCCTACCCTTTTCAAGTATGAAGTAGGGGGTATTTATAGGCAGTGGTTAGGTAGGAGTAGGTGAGATTTGTGGATCACAGCAGGAATTTCGCATCCCAGGTAGGTAACTTGGAGATTATGCATCCCGAAGGTGCTGTGGTAACGGATTTCTCATCCCGATGGTAGTGAAGTAGGAAGATTTTGTATCTTCCTTAGGGTTACAAATTTCACATCCGGTGGATGCAAAATTCGTATCTCGGAGGATACAGAGACTTCGTATCGAGCGGATATGAGATCTCGCATCCTAAAGGATGCAAGACGTGTATCCCTGGGGATGCGAAGTCAATGTTATAGTGTATAGGGATGTGTAATTGTCACAAGCCAAGGGATACAAAGTGAGGGATGCGAAATCATGGCGCCAGTCTCCTTTTTGAGTGATTCGAGATCGGAAGAGAAATGGAAGGTAAGGGGTTTTCAGGATACGAATTCTTGAGGAAAGTGATACTTTAGGGATGCAAAATGTTGTATTTGAAGGGTTGTGAGGCTTATGCTCGCACGACTCCTTCCGAGCTTGAATCTTTAATGTTTTGGAGACACTTTGGGCTTTAGTGCCATTCTATGGGCCGAGTTGAGCGGGCCTGGTATGCTTTTGGGAATAGACCAAAAGACCGGTTAATACAAGGTAATCTTTAGTTAAGAAATAAATGTTCTCATAAGAAGAAGTCAAGAAGTATTCTCTTACAAACTAATATTTTTTGGTGGAAACTTTCTTTCAACAACATTTGGATTTTTTTTTTGAACTAGTATGAGTTCATTGTTGCTAGCCTTTCTTTTTAATGAGTTGAGTGATTTACAAGGTTGGTAAAGGGAGTTCTTCCATTTGTAGCATGTTATGTGAAAACCCTTTCTTTTCAAGTAGAAGAATCATTTTTTTATTTTCTTTTCAAAGTAAAGATCGAGGTTGGTCATATAATTGAACGGATTAATGATCTATGTATCAGGATTATAAGTGAATATTTATGTATTCTTGCATTCTATCACATGTAGTGCTTTCAGCCTTAACACTTGCTCTTCAAGCCCCTAACATCTTTCGTTTTTTGGTTTAGAAAAGTTGAATTAATCGTCCCAATTTTGGATGACCCTTGTTCAGATTATATCACAGTTCCAGGAGAGCTATGTTGGAATTGGAAATAAAAAGGAGTATGCATGATGGGATCAAGTCTTCAAAACCCTAAGGGTGGTTTTTAAACCGTAATTATGCAAATAAGGGTGGTTCAACATAATAAAAACTTCGAAGCCCTTCTTTTAGGACCCAAAATGTTAACAAAATTATTTGTTAACACTCCAAATAAAACTAAATCAATATATATATGTACTTTGCTAGCTTAAAGAAACAAACCCGCGAGATGAAACCAAGTTCTTATCACAAGTTGGATACAACATGCAAAGGTCGATTCAAGGGCTTTCGTCATCAACAGATAGTGGTTTCTCGTTGTGAGTGGTGCAGCCTCTTGAATCAAAAGGGCATGCCAAGCCTTTCGGATGAATAGAGGCGACACAACTCATTATCCAATTAAGGCAGCATAAGTCTATCACCGAAAAAAGGGAGCGATATGCTTCTTGATTGAAGGAGAGACACACGACTTTATATATGTGAAGGCCATACAACATTGTTGTGTGAATGAGGTGGCGTGGATGCCTAACGCTTAGGAGTCGATGTGGATTCAGATTCCATAGAAAACGATACACCTTGTTAACGAATAAAAGGTGATACATATATCTGAACGTTGAGAGGAAACACTATATTTCATGGATGCAAGTGTATGTTGCGATTCTTTGGCTCGTGAAAGATGATATAATCCCTTCAAAGTTCAGGAAGCAACATACTTTTGAAGTTACATAGCATCATCCTTTTGTAATAAGAAAAGGCAACACGGTGTGCTTCAAAGTAAGGAGATGACATGGTTCTTCGATTTAGGAGAGGCGACACACTTTTTCCAAGAATAGGGCGATACGACCCTTTAGACTTAGAACGATGCGACATAATCCCTTATCATTAATCAGAGTGACACATCATCTAGATAATCAGTATAATTATGGTATAACAAATAGTTTTGGAAATGCCAAAAAATGTGCCAACATAAACGTTGGAATGTTGTTTTATTAAACTGAATTTGAAAACTTGTTTTACTCTTAGAACAATTTCACATGATATCTGGTATATTATCATCATACAAAAATGTGTACATTTCTGTTTATACATTGAATATCGGATAAATCTATATGTGTTGGACATATGCTTTTATTATGCTTGAAAATTAATATGTAGACTTAAGAATGTAATGATTATGAAGTTAGGAATAATTTATAGTCAATATTGACGTTTTTTGAAAATCCATTATGCTTTAAAATGATTATTATCTTTTATGCTTCACACTTTGTGCATCTCAAAAATACCTAACAAATATATCAATAAAGAATTATGAAGTGTCAATATAAAACTAATCAAAAAGAAATATGTTGTATAGACATATCTTTTCATTTTCATATACATAAAGAAATTTAAAATGTAAAAGAAACCCCAACAGTTGCAACTTCAAGGTTAATATATAGAGGGCAAATCCTAATGGTAAAGATTACATGTTATATTATGTGTACTATCCAGGGATTAATTCAATACGCTGACTTGGACATCCAAAATTAATGGTTATTTAATAGATCTTCAAAACCCTTATTTGAATAATTATACTAATTATGGTTGTCGCTCTAAATATTTAAAAAGAGAATCTTTATTTCTTCATTTTTCTCTTACAATTTCGGGTTCTACATCATTCTATGTTACTTATTTCTGGTGGGTGCTTCCTATTCAACCCTAATTTATATCGATTTAGGGGTTGTGTAGGTTTTCCCTTCGATGGGTTTCTGTTCGTTGGCTTCCTTTATCAGAGCAAGGACTGTTATCAGTTTGATTTTTGAGGTAGTTAGTGCGGTTGTGCATTTTTTGATTGAAGTGGCTGATGTTTGTTCCTTGCAAGTTCTGATTCGGTTCTGGTCTTTATCAGAATTTGATTCCCTCTATTGCTATAGATTCTTGGTGGTGGGGAAATCCTTTTTGGAGTTGTGGCCATGTCCTTTCTTTTCTAGTCGTTCTTCGTCGGTTGGTTTTCGTTATAATGTTTGTCCTTCTTCCATCATCCGGGTTGTTGAGGTGGCTTCGATCTTTGTAGTTTGAACCTCCCTAGTTGAAGTGTCAGTTGAGATTGTGCCCTCTATCCTTTTTTTTTCCGAAAGTTATTTCTTGCTACTCCCCTTCTACAATGGACTTACCACCATTGTCAAAGACTGGCATTGTTGAAAGAATGATACGTCTTCGCAAATATTACCGTAGGTATTCGTGTGTGTCTAAGCAAATCTCCTCCTCTTTGACCTCAATTAAGAAAGCTGTTAGTGACCGTCCTTCTAGCAGTGGTGCTCAGGATCGATCATTGCCCTCCTTGTATTGAGTAAATGTTTCTCTTTTTTGTCTCCCAAAGAGGAGCTGACCGAGTACTCTTCTGCTTGTGTTGTATCGACAGTGTTTCCTCAGCCTAAATCGTGTTTCTCATGGTTACATGATGGAAGTTCCAAACAGTCGTTGGCAGCTAGGTTATAGGGCGAGTCGGAGAGGTGGGATGTCTAGTGTCTCCTAATAAAGCCGATGTGCTCATTTGGTGAGGCGTTCAGGTCTAGCTGCGAGCTTACCTCACCTAGTGGGGTCATAACTCGTGATTGTGGGTTTTCTTCTCCTTGTTAGGTATGTACTCTTTCTTCTTTTTTTGACTGTCGTTGCCAGTCTTTATTTATCTTATTTCGGCACTACTGTTAGTTTGCGAAATTGGTTATGTTGGATGATCTTTTGGTTGGTGGTTTTTGGTTGGGTGATGATGGGGGTTTCTTGTTTGGTTGCGGCTTTTTTGCCAATGTTATCTCTGGTTCTAGCTTTAATCTTATTCCTCGTTCCCTAGTTGTTTCCATAGTTGTTTCTAGCAATGTTTTTTTATTGGCTTTGGGTTGCTTTCCTTGGGATCTGTTCCTTGGTGATGTGCATTGATGCATAACACAATATTGTTTTTCTCTTTGTTTGCCTCGGTTTTCCTGGGGTTGACATTGTTTTCAGTGTTAGTTAGTCGGGTATGTTTTGACCAGAAGGATTTCTTCTTGCCTAGATTTGAGGCATGAGTTTGTGTTACTACTGGCTACTTACTTTTGGGGTGTCGCCATGTTAGTGCAGAGTCTGTTGGGATGTTTGTCTTGCTTATTGGTTGATGATATTTGGATGGGTGCTGGTGAGAGTTTCTTGATTGGTTGTAGCTTTACGACGAACATTGTCTTTGGTTCAAGCTTATATCTTTTTCCTCGTTTCCTAGTTATTTACATAGTTGTTTCTAGCTTTGCTTGTTATTGGCTTTGGTTCGCTTCCGCTGGGATCTGCATGAAGTTGTTGTGCATTGATGCATAGAACTATAAAGTTTATCTCTTTGTTTGCCTCGATTTATCTGGGTTTGGCACTATTTTCAATGTTTATTGGTCGGTTTTGTTTTGTGGTTAGGGAGACTTGTCTGACCAGTTTTGCAAATTTGGGTTTGTGCTATTACTGGCTACTTGCTTTTGGGTAGTCACTATATTAGCACAAAGTCTTTTGTTGTGTTTGACTCGCTTATTCAGGTTGGATTTGGTTGTCCTAGTCTTAGAGTTTTCTGCCTTTGCACATTACATTGCTCCAAATGATGGAGTGGATGTGGTGGATTTATAGGATTAGTGTGGCTTGGCTTCTGCTTTGGTGGGATGGGTTGTTTTTTGTATTTTGAATGACGATGTGTAGAAGGCCACGGGATGGTGGCTTGTACACAATCCATCGAAAAATAGAATTTTTCATTGTTTTGGTTTTCGGTTCAAAGATGGGGTTTTCTTCGTCTTGCTTCTTTCTCGTTTCCCTTTGGTATTCGATACTTCCCTATTCTCTGGGATCGCCAATCTAATGATGATTCTGAATTGGTGGATTCCAAACAGTAGAGTGTGTCGCCATTTTCTGACTCCACTACATCTCTCAACACATCCTCGATTTCTTCTCCCTCAACTTCTTCATCTTCTTCTCTCTCTTCTCATTCGCACTCTATTCCTTTTCTTAGTAGGTCCGAAATAGCGGTCATTAATGACCATTTAAATCAGATAGCTAGGAACTCTCATTCTATCATCTTGATATTTTTGTCAATCCCCTTAAGGAGGGTTTCACGTGTGGAGCGAGTTGTTTGATTCAGGACTCGGCCGTGATAGGTCTTGCAGCTGGTTGCCCGTCCCTCTCCTCTTCACGCTATTCTCAGGGGAGTTATAAGCTATTGCTATGTACTTCCTGCATTATCCACACTCGTTCTCTCACGGCGTAGAAACAAATCATTAGGTCTAGTCGTCATACACTATATCTTATCCGAGTTGTTCATTAGTGGGTACATTTCTTCATGTGTTCCTTTTGATTTTTAGTATCCTCTAGTAGGATGACAAACTGTTTATTCTGGAATATTAGGGATGTAGATAATGAAGCCTCTCTTTCGCGTCTGAACTGCATGGTGAAGAAACACTCTATTTTTTGGTGGCCCTTCAAGAACCCTTAATAGGGACAAAAGTGCTTACCAATGTCGTTCTTCATCTTAACTTTAGGGGATTTTCTATGAATCCAATAAAATTTGGATTCTTTAGGCGAAAGATGTCTCAGTCCGAGTGGTCTTCGAATTGCATCAGCTCTTATCTATCATGTGTTCTCTTCCCCTCTTCCCTTCCCTTTTATCTTTTTCGTTGTTTATACCAGATGCGATCACATAAAGGTCAGCGTTTATTGGAAGTGTGTTATCTCCTGGTCTTTGATTCTGGAGCTGATATCTTAGGGGGTGACTTCAATGTGATGCCTTGTCAGACTGGGAAAAGAGGGGGAGCCTTTATCAACCGCGCTGCAGTCGAGGATTTCAATTCTATCATCATTCGGTCGGAAATGTACGAGGTCTCCTTCATTGGTTCGGCTTTTACCCGGTGTAACAATAAAGAGGGCCCTGGTAGGATCCTCTCTTGTCTAGATTGTGTTTTTCGTGTGATTTATACAACATAAACTATGATGTAAACTTGCATCTAACTCACACATGTCATAGCCTAACTTTAGATCCAATTTACACATAAAATAGATGTCATGAAACATGTAAGGTTGTATATGATTCTCACTAACTTGCATATGATTCATATCTAAATTAACATCTAAACTTGCATACATACATATGATTTAACATATGAATTAGTTCCACAAACATAACCAAACTAGCATATGAAGCATCATTATGAATTGATTGTACATAAGCCAACAATTAACTTAGATTTACAACATAGATAATAACATCACAGCCTTACAACATAGATAATAACATAACGGTCAATGATTCACAACATAACCATATAACCCAAATCATAACTCAACCTAATTAAATTGTTAATTATCTTGTTAAAGAAATCGAACTCACAACTCAAAGAAGGTCTTGAGTTCTGGAATCTGAGTTCTGAAATTGATTTAGCTTGCCTTTGTAGTAGATTCGTTATTGTTTAGATTAGAGTTGAATAGAATTGAGTTGATTAGCTTTTCTTCCTCCTAAATGGTGGCGGCTACTCTAGGTTGCAAGGTGATAGCATGACGACCATAGTTCCAATTTTTATTTGATTTTAGGGTTTGAGTCTACACATGTTTATATAGAATTTCAATTTAATTTGAGCCGTCGGATGATGTTAGGGTTAATCAAAATCACTCAGTCAGGATAGGGTGACACCTCAGCCCTAATGACTCAATAAGGAGTTAGAAAGGACTCAGCAATGAGTCATAGTATGGATCAGATCACACCAGAAAGCTGTGCAGGCTTTCTGCTCGGCCTGGGCGCACTTGGGAAGTGCGCCAGTGTATTTTTGTACTGGCGCACTTCCCAAGTGCCCTAGTGCATATATATATATATATATATATATATATATATATATTTCTCTTCTTCTTCTGGTTTTTCCGCCTAACTTCGTTCGTCCATATCTCCTTCATATGGTGTCCGTTTTGGGCAAACTCGGACTCTATCTCAAGCAGAATTCCGAGACGAACGCAATGGCGTAACCCGTTTCCCTTAATTCTCACATCTGAGATTAATTATTCTTTAATTTGTGAACATTAATATTAAAATTACGGGGTGTTACATTCTCCCTTCCTTAAAGGATTTCTCCCTCGAAATCTCCAAGTTAAGAAGAATGCATATCCTAACATCCAATCATCCATCTACTCAACCATCAAACAAACGCATCCATTGTCCTTACAAATTTTCTAATGGTGTATGAACATATGCAAGGAGTGTGTATATGTTCCTTATCTAATGCAAAATCAGGCGGTCTACTGATTCAGTTGACCTCCTTGATGCAAATCATGATAGTGTCATGCGTCCATTATGTATGCGAAAGAATCCTATCGATACATATTATTTCTACATGTGTGCACAACCATTCATTAAAATGCAGCATCCATATGATAACACAACCATTATACATCCATTAACTTAAATATGCACACATACTTATATGCAACATGAAGGTGATTGAGCCGATCTAGTGCCTAAAGTGTGTGTATATGCATCCACGAGCAACCACTAGAAAACACTTGCATCCACATGCATCCATCATACATAACATGTCTCAAACACATGTTTCAACCATACGACTACCCTATTTAAAGGCCAAAGATACTAGCGAGAGGACATACTAAAGGTAGAACAAGTACAAGCTAAGCGATAAAGGAGAAATTCAAAGACATACCCTCGAAAAGAAAAGGGTACAATGAACGCATCTTCTCTTCCGTCTCCCAAGTAGCGTCGCTCTCATCATCTTCCCATTGCACTTTGACTAGCCTGACCTCTCGATTCCTCAACTTCTTAATCTCCAACCCAAGAATGCTTGTAGGAGCTCGTCGAATCATCATATCACGCTCTATCTCCACCTCTCTAAGCAATCTCGGCTCTACCACTTCCGCGGTCTCATGCAAGCACTTCCTCAAATGTGATACATGGAATACGTCGTGTACACCAATAAGTCTCTCGGGCAACTCCACTCTATACGCCATATGTCCAATCCTCTCTTTAATAGGAAACGGCCCTACGAACCTTGGTGCTAACTTCCCAACGAACCCAAAGCGAACAACATTCCGTAATGGACACACCTTGATAAAGACCATGTCCCCAATATCAAACTCAAGATCTATCCTCCTCTTGTCCGCATAAGATTTCTGCCTATCTTGCGCCGTCTTCATCCTCCTTCGAATCAAATCGATCTTTTCTGAAGTCTCTCTAATCATATCGGGCCCAAGCAAGATCTTATCTGTAGATTCCCACCAACATGTAGGCGAACGAAACGGCCGTCCATAAAGAGCCTCGAAAGGTGTCGTGCCAATGCTAGACTGAAAGCTATTATTATATGCGAACTCCACCAAAGGAAGATGCTCCTCCCATGTACCTCCGAAGTCTAAAACACATAGCCTCAAAAGGTCCTCTAGAATACGATTCACCCTCTCGGTCTGGCCGTCCGTCTGACACTACTACAAAAGTGGGCATATTCGACACTATTTTTATGTGGCCGTAGATCAAAAAAGCGTTGCCATAAGCCATTTTTTCAAATAGGCAACACCAGGGGGGCGTGGCATCCGCGGCCGTTGCATTAGCCACCTAAGGCAACACTTTTGCCCATCTACGGCCACGGAAAGAAAGTGTTGCATTATAGCCATAATGCAACACTATTTGCATGTAATGCAACACTATTCAGCGTTGTCTTAAGCATTAGTTAGGGCCTGGCTTCCAGTGCCGCCACGTCAGCTGTCTACGTGTCACACGACACGTCATCTCTCCATGTCAGCACTCCATGTGTCACATGCCACACCAGCTATCCACGTCAGCTGTGGGGTCCACGTGCGACGGGTAAGCAATTATATTTAATGTAATGCAACACCACTACAATATGTAATGCAACACCATTACAATGAAATGCAATATCAATAAATGCTAACGCAACAGTAGAAGAAGGAAAATGCAACACTAATTTGATAGAAATACAATGCTTTAATTAAATATTTTGCAATACAGGTTTTGTACAAGAAACTCATCCAAAGCAATTGTTTTAATTATCCAAATATCAAAACTCAAAAATCAGCTACACCGTTTTGTTCATTGTATACAGTAAGCTCGAACTACTTCAAGAATAGGTGCACGTCATAAGGGACATTATCCTGATCCATTCCTGGCCAATTCTTTAGCGAATTCTGAACATGTACACATGTGTCCACACCTGCAAAATGTATTACTCATTTATATATATGAATCATATATATGCAGCAATCCGATTGCAGTAGGAAATATATATGTATGTTAGTATGTACCTATATATGAATCATATATATGCAGCAATCCGATCTGCAAAATGTATCCCTCTGCCTTCCAGAATTAAATATGCACCTGATCAAATGATAACAAGTTATTTGATAAGTGGTGGCATCGAATGGCCATTGGCCTTCTTAGTAAAATGTTATGAACACAATTATTACAATTGACTTACTGACCATTGGCGATTGGTCACTCATGCCAGCCAACAAATAAGCAATTTCATATGGCCATTCGTCTTCTGAGCAAGAGGACTCTTCACTATGCAGCACTGCCACTGTTCTTTCAGGACATTGGACTTACGAATTTGTGCATCTCACGCTTAGGCATACGCTGAATCTTAATGAGGAGTGGACTATACGGGTTATACCCAAAAACTCTTTTCTAATAACATGCCCATCTTACAGTACGCGTGATCATGCGCTAATGTTGAAACTTTTTACAAAAATTGGAGGTGCTTTTTATGTGCAACAATGGTCTGCTGAAGAATTTGAGCCTGAATCAGCGTTCGAGGCAGAATCATGGGCCAGAGTTGTTGGCTTTCCCGAGTTCCTGAAGACAAATGTTCCTGCAATAAAAGAATTAATGACGCCAATGGGAAATGTGTGTGAAATTGACGACTGTCATTGGTCTCGAATTGACCATAGATCATTATACCTGAAAATGGAATTTTATGAAGGCATTGGCTTGGAGAATGTTTTTGCTGCTCGATTCGACAACAAGAAATACATCATTATGGTTGAGCGCACCACACATACTCATCCTTTGACGAGGCCTGAAATTCTGTTTGTGAGCAATAGGGAGGAACCGGTGGTACCATTTTTTTGTGATCATAGGTAAATTTTACTTCCATCCACAGTTTCTTATAGTGAGACACAACCACACATGCACACACTCACATACATACATACAAGGTTATAATGCCCCACCCAAGATTCTGAAATAATAATACAAACTGGTGCTCTGTTAGTTGTACATAGATGTGGTTGTGTGGCTTGAATTTGAGACACTGTTATTGTATGGCTTGAATTTCCTTCAGATGTGGTTACATGTCAAATTGTTTGATAATTAATGTGTGTTACATGTCAAATTGTTTGATAATTAAGGCATATAAACTCGTAGGTGGATCACATTATTTGAGAATTGAATCATATAATATATTAGGTGGATCACAAAATGTTTACAGAAATAGAAGTTTGATCATATAATATATTAGGTGGATCACAAAATGTTTACAGAAATAGAATTAACATACCTATTGAAGTTTGATCATCCAAAGTTCACTTTGCCCTCCACAACAAGAAATTCTGGTTTGGTCGCTGACTATGCTCTATCCTTAACAACCACTCTGACATAGACAATGACTCTGACATGGACAATGACTCTGACATGGATGTTGGTGCTGATGCTGGTGTGGATGCTGGTGATGATGCTGGTGATGACTGGTGATGTTTGTGGATGTTGGTTTTATTCTGCTGGTAATGATTTTTGGCTTGAAATTTTGTGAATATTTGTGAAACTTTGTGTGGTTGTGGAAGTTTGTGATGACTGGTGATGACTGATGATAGATGCTGGTGAATGTTTTTGAATGTTTGTGAATGGTACGTTGTTTTGTTTGTGAATGTTGGTGATTTTTTAAAATCTCTGCGTACGTCTCTGGTGTATACTTATGATACTTGTGCATGTATACTTGTGCGTGCCTTCAGATGGATGCCTTATGATACTTGTGCGTGCATGTATACTTGTGCGCGCGTGTATACTTGTGCGTGTCTACTTGAGCGTGTGTACTTGTGCGTGTATACTTATGATACTTGAGCTTGTATACTTGTGATACTTGTGCGTGTATACTTGTGATACTTGAGCGTGTGTACTTGTGCGTGTATACTTATGATACTTGAGCTTGTATACTTGTGATACTTGAGCTTGTATACTTGTGATACTTGTGCGTGTATACTTGTGCGTGTATACTTATGATACTTGTGCGTGTATACTTGTGCGTGCGTGTATACTTGTGAGTGTATATATGCACTGCGTGTATGATGTGTATTGTAATAAAACGAAAATGCTTGAGTGCCCGCTTCAGATTTTGTCAAAATCTACGGTAAGAGGCTTAAAATTCAGATGTCACCGCAGTGCATACACACCGCAGTGCAAATTAACCTCAAGCATACAAATTAACCACAGTGTAAGGTATGAACCTCAAGCAGTGCAAATTAACCGCAGTCCCCATTCCTTAACTAGCTCGACCTCTATAATAAACCAATGTCTTTTTCATGCCAGTAGCCCGGTTCTCATGGTTTATTGCTGGGTATAATTTTTGAATAAACCTCAGCATAATCCCAAATCCCAAATCAATAATAAGCGCAACTAATTACTCATAAGCGAATGAGTTTTCCAAAATGTAACAAATGAACTAATTACTAATTACTCATAATCCAATCTATAATAAGCGCAACTAATTCACAGTGCAATACAAACTGAACCTGAGGGAAAAAACTGGCGATGTCAGCGCCCTGAGCAATCAAAACTAGAAAGCGTTTCAAAGCTTCATCCTTTTCGGAATAGAATTTGCTGTCGAGGAGAGGATCGATACTGACGTGAATTTAGGTTTAAATTTTTGTCAATAGTAAAAAGGGGGGAAAACGATTAGATGATAGAGAAGAAAACGATTTCATGAAGGGAGAAGATCGCGCCAAAATTTCGTCAAAAGAATGAAATGACGTGGCTGTCAATGATTGGATGATGGCTAACATTAAGATCATCAGATCCATAGATGGTTTGAACCGTTGGATTAATCTTTCATCTACGGTTGGGGTTTTTATATGTTGATAACGCGGATAGCTGAGCTGGATTATATATACGTAATACTACGCTTTTAACTGGTGTTGCACATCAGGACACTAAAATTCCCACCGCAACAGTGCATCCACGTATAATGCAACAACATATGAATGTTGTTGCAGAAGCTCGAAGAAATCATAGCTTTCGCCACACTTTTCATGCAACGCACACAAATTAGTGTCGAATATGCCCACTTTTGTAGTAGTGTGAGGATGATAGGTGTTGCTCAAACATAACTGAGTCCCTACCGCCTCTTGCAAGCTTTTCCAAAACTCGCTAGTAAAGATAGGATCGCGATCGCTCACTATGCTAGAAGGAACACCGTGCAAACGAACTATCTCTCAAATGTATACGGAGGCTAACCATGGAGCAGTCCTCTTACTCTTCACGGGAATGAAATGGGCGCTCTTAGTAAGTCTGTCTACCACGACCCAAATCCCTGTATTACCCTTCCTCGATCTCGGTAACCCATCAACAAAGTCCATCGAGACACTCTCCCACTTCCATTGTGGGACCTCCAATGGGTGAAGCAACCCACCGGGCTTCTTTTGCTCTGCTTTTACTTGTTGGCACACCAAGCATCTAGCGACAAACTCAGCCACATCCCTCTTCATATCGGCCCAAAAGTAAACTCGTCTCATGTCCATGTACATCTTGTCCCCGCCGGGATGAATGGTCATCTTCGAACGATGTGCATCATCAAGAATGGTCTTTCTCAAATTCTCGTCTCGTGGTACACAAAGTCTATCGTCCCTACGTAACCAACCCTTATCATCTAGGGTATACCTACTGAGATGGCTCGATGACTCCCCCTTATGAGATTCTCTACTAACTCAACCAACGGTGGGTCCTCTCGCTGTGCCTCACCAATGCGTCCCAAAAGCGTAGGTCTGACTTCTAAGGATGCTAGCAAACCGGGTACAAAGTCAATGGAAGGTCTAAAGTCAAACGTAGAGATGAACTCTAAGCTTTGCCGCTCAACAAACAACGGACTCGAGGACAACCTTTTCCTACTTAAGGCGTCTGCCACCACGTTACCCTTGCCAGGGGTATATGCTATCTCGAAATCGTAGGACGCTAAGAATTCCATCCACCTTTGCTGCCTTAAGTTTAAGTCCTTCTGAGAGAACAAGTATTTCAGCGATTTGTGGTTAGTGAACAATTCGAATTTCTCGCCAAGAAGATAATGGCGCCAAGACTTAAGCGCGAAAGCAATAGCAGCCAACTCTAGGTCATGCGTAGGGTAATTTCTCTCATGTACTCTCAACTATCTTCCTCCATAGGCTATTACCCTTCCCTCTTGCATTAAGACTGCGCCTAGTCCTGTCCCACAAGCATCGGTATAAACGCTGAATGGCTTACTCCCATCTGGAAACACTAAGACTGGGGCTGTGGTCAAATCTCTCTTTAAACGTTGGAACGCATCGTCACAATCTACGTCCTACGTAAAAACTAGGTTCTTCTTCGTCAAGTGTGTTAATGGGGCTGATATTTTTGTGAAGTCCTTGATAAGCTTCCTATAGTAGCCAGCCAACCCCAAGAAACTCCTCACCTCGGTAGCATTTTTAGGGACCTTCCAATCTTGGATGGCCACCACCTTCGCAGGATCCACAGCTATCCCTTCTTTGGAAACCACATGCCCTAAGAATCGCACTTCCTTTCTCCAAAAGTGACATTTAGAAAATTTAGCTTTAAGGTTATACGCTCGAAGGGTCTCCAACACTTCCTTAAGATGTAGGGCATGCTCTTCCTCGCTCTTAGAAAAGACCAAGATGTCATCCACAAAGACCACCACGAATTTATTAAGGTACTCCCTAAACACCCTACTCATCAAGTCAACAAAGTATGCGGGGGCGTTTGTCAAACCGAAGGGCATCACAAGCCACTCATAGAAACCGTTCGGAGTCCTAAAGGTAGTCTTGTCTATGCTATCCTCAGCCACTCTCAAATGATGGAAACCAGTGGATAAGTCCAACTGTGAAAACACTGAGGCGCCAACTAACTGGTCGAAGAGATCGTCAATCCTCGGCAGTGGGTGCCTATTCTTCTTAATAAGCTTAATAAGTTCTCTATAGTCCACACAAAGTCTAAGGGACCCATCCGCCTTCGTGGCAAATATTACTGGAGCAACCCACTCCGATATACTACGTCTTATGAACCCCTTCTCAAGCAACTCCCCTACTTGCTTATTGAGTTCCCTCCTCTCACGAGGAGCCATGTGGCGTACTAGCAGAGATACTGGTTTTGCATTATCTACAAGATAAATATGAAAGTCTATCTCACGTTTTGGGGGTAGACTGTGCGAACTGTGCGAACAGAATGTAAATCATCATTGGATGTGTCAAGTGACTCAAGATAACTAAGCATCACTAATCCTCTAGGGTTACAAGAAATATCAAGGGTCTTTCCACTACGAGTCAACAATTTTACTACCCTTCGTTCACAATCTAGGATGACACCATATCTGGCTAGCCAATCCATCCCTAGAATCAACCCATAACCCATGAAACCAAGCACAAAAGCATTACATTCAAAACCAACGCCTAAGATAGACAATCTAAAATCCCTACAAACCATGGATAAATGAGCCGACCCACCAATAGGATTTGAGACTACAATGGAATCCACAACAAGACTAGTATTTAAGTGCAGTGTTTCAACTAATGATGTAGAGATAAACGAATGTGATGCACCAGAATCGAATAAAGTACAGACATGATGATCGAACAGAAAAACCAAACTCTCAACGGAAACGTTTCTACCTTGTTCTTGCAGCGGTGGGACCGCGAGAGCCTGGACCTGCTCCCTTGCCTGCCCTGGTGCCACGAGATTCTGAAGCTGCCCTCCAGAAGTTCTTTGCCCTTGCCCATGTTTCCTTGGGCAGTCCTTAACTAGATGATCTGCCTCTCAACAGTGGAAACAGCCAGTCTTCTTCTTTTTCCTATAGTCTTTACTCAGATGGCCTGGTGTCCCACAATTAAAGCACTTCTTCTTTCCTTTGCCATTATTGTTCTTCCCTCCTTTCTTGTTTTGTTGTTGTTGCTGCGGTTTCTTTTGATCCCCTTTCTTCTCGGGTGCCTTATTAGCATTGGCGCCCTTCTCCTCTTCATGCATAAGCGCCATGTCAACTAGTCTCTCAAAGGTAGCCCCTATAGGGATGTGGGTCATAGCTAACCCATGTAGTGGCTCGTTCAAACCCTTAACAAATCTAAGGGCCTTCTTTTCGGGTGTATTCACCAAGTCCAAGCCAAATCTCGCCAACTGATTGAACTTGTTGACGTATTCTTTTACTGACAGATTCCCTTGCTTTAATGCCAAAAATCTTTCCATGTATATATTCTCTTTAGCCCGTGAGAGAAACTTTGCCTCAAACCTACGCCTGAAATCCGGCCATTTATCAACTGGACGCTCTCCGTTAGTGACCTCCTACCAAAACGAACCTTCGTCCTTCATCAACCAAGTAGCCAATTGGACCTTCTTAAAATCGTCCAAATCGAAAATGCCAAACAGATCCTCCACTTCTTTCAACCAATTTCTAGCTTCAATGAACGTTTCAGACCCACTAAAAGATTTTCCACCCATCGAACGAAATTCTTTACATATCTTGGAGAAAGCATCTCCACGCGGAGGAATGACTGGAGTTGGGGGAGGAGGAGGAGGAACGTTGGCCGGACCCGCGACCGCGGCCCTAGCTTCGAGATATTGACGAAACCACCCGGGTATATGAACACCCTTTGGTATCTCAGATGCTCCAGACATGCTGAAAAGAAAAAGAAAGAGTTTCAAAACAAGGGAAGCGAAAGAGAGATGTATGACTTGCGGGGATTATGCCCTTTAAAGTAAACTTTCCTTGAAAATAGCTTCTTTAAAACAAGTTTTTGAAAATACTTTCTAGGAAAATAATATTTTTGAAAACACTTTTCAAAACTTTTTATCTGTTCTTGTAACCATAGCTTTGATACCACGTGTAACAACACAAGTCCATTAATGTCACTCATAAAGGGAATGCATCAATGTCCATGAAGCGTTATTGCTGTATAGAACAGATAAATTACAAGAATAAATAAATAAAACAACACAACGAAAGTTAAAACTTATTCCATAGCATCAAAACTCAAAGCGAGTTTACATAAGTAGTCTCCAAAACCATTACAACAGGATCAATAGTCTTTTCCAAAAACTACAAAGTACATAAAGAAGCAAATACTTAAATAACATAAATGCATAAATCCCCACTGAGCATAAGCAAAGCCATAAAGATGAGAGAGTCCAGAGCGATACATCTACTCTTTTCAAGCAACTGGAAGAAATCGGCACTAAGTTGTAGTATACCTTCCATGCAAACCTGAGGGGGGGGGGGGAGGAAGAAAAGAGGTGGAAAGAAAAGGGGGTCAGACATAAAGTCTGACGAGTGCGATAACTTTAACAATATAATTATCAAAATAACTAGGCTAAGGCATAAGCTGGAAAATAAAGAAACGACTGTGAACGAATGGGTATGGTAGAGCAAACAAAGAAATAAGACGAACAAAGATAACGTTAAAGGCACCCCTAATCACTATAGGATAATTACTATACTGCACCACTACTAGTCACCCTAAAGGTTGATCCCACCTACAGAACTTAATAATGATAATGGTAGTTTCGTGTACCCCTAGCTGCCTTCATAGGTGCCGTCTGCCCCTATCTCCACTAGGTGTACCCACTACCCCCATGCGATCGGCTTCCTAACTCGTAGATACCGTGCTGGCCCCACAGTGGGGTGCATCACTCCCCAAAGTGGCAACCCGATACCACCAACGATGCACGGCTTATACCTATACGATGCAACAACGTCTTACCTACCAGCCCGGGCCCACACACGCACATGACCCCGTTGGACTTGCGTTGCCACCGCAAACCCGTTTTGGCCTCTTACAGTCAAGCCTAGTATGCGTGTCCTGTCCTCGACTTGGGTCGAGCCCACAAAATACTTATGGGTTACTGGTTGAAACGGGCCCCCATTACTTGACACAAGCTATCCACCTAAGCTTGGTCCCCTCTAGTACATCCCACTTAACTCTCTTCTTATTCATGTCCACTTACATGTTTCAATTTTGGTTAAGTGTTTCTAATCGTACTTCACAAGCCACCCAAGGCACCCACTTAACCCCCTTGTCCCACCACATGTTTATCTGTTAAGTGTTTCTTAATTCATTAACACCGTAACCTTGTAAAGACCTCCCACATTAGACTGGCATTTGTGGCAGCTGGATTTTTCGGGCGGGTCCGGGCAGTCTTACACCACAAACGAGCCTAACCTCGTGTCTTTACAATTGTTACGCATTTAATTCATGCCCTTGACCTCTCACATTAGACTGACATTTGTGGCTGCTGAATTTGTCGGGCGGGTCCAGGCAGTCTTACATCACAAAAGAGTCTAACCTCGTGCCTTAGGCGATTAATTACACATAATTAATTATCCCCAATTTGAATTAATTTCCCAATTCAAATTGTCAATCAATTACAAATTCAACTATGTCCATAATTAACACCTTAATTATGTCCATCTATTTATAGTATATAAAATTATACCAATTAACATAACATTTAAGGCATTTATGCCAATTCCCAATATTAAATCTTTTAATGTTATCCCACTGCCCCACATTGTACGTTCGTTCGTTTAACGTGAAATATACGCTAGACTCGAATAGTCTAACTTATGGAATAAAGAGAAAACATCACAACATGCATAGAATAAAAACTAGATCTAAACATAAGGGGTGAACTTGCATGTGTGAATAATGTTTTTCATCTAAAATTTGCATAGGCCAAAGTCACAAAGTTGCATAAACTATGAATGCCATAGATCTAATCATAAGGTATAAACTTGCATAGGCAATAGTCACAAACTTACATTACATGATTCTTACTCCAACATATATATACTTGCATATGTGATTTATACAACATAAACTATGATGTAAACTTGCATCTAACTCACACATGTCATAGCCTAACTTTAGATCCAATTTACACATAAAATAGATGTCATGAAACATGTAAGGTTGTATATGATTCTCACTAACTTGCATACGATTCATATCTAAATTAACATCTAAACTTGCATACATACATATGATTTAACATATGAATTAGTTCCACAAACATAACCAAACTAGCATATGAAGCATCATTATGAATTGATTGTACATAAGCCAACAATTAACTTAGATTTACAACATAGATAATAACATCACAGCCTTACAACATAGATAATAACATAACGGTCAATGATTCACAACATAACCATATAACCCAAATCATAACTCAACCTAATTAAATTGTTAATTATCTTGTTAAAGAAATCGAACTCACAACTCAAAGAAGGTCTTGAGTTCTGGAATCTGAGTTCTGAAATTGATTTAGCTCGCCTTTGTAGTAGATTCGTTATTGTTTAGATTAGAGTTGAATAGAATTGAGTTGATTAGCTTTTCTTCCTCCTAAATGGTGGCGGCTACTCTAGGTTGCAAGGTGATAGCATGACGGCCATAGTTCCAATTTTTATTTGATTTTAGCGTTTAAGTCTACACATGTTTATATAGAATTTCAATTTAATTTGAGCCGTCGGATGATCTTAGGGTTAATCAAAACCATTCAGTCAGGATAGGGTGACACTTCAGCCCTAATGACTCGGCAAGGAGTCAGAAATGACTCAGCAATGAGTCACAGTATGGATCAGATCACACCAGAAAGCTGTGCAGGCTTTCTGCTCGGCCTGGGCGCACTTGGGAAGTGCGCCAGTGTATTTTTGTACTGGCGCACTTCCCAAGTGTGCCAGTGCATTTATATTTTTTTCTCTTCTTCTTCTGGTTTTTCCGCCTAACTTCGTTCGTCCATATCTTCTTCATACGGTGTCCGTTTTACGCAAACTCAGACTCTATCTCAAGCAGAATTCCGAGACGAACGCAATGGCGTAACCTGTTTCCCTTAATTCTCACATTTGAGATTAATTACTATTTAATTTGTGAACATTAATATTAAAATTACGGGGTGTTACACGAATTCTCTTTGTGTCCCCTCTGAGTTGGAAGAGATCAGTTCAAGTGTCTCCTTGCTTAGCAAGGAGAGTGGGAGTGGAGCTGATGGGTTCAATAGGGACTTTTGCCGGAATGTTTAGGCAATCATTAGTCATGACTTCTCATTGTTCATCTGTTCTTTCTTCTTTGGTGCCACTCGCTGAATATCCACCAATCTTGCGCTTATCTCTAAGTGCGAGAATATCGGGTCTTGATCTGATTTCCATCCGATTAGTCTCTGTAACTTTTAAACAAGTTCGTCTCCAAGATCTTGACTTTGAGGCTTGCTTCTTTCTTAGACTGGGCTATCTCCTCCTCTCAGGAGGGTTTTTGTAAAAGGTCGCCTTATTACTGATAGTGTCATGCTCACCTAAGAGCTTATTTCTTAGATCGGCTAGAAGTCCAGAGGATGCAAGGCGGTGTTTACGCTAGACATGGCGAAAGATTACGACCGCATATCATGGTTCTTCATCATTAGAGTGATTTCGGGTTGTTGGTTTTCCATCCTTATCAATGGTTCGGCCAAAGGCTTCTTTCGATCGGGGAGGGGTCTTCGGAAAGGAGATCCCCTCTCCCCTTCTCTTTTCGTCATCGCTTTTGAAGCTCTCGTTAGAGGGATTCACTCTCTAACGATTGCAGCCCAGATTCAGCATTTCTGTATCCCGAGCAGTTGTCTCATGATTTCTTCCCTGCCTTCTGCAGACAACAACATTATTTTCTCCAACACACACCGCAGGTCTATCTGTAAGCTTATTTCTTTTCTGCATCTTTATGAACGCTGCTCAAGTCAACTGGTCAACGCTTCGAAGAGTTTTTTTCCGTGCCAAGTTCATGGATCCGAATAGAGTCTCATGGATAGAATCTTTCTCAGGCTTTAGAGAAGGCTTTCTTCCTCTCTCCTATCTTGGTATTGTTTTTTTACCGAGGTCAAAAGCTCAACGCGATCTTCGACCCCCTCATCGATAAAGCCAGGGGTGAGATCTTGTCTTGGAACTCTTCTCTCATCGCTCAAGCAGGTCGTCTGGTTCTCATCAAATATGTTCTCGATTCTTTGGGGTCTCATGTCTTTGCAATCTTGATGCCTACTTCGACCTTTTTTCGAATTCCGCTCTTTGACCTCATCCTTTTTCTGGGGTAAAAGGGACGTAGCTCAAAAGCATCAGTGGGTCTCCTAGGACATGATTTGTCGTCCCAGTCATGAGGGAGTTCTAGGCTTGAGCATTTCCCCCGATATGTGCAAGGCACATGCTTGCAAGCACTGGGTCAGATTCCGAGCTAATGTCTCCTTTTGGGCTTCTTTTCTTCATACTAAGTATCGTCGTCTTTCTTTGACGGACTTCTCCGGACCCCGTCTTATGCTAGTGAGACGTGCAAACGGATGTAGTCGGTCATTTTTTGTTGATTCTCATGGTAGGGTTTCGAATGGAACGGAAATCCCTTCTCTCTTCGGGCTGCCTGGAATTCTTCTCAAATTCATGTCCCTAGGATCCCAGATATTTTCTACATCTGGGATTCATGCATCTCTCCTAAGGTCTCCATCCTTTTGTGGAAAATCTTCCATGGTGGTCTTCTCCTGGATGCAAATCTAAAGAGCATCGACATCCCTCTTGGGTCCCACTGCCATTGTTGTCAGGTTGGTTCGGAGGAGTCTTTAGCTCACTTTTTTTTCCAAAGGTGAGTGCATTGGATCTGTTTGGGCTTCCTTTGGTACTATAGTTAGTCTTCAGGGTGTGCATCACTCTTTGTCTTCTCTTCTTTCAAGCCTGGTGAGCGGGAGGTTTGGAAAAGGATCTTAGATCAATTCTTTTTAGACTCATCCCTTGTCTCATCTGTTGGTATATTAGTGTGATACGAATAAGGCAGTCTTCGACGAAGCTTTGATTGTAGTGTCTGTCATCAATCTGAATCCTCAGTCGCTTTCATTGGCTTGTGTTTTTTGAATCACCCGAGGGTCTAGGCCCCGTGCTGATGTGAGTTGAGGCCTTTTTTTCTCAGCTGGTTGTAGTTGTTGCTGGTAGAGATTCAAAGGGGTTTGGTCGCTTGTTGGTCTCATCCGGCTGGAGCAGAAGTTTTTTCCTTGTTCACTGGAGCTGAAAGCTTGAAAGATTCTTTTGGGAGAGGATCGCTGGAGCTCGGGTGCTGCTTCTGCCCTCACTTTCTCGTTTCTTTGTGCTGCTTGTTTGGGCTTTGTTACCATTCTTTGGTCTGAGATACTGTCTCTTGTGTTCATCTTGGTCTTTTTGGTTGAGTTGGCGGGTTATACTTTGTTTTTCTCTTGTTTGTGGGTCTTTTTCATCTTCTTTTTTTTTTTTTTTTTTTTTTTTCCCTTCAGTTTTTGTCTTGTTGTATTATTCTTTTGGATTAGAAGCTAAAGCGTCCCACCATTCAAACTAGAACCGCAAAAGTTGGATCTTGAATGTTTAAAAATAAAAATAAAAATAAAAATGTTACGTGATACGGTGAATCATGTGCGCATTGTTTAGTCCAAACAGCACGCGTTGAGCTACATTTTATACCGTAGCAATATTAATCTAGTCATGTGTATAAATCAAATGCCGACAATCACCAACACAGACATCGACGGACCACATCATTTATATATCCATTTTCGGATCCCACCATTTATTACCACTTAATGATTTAATCATATTCAAATTAATAACACTTTCCTTCTTTCTGGATTCGCTCACTCTAGCAGAAACAGCATCAACGCAGTATAGAAGAGGAAGAGTATAGTCAAAAATAAAACGAAATCCGAAATGCCGACAATCCAAAACAAAGTAACCCACATTTCGGACCTGATCCAACGCGTCGCTTCCTCCTGCATCACCACCCACAACAGCTTCCCCCGCTCCTACCGTTCCGACACCGACTCCGAAGAGAATGACAACAATGAAATCGAATCTAAAACAGCGTCGCCGTCGCCCTCGCTCTCCTCGGCGTTCGAACGGAAGCCGCATCCGACGCCGCCGTTCGAGGACGAGAAAGCCGCTCTGCTTCAGGAGAGGCTGAAGCAAACGGAGATGCTGACAAGCGAGGTGTTTGAAGCTGTCACGGTGCTGAAGAGAGCGTACGTGGGGCTGCAGGAAGCGCACAGCCCGTGGGACCCGGAGAGGATGAGGGCTGCGGACGCGGCGGTGGTAGGGGAGCTGAGGAGGCTGGGAAGGCTGAGGGACAGGTTCAGAAGAGGCGCAGGTGGTGAGGTGGGGGGGACAAGGAGGAACGAGGCGGTGGTGGAGGCGTATGAGATGGCGATGGAGGAGATGAGGAGGGAGATGAGTACGAAGGAGTTGGAGATCGCGAATTTGAAAGAGAAGTTGAAGGCAAAGAGTTTCGGGAGTCCAAGAGGATCTGAGAGGAGGAAAGGGAACAGAGGCAATGGAAAAAGGGCTGGCTGCGTTACTGGAGTTGGTGAGTTTTTCCTTTTTTTTTTTTTTTTTTCCGTAGCGGCCCTTGAAAGTTCTACGTTTGCAAAAGTTGCTTTTTTGTGCTGGTTACTGATTTCACCTTGTTTCCAAACATGAATTCTATTTTGTTTTTCTTATTAATACTGTTTGTGTCTAGATACGACTTTTGCTATTTTTTTCAAGAATGCTGCAAAAGATAGGATAGGTGACCCCCTACATTGAAAACAAACACACACGCTCTCCCCCTTTCCTTTACTCTTTTAGGATATATAGTTTATCAGGATAGTGATATGCGAAATATTCCACCAAGTTTAAAAGAAAATAGGATATCATGATATGCGAAAACTTCCACCAAGTTTAAGCTTTAAAAAAGAGAGTATTTGATTGGCTTTTTATACTACGTTTGTTGATCTTGTTATTTTAATCAAAGAACTATATGCTGTAGGCAAAAAATCACACTGGATCAGGCATAGTTAATGAAAATAGGAAGGCAAACTTTTTTGCATATATTATCCACTATTTTTTGCCTTTTTATTTTCCACTGCTAAAATCAAACCTTTAAAACATGGCACTTAGGTTCTTTGGAATGAAGAATAAGTGGTTATGAAATCTTGCATGTCACACATTACCAAAAATAAAAATGTTGCTATCTAATCCAAGATATACACTAAAAATTACCGATTAAAGTTTGATTTCAATCCGCACCAAGTGTCGACCATCGTTCATTGCAATCCGCAACTTGCTGCCGGCTGTAATGAAAAAAATATCATTTATTCAATTTCTTCACCATAGGCGATAGCAAGTTGCTAATCATAATGGATGACGGTCGGTAACTTGCTGCAAATTGAAACAGAATTTATTTAGGTAGAATAAGCACAAAACGCCGTCAAAATAGAAATATAAAGACATCAGTAGAAAAATAATAATAGACGAATATCGTTTTATTCACACAATTTTTTTTTCTTAAATCCCCTGCTTCCCTCACCCGTTCAAAATATTATGCCTTCTTTCTCAACCTATTTACACCAATTCATTATTGTACCTAATATCTAAATAAAACTTCACTATATGAAAGTAGCAATCTGTGAATTGTATGTATTTAAATCAAATCTGTGAAGATTCACTAAAAGGCTTTTTATGTCTTTTTTTCTAGAATAAGTTTGGTACTTTATTCAAGCAGAACAGTCATTTTGATGTCTCGAAAGCATAGTTATGAAAGGCTGTTCACGACAAGCGCATGTTGCAAAGCATAGCGTGGTGCGGCATTTGCGCAGTTCTTTCATATTATGCGACTATGGTGCAAATGGTGCACGGTCCAGAAATTTTTCGCCTTTTTGTTGTTTTGTTGTATTTTTACTTATTTTTTATTTATTTTTCACTATTATAACTATATCCAACGGTAATTGAATGTACTACATATTCTTTATACAATGACATGATTACATTTCTAAACTAATCTCAAACAACTTTTAGAATATTTATTTGTATTATTGCCGAACCGAACTATGATGGAATCCGTTAGGTCATGGATCAGGCCTAGCTAATGAAAAGTAAAATGGAAACCTGGAAGATTAGACAAAAATTGAAAGAAAAAAAAATGCATTTTTAGTATTATTACTCAGTCTAACTCGAATCGACACTCGTGTTGGGTCAAGATTTTGAAGATACAAATTAGACTCGACAAAAACCAAACGGGCTACAATCGAAACCGGGGAGGTTGGGTCCAGATCTGACCCAGTGAATCTAATTACTACGCTTGCAATGAGCAGATCATCTCGAGTAGTTGTATTTTCCTAATTAATCTCAAATGAACTTCGAATGCTAGTTCTACTTGTTGCACGAAACAAATAATTTTAAATGGATGCTTTCTTCAAATTAATCTTCCGGGAATTATGAACTATCTGTTCCAACTATGGCCGCACCAAATAAATTGATAATCAATATGAGATAAATGAGAAAGATGTTGAATTTTATGAATCTGATGGTGCATGCAGACATTGATTTAAAAAATATGATTACTGAATCAAATTCAGATTTTTAGTTTATTAAAAAGATGGGCTATTGTTTTGGATTCGGCTTTTGAAGATTATTATATAAAAAATCTTATGCTTAATATATTATATTGATGATGTTTTTTGCAAAATGTCAATTTTTTTGTTAGTGTAGTAAAATACATATAAATTATATTAATTTTAAAATCAATCCATATATATATATATATATATATATATATATATATATATATATATATATATATATATATATATATGGGAGCGGCTATTGAGATTTGAGACACAAATTAATGTACACAAAATCTGGACCATAAGATTTGTTTGTCTTTATGTAGAAAATGGAATTCAGGAGGAGATCTAATGACTCAGATTTTGTGTGTTTAATTTTGTGTCAACGTTTTGTGTCCATTTAGACTTTCCCTATATATATATATATATATATATATATATATATATATATATATATATATATATATAAGTAAAACAGAAGAATTTGAACCTCTTTTATTAATTTTAGGAGTTTTCTTTTTTTTTTCTAGGTTTGTTAATGAATACCCGAAAAATCCGAGATTCACTCGCATCTACATCCAAAAAGCGGATAAATATCCGGTATTTGAAAGAACAGATGCGGATATAGCGAGAACACTAGTATATGTTATAATCGAAATTGCAGCAGTTTTTTCTTTTCTTTTTTACTTTGCATGGAACTAAATAAAGAGAACACTAGCATACGTTATAATAGTTGTTATAAATGACAGTAAGCGAGAGGCAAAATTTTAAGTTTTCTTGCAATCTTAAAAGATGCCATGCTCTCATGTGTTGGTTGTTGCTTGTGTGAAGTTCCACATCATATATTTTCATCAAATACAATTTTCTTAAATATCATTTAGTTTCAAGCTACATTCAATGCCTATCAAAGTTTTAAAACACGAAAGACGTACATGAGTTGTTTTCAGATCTACGAGGCGAGGCGTAAGCCTCCAAATGTCGAGGCGTAATCTTTTCAGATAAAAATAAAACGTAAAATAAATAAAGAAATTCTGACATTTTAAATTAACCATTGCAAAAAATGAAAAACAAATAATTTAAGATCCGACTTTTACCGAGTATATATTTTTATTATAGATTAAAAATAAATAATCGAAACTCATATAATTCAAAATTTGATTTCTTAAAACTATTTGAAGATTACATCAAACTCCAATTTTGATACGTTCTATCAATTCAAATCGATTTTCAAAATTTATTTCGGAATTTAACAAAGTATATTGAAAAACATTTTTTAAATAACAATGAGAAAATTCATTACATTGTTCATGATCATTATTTCATAAACAATCTTACTTGATCATATCGATATTAAAATTGAAAAGTAAAAAAAAATGCTAATTTTTATTTTCTTAAATTTTATTTTTTTTATTTTCATTAAATAATTAAAGTTTAATGCTATTGATTCGTGTCAATATCTGCAACTAAAGATTAAAATGTTTTTAAGTCATATGCCTCAGCTGTTTGAGGCGTGCGAGACATATGTTTTATGCACTTTGTATGTCTCAAGATGTTGAGACGTAAGCTTTAGAGGTAAAAACCTTTTAGAATAAGCCTCAAGGCGTTTTATCTCTTATTTCCTCGAGGCGGACCTTGAGGCGAGTATCGAGGCGAGTTTTTTAAAACAATGATGCCTATTTAGTAAGGCATATGCTTTATGCGCTTTGTATGTCTTAAGTTGTTGAGGCATAAGCTTTAGAGGTAAATCTTTTGGACTAAGCCTCAAGGCGTTTTATCTTTTATTTCCTCGAGGCAGGCCTTGAGGCAAGTATCGAGGCGGTTTTTTTTTTAAAACAATGATGCCTATTTAGTAAACCTGAGCTTTTGTGTTTGCATCGCATGTTAAATAGCATTTCTGTTTCCTCTATGTTCTTTGAAGTAAGAGGGTATGTATGCATTTGCTTTGTTTGCATTTTATCTGAGACGACCTTGTTTGGTTCATCAGCAAAATCAAAGGAGGTTGTGATGTGGAAACATGGTATGTATGCAAATAACTTCACTGTAGACGTGAATTAAACAAAGTATTAGACTACCTGGTCCTTAGCAAACTACCCTGAATCACCTATTGCCAAAACTCTTCCATGTAACGTGTACATGCAGAATGTTTTTATACTAAACGATAGAGACATGCATGATGAAATACAATCCGAAATATATATATACTGAATGCCTGTTCTTTGGCAGGAACACTATTAACAGCACCCACGCCAGAACTGTTCAAAACATGTATGGAAGAAGTGAAATCATCATCCAAATCATTCACTGCTCATCTTCTCTCTCTAATGCGTTCTGCACATTGGGATCTTTCAGCTGCTGCTCGTTCCATCTTAGAAAACACTGACATTGATGACACCACGACCGACCATTTCACGATCCCAAACGTGGACCCTTCCCATGCAAAACATGCTCTTGAATCATATGTTAACCGCAAATTATTTCACGGATTTGAGAACGAAACTTTCTACATTGAAGGCTCTCTTACTTCGCTTCTTCATCCTTCTACGTTTAGAAGGGATTGCTTTACTCAATTTCATGATATGAGGTCCATGGGCCCGGCTGAGATTCTTGGAATTCTGCCTTCTTGTCAATTTGGGAAGTTTGCTGCAAAGAAGTATTTGACAATAGTGCATCCCAAAATGGAGGAATCCTTGTTTGGTTCTTTGGAGCAAAGAAGAGAGGTATTATCGAACTTATTATTTGCAACAAGTTTTATTTTCGGACCTGCATTTTCGTATTAGCACAGAATTTTATGATTTCAATATATATTTAAAACTTAAACTACCTAAAGAACACTTCGAAAACAAATTAGAAGTATAAACCACTTATTTATCAGTTTGCATAAAAGTGGACTATCTATATTGAAACAATTCCAAATTTCATCAACCGAGGTTTTTAATATAAGAATCAGATCAGAAACCAGAACCTGATTCGAATTGTAAATAGCAGATTTAAATGATTCATATTTTAAGATGTGCATATACAGTATGATATGAATTTTGTTACATGTATGGTATTTGAAAACGTAGTTTCTTCTTTCCACTATGTTTGTTCAAATATGTAATTCATTTGAAAAAATGGATCAAAATATGTCATAACATATTTTGTACTGACATTACAGGTTATAGCAGGCGGGCACCCAAGAACAGGATTCTATGCAGAATACTTGAGAGTGGCAAAGGCAATCTGGCTGCTACATTTGCTTGCATTTGCACTTGATCCATCACCTAGTCATTTTGAGGCGAGCAAAGGAGCAGAGTTTCATCCTGATTATATGGACAGTGTCCTTAGATTGCCAGTGGGTGAGCGGGTCTGTAGTGGATGGATTGTTGGGTTTTCTGTGTCACCCGGATTTAAGCTTGGAAATGGATCTGTGGTTAAAACCAGGGTTTACCTAATTCCTGCAGTAAAAAGTACTCCATAGGTGAGAGATACGTAACTGCATATGGTTGTGTACGTATGCGATTTGACCGTTATTGTGAGTATTGTTAACGCCAAAGATGGCACTAGTCCGGAATTTGTATGAAAATGCTAGCCCTTTTTGTGCAATTAAGTTAGATTTTGCCTAGTTCAAACACAAGCAAGTAAAATAAATTATAGAATGGAAGAAATCAAAAAGGAGAAGCGAAGAGCAACAAAATTTATAATGGTTTGGCTGTTAATTAAGCCTACATCCATTTAATGGATTAACTTTATTCTTCACTGCATATTACAATGGTTTCCAATACAATAGTTTAAATAGATAATGTATGATTCATAGATCTGATATTACAGGTACAATGGTTGATTGAAATAGATTACAACAGCCTTCCTAGTGATAGCTTTTGACTGTCCTGGAAGAAATATCGTGTTGGAGAAGTGTTTTGACGGCATATGGGCAGGGAGAATACAGTTCCTCTTTGTGTAGGAGGTAAGCAGTATTTATAGGTGTTTAGAGTTGAACTAGGGTCGAGTTATAGCATCAAGAGATCCATCTAGAAGATAGAGTGTCACGCTAGAAAACTTGGACCAAATAGATCAAGTGTTATGGATCGGTGTCGAACCATAGCCCATGGATCGGTACAGACCCATAGACTTGGGTTATTTTGAGTATTCATTTGTTTTTCTGACCTTTTAGTATTCTTGTGACGTCTCGTATCAAGTTTTATAGGATTTGGACATCGTTAGTGTATACTTCATGAGCCATATTGAATTACTTTAAAAATGTAGGTTCGTCGAATATCTTGAGTTAGAAACATCACATTGTAGTCAAACTTGGGGAAGAAGCTAACATAAAGACAATGGGCATCATGTTAGGGTCCACAATGGATCACCCTCAACCATTACGGATCGGTACCGATCCATAAGGCATGGATCAGTTCCTATGGATCGGTGTCGATCCATATACTTGCTTATTTCATTCTAAGTTTTTGTGGATCTCATCTTGGTCATTTTGAACTTCTTGATTGAGTCTGAAGCAATTCTGATTCTATCTTGGTTTCTATGGATCTTCTTGTCGGGTCAAAAATCAGGTTAACATTTGCTCTGCAGGGTATGTCTTCGTTGTTAACAAGATGTGCTTTGAACTAATTAATCTTTTTGTTTCACGATGTGATTGGTGGACCAGTTATTAACTTTAGTTCTAAGTCAAAATTGTATATATGCTGACAATCTTCGAATTCTTGGTTCAAACTTCACAAAGTGCTTCAAAATGGGTTGTGTATGGTGCGCGAAAAATTTGGTGGTCACTAGGGGTTAATCTAATGGATCGGTATACATCCATAGCCTATGGATTGGTATCGATCTATAGACCTTGAAATTCTAACTTTACTCTTTCATGTTTCCCTTGTCGATCCAGTGACTTCACCTAGATCGACCTTTACCCTAGCTTCGCCTCCATTAATCTTCCAACACCAGAGCCTTCCACTGTAGCTTCCTACCACCATCGCTTATCTCCACCGTGGTTTGCATGTCTAGAATTGTCTTTGTTTGATTATCTCGATCCAAACCCAAACCCTAACCGAACCATCTAATCCTATCACCTTCGACCATTATTTGGTCCAGCCATTGGTCACCGTGAGCCAGTAACACCCTGCTCAACTCACCCTTTGGATCGCCTGAGCCTTAGCGCTCTGAATTGATCCTTTGACTTCACGAAATCCTAGCCTAGTGCTGACTATTCGGTCTTGGGCTTAAGGGTATTTGTATAGTGTTAGGTTCGAACTTGGTGTTTCAGGAGAATTTTTGACACCGTTTGGACTTAGTCGAATATCTAATAGTTATTGAAATGGTTAATTTTGAACTTAAAACAATTAAATTTGAACTTGACCTGAATTCTTAAAATTGATCTCGGACTTGAGCAGACCATTTCGAAATGCATAAGACTTGTCAAAGTTTATGGACTTTAAACATGTAGCCTTGAGCATATAATAGCATAGATATCCCGGAACCAGTTTCTGAATAAACAAGCATGCTCAAATTGTCTTGACACTTAAGATAACTGTAACTTGCATATCCTTCACGATTTTGACCAAGTCCATGTTATCAATCGAAATGTGATTGGGTTTAAGCTCATTAATTGTCCATTGTCCCCTTTATGATGCATTTGCACGTCCAATGATTCTGAAAATGTGAGCTTCTTGTGCTGTTTTGGGCTATAAATCCGTCTTTGATTTTTCCAGACTGGCAACAGGTAGGCTATCTACACGACATGGTCCTACTGACTATTGTAGAGCTCAGGCTCATTGGAATCCAGTCACTTAGATAAAGCACTGCACTTGCTCTCGATTGGCTCTAGGCATTCCAATTGTCAACGGATGTTGATATAACAACCTGAATTTTTAATAGATTTAAAATTAATGATTTGACTGAAATTTAAAATTTTAATATTTTACATTAATTTATTCTGAACGAAATGAGATAAATGAGTGATTTTTGTAAATGAACAATAATAAATACCTTTTGAATATTGAGAAGCAACAACAGTCTAATTTGAATTTAATTGTTAACTGACTCAATTTGTGTTATTTGAATTTAAGTAAACTTATAAAAACTTAAATTTAAATAACGAAATTGAATTAATGAATATTTTAATTTACCAAATTTATTAAAATGTAAAATTTTCTAAAGATATCAGTTCTAGTCAAATTTGATTAAAATTTGAATTCAGACTAAAATTAAAAAGTTGTCAAAACTAGAATTCATTTTTTTATACGAATCTATTCTGAATTCTGAGTATGTAACATTTTTCGGTTCGTTGAAATTAATTTTCATTTGTCCGGAATTCGAGTTTGATTGTGAAAACGCGTAAAATGGACGATGTTGTTATGTGTATATATTTGTTTATAATTAATCTATATCTTCCTTTACATTCTGATTAGTATTAGTACAGGCTTGAATTTGAATGGGTGAAAATTAATTTGCGGGGACACATTTGTTAAATTGACATTATGTATTTGGTAACTTCCTTCTCATGCAAATAAAAATCTGTGTCTTCCTTTACATTCTCATTAGTATTAATACTGGCTTGAATTTGAATGGATGAAAATTAATTTGTAAGGACACATTTATTAAATTGACATTATGTATTTGGTAACTTCCTCGTGCAAATAAAAATTACGTATATATCTCTTCACCTCATTCACTTATTTTTTGAAACTCTTCATTCTCTTAGCTCTTCCATGTCTAGATCCAAATCTACATCTCAAATAAAAAAAAATCTATGGGAAAAAGATTTGATGTAAATGAATTGCAAGCAAAAAAGAAGATCAAAATCAAAACAAATCAACATGGAATTGAAAAGCTCTTTCTTTTATCTCTTTCTTTCTTCTTCCTCATTAACCTTTCTTCCAATCTGACATTTCTTCACTTCACAAATCAATCCCCAGGTACATTCTAATTTTTTTTAATGATTCTTAGTCTCTATCTATATTATCTAATCCATTTTAATTTCAAATTTCAGTTGATTTGGGAATTGTGAAAATTTAGATTTATGCAAACAACCATCTTTTTTTCCAATCAAGACCTTGCTACCATCTTTCTCTTGGCCGCCACCCTCACCACCTACCTAACCACACCTATCTGATCTTCCTCCATCTCCAGTAAGCGGGTCCCACCTGAAAACCCTAGCCATGACCATTTTCCCTTTGAAATCAAAGACCTTTTTACTTTTTGTTGTTCCAGATTTTTGGCCTGTGTTGCAGTGGTCATAACTTTCTATTAGAAAGTCAAAATCCAAATTTTCTTTTTGTTTAAATTGTGTAGAATTGAAATAGCTACAACTTTTATGTTGAACACTTTTTCATATTTCGAATATATTTAGGTCGAAACTGCCAATCTTTCAGATAAATTTTTGTACCTAGATTTCTAACTTAAAATTTGGTTTCGCTGTTTTGGTCATATTTCCTTCAATTTTTACCGAAAACTTTTTTGTTAAATTAAAGGGAAAAAAATTCACAACAACTTTCCTGTTTGCGACTTTTTCAGATTCCAGTGTTTACTTGTCCGAAATTTTATTTTAAGATGACTAAAATTTGATCACTTTTTATAAAAAAAAATTGTAAAAATTTAAATCCATCTTCCTATGCCAATACCTTTCTACTCCCTTCATTTAAATTGCTTGGACATTGATTTGTGAATATGTTCATACATGGTATTAAAGAGAGCGTAGTTTTGCTTGTAATTGGAATGGTGCATCATGCTTTTCGTATCCATGTTCGTATCAAACTGCATCATCTTCCTTTTATACGCCATGAAAGGTGAGTTTATCTCACACTTGACTTACATTATTTATAGAAGTGAAATTCAGCACATTTGAAATGTTATGAAATGTATAGGACTGCTTGGAGAATCTTATTATAGTTGTGCACGTCTGACACTCATTATTGACACTACTGATATGCACGATATGGATGTGCACATATGATTTGTATATGTTTGATTATTGAGTGTATATTATTTATTTGTTCTCATATTGCTAGTTCCTTGTGGTTTAAAATGATACATACCTAAATAGACATTAGAATAGGAATTTTTTTTATATGTTGAAATGATAGATCTGAGCGATTTTACTGAATTTGAGATGGCGGGTTGAAATGATATATACCCGTAAGAATTTAAATTACGGATTGAAATGATATATATATGTATCACTTACCAAGGTAGAAAATTATATACGGACACCATTGGTCTATTTTAATAATATTTTTCCAAGTTTAAATATAAGTATAGAGTTTTCTTAATACTTTACACTAAGAAAGGTTTAAAAAAAACATTTTGAGTTTATTGATAACTTAATTTGTTCAATGACTTAATTGAAATGAAATTGCAAAATTAAGCTAAATTTATATAAAATGTGACTTAGTAAAATGATGAAATGAGTTTATATGAAAATTTGTTAGGATAATGGAACTAAATAGTTGATTTGATAATAATCTATGAAATAAATGGTTTGAATCCATATACAATTGAAGTTAATATTTAAAATTGATTAAATTTGAAATTTGAGATTTAATTTTCATGAAATGAAAGAAAGGTGATTTAAAGAAAAATTGAAACCTTGAGAGTTTGATTGAAGAAATAATATTGGAACCCAACTTGAATAAAATCTATAATTTATTGGAATTTGAATATACTGTTAAGTTGAAATTAATTTGAAGTGAAGTTTTGGTGAATGAATTGATTATAAGTTAAAACTGAACACATGGATATATGGTTCAGATTGGATTAGTATTCAAAACTAGATTTTTAAACTACTATTATTTTATACAAAACTAATTTTTACTATTTTATATAATTATTATTTTATAACTATTTATATTATATTTAATTATTAGACATCTTATAATTATTTTAAAATTCAATTATGTTATTCAACTACTACATTATGTTTTATAATCATTTAAACCAATTTATTTTATACAAATCTATTTAATTTTAAATTAAACTACTTTAAATTATATTAATTATTTAAATAAAAGTTTATTTCTGATCCAAGCTATTAGATCCAAAATGTAAATATGAAAATTTTGAATAACGATGATTGTGATATAAAAATTTGAAATCAAATGTAATTCTTGTTAACAAACTATTTGAAAATATAAAATCTGAAATCTTGAATGAAATCAAATGATGAATCAGTTGAAATAAAATTTGTGACGTTTGAATATTTGAACTAAATTGTTTACAAAACCAATATTGGAAGGTAATTGATTTAGGATATTTTAAGATAGATTTCAATATAAATGACCACGGTGTGAAAAATGTAAACGTTTGGTTGTTAAAGAGACCGGGATCGGATATTGTCATACTCTCTGCCAATACCGAAAACCACTTTAACAACTATGTACATGGTGGAGAATTCAGAATGAAGTACGTTGGTTTGGCGAACACTACTGGAATGAAGTAAGAGAACAATCATGGATGTCCATGACCTTCGGGTCATAATTAAAATGACTAAAACATGTACTATACCGCGATTAAGTGAGGTCGAACCTCCTATCGGACGCACTTCTTTGAACTATATCTATTACTTTGTGATTTGATTTGTGGCCACCCTTGATTATGCAAGTGTTGTTTGAGGAGGGTGGTAATCGCGGCTATGCATTACCACCAGTCCGAACATGCATCGGTAGAATCCTACCGTGGGTATTCCTCGTGTGCCTTGTCATATTATCCTGATCGAGCCCTCTACGATTTTGATTTGTACCGTACCTATGGAGTGCCCTTTGATAGCCACTAGTTTATGGTGAACTTTATGGTTGTATAGACTATGGTATTATAAATGGTGTTAGGGTAAAAATGTAATCCTGCACACTACTTTCGAAAGTATATTTAAACATAGACAATATTATAATAGCGTATTGTATTATATGATATCTAGCTTGACGGATCCTTAGAGGATGGAAATTCCAAACATCCTTTTAAGTTACTGATGCATTTCACTGAATATTCCACTTGAGTTGATTCACTGATATAAGAATGTTAGTCCTGATCCGAATGTTTTGTTTTTGCATTATTGTTCGGGTCAGATCGAGTATTGTTGTATTGAGATTTCACATTTCAAAGTTGGAGACTATTGAAGACATCACCTCTATCTATTGGTTCTGGTAATTTCTTCTTTGTATTAGAAATTCTTGTATTTAGACTTCCGATGTATTTGATCCTGTAACTCTGATATTATGTATAATTTTTAAAATTTTGTTTAGTAGCTTCGTGAGCTACTATTGTATTTTATTTGTTCCGCTGTGAGATATTCTGCTTTTCTGTGTCTATGATTCTATGATTTGATTTATTAAACCCCACAACAATAACAATCTTCCATTTTGAACGGTTCGAGTTGGTTTAATTACCGACTTGAAGCGGTCAAAAAGGCAGACTGTTACAGATTGTATCAGAGCTTTGGTTTATTAAAACGTTAGCTTATGGGGTTTAATGCTCATTAGAGATGGGTAGCAATACCTTAGAATGAGTACGAATCAATCGCAAAATCATTCTTGAGAACGCATATTTTGAAAAATATAATTAGTTTTTAATCTGATTTTAAAGTATGTTTTATATAAAAAAACTTGTTTTAAAATTTAATTTTTGTAGTTCCTTTTTTTGGATCCAGTTTCTTTTATAGATTTCTCTTTGATTAGGATTCCCTAAATCCAAATCTCGATCCTTCTTCTAAATGTATCTTAGAAATTTATGATAGATGGTTTCCAAAATCTTAGATATTCTTCAATTTGATTTAATTCGGGTATCCACCCTTTGTAGATTCATGTTATTTAGGTTCTTTCATTGTTTGGTCCTTAGTTCAAATTTGAACTTATTTTGTCTTAAATTGATGAATGGTAAAAAAGTGATTTTAAGTATACCCATGTTAAGAGTTAATGTAAACATAATGTGTTAATAATTTGGGAAAAGAAATTATTTACTTTATTAACTGTAATAATAGAGATTTTGAAATATTATATGAATTTAAAGTTGTTTTTGAAAATTTATAAGATGATTTATAGTAAATAAAAGCAGTCTATTGGATAATATGAATTGATTTCGAAAATGGAAATATATGATTTGTGATATTAATATTTATGGTAGTTGTACTTCTTAAACATGATTGTTGAAATGTTAGCCATAATAAATGTAAATATTGATTTAACTCAAGAAAATGAAGTAATAATGGTGATTTTGAAATTGACAATATAAGTTAAACTTGTTAAGGATTAAATGGACCATAAATGAGATTATGAGAAAAACTATAGTTTACGGAAATGTGTAAAGTTTTTGAACTTGTATTAGTTAAGCCTAGTTATTTAATAAGGGTTGGATTGGGAAAGGTTGGAATTGATTTAAACATTCTTATATTAAGGCTAGTAGAATAATATTGATATGAAATTAAAAATAAAATTGAATTAGATATAAACTAAAATTGTACATGATAGGATTTTAGTTAGTAGATTAATGATGATAAGATTTAAAACTAAATTAAGTTTAAATGTGATGCAAAATTCAATATTGAAAATGAAAATGAATTTGTGTACTAAATAAAAAGTAACTTAAAGTTAATGCATGCTAATATAATATATTATTTCGAAATATGTTTTGAAATATTATATTATTTGCATTGCAAATTTTAAGATTGATTATATTTATTAAAGATTGAAGTTGAATTTTAATAAATAAATGAGTGGGGGAGAGATATAATTTTCCTACTTAAATCTTAATAAATAAATGACTTGAAATATATTATTTATAATATATGATTGGAAAGTTTGGTATCTGTTCTGTTTAAAAAGAAAAAGATGTTTTGAGTATTTACTTGACGTTAAGTTGGCCTATCGAATACTTAGTGATTTGGGGTGTACGTCTGATCAACGTATATGTTAAATCCTATATGTACGAGATAGATATGGTATCGCACTCTAGTCGCTTGGGGATAATTCTATTGATGACCGCGGCATCATTAGTATTTATTTTGGAGTTTCGAAAATGAGATTAACAATTAAGCATGATGATAGATTAACGATTAAGTTTTCAAATATACTGAAAAAAAATTATTACTATTTTCCAACCTCATTCCTTTTCGAGGACGAAAAGGCTTGAGTGGGGGAGATTGTAACAACCTGAATTTTTAATAGATTTAAAATTAATGATTTGACTGAAATTTAAAATTTTAATATTCAAGCCTTAATTTGTTCTGAATGGAATGAGATAAATGAATTGATTATTGTAAATGAACAATAATAAATATCTTTTGAATATTGAGATGCAATAACGGTCTAATTTGAATTTAATTGTTAACTGACTCAATTTGTATTACTTGAATTTAAGTAAATTAATAAAAACTTAAATTCAAATAATGAAATTGAATTAATGAATATTTTAATTTACCAAATTTATTAAAATGTAAAATTTTCTAAAAAGACCAGTTCTGGTCAAATTTGATTAAAATTTGAATTCAGACTGAAATTAAAAAGTTATCAAAACTAGAATTCTTTTTTAATATGAATCTATTATGAATTATGAGTACGCAACATTTTTCGGTTCATTGAAATTAAATTTCATTTGTTCAGAATTGGCTTTTGTAATTGTGAAGACGCGCAAAATGGACGATGTTGTTATGTGTATATATTTGTTTATAATTAATCGGTATCTTCCTTTACATTCTTATTAATATTAATACTAGCTTGAATTTGAATGGGTGAAAATTAATTTGCAGGGACACATTTATTAAGTTGATATTACGTGTTTAGTAACTTCCTTCTCATGCAAATATAAATCTATATCTTCCTTTACATTCTCATTGGTATTAATGTTGGCTTGAATTTGGATGGATGAAAATTAATTTGTGGGGGCACATTTATTAAATTGACATTATGTATTTGGTAACTTCCATCTCGTGCAAATAAAAATTACATATATCTCTCTTCACCTCATTCACTTATTTTCTGAAACTCTTCATTCTCTTAGCTCTTCCATGTCTAGATCCAAATCTACATCTCACATAATAAAAACTTCTATGGGAAAGATATTTTGATGAAAATGAATTGCAAGCAAAAAGAAGATCAAAATCAAAACAAATCAACATGGAATTGCATAGCTCTTTCTTTTCTCTCTTTCTTCCTTCTTCCTCATTATCCTTTCTTCCAATCTGACATTTCTTCATTTCACAAATCAATCCCTAGGTAAATTCTAAGTATTTTAATGATTCCTAATCTCTATCTATATTATCTAATCCATTTTATTTTAAAATCTTAGTTGATTTGGGAAATGTGAAATTTTAGATTTAGAAATGCAAACAACCATCTTTCTTTCCAATCAAGACCTTGCTACTCATCATCCTCTTGGCCACCACCTTTACGACTGACCTAACCACACCTATATGATAATCCTCCATCTCCAGTAAGCGGGTCCCACCTGAAAACCCTAGCCATGACCACTTTTCCCTTTGAAATCAAAGACTTTTTATTTTTAGTTTTTCCAGATTTTTGACCTGTGTTGCAGTGGTCATAACTTTTTATTAGAAAGTCGAAATTCAATTTTTTTATTTTTTATAACTTGTATAGAATTGAAATAGCTACAACTTTTATGTTGAATACCTTTTCTGATTTTGATTATATTTAGGTAGAAACTGCCAATCTTTTAGATGCATTTTTGTACCTAGATTTCTGACTTAAAATTAGGCTGTCGCTGTTTTGGTCATATTCCCTTCAATTTTTTTTTTATATCGAAAACCAGTTTTTTATATTAAAGAGAATATAATTTGCAGCAATTTTCTATTTACAACTTTTCCAGATTCCAATGTTTACTGGTCCGAAATTTTATTTTAAAATGACTAAAATTTGTTCACTTTTTATAAAAAAAATTGTAAAAATTTAAACCCATATTCCTAAGGCAAAACCTTTCTACTCCCTTCATTTAAATTGCTTGGGCTTTCATTTGTGAATATGTTCGTACATGGTATTAAAGAGAGCATAGTTTTGCTTGCAATTAGAATGGTGCATCATGCTTTTCGTATCCGTGTTCGTATCAAACTGCATCATCTTCCTTTTATATGCCAAGAAAGGTGAGTTCATCTCACACTTAATGTAATGACCCGTAATTTGGCTGGAGAATAATTAACTAATTTAATTATTAAATATCGTTTTGGCGATATCGATAATTCGAATTAAATAATATTTATATTTAATTAATATAAATAATAGGATAATAGATGTCCGGAATAATCGGAAATATCAGAATCCACGATATCGAGTGAATTGGACAGTTTAAAATATATTTCAGTTTATATATTGAAATATATTAACGAATAAATTTAATAACGCCAGTTGGAAATATAAATTATATTATAATTAAAATCGAGCTTGAAATGGCGCTGTAGTTCGTAATTTGGCGATTCGAACTTCAACTGAATGTACATGTTTCGTTTTAAATCGGATTTCTGTGAAACAAGAAACACACAGAGCTGGTGGAGTATATCTTTCTAGTGGAAGAGAAAAATCAGGATTTCATCGCGTAGATTTTGAGATATGTCCAAATCAAATTTTAAAATAGTCGTTATAGAATCGTTTATCGACCGTAACGGATTATTCGATATAACTAGAGATCGGGTTTGAATTTAGACAAGGTTCTTTTAGGAAGTACTGATAATTTAATTTTTAGAATTTTATGGTAATTTTTAATTAATTAAATAAACAACCTTTTATTTGGAGTATTTGGCACCCTGTATCGACATTTCGTGGTTTCACAATATGAGCCCATCTACCGGTACTATTACATTTTTGGGACTAGAGCACGTCACTCATTTCAATGGTATTTTTTTTCTGTCCATAATAGTCCCTACGTGAACAGAATATTTCATAGTACGGTACATTATGTTTTTAACTTAAAACAAACTAAACTAAATGGTTAACTGGTCAAACGAACTCAAAATTCAATGAAACAAGTTTCATACGAAACCTTAGGAAGAGGTCTAGTGAAACGTCAATGCCTCATATTTTTAGGATTTTTTCTATAATTTTAAGGAATTAATGCTCGGTATTTTTCATCGATATTTTCTAAAGGATTTTCGCAAACGGTGTCGGAATTCGACGAAACCTGTCCCATTGGATCCGAAATATCTTTTTATGCTAGGGATAGATATTAGATCTCAATTTAGAGATAATTTGTGGCAGTCTTAGGGGTAAATTCTTCAAGTAGGAAAATTGAATAAATACCTACCCCATTCACTATAAATACCCCCCCAACGTTTTCCAACCCTTGCTTCATTCTTTCTTAGGTCAAAATTCAGTAGCCGCCATTTCTTCCTCAACAAATTAAAAAGGAAACGAGGTCTTCTAAATTCAAAAACAAATCGGAGAAATTCCTATAAATCAAAATACTTATATATTTTGGGTCTAGAGAGTAAGATTTTCAACGCAGTGAGCTTCCTTTTGAACTCGAATTGGGTTCCTCGCGTTTTAGAATGTCCGGTGTGTCCTAGGACATCGGAGAATCACCAAAAGGGGAGGAGTTGGGTCGTCTCAAGACCGGCGTGGGCTTCGTAAGGTGTAGGCGCGAGTTTTGATGATTTAATTTGGTGGTGATAGCAGGTGTCGGTAGTACTGTGCGTACTCGAGATGTCGCGATCATCTGGGTGAGGCGTAGGTAGGGTGTTGGTCACCGGAAGGTTGTGCTTGAACAGGGATTTGAACAAAGGGTTTAACGGTGAAGGCTGTGCGTGTAAGTGATAAGTATGGAGAGGGAAGAATGGAGCTAATAAGTAACGCATGGGAGCAAGTGTTGTTGAGTCAGTCCATTGTTTTGGTTATAATAGAAAGGAGAGAGACGCGGTGTGGTGACTGGAACTTGTTTTCATAAAGCAAAAGGTGAGGGACGTACAAATATGATGGACTAATGGAGCATAAGCGGGTGAAGGGACAATTGGGCCTGGATGCTTGTAGTAAGCCCAAATGTTTTAAATAAAAAAAGGGGTTGTTGAGCTTAACATACGTGCATGAGCAGACCTAAATAAAAAGGGATGCACTGTTTGTGCTGAATGCGTGAGCTACAGGGGAGTTGAAAGGTGCTTGGTTGGTTAAGTTTTTGTGAAGAATGGGTATGGGCCGAGGATTATAAAGGGCAAGCCCAGTCTCTTAGAGAAATAAAAGCCCAATTTAAAAGGGGCTTGAGTAATACGAAAGGAGTGAATTAGTGTTGCGAAGTGGCAAATAGCAGGATGTAAAAGAAATGGGCACGCTGTTTTGGGTTATTCAAGAGGAAGGACGTAGTGACGAGTATTCGAGAAGATGGACTGACGAAGAAGAAAAAGGCGAAACTAGATCCATTGGGATCGTATGGACGGTGGCTACAGAATGGAATTGATTGGAAGTCCATCAAAGCTCGTTACAATTTATAGCAAAATAAATTGTCCATCTGAATCAAGCGATGGTTATCGTTATTAACGATGATCGTCCAATGTGAGTAAAACTCACCAACTCTGAACAGTTATATTTTTATAACATACTTTTAGAAATGTTAGATAATGATGACTGATTGCTGTGTGTTGATTTGGTTGATTGCACTGCTAGTCAGTTAGTTGAAATTATATATATATATATATATATATATATATATATACCATTAAATATTGATGTTGTTTACCAGAACATTTCATATTGAAATGAAATTGATGTATATTATACTGTGTAACATCTGTGGATACAAGGATACAGGTTGGAGGGATCCGACTGGATTCCTCAACATTTATTTTACTGTTTACATATATTGTGATATATGATGTGATGTATATCTGTTATGGGTTATGTGTGTTAGAATGATATTGATCATTTGCTATTCGATATTTTAAATATCATAAGAAACCATGGGATGTAAAAAGGAATATTTCAATGTATATTGAAATAAAGGGATTTTATAAAATCAACCGATTTTATAAAAGGAAATAAATTTGAAAATAAAGCATTTATAAAATCATAGGATATTATAAAGGAGGATATTTGTTTAGAAATCATAGGATGTTATAAAAAGGAAACCGTTATTAAAAGGGAATCTGTATAAGTGGAGAAACGTTGTTAAAGGACATTTTTTTAAAGTGAAGAACCGTTACTAAAAGTAAATCTTTATAAATGAATAAACGTTGTTAAAAGGGAAAATCTTTGTAAATCAATAAAGTAATCGAATATTAGTATTCGAAAGGAGTTAATCAAAAAGGAGTTGAATCAAATAAGTTATTCAATAAGAGTTAACCAATTAGAGTTAATCAGTTAGAGTTAATCAGTTAGAGTTAATCAATTAGAGCTATTCGAATAAGAGTTAATCAAATTGAGTTAAAACAATATTAGAAACTGACTAGAGATTAGTTAAGTCGAATGCTTTTCTGAGTGTGGATCTGATGTTGGTTTCGGCCTTCGGGGTTTATACTTAGAGAATTGTTCTCTTACTTGTTTACAGTTAGGGACTGGTAGTTGTGGAAGAATAGTGATACGTGAATAAGCTATGGAAATGTTTTCCAGTGTTAATAACGTATATTTTCTAATCATAGAAAATAAGGAAATATGAATATATATATATATATATATATATATATGTTGGATGATTTGATCGATAATTCCATTTGGAATTAAGATCGTTGTGTGAACACCGACATGCTTCCATTTGATAGTTAAATCACAGACTATCAAAGTTATGACCATTTTAACGTTGTTAATATGGAGAGACCGTTTGGATTCTTATCCAAAGAACCACTCTGTATTGGCATAAGCGTTGTGAATATGCCAAAAAAAATTGAAGATGAGTAAAGTGCAAGGACTGTTGTATAAGTCCTAGGTAGAGATTGCCTAGGATGGATGTACTAAATAGTGCCTTCAGTTTCGTTCAATCCCAGAACGAACGTAAATGGATGAATGTTTGACAAAGGATTTCCAATGATCGAATGGATTGGTCTGTATAAATATATATGGTTGCAACGGAGTTATTCCCTTAGCATAACATCCAGAATATTTGTGTAAACCAATTAATGATTAACGGATTTGATAATGTAGCATTCAAAGTGATCGTGTTATCAATGAATGGAAAGTAATCGTAACCTCTGGCCTCAACAACCGGTAAATGACAAAAAATGGGTAGGCAGCATGGCTAAGTCGGTCGCACCGAAGTAGGGTGTATAATCACCTATCTAGAGAATATTCATTTACTTCTTTAATCTATCAATGATGTCCCATATATATATACGGGAAACGGTTGCTGATCCCAACCGTTGGTGATGTACATTCGATACAATCAAGCGAAATGAGTGGTCGGTCATGTGTGGCTGAGTTGCAAGATGTTCTTATTGAACTCCAGTGTATCGTTCCTAGAGTACACTGATCGGAAGGTGGTTCCATACCTTGTCATAGTTGGAAATCCATTACCCAATACGTGCTTGCGGTTTTGATTGTATACTATGTGTAGAACGTGAGATGAAAGCGTTTCTGCTAGATAATTATTATACTGTGATTGATAGACATTGTTATAATATCAAAAGGTTTTTGATATAAAGATATTTTGGATTCTCATAAGGGAAAAACCCGTTCCGTTATACAGAGTGGTCTTATGAGATATCGTTTACTTGCTCAAACTGTTTTAAACTGCTTTACTCATACCAGTCCCATGACTGACTCGGAGTTTACTTTGTTTTGTTCTACCTAAACTCTTGGGTGCCTAAATTTGTACGGGCAGTCAAGTAGTTCAGGATTTTATAGATACACTTGGAGAGCTTGGAGCAGGAGGCTTCAAGATTCTATAGCTATTATTATTTCCGCTGTTGTTGTAAGTGTTGTACTCTGAAATGTTATTGTATACATATATACTGTTTGTATTTCAAAAGTTATGTTATATTTTATTCGTTCCGCTGTGAGATTCGTGGTTACTCTGATGATGATGTCCTTCTTCTTCTTCTATTCTAATAGTTCTATCTTATCTATCCTCACCCTCTATCTTCTTTCCATTAATTTCTTGAATTTCCAGTGCAATTTGGGATTGGACTTGTGTTACTTGGTCAGCTCAGATTGGACCGGATTTTCGGGTCATTACAGTTGGTATCAGAGCAATGGTTTAGTTATTACCTTGGCTCTGTGGCGTGACTCAGTAGAGATGGGGTTAGTAATACCCTAGATTGAGTTGAGTGTATATATACGAGTGAACGTATTTGTTATTTGATATAAAAATTTGTTTTATATTGTGGAGCTTTATTGGTTGAGTGGCTTATGAATTCTGGTCGATAGTGGGGCACCACAATATTGATAAGGATTTCTAAACACTCGAATACGATGAACCCACATGATATGTTTTGAAATTAACATAGTATAATTGGTTGTGTTGGTTGTTGGTATAATCGAATGAGACTATAAAAAGGTGAAATGGTTATAAATAACCAATCATGATTCATATAAGTAAAGTATAGGAAATAAGATGAATTAAATCCGAATTTAAATCAGAATTAGGAATTAAAATAAGGAAATTTTAAGTTCCTTGGAGATTTTGAAAATGTTTTTCAATTTGAAATTGATATAGTATTGAACTCACTTTGATCGCTGGGAAATAATTCCGATGATGGATCGATACATCATCGGTGAAATTTTCGAGTTGCTAAGTGACGGATTACTACCAAAGATTTTGTTTTGAAATTGTTTTGCAAAAACAAGTTAATCAGGAATTCAAAGGATTTTGAATTGTTATTATGATTTCAAGTGATTTGAATAAACCCAGGAATTTAAATTCGGAAATTAAATCAACTTAGGGGTTAAATAGATGAACTGGTAAAAGTGATTTATAAATTGGGATTTAACTTGAAATAAGTGAATATGAAATTGAGTTGGTAAGTTGAGAGATTGAAATTTGAGATTAGAGTTTGAATGGAATTTTACTTGAGTACAAGCCAATAATTGTGTTGAGAATAAAGACAGATTGGAGTTTGATTTGGATGGCATGATATATGCAAAATTGATAGCAGATGGTAGGGATATAGTGATATGCCCGACAAAAAGGTGCTAGTTTATATTTGATATAAGCATGAGATTTATGAGCCTGATTGGCAAGCCGCTTGGCTGTTTGATTTTCTTTTGGTTGGAGAAGGCCTAGAGAGGCGAGTTGGAGTTTTACCGATAGGGCTGTACAAAGAAGGTTATGGCAAAATTTTCCGAAATATTTAGGCGGTAGAAAATTTTCAGAAATTTTGAAAAGTTTAGTTAGTCGGAATAAATTAATATTTTAGTAGATATTAATTGGTTCAGTTGAAATGGGAGTTAAGGGGTAGACCGATAAATATATACCCAGTAGATAGGGTCGTCCTCTACCTTAGCAATTTCGAGGACGAAATTATTTTAAGTGGGGAAGAATGTAATGACCCATAATTTGGCAGGAGAATAATTAACTAATTTAATTATTAAATATCGTTTTGGCGATATCGATAATTCGAATTAAATAATATTTATATTTAATTAATATAAATAATAGGATAATAGATGTCCGGAATAATCGGAAATATCAGAATCCACGATATCGAGTGAATTGGACAGTTTAAAATATATTTCAGTTTATATATTGAAATATATTAACGAATAAATTTAATAACGCCAGTTGGAAATATAAATTATATTATAATTAAAATCGAGCTTGAAATGGCGCTGTAGTTCGTAATTTGGCGATTCGAACTTCAACTGAATGTACAGGGTTTGTTTTAAATCGGATTTCTGTGAAACAAGAAACGCACAGAGCTGGTGGAGTATATCTTTCTAGTGGAAGAGAAAAATCAGGATTTCGTCGCGTAGATTTTGAGATATGTCCAAATCAAATTTTAAAATAGTCGCTATAGAATCGTTTATCGACCGTAACGGATTATTCGATATAACAAGTGATCGGGTTTGAATTTAGACAAGGTTCTTTTGGGAAGTAGTGATATATTAATTTTTAGAATTTTATGGTAATTTTTAATTCATTAAATAAGCAACTTTTTATTTGGAGTATTTGGCACCGTGTATCGACATTTCGTGGTTTCACAATATGAGCCCATCTACCGGTACTATTACATTTTTGGGACCAGAGCACGTCACTCATTTCAATGGTATTTTTGTTTCTGTCCATAACAGTCCCTACGTGAACAGAATATTTCATAGTACGGTACACTATGTTTTTAACTTAAAACAAACTAAACTGAATGGTTAACTGGTCAAACGAACTCAAAATTCAACGAAACAAGTTTCATACGAAACCTTAGGAAGAGGTCAAGTGAAACGTCAAGGCCTCATATTTTTAGGATTTTTTCTATAATTTTAAGGAATTAATGCTCGGTATTTTTCATCGATATTTTCTAAAGGATTTTCGCAATCGGTGTCGGAATTCGACGAAACCTGTCCCATTGGATCCGGAATATCTTTTTATGCTAAGGATAGATATTAGATCTCAATTTAGAGATAATTTGTGGCAGTTTTAGGGGTAAATTCTTCAAGTAGGAAAATTGAATAAATATCTACCCCATTCACTATAAATACCCCCAACGTTTTCCAACCCTTGCTTCATTCTTTCTTAGGTCAAAATTCAGTAGCCGCCAGTTCTTCCTCAACAAATTAAAAAGAAAACAAGGTCTTCTAAATTCAAAAACAAATCGGAGAAATTATTATAAATCAAAATACTTATATATTTTGGGTCTAGAGAGTAAGATCTTCAACGCAGTGAGCTTCCTTTTGAACTCGAATTGGGTTCCTCGCGTTTTAGAATGTCCGGTGTGTCCTAGGACTTCGGAGAATCACCAAAAGGGGAGGAGCTGGGTCGTCTCGAGACCGGCGTGGGCTTTGTAAGGTGTAGGCGCGAGTTTTGATGATTTAATTTGGTGGTGATAGTAGGTGTCGGCCGTACTGTGCATACTCGAGATGTCGCGATCATCTGGGTGAGGCGGAGGTAGGGTGTTGGTCACCGGAAGGTTGTGCTTGAACAGGGATTTGAACGAAGGGGTTTAACGGTGAAGGTTGTGCGTGTAAGTGATAATTATGGAGTGGGAAGAATGGAGCTAATAAGTAACGCATGGGAGCAAGTGTTGTTGAGTCAGTCCATTGTTTTGGTTATAATTGAAAGGAGAGAGACGCGGTATGGTGACTGGAATTTGTTTTCATAAAGCAAAGGGTGAGGGACATACAAATATGGTGGAATGATGGAGCATAAGCGGGTGAAGAGACAATTGGGTCTGGATGTTTGTAGTAAGCCCAAATGTTTTAAATAAAAAAAGGGGTTGTTGAGCTTAACATACGTGCATGAGCAGACCTAAATAAAAAGGGATGCACTGTTTGTGCTGAGTGCGTGAGCTACATGGGAGTTGAACGGTGGTTGGTTGGTTAAGTTTTTGTGAAGAATGGGTATGGGCCAAGGATTATAAAGGGCAATCACAGTCTCTTGGAGAAATAAAAACCCAATTTAAAAGGGGCGTGAGTAATACGAAAGGAGTGAATTAGTGTTGCGAAATGGCAAATAGCAGGATGTAAAGGAAATGGGCACGCTGTTTTGGGTTATTCAAGAGGAAGGACGTAGTGACGAGTATTCGAGAAGATGGACTGATGAAGAAGAAAAAGGTGAAACTGGATCCATTGGGATCGGTTGGACGGTGGCTACAGAATGGAACTGACTGGAAGTTCATCACAGCTCATTACAATTTATAGCAAAATAAATTGTCCATCTGAATCAAGCGATGGTTATCGTTATTAACGATGATCGTCCAATGTGAGTAAAACTCACCAACTCTGAACAGTTATATTTTTACAACGTACTTTTAGAATTGTTAGATAATGATGACTGATTGCTGTGTGTTGATTTGGTTGATTGAACTGCTAGTCAGTTAGTTGAAATTATATATATATCATTAAATACTGATGTTGTTTACCAGAACATTTCATATTGAAATGAAATTGATGTATATTATACTGTGTAACATCTGTGGATACAGGATGTGATGTATATCTGTTATGGGTTATGTGTATTAGAATGATATTGATCATTTGCTATTCGATATTTTAAATATCATAAGAAACCATGGGATGTAAAAAGGAATATTTCAATGTATATTGAAATAAAGGGATTTTATAAAATCAACCGATTTTATAAAAGGAAATAAATTTGAAAATAAAGCATTTATAAAATCATAGGATATTATAAAGGAGGATATTTGTTTAGAAATCATAGGATATTATAAAAAGGAAACCGTTATTAAAAGGGAATCTGTAAAAGTGGAGAAACGTTGTTAAAGGACATTTTTTTTAAAGTGAAGAACCGTTACTAAAAGTAAATCTTTATAAATGAATAAACGTTGTTAAAAGGGAAAATCTTTGTAAATCAATAAAGTAATCGAATATTAGTATTCGAAAGGAGTTAATCAAAAAGGAGTTGAATCAAATAAGTTATTCAATAAGAGTTAACCAGTTAGAGTTAATCAGTTAGAGTTAATCAGTTAGAGTTAATCAATTAGAGTTATTCGAATAAGAGTTAATCAAATAGAGTTAAAACAATATTAGAAACTGACTAGAGATTAGTTAAGTCGAATGGTTTTCTGAATGTGGATCTGATGTTGGTTTCAGCCTTCAGGGTTTATACTTAGAGAATTGTTCTCTTACTTGTTTACAGTTAGGGACTGATAGTTGTGGAAGAATAGTGATACGTGAATAAGCTATGGAAATGTTTTCCAGTGTTAATAATGTATATTTTCTAATCATAGAAAATAAGGAAATATGAATACATATATATATATATATTTATATTTATATGTTGGATGATTTGATCGATAATTCCATCTGGAATTAAGATCATTGTGTGAACACCGACATGCTTTCATTTGATAGTTAAATCACAGACTATCAAAGTTTTGACCATTTTAACGTTGTTAATATAGAGAGACCGGTTGGATTCTTATCCAAAGAACCACTCTGTATTGGCATAAGCATTATGAATATGCCAAAGAAAATTGAAGACGGAGTAAAGTGCAAGGGCTGTTGTATAAGTCCTAGGTAGAGATTGCCTAGGATGGATGTACTGAATAGTGCCTTCGGTTTCGTTCAATCCCAGAATGAACGTAAATGGACGAATGTCTGACAAAGTATTTCCAATGATCGAATGGATTGGTCTGTATAAATATATATGGTTGCAACGGATTTATTCCCTTAGCATAACATCCAGAATATTTGTGTAAACCAATTAATGATTAACGGATTTGATAATGTGGCATTCAAAGTGATCGTGTTATCAATGAATGGAAAGTAATCGTAACCTCTGGCCTCAACAACCGGTAAATGACAAAAATCGGATAGGCAGCATGGCTAAGTCGGTCGCACCAAAGTAGGGTGTATAATCACCTATCTAGAGAATATTCATTTGCTTCTTTAATCTATCAATGTTGTCCCATATATATATACGGGAAACGGTTGTTGATCCTAACCGTTGGTGATGTACATTCGATACACTCAAGCGAAATGAGTGGTCGGTCATGTGTGGCTGAGTTACAAGATGTTCTTGTTGAACTCCAGTGTATCGTTCCTAGAGTACACTGATCGGAAGGTGGTTCCATACCTTGTCATAGTTGGAAATCCATTACCCAATACGTGCTTGCGGTTTTGATTGTATACTATATGTAGAACGTGAGATGAAAGCGTTTCTGCTAGATAATTATTATACTGTGGTTGATAAACATTATTATAATATCAAAAGGTTTTTGATATAAAGATATTTTGGATTCTCATAAGGGAAAAACCCATTCCGTTATACAGAGTGGTCTTATGAGATATCGTTTACTTATTCAAACTGTTTTAAACTGCTTTACTCATACCAGTCCCATGACTGACCCGGAGTTTACTTTGTTTTGTTCTACCTAAACTCTTGGGTGCCTAAATTTGTACGGGCAGTCAAGTAGTTCAGGATTTTACAGATACACTTGGAGAGCTTGGAGCAGGAGGCTTCAAGATTCTATAGCTATTATTATTTCCGCTGTTGTTGTAAGTGTTGTACTCTGAAATGTTATTGTATACATATACTGTTTGCATTTCAAAAGTTATGTTATATTTTATTCATTCCGCTGTGAGATTCGTGGTTACTCTGATGATGATGTCCTTCTTCTTCTTCTATTCTAATAGCTCTATCTTATCCATCCTCACCCTCTATCTTCTTTCCATTAATTTCTTGAATTTCCAGTGCAATTTGGGGTTGGACTTGTGTTATTTGGTCAGCTCAGATTGGACCAGATTTTCGGATCATTACACTTAACTTACATTATTTATAAAAGTGAAATTCAACACATTTGAATTTGGGATGGCGGGTTGAAATGATATATACCCATAAGAATTTAATTTACGGATTGAAGCGATATATATCCATATCTCTTACCTAGGTAGAAAATTATATACGGACACTGTTGGTCTATTTTGAAAATATTTTTCCAAGTTTAAATATGAGTATAGAGTTTTCTTAATACTTTAAATTAAGAAAGGTTAAAAAAAGATTTTGAGTTTATTGATAACTTAAGTTGTTCAATGACTTAATTGAAATGAAATTGCAAAATTAAGCTAAATTGATATAAAATGTACTTAGAAAATTGATTAAATGAGTTTATATCAAAATTTATTAGGATAATGGAACTAAATAATTGTTTTGATAATAATCAATGAAATGAATGGTTTGAATCCTAATACAATTGAAATTAATATTTGAAATTGATTAAATTTAAAATTTGAGATTTAATATTCATGAAATGAAAGAAAGTTGATTTAAAGAAAAATTGAAACCTTGAGAATTTAGTTGAAGTAATAAAATTTGAACCTAACTTGAGTAATATCTATAATGTATTGAAATTTGAATATACTGTTAAGTTGGAATTAAATTGAAGTGAAGTTTTGGTAACTGAGTTGATTATAAATTGAACATATGGATATATGGTTCGGATTGGATTAGTATTCAAAATTAGATTTTTAAACTGCTATTATTTTATATATAAAACTAATTTATACTATTTTATATAATTTTTTTATAACTATTTATATTATACTTAATTATTAGACATCTTATAATTACTTTAAAATTCAATTATTTTATTTAACTACTACATTATGTATTTTTATAATCATTTTAACCAATTTATATTATAGAAATCTATTTATTATTGAATTAAACTAGCTTAAATTATATTAATTATTTTAGATAAAAGTTTATTTCCAATCGAAGCTATTAGATCCAAAATGTTAATATGAAAATTTTGAATAACGATAATTGTTATATAAAAATTTGAAATCAAATGTAATTCTTGTTAACGAACTATTTGTAAATATAAAATCTAAAATCTTGAATGAAATCAAATAATGAATCAGTTGAAATAAAATTTGTTACGTTTGAATATTTGAACTTAATTGTTTATAAAGCCAATATTTGAAGTTAATTGATTTATGATATTTTAAAATATGATTTCAAATATAAATGACCGCTGTGTGAAAAATGTAAATATTTGGTAGTTAAAGAGACCGGAATCGGATACTGTCATACTCTCTGCCAATACCGAAAACCACTTTAACGACTGTGTTCGTGGTGGAGAATCTAGAATGAAGTAGGTTGGTTTGGCGAACGCTACTGGAATGAAGTAAGAGAATGATGATGGATGTCTTTGACCTTCGGGTCATAATTAAAACGACTAAAACATGTGCTATATCATGATTAAATGAGGTTGAACCTCCTATCATACGCATTTCTTCGAACTATATCTATTACAATATGCCATAAACTGCCTAACACAACGCAAAAAAATTGTTGGCACATGCCAAAAAAATGTTGGCATAGGTCTTTGGCAGCGTTTTTAGGATGATGTAATCTTCACCGTTGCTGCAGACCTCAAAGGCAACATTTTGACTATCGACGGCAACACAACAAATATTGTTACATTAGAACCCTTTTTCGGTCTATAGAGACATCCTTACGTTTCTGTAGCAACATCCAAAAATGTTGCTATAGATATTTATTTTATTTATATATTTTGTGGGGCCCGTTGGGCCCATGCCCCAACTCACTTCCATCCTTACGACAAAACTTTGTATGACTATTGCAACATTATTTCAGCAACATTTATAACTCAATGACAACACTATGTTAGAGATACTGCAACACTACACTAACACTACTGCAACACTACACTGAAAAGACATTAAAAGGCACAATATCACATAAATACTTGCATAATACACATTACAATTTGTACAGTACTTATAATTGCATAAACATCATAATACGCAATACACAAACATCACAATTTGTCAACAACTACAGTCGGATTTTCATAAATGAGACTAAGAGCTATTGTCTTCACCCGTATTTTCATTGTCGCTGGACATGGTTGCAGAAATTAGTTCGTCTAGATTCAACTCCGGGTTAGCATCGCTATAACAACCTGGACTTCCCCGCCCTCCGAATCGACCGTAAGGCCCGATCCGGAAGCCAAAAATCATCAGATTATTAACTTTGAGCGCATAACACATCAGAACAAAAAACATAAGACTTTTATTAACATTATATAAATGTTACATCAGAGTATAGAATATCAGAGTACATCGAAAATAATACAGCGGAAGATAAATTTTCAATAAATGTAATGCAATGCTCAGCGGAAGACTATTAATGCTTTGGACACAGCTTTAAGCTTCAATCCAGAATCCTGCTCAATAAAATAATATGCAAAACAAACTACTCGACTGCCTATGTGGAAAATGTGGGCACCCGAATTTGCAAGGGGAAAACAGACTACGAGTCAGTCATGGGATTGGTATGAGAAACTCTAACAGTTATAAACAACTTATATAAAATATGGCATATCAAGGGACCACACCGTATGTCATGGAACGGGTTTAACCCCATGAATACCAGTGCATAAACAACAACCAATAATAGACATATGGATCTACTATGATCAAACAACATACAATCCTCAATATACCCATTTAGGTTTAATCCCCACATTTAGATTTTCGAAATCCAATTCACTTTATAGAAATTATTCCTTTGGACTTTATTTCTTGATTTCTCATTTCCAATCATTTGAAATACATATCTAGCTTTCATAGCAAAATAGATTTCACTTCAGGATCTCAAACCAAAATCTTTGGAAATATGAATTCCAAAACATAACAATGCATACAAAAAGTATGCAACCAAATATCGGGAGAATTTTCTCCCCTCAGACAAGGCAAAGGGCACGCACCTAAGCAACTCGATATATTTATATATTGTTGACCCGCTTTTTAGTCAAAGCAGTCACACATAGAATTTCTAGTAAACAATACGCTCAAGTATTGGGAACATTGTTAGAAGCCATGGAGCGATTTGGTTGAAGTCGCATCACAGACAAAGATTAGCCTGAAACTCCTATCAGACGACCTTTTTTGGGCTCGAAAACATCAATTATGGAGCTAAGCTCTGTAACTCTTGTAGCTCTCTGAATCGTCTTCAAGTCAAGCTTTCGTTTGGCTAAAACGGACTTACGGTTTGAAAGTTATGTCCGTTTCCGTGAACGCATGCAGAACCAGAAACTTGGATTTGGAAATTTGGCATCACCCTCAACCGGTTCGGATCAGATGAACTGGGTCGGTTCGGTAAGGAAGACCCGACCCGCCTGAAGTATTCTGCACTGAAGTGCTTCCACTCTTCGGACCGGAGACATCAACTCGGTTCGGATCGGACCCGAACCGATCCCTTGGTCCTTCTTCTGCACACGAAGTTTTGACCTATTCTCTTGCCATAACCGCCTCCTACAGATGCAGATCGGATGACACCTGTCTCCACACGACTTGGTAACCGCTGCTCTACTACTTCCGAGATCGCCTCTGTGCTCGCCACATGGCACACCCGATCTGATCCTCTCAGGAGCCTCTCTGCGCCTATAAATACACCATCATATGGCCATTTAAAGGGACTTTTTGGCTACTCCAACACTTGGCCTCCTTTATAACCAAGCAAGGACATTGCTCATCACTTTAACACGAGGAATTCGTGTACAAATTCATTCTCTAATCTCCTCTTCTTCATTGTAACACAAGGCTATTGTGTATAAACCGCAAACAAACAGTATTGTAATAGCTTCTTAGGATTTAAGAAACTATAAAGTGGACGTAAGCTTGGATTGAGCCGAACCACTATAAAAATCTTGTGTGTCTCCTCTTATTTTATTGCTTTTTCTGTATTAATCCGTGATTGTAGGTTTTCACATAGCATTTGGGTGTTAGTGCCATTTTTTGGTCTAACATTCTTGGCACGCTAGGAAGGGGGCACATGACAACTTCAACTACTGCTTGGATTATTTGACTATTATATCAATGGTCAAACAAAAGAAAGACGGAACCTTCTCTCATGCTGAGAACGTTGGCACTGAAGGCGCAGGGAACGAGGCGAGCTAAGAGGCTTCCTCTCATGAAAATTCGTCAGCATACCTGACTAGAGATGAAATGGATGGCGTTCTCACTGAATTGAGAGCTCAAATGGAAAGTCAAGATGATCTCCTACGCAAACAACAGGAGATGATCAACCAATTCTTCACTCGGATGGAAGGTAGGCCGAGCGGCAACGCACAACTCACTGGAAATAACATGGAAACTGCTCGAGCAGCTAAAGCGAACCGGATCAGATCGGTCCTTATCCAACCCGAGCACATCACAGCAAATCAGAACCCAGTTCAGATGGAAATAAGGGGCAATCCACATCAGGTCGGATCGGATCCGATCCGAACCGCAGCATTACCTGAGCTCGGGGGCAGCAACTTCCCCTCTGGAAATCATAGCACGGGTCGAGCACGGCCCACGTCCGCTCCGATTCAGATAGAACCCACGCGAGTGCAGCAACACAAAGCAGCTCAGAATGGCAACCAAGCATCGGTTCGGATCGGGCCCCACGAACAAAACCAGTTCGGCCTCCACGACCCACAGCATGGGGGCACCTCCGATCCGATTCGAATGGCCTTCCAAGCTCCCCGTACTTTTCCGCATTCTTCTGGACCCAACGTTGGGGCCACTAGCTCTGACCTCGGCAGCTTGCAACCGCTCTTTGAAGGCGATTGGCTCGCCAATCTAATTGGACGCCTCTCGAGAGGCCGCACATATCAGAATGACATGGATGATGTCAATCACAATCCGTTCACACAGGAAATCAGGAATTCTCACAATCCCCCAGATTTCAAACTTCCACAATTGGAGCCCTACAACGGCAGGACGGATCCTACCGTGCATCTCATGCGCTACAAATGACACATGGAAGTTCAATCGGCAGCGGAAAACGTCATGGCAAAGTGCTTCCCTCTCTTTTTCACAGATAAAGCTGTTATGTGAATTCGACAGCTGGAATCTGAATCGATCAACAGTTGGGACATGTTGGTCGCTCGCTTTATTGAACAGTTTCGGGTCCACATTGCTCGACCTAAGAATGTCATGTCGCTTACTACAATCAAACAGGTTCAACGTTGCAGCAACATCAGTTGATCGACCTGAGCAATCTATGGTATTGATGGCGGCCGTATTCGGCGTTTTGGACAACTCGGAGTTCAAAAAATCCTTGTACTGGGACCCACCACGGAATCTCAGCGAATTCTACCTTGAATCGGATAGATTTCTATGTGAAGAAGACGCAATGTCCGAAAAGAAAATTCTCGATGTCAACATGCTTAGAGACGGAGAACCGTCTGATTCTGGAAAAGGCAAAGGGAAAGTTGCTGTCAAGAATGACCGCAACACTCAGCCCCGGAGAGGGCCTAGATATGAAAAGTACACAAAACTCAATTCAACCTTGACTGACATCTACGTGAACGCAAACAGTGATATCTCCTATCCAAAGCCTCCCAGGAGGGAGCCATCGTAGAGAGAACGCGATTCTGGAAAATACTGCATATTTCGTGATATGGACAGTCATGACACAAATGACTGCAGGCATCTTAGAAATCTGATTGAGGAACGGGTTAGACGTGGAGAGCTACCCGAGTATGTGAAACAACCGACAGCGCTTGCACCTGCGCTACCTCCACCTGCTCCCCGGAGAGGGAATGATCCTGGACTGAGCTCTCGTGGGCTCATCATCAACTGATCTGGATTGGATCACTCTGCATTTTCAGCATTTCTTAGGATTTAAGATATGTCTCTTTGCTTTCTTTAGGTTTTCCGATTGGCTAAATCGGAGTACACACGTTCAGGGTTAGGATTTAGCTCCAAAACGTGCTCTGGACTCGATGACAAACCAATCAGGATTTGCTTTGGTTTTGTACTTGGAATTGAATAAGGAAGGACTTTCCGAGCATGGATTATGTTTGGCGAATTTAAGTGTCTTGTCAGGTTGTGGCAGGATTCTCAATCTCAATTAAAGTATGGCTTATTCTTGTCTCGAACCCCTAGGCATGGATTATGCCTAGGGACATACTGTTTTGTCAGGTTTTGGCAAGTATAGCTCTATCTCGGCATGAGTATGGATTGTAATCACTAGGATGCTTAAGTATGGATTATACTCCGAAACGACGAACAATCTTGTCAGGACTGGGCAAAGGAACTCAATAAAACTCGAGTATGGCTTATGCTCAGTTTGAATTTCCTGGTATGGCTTATACCCGGAAGGTTAGGTCCCTCGCCAGGTTTTGGCAGGATGATTCGAACGTCCCTCAAGTATGGTTTATGCTCAAACAACTGCCCAAGCATGGTTTATGCTCGAAAGTATAATCAGTTTTATCAGGATTTGACACACCTTTTTGCTCTCTTTTCTTCGCAGGTATGGATTATACTTGCAGTTGGCAGGCCCGGCGTGGCCTTGGATTTCTTGGATTATCCAGAACACATCTTCCTTCGTTCATCAAGATATGTTCTAGGGGGAAAAATGTTGACCCGATTTTTAGTCAAAGCAGTCACACATAGAATTTTTGGTGAACAATACGCTCAAGTATTGGGAACATCGTTAGAAGACATGGAGCGATTTGGTTGAAGTCGCATCACATACAAAGATTGGCCCGAAACTCCTATCAGATGACCTTTTTTGGGCCCAAAAACATCAATTACAGAGCTGAGCTCTTTAACTCTTGTAGATCTCTGAATCAGCTTCAAGTCGAGCTTTCGTTTGGCTAAAACAGACTTACGGTTTGAAAGTTATGCCCATTTCCGTGAACGCATGCAGAACCGGAAACTTGGATTTGGAAATATGGCATCACCCTCAACTGGTTCGGATTGGATGAACTGGGTTGGTTTGGTAAGGAAGACCCGACCCGCCTGAAGTATTCTGCACCGAAGTGCTTCCACTCTTCAGATCGGAGACATCAACTCGGTTCGGATCGGACCCGAACCGATCCCCTAGTCCTGCTTCTGCACATGAAGTTTTGATCTATTCTCTTGCCATAACCGCCTCCTACAGATGCGGATCGAATGACACCTGTCTCCACATGACTTGGTAACCGCTGCTCCACTACTTCCGAGATCGCCTCTGTGCTCGCCACGTGGCACACCCGATCCGATCCTCTCAGGAGCCTCTCTGCGCCTATAAATACACCATCATATGGCCATTTGAAGGGACTTTTTGGCTACTCCAATACTTGGCCTCCTTTACAACCAAGCAAGGACATTGGTGATCACTTTAACACGACGAACTCGTGTATAAATTCATTCTCTAATCTCCTCTTCTTCATTGTAACACAAGGATATTGTGTATAAACCGCATACAAACAGTATTATAATAGCTTCTTAGGATTTAAGAAACTATAAAGTGGACGTAGGCTTGGATTGAGCCGAACCACTATAAAAATCTCGTGTGTCTCCTCTTATTTTACTGCTTTTTCTGTATTAATCTGTTATTATGAGGTTTTCACATAGCATTTGGGTGTTAGTGCCATTTTTTGGTCTAATATATATATATATTTATATATATATATATATATATATATATATATATGTGTGTGTGTGTGTGTGTGTGTATGCACCACCCACCATGGAGCAGGCTACATTGACGATGCATCATCCCATACCCTCGAGGAAGACTTACACTGCCATCTTACACATATTTTTAGTCGTCCGAGTTATTCGAATTTTTAGCCACATACTAAATCATTTCATATCCCGAAGTGGGGAAAATCGTTTCACAACATAATAATCACAAGTACTTTCAAACTGTAGTACTTTACATCAGCAATTCACACATATGATCAGTCACAATTAATCATATAACCTTTGAGCTCATACATCTCAAAGAAGGGTGTTAAGAAAGAGAATAAATTCTCCGCCACCAAACAAAGATATCATCAATAGAAACTAATCGGTTATGTGCTGAACTACAATGTAAAACCATAACTCTTTTCGAAATCATTTCAGAAACATCGGGCTTAGCCCACGAAATCCTTTCTGTTTTATAAAACAATCCCTATCCAAAATCAGGAAAACATTTCTTTTCACTTAAGAAAATTTCATTTCAAAATCATTCATTAAATTTGAAATGAACTCGACAACATCGCTAAACATCTCATAGTCAAATTGTGAAGTGTTTCACAAGATGTTAGCACACAAATATTTCTACCCAACCCAATGCTAAATGTAAAAGCATATTTTACTCATAAACTGGTCAAGCACAACCCAAACAGTCAATCAATCACAATCAATATTAACAACCAAGTATATTTGGTTTATACCACATCTCATGTTTTGGTAAATTTAATTGCCATTCATTCATTCAAATCTAATTAAAGATCTATTAAAACTCTTCTTACTTTTAATCTCTGAAATTCATTACTTAATGATTGTTCAACTTTTAGGAAAATTAATCCTGTCATTAACTAGGTTAAAGACAAATGTCATATAAAACACCATTCACAATAAACCCAAAATCATCTTCCATTTAATATAGAGCCTTCACGGGAATCCGATCAGTCGTAATCGATAAAAATTTCCGTATCAAACTAATACAATAAGTGGAATAACGGCAAGGCCTTTTAAATTCCATAAATAGTAGCGGTCTTCATTCACAGAAGGTCAACTTGATTATTATTAAATCAAATTCCATTCAATTCCAATTTGGTTTATTAAATTGGAAATCTCTGTTAAATGCTGAAATATGTGAATTATCGAAACTGAAAAGTCACAAACGAAGGTCGAACGGTCCGGGCTCCGACCGGGAAAAAGCCTGGATCAAACTAGATTGTGGACCGAGGTCTTCCGGTCCACAGGCAAAAATCAGTCAACTGGTCCATTTCTGACCAGTCGACTGGTCAGAAACTGGGTTTCTGCCCACTTTGATACCAGTCAACTAGTAAGAAATGACCAGTCGACTGGTGGCGGTTAATCAACCCCATTTTCTCTTTTTTTTTCTTTTCTTATGTGAATCGTTTCCGGTGAACCATGGAGGATACGCACTTGATCTAAATGATAATAAGGCCTCATAAGATCGTCGAAACAACTCAAGAACATAAATAAACATGCATAAACATATATGCATGAGATTGCAATGATTTTGGTTATGAATTCAAAAGTGAACCAAATTCCAAGCCAAAGCAATCAAATACAATACAAGCAAATTGTGAAGTCTTAGAACTTGTCAGTGCGACAACGAAGCTTCACATTACCGCCTAAACAACTCATAGCATATGAATTAGATTGTGTGGATGATTCTAATCATAATTTCTAATTTAATGAAAACAAGAACACATGAAATCAACTAAGCTACACTAGCCTACCCATTTACTAGCATATCATCAACCAACAACCATCTCATAACTCAAACAATTGACTAGCGAACAATTAATCTTAATCTAGCCCTTTTTAGTGAATTGTTTCTCACCTTTGCTTGCTAAAGCAAGAAATTGAATCAACGACAAGCTAAGGCAACCTCTCTTCGATCAAAACACATGAATCTTCAATCTATACACACAAAAAACCAATTTCCTAAGAGTTAGGTTTAGGAAATCATAAGAAATTGAAGAGGAAACAAGATGGAGAGGAAGATGGAGAAGCTTACACAAGTTGTCTCTCCAAATTAGCACTTGATTTGTGCTTGGAATCAAGAACCCTAGCTTACGAAATTTGGATTTCCCCTTCCTCACCCCCATTTATATTTCTTTTGAAGTGTTAGAATGAATGAATGGGAGAGGGCTGATTGGGCACTTCTAAGTGGGCTAAGTTGGCTAACCAAGCCCTTACCAAGGTGCCAAAATTTTAAAGCTCAGAATATATCAAAGTTTATACTTTTCGAACTCCTAAACGTCATTTTGGACTCAATGGAAGTGGTTTCGAGTCCAAATTCATCTGTATGAAAAATGTGACTTTTGGACACATATATTGATTTAAAAGTAGAAATTTTAAATTCTGACGTATTTTCCTATAAAATTATATTAAAAATAAATTTTAAATTTGTTCCAAAATCTCAGGAATGTGACACTCCCCTACTTAAAATCTTTTCGTCCCCAAAAAGGAACGAAGACGTAAGTTTGTTATTTAAAATATATCCTTTTAAAATCAATTTTGAATTTTTTTTCCTTATTACGAATATGCTCTCTCATATACGTAATACTCTTAACTCACTCTAGGGTATTACTAACCTCATCTCTAATCAATTTCTCATTCTAGGATACTACTGATCCCATCTTTAATGAGTATTCTTATGGGATAATAATAATCCTATGTCTAATGAGTCTTTTATTCTGTTCTAACGAGTTGTACCCCAAAGATTAAAGTTAACCAAGGCTTTGATACCACTTTGTAACAACCTGAATTTCTCCGCCTTTCGAATCGACTGTAAGGCCCTATTCGAAAGTCGGAAATCATTGAATTATTAACTTTGGGTGCACAACACATCATAACAAACAACATAGGACTTTTATTAACATCATAATATTGTTACATCAGAGTACAAAATATCAGAGTACATCGAGTATTATACAACGAAAGATAAATTTATAATAAATGTAATATAATGCTCAGCGGAAGACTATCAATGCTCTGGACACTATACAAGCTAATAGCTTGTGGCATAGACACGAAGAACTCAAAAATATCTCACATTTGCTTGTTAGGAGCAAGAAATCAATCAAATGACAAGCTAGAACAACCTCTCTTCGATAAGAACACTAAAATCAACAATTTATGATCATATGAACATATTTCCTAAGAATTAGGTCATAGGAAATGTAACACCCCACGTCCATTAACGTCACTCACAAGGGGAATGAATTTACTTCCATGGAGCGTATTTAGTGTATAGAACATAATATAACAAGATAGATACAAATAATGGTACTTGAAAGATTTAAAACAACTTTTATTGCAGCGGAGAAATAGTTTGATTACGACAACTTCATGAACCAAGTACATTTAATATCCATCCTGACAAATTTGTTTTCTGAATACATAAAGTAAAAAAAACATAAACCCCAACACAAGTAGCCATAAAAGAGATGAGCTGAACTTTACTTTCAGCAATCCAAGCACTTCCAAAAGAGAGAGAAAGAGATCCAAGATCAAGCTCCACTAGTACTAGTCCCACCCTGAGAACCGGTTGGGGGGGGGGGGGAGGAAGAAAAGAGGCGAAAACAAGGGGGTCAGACATAAAGTCTGGCGAGTATAATAACTTTAACAATATAATTATTAAAGTAACTAGGATAAGGCATAAACTGGTAGAACAAGGTATGACTGTGAAACAAGTGGGCATGACAGAGCAATCGGGAAGAGTATTCTGGCGTTAATCTCGTTCCTAATCACTATAGGATAATTACTACACTACACCAATGTTAATTACACCGCACCATTACTAGTCACCCTAAAAGTTGATCCCGCCTACAGAACATAACAATGATAATGGTAGTTTCGTGTACCCCTAGTTACCTTCATAGGTGCCTCCTGCCCCTATCTCTACTAGTTGTACCCACTATCCCCATGAGATCGGCTCGCTAAATCGTAGATACCCGTGCTAGTCCCACAGTGGGGTGTATCACTCCCCAAAGTGGCAACTTGAAACCACCAAAGATGCACGACTTATATCTACATGATGCAACAGCGTCTAACCTACCAGCCCGGACCCATGCACGCACATGACCCCGTTGGACTTGCGTTGCCCCCACTAATCCGTTTTGACCTCTTACAATCAAACCCAGTAATCGTGTCCCTTCCTCGACTTGGGTCGAGCTCACAAATATACTTAATGGATTACTGGTTTGAAAAGGGTCCCCACAAAAGCTTTCCACCTAGGCTTGGTCCCCACTAGAATTTTCCCACTTAACCCCATTCTTATTCATGTCTTCTTACATGTTTCAACTTGGTTAAGTGTTTCTAATCGTATTTCTTAAGCCACCCAAGGCACCCACTTAACCCCCATGTCCCACCACATGTTTATCTGGTTAAGTGTTACTTAATTCATTATAACCGTAACATTGTAAAGACCTCCCACATTAGACTGACATTTGCGGTTGTTGGATTTGCCGGACGGGTCCGGGCAGTCTTATACCGCAAACTATTCGAACCTCGTGTCTTTACAATTGTTACGCATCTAGTTCATGCCTTTGACCTCTCACATTAGACTACCGTTTGTGGTTGCTGGATTTGCCGGACGGGTCCGGGCAGTCTTATACCACAAACGAGTCTAACCTTGTGTCTTAGGCGGTTAATTATTACACATCTTTATTTATCCCCAAATTGGATTAATGTCCCTATTCAAATTTGTCAATAAGTACCAAATTCATTTATGCCCATAATTGTCACCTCAATTATGTCCATAAATTATAGGTATACAAATTATACCTATTAATGTCTCAAATTAATAATATGCCCTTTTAAGGCCATTTTATGCCAATCCACAATTATGCATTTTTAATATTTTCCCATCGACCCCACGCTATTCGTACGTTTTAATATGACATATGTTAGACTCGCAATAGTCTAACTTATAAAAGTAAGAACAACGTCACAACTTGCATAACACATAAAATAGATCTAAGAATCATGACATAAGTTTACATAGCCAATAACTTGCATATATGTGTATGGTTTTCCTATAACTTGCATATGAACAAACTAGCATATGATTCTCATACAAAACTAGCATAGGTTATTTTCATAACTATGTACTGCCATGGATCTAGATATAAATCTAAACATAAAGGTGTGAACTTGCATATGGATCTAAGCATAGAGATGTGAACTTGCATATGGATCTAAACATAAAGATGTGAACTTGCATATGGATCTAAACATAAATATTAATGCCACATGTTTGCATATAAACTAGCATATGTATCAACATGATTCACATATGTTTTAACATCCCATCTTGCATAAGATTCACATATGTCTTAATATCCCAAACTTGCATAAGATTCATATATGTTTTAACATCCCAATCTTGCATATAATTCATATAAGAATATATAGTCCAACATCACAAACTTGCATATATAAGAACATGTAATCCAATATCACAAACATGCATATAATTCATATAAGAACATATAATCCAACATCACAAACTTGCATATAATTCAACATCACATGATTCAAAATCATATTCATATAATCCTAATTATAACTTATCATAATTAAATTAATTAATTATTTTGTGAAAGATATTATACTCACAAACAAAAGAATAGTCTTGTCTTTCTGGGATATGTATTCTGAAACTGAATTGCTCGCCTTTGGTGTAGGCTAATTGTTATTTAAATTTTGATTTGATTTTGATTCTTGCTTTAATCTTGTTCTTGAGTTGAAAGAGACGGCGGCTACTTTAGGTTCTCCATTGACAGCATGGCGGCTCTTGGTATGAATTAGTATGATTTTAGGTTACTTATATAGAATTTTAATTGATTAAGAGCCCTCCGATTAACCTAGAATCATTCAAGACCATCCAGTCAAGATAGAATAACACCTCAGCCCTAATGACTCAGCAATAGGTCAAAATAGCGTTATCTTTCAGATCTGCCCGAGGGGAGGGGCAAGTCGACACCCAGGTTGACCTGCATTAGTAGGCCGACCCCCCGGTTGACCCCCTGGTCGACCTGGTCCTTGGGCGGGAGATTTCCCACCTAGCCTGCTCCCCTGTTTTGAATTTGAATTTCTGAACTGTTTATTTAAATTCTGAAACTTCTAAAGGCCATAACTTCTTTATACAAAGTCCAATTCACACAAACTCGGACTCTATCTCAAGCAGAATTCCGAGATGAACGCAATGGCGCAACCCGTTTCCCTTAATTCTCAAATTTGAAATTAAGTATTCTTTAATTTTAAAATTTAAAATCACGGGGTGTTACATTCTCCCCTCCTTAAAGAATTTGGCCCCCGAAATCTCCAAGTTAAGGATAATGTATATCCTAACATCCAATTATCCATCTACTCAACCATCAAACACAGGCATCCATTGTCCTTACAAGATTTCTAATGCCGTATGAACATATGCAAAAGTGTGTGTATATGTTCCTTGTCTAATGCAAAATAAGGCGGTCTACTGATTCAGTTGTCCTCCTTAATGCAAATCACGATAGTGCCATGCGTCCATGTATGCGAAAGAATCCTGTCGAAACATATTATTTCTACATGTGTGCACAACCATTCATCAAAATGCAACATCCATGTGATAACACAACCATTACACATCCATAAATTAGATACACACATACATTTATATGTAATATGAAGGTGATTGAGCCGATCTAGTGCCTAAGGTGTGTGTACATGCATCCACGAGCAACCACTAGCAACCACCTGCATCCATTTGCATCTACCAAACATAACATGTCTCAAACACATGTTTGCAACCATAGGGTTCTTCCTAACTAAAGATCGAAGATGTCACCGCAAAGATAATACTAAATGATAGGACATGTATCAACAAAGCGGTAGAAATAGGAGAAAATAAAACATACCCTCAAAAAGGAAAGGGTACAACGTACGCATCTTGTCTTCTGTCTCCCAAGTTGCGTCTCTTTGATCATCTCCCCATTGCACTTTGACCAACTTGACCTCTTTATTGCGTAGCTCTTTGACCTCCGATCCGAGAATGCGTGTAGGAGCTCGTCTAACCGTGGCATTACGCTCTACTTCCACTTCTTCGAGCGTGCTCGGCTCCACCACTTCCGCTGTATCATGTAAACACTTACGCAAATGCAAAATGTGAAACACGTCATGAATTCCACTGAGCTTCTCTGGTAACTTTACTCCGTATGCCATCTGCCCAATCCTCTTTGTAATTGGAAAGGGTCCTAGGAACCTCGGTGCCAACTTCCCTACTGATCCAAAACGTACTACATTTCTCGATGGTGACACCTTAATAAAAACATGTTCCAAACCTCGAACTCAAGATCAGTTCATCTCTTATCAGCATATGATTTCTGTCGGTCCTGTACCGTCTTCATTTGCCGTCGAATCAGGTCTATCTTCTCCGAAGTCTCCCTAATCATGTCAGGCCCAAGCAAAACCTTGTTCGTGGATTCCCACCAACAAGTAGGTGATCGGCACGATCATCTATAAAGGGCCTCAAAAGGTGTCATGCCAATGCTAGCCTGAAAACTATTATTATATGTGAACTCCACTAATGGAAGATGTTCCTCCCATGTCCCTCCAAAGTCTAAGATGCATAGCCTCAAAAGGTCTTCTAGAATCCGATGTACTCTCTCGGTCTGGCCGTCCGTCTGAGGGTGATAAGAGGTACTTAAGCATAATAGTGTTCCAACCGCCTCTTGTAAGCTTTTTCAAAATTCGCTTGTGAAAATGAGATCTCTATCGCTCAAAATGCTAGAGGGTATGCCGTGCAGATGAAATATCTCTCGAAGGTAAGCAGAGGCTAACCATGCGGCGGTCCTTCTACTCTTAACGGGAATAAAATGGGCACTTTTGGTATGTATGTCCACAATTACCCAAATCCCCGTATTACCCTTCCTTGATCTTGGTAACCCATCTACAAAATCCATGGAAACACTTTCCCATTTCCACAGCGGAATCTCTAAAGGGTGGAGCAAACCTCCGGGCTTCTTTAGCTCCACCTTTACTTTCTGGCACACTAAGAATCCAGAAACGAACTCATCCACGTCCTTCTTCATTCTTGCCCAAAAGAAAACTCGCTTCATATCCTTATACATCTTGTCACCACTAAGATGTATGGTCATTTTAGAGCGATGTGAGTCTTCAATAATTGCCTTCTTCAAACTCTCGTCTTGGGGTACGCTAAGTCTCCTATCTCTACGCAGTCAGCCTCTCTCATATATAGCATATCTATTAAGATGACTCGAAGACTCCCCTCCTATAAGCTTCCTACTATCTCAACCAATTGTGGGTCATCCCGCTGTGCCTCTCCAATCCGACCCAAAAGTGTAGCATGCACCTCTAACGATGCCAGTAATCCAGGTACATAATCGACGGAGTGTCTGAAATCAAAGATAGGTATATACTCCAAACTCTGTCACTCTACAAACAAGGGACTTAGAGCCAACTTCTTTCTACTTAATGCGTCAGCTACAACGTTACCCTTACCAGGGGTATATGCGATCTCAAAATCGTAGGATGCCAAAAACTCCATCCACCTCTGTTGCCTCAAGTTTAGGTCCTTCTGAGAGAATAAGTACTTTAGCGACTTATGGTATGTATACAACTCAAACCTCTCGCTAAGTAAATAATGACGCTATGACTTAAGCGCAAAAACTATGGCAGCCAACTCTAAGTCATGGGTAGGGTAAATTTTCTCGTGGGCTTTCAACTGCCTTCCACCATAGCATATCACCCTTCCCTCTTGCATTAAAACTGCGCCAAGCCCTGTCCCGCAAGCATCGGTATTATAGTGAATGGCTTACTCCCGTCTGGCAAAACTAAAACTGGAGCTGTCGTCTAAGCCCTCTTTAGACGTTGGAAAGCATCATCACAGTTGATGTCCCAAGCAAAAGTCAATTTTTTTCGTTAACCGAGTGAGTGGGGCTGATATCTTCGCGAAGTCCTTAATGAACTTCCTATAATAACCAGCCAACCCTAAAAAGCTTCTTACATCTGTTGCGTTTCTAGGAATTTTCCAATCTTGGATTGCCACCACCTTCGCGGGATCCACAGCTATCCCTTCCTTAGAGACCACGTGTCCTAAGAACCTCACTTCCTTTCTCCAAAAGTGGCACTTGGAGAACTTATCTTTAAGTTGATGCGCTCGTAGGGTTTCTAAGACTTCCCTAAGATGTAGGGCATGCTATTCTTCATTTTTAGAGAAAATCAGGATATCGTCCACAAAGACTACCACAAACTTGTTTAGAAACTCCCTAAACATCCTCTCATTAAGTCAACAAAGTACGCGGGTGCATTCGTCAAACCAAAAGGCATGAAGAGCCACTCGAAGAAGCCATCAGGAGTTCTAAATGCAGTCTTATCTATGCTATCTTCAGCCACACTTAGCTGATGAAACCCTGTAGCCAAATCCAGTTGCGAGAAAACCAAAGCACCCACCAACTGATCGAATAAATCGTCTATCCTCGGCAATGGGTGTCTATTCTTCTTTGTTATCTTATTCATCTCTCTATAGTCCACACACAATCTAAGTGAACCATCAGCTTTTGTAGAAAAAACGACTGGAGCACCCCACTCCGAAATACTTCTTCTTATGAACCCCTTCTCAAGCAACTCTTTCACTTGTTTACTGAGTCCTCTTCTCTCTCTCAGAGCCATGTGGCGCACTGGTAATGCAACTGGCTTTGCATTATCTACTAAGTATATTCGAAAGTCTATCTCGCGCTTTGGGGGTAAACCTCGAACTTCATCGAAGACGTCACTATATTCACGGACCACACGAATAGATTCCAAATCATCATTCGATGCGTCAAGGTATTCTAGGTAGCTAAGCATTACCGGACCTCTAGGGTCACAAGAAATATCGAGGGTCTTTCCACAACGAGTCAACAATCTAACTACCCTTCTTTCACATTCTAGGATGGCACAGTATCTAACTAGCCAATCCATGCCTAGAGTCAAGCCGTAGCCCATGAAGCCAAGAACGAAGGCGTTGTATTCAAACCCAACGCCCAAGATAGACACTCTCAAATCCCAACAAATCATAGAAAGATGAGCCGACCCACTAATAGGATTTGAGACTACTATGGGATCCGTAACTAGACTAGTATTTAGGTGCAGTGTTTCAACTAACGAAGTAGATACAAACGAGTGTGACGCGCCAGAGTCAAACAAAGTACGAACATGATGATCAAACATAAAAACTAAACTTTCAACGTAAATGTTTCTACTTCTCTCCTGTCCTGGTGCCATGAGAGCATGAATCTTCCCTCTTTCCTGCCCTGGTGCCATGAGAGCCTAAATCTGCCCTCCAGAAGTGGACCCCATCCTTTTCCCTTGCCCCTGTTTCCTCGGGTAGTCTTAACTAAATGTCCTGCCTCTCCACAGTGGAAGGAGCCAGTCTTTTTTTTTTCTACAATCCTTGCTCAGATGGCCTGATGTCCCACAATTAAAGCACCTTTTCTTTCCCTTGCTATTGTTATCCTTACCACCTTTCTTGTTCTACTGCTGTGATTTCTTTTGATCCCCTTTCTTCTCCGGTGCCTTATTAGCATTAGCACCCTTCTCTTCTTCATGCATAAGCGCCATGTCAACCAATCTCTCAAAGGTATCCCCCATAAGAATGTGGGTAATAGCCAACCCATGTAGCGGCTCATTCAAGCCTTTAACGAACCTCAATGCCTTCTTCTCAGGTGTGTTCACCAAGTCTAAGCCAAATCTCGCCAACTGATTGAATTTGTTGACGTACTCCTTTATTGACAAATTTCCTTGCTTCAACGCTAAGAATCTTTCCATATATGAGTTCTCGTCTGCTCGTGAGAGAAATTTCATCTCGAACCTATGCCTGAAATCCACCCATGACTCCACTGGGCGCTCTCCATTCGTGACCTCCCACCAAAACGAGGCTTCGTCCTTCATTAACCAAGCAGCCAATTGGACCTTTCTGCCATCTTCTACCTCGAAAATACCAAATAGATCTTCCACCTCCTTAAGCCAATTTCGGGCTTAAACAAACGTCTCTGATCCATGAAAAGGTTTCCCGCCCATTGCTCGAAGGTCCTTGCATATCTTTGAAAAAGTATCAACGTGAGGCGGGGGAGGAGGAGGAACAACTGCAGCTGGGGGAGGAGGAACATTTGCTGGGCCGCAGCGTTGGCCGTAGCCTCTAAATACCTTCTAAACCAAGTTGGCATCGGTATGCCCTCCGGTATTTCAGGTGCCCCAGACATGCTGAAAAGAAAAAGGAAAGGGATTCAAAATGGAGAATCGAAAGAAAGATATATGGCTCTTAAGGGTTATGTTTTTAAAACAAACTCCTCTCTTGAAAATACTTTCCTTAAAACATATTTTTGAAAGTATTTCTATATAAAATGCTTTTGAAAAACAGTTTTTCAAAATTCATATCTGTTCTGGTAACCATCAGCTCTGATGCCACATGTAACACCCCACGTACATTAATGTCACTCACAAGGGGAATGCATTAACTTCCATGGAGCGTATTAAGTGTATAGAACAGAATATAACAAGACATATACAAATAATGGTACTTGAAAGATTTAAAACAACTTTTATTGCAGCGGAGAAATAGTTTGATTACGACAACTTCATAAACCAAGTACACTTAATATCCATCCTGACAAATTTGTTTTCTGAATACATAAAGTAAAAAAAACATAAACACCAACACAAGTATCCATAAAAGAGATGAGCTGAACTTTACTTTCAGCAATCCAAGCACTTCCAAAAGAGAGAGAGAAAGAGATCCAAGATTAAGCTCCACTAGTACTAGTCCCACACTGAGAACCTGGGGGGGGGGGGGGGGGAAGGAAGGAAAGAGGCGAAAACAAGGGGGTCAGACATAAAGTCTGGAGAGTATAATAACTTTAACAATATAATTATTAAAGTAACTAGGATAAGGCATAAACTGGTAGAACAAGGTATGACTGTGAAACAAGTGGGCATGACAGAGCAAACAGGAAGAGTATTCTGGCATTAATCTCGTTTCTAATCACTATAGGATAATTACTACACTACACCAATGTTAATTACACCGCACCATTACTAGTCACCCTAAATGTTGATCCCGCCTATAAAACATAAGAAAGATAATGGTAGTTCCGTGTACCCCTAGTTACCTTCATAGGTGTCGCCTGCCCCTATCTCCACTAGTTGTACCCACTATCCCCATGCGATCGGCTCGCTAACTCGTAGATACCCGTGCTAGTCCCACAGTGGGGTGTATCACTCCTCAACGTAGCAACCCGATACCACCAAAGATGCACGGCTTATATCTACACGATGCAACAACGTCTTACCTACTAGCCCGGGCCCACGCACGCACATGACCCCATTGGACTTGCGTTGCCACCACTAACCCGCTTTGACCTCTTACCATCAAACCCAGTAAGCGTGTCCCGTCCTCGACTTGGGTCGAGCTCACAAAGATACTTAATGGGTTACTAGTTTGAAAAGGGTCCCCACACAAGCTTTCCACCTATGCTTGGTCCCCACTAGAATTTTCCCACTTAACCCCATTCTTATTCATATCTTCTTACATGTTTCAACTTGTTTAAGTGTTTCTAATCATATTTCATAAGCCACCCAAGGCACCAACTTAACCCCCATGTCCCTCCACATGTTTATCTGGTTAAGTGTCACTTAATTCATTATAACCGTAACATTGTAAAGACCTCCCACATTAGACTGACATTTGCGGTTGCTGGATTTGCCGGGCGGGTCCGGGCAGTCTTATACCGCAAACGAGCCTAACCTCGTGTCTCTACAATTGTTATGCATTTAGTTCATGCCTTTGACCTCTCACATTAGACTACCATTTGTGTTTGCTGGATTTGCCGGGCAGTCTTATACCACAAACGAGTCTAACCTCGTGTCTTAGGTGGTTAATTATTACACATCTTTATTTATCCCCAAATTGGATTAATATCCCTATTCAAATTTGTCAATAAATACCAAATTCATTTATGTCCATAATTGTCACCTAAATTATGTCCATAAATTACAGGTATAAAAATTATACCTATTAATGTATCAAATTAATAATATGCCCTTTTAAGGCCATTTTATGCCAATTTACAATTATGCATTTTTAATATTTTCCCATCGTCCCCACTCTATTCGTACCTTTTAATATGACATATGTTAGACTCGCAATAGTCTAACTTATAAAAGGAAGAACAACGTCATAACTTGCATAACACATAAAATAGATCTAAGAATCATGACATAAGTTTACATAGCCAATAACTTGCATATATGTGTATGGTTTTCCTATAACTTGCTTATGAACAAACTAGCATATGATTCTCATACAAAACTAGCATAGGCAATTTTCATAACTATGTACTGCCATGGATCTAAATATAGATCTAAACATAAAGGTGTGAACTTGCATATGGATCTAAACATAAAGATGTGAACTTGCATATGGATCTAAACATAAAGATGTGAACTTGCATATGGATCTAAACATAAAGATTAATGTCACACGTTTGCATATAAACTAGCATATGTATCTACATAATTCACATATGTTTTAACATCCCATCTTGCATAAGATTCACATATGTCTTAATATCCCAAACTTGCATAAGATTCATATATGTTTTAACATCCTAATCTTGCATATAATTCATATAAGAATATATAGTCCAACATCACAAACTTGCATATATAAGAACATGTAATTCAGCATCACAAACTTGCATATAATTCATATAAGAACATGTAATCCAACATCACAAACTTGCATATAATTCAACATCACATGATTCAAAATCATATTCTCATAATCCCAATTATAACTTATCATAATTAAATTAATTAATTATTTTCGGAAAGATATTATACTCACAAACAAAAGAATAGTCTTGTCTTTCTGGGATTTGTATTCGGAAACTAATTTGCTCGACTTTGGTGTAGACTAATTGTTATTTAGATTTGAATTTGATTCTTGCTTTAATCTTGTTCTTGAGTTGAAAGAGACGGCGGCTACTCTAGGTTCTCCATTGATGACATGGCGGCTCTTTGTATGAATTAGTATGATTTTAGGTTAAGATTTAGGTTGCTTATATAGAATTTTAATTGATTAAGAGTCGTCCGATTAACCTAGAATCAATCAAGACCATCCAATCAAGATAGAATAACACCTCAGCCCTAATGACTCAGCAAAAGGTCAAAACAACGTCATCTTTCAGATCTTCCCGGGGAGGCAGGTCGACACCCAGATCGACCCCTTGGTCAACCTATATGGGTAGGTCGACCCCTTGGTCGACCTGGCCCTTGGGCGGGAGATTTCCCGCCTAGCCTGCTCCCCTGTTTTGAATTTGAATTTGAATTTCTGAACTGTTTATTTAAATTCTGAAATTTCTGAAGGCCATATATTCTTCATACGAAGTCCAATTTACACAAACTCAGACTTTATCTCAAGCAGAATTCCGAGACGAACGCAACGGCGCAACCCGTTTCCCTTATTTCTCAAATTTGAAATTAAGTATTCTTTAATTTTAATATTTAAAACCACGGGGTGTTACAGGAAATCTCACAAATCAAAGAGGAAGCGAGCTAGAGAAGATGGAGAAGATGAAGAAGCTTACTTAAGTCTCTACATTAGATTTCCTCAAGAATTGGAGCTCCAAGAACAAGTTAGGGCCTTAGGGAATTTTAATTTCCCTTTCCGTATCCCCATTTCTAATTTTCTAAGTGTTAGAATGAAATGAGGAAGAGAGAGGCTGATTTCGTTATATGGAGTAGGCTAGGTTTAGCCAAACCAAGACCTAACCAATGTGCCAAAACTCTGAAGCTCGGAATATATCTAAGCTTATATTTTTCGAACACGCAAACAACGTTTTGAACTCAATGGAAGTATTTTGAGTTCAAATTCGTCCGTATGAAAAATGTGAGTTTTCGACACATGCGCTAATTTAAAAATAGAATTTTTAAATTCTGACGTATTTTCCTATTAAATTATATTAAAAATAAATTCTAAATTTGTTCCAAAATCTCAGGGATATGACAATCGCCTAATTTTTTAAGCACCCAAGCCAAATTCTCTTGTACCTTCTCATTTACCTTGGATTCTAGCTATGCTTCCATTTCTTCAACAAGCCTTTGCCTTAAGTCCTTTATATAAGCATTTGTAAGAGCCTTGGCTGATTGTCTTGTACACTTTGCATGCCTCCCTATATGAAAAGGACGACCATGCATGTGATCTTCTATTCGAAATTACTGTTTCAACGGTACTTCCTCCTTCTCCACTGGCCATTGCCTTCTGAAGTAAGTCCTACAAAATAAAGCCACATCAAGATTACCCTACAGTAAATGCAGAAAATGCAGCAAATGCTTACGCATGGAGTGAAAGCAGCAAATGCTTACATATGGAGAGAATGCAACAAATTACCCTACAGTAAATGCTTACATATGCAGCAAATATGCACAAAAAATGCAGAGAAAGCCACATTTTGGAAAACAATTTGTTTGTATGCATGTAACTAGAAAAACATTTCGTAACATATATAATGGTATAAAATAAAAAAAAACAATGTTACATGCATAATCAAGCTATGGTTTTACATGTCTATCACGATGCCAAGTGCACAAATGTCATGAAAACAATTTCAAGTGCACAAATGTCACAAGTGCATGCACAGAGCACAAGTGCACAAGGTTACTGGTGCGAAACTCAAGTTTAAAATGTGTTTCAACAAATGTGCATACGACTCTTCATGGGAAGCTTGCTTTCTAATTGTTTTATAAAACGTGTAATTCTGTTGGCATTTTAGCCAGTTTCCTACATCATTAGCGAACAAAATATCCCATATATTTTAGCCAGTTTCCACTGCTTGACCTTCACATAACAAGGCTGGAGTGTAAATATTTGATAAATACAAAATACAGTCGTTATGTGCTTCAAACAGTGGCACTCAGTAGCCACCATCAATGTACCAAAGCAGACTAAATTTTTATTTTAATATATGATAGGGAAGCATTCATTATATAAAGAAAACAAAGTTAACCACATTTATTGCATTAAAAAAAGATACCCACGTTTGGCTTTAATCATACACAGGGAACAAAATTGCATATTTATTTTAATATTGCTCATTGACAAGTTGACACATCTATACAACGGAATCTATACTATAGCATGTGGCATGCAAAATAAAACATATAGTTCATGAGCAAACATGCACATCAGAAAGACATGAACAACGTGCAGCATGTACAAAACATAACAAAATTATTACAAAACTAAATTAACACTTACAAGTTTGTACTTCATTACTTTAGGACTAGACACATACTAACTTCCATTTGTTCTCTTACGACTTTTAAGAAAAAATGCTGCATCGGATGGTGTATCCTGATACAAGTTCAATAGATAGTTCAGCATACACTCTCTTTAGTAAAAAAGAATCTGGTCTAACTAGTTTGTGTCAATAGCTACCATGCTTTCTCATCTAAAAACTATAATTAATAAACAACTGTAAAGTACCACACACCATCTTATGACGATGTTGGGCGAATGATTTTGGATTAGTGGGGTGTGTGTCTTGATATGACTTACGACTTTCAGAATTTTTCTTGGCTCTTTTCTAAAAAATACACAAAAAGCAAAGTACTCGTATATCTCACAAAAAACCAAGTACTCGTTTATGATGCGAAATAAATAATATGTACGTATACCTGAATCTCCTCTTCTGCCCAATACCTCAAGAGCACTTTAAAGTCCTCCAGTGAGATGTTGTCCGACTTCCTTTCTAGCCTCTCCTCATCGGTCTTATAAGCTTTATAATAAGTTGTTTCTATGCAACTTTGTACCCCCTCTAACAGTCACGAATAGACTTCAACACCCAGTTTTCACATTCGTCGGGAATAATATACCATTGCTAAAATATAAATCAAAGATTAAAAAGAATAAATAAATCATAATTCAACTACATTATAGTTAATAGATCAATCTTACTTATTAAAGTAAATTTCAGCTACACTATAGTTAATAATAGATTACCTAAACATAATTCCATAGAGTTTGCTTCAACTTTTCAGGAACACCCGACCAAGATTTATATGTAAGTGGCACATCCCCTTTTAATGTTCCTAAAATTTGCTCAATTCAGATATTACTTTGTCATCATCTGAAACAAGTTGGAACCACTCATTCATCCCAGTTACAACTCTTTTGTCATACGCCCGTGTATGAACATTAAACATCTTTGTGACCTCTGAGTCTTCTAGGAACTTCATTTTTATCTTTAATTAAAATGAAAAGTCCCATCAAATATTAACATATAAATCTTAATGTAAATTCGATACTTAAATATTAATCCCATTGTATTATTAAATATTATTATCACATCAATTCAGTACCTGCTTCAACTTCTTCATTTTCAATGTTTGCCAAGTCATTCTCCGCCACATCCTTATTTGCCATACCACTTGCACTATATTTAGCAGCAATTTTCTTTTGTCGTTCCCACAGAGCCAAATAATCAGCCATTGTTCCTTGTCCCTCAACATCCTTCTTAGTTGAACTTACTAACAGGCTTTGGCTTGGGCTTGGGGTTCTAAACATATCATTTTCCTTTGTCTTACCAGTAGTTGAACGAGTTTGTGGTCTACTGACAGGCTTGGGCTTCTCAACTTTTTTAGTTATCTAAATTGCATATGTAAGTAGGAAATAAGATTTGATTTTTATAGTCATTATCTTCAAAAGCATAAAAAATACGATATGTAGCTCTCATACACCTTTCGTGGACTTTATGAAGTATCATCTTCACTATGCTCCTCATGGTCCAGATTATATTCCTTACTATCCTCATCCTTTTGCATCCTTTCTTTTCCTTTTCCTTTTTTTGGCTTGCATTTTCCGGTTTAGCTGAAATTACAGGCACACCTAGAGAAGCGAGAAGTTCAGTTTTCCTTATTAAATTCTCAGCTCTTTGTATTTCATAGTCTTTTAGAGATAGTGGAGGTGGTACATGAACATTCTACAATTATACAATTACTGGAAAATCATAGTAAGTACGCTGCAAGAGTGGTACAAAATATTCAAATTACAGTAAGATCATCATAATTAGAATTATTCAAACTTGATTTCAATTTTCATCTATATCTTCGTCTTCCCCTAGTTGAATATGTGATTCCAACTTCTTCTTTATAACTGATGAGTTCAGACTCACTGTTGAATCGCTGACTTTTGGTTATTTGTTTTTCTATGTCGTCTTCCGATGATTTACCGTAGCGACTGACTTTAGATTAAGAGTTTCACTGCTGGGTTCTGGATTATTCAGCCTTGCCGACTTCCGAGGAATTTTCACCTCAACTATCTTTTGATTCGTGGTTGCATTTTTGAGTTCTGGATTATTCAGCCGTGCCAACTTCCAAGGACTGTTCACCTCAGCTATCTTTGGATTTGTAGTTGTGTTGGGTTCTGGATTATTGAGCCGTGTCGACTTCCGAGGACTGTTGACTTCAGTTAACTTCTTGTTTTTTGTTCTGTTTTAGTTGATGAGTCATCATATACTGTCATTTTGGTGGTTTTGTAACTACAACAAATCATACAATGATATTATAATCATGATCTTTAAATGATATAATATCACAATCATTTTTTTTGCTATATCAAAATATCAAAAATCTGTAAGTGATATTATCTAGATATATATATATACACCTGTAACCATATTCAGTGGCCTTGCCCGAATGATTACATGCGGCTGCATTTGCTTTAGTGCCTCAACTGCAATATCAACAAAGCTGTAGATATAAAATTCCAAGTTGCCACCTTTGTTAGCTCCATTGACATACTCTGTGAGGTCTACATCATTCGTCGATGACTTCCACCCACCTTTCTCACCATTTTTTATATAAATCCCTCCTATTGTGTTGTACAAAAGGTCCTTCGTCACGAACTCCATGAACAGTGTGTAGGAGAAGTAGTCAGGATCAATGCCCTTTACTATGGTAAAGGTTCCACTAACATATTCTTCCTTTTGGAATGTACCCTTGTGATGAAATGTGAGATGCATGGATCCCCCCATCCTATACAAAATGTGTTTTGTGTGTGTCCAACAAGAGGAAACCTAAGAAAAGTCGAACTGTTAATACAGGCCGACCTAACAGTTTATAAGTAGTTTAAATTGAAACCGTAAAGTGATGTAAGAGAGAATTATACCTCAAAATAGATACCCTAAAGTAATGCTTGAACCCCCAAAATGAAGCCCTAATTGAACCGACGTTGAACAAAGCTTTAACCCTTAAATCAAAGCCCTAACTAAACTGAAATCGTTGAACAAAGCCGGACCCCCAAATAAATGCCCTAATCGAACTGAAGATTCAAAATGTTATTTTTGATTGCAAAAGAAAATGTTAATTAGTTATAGAAATTGGGAAGGGGGAAATGAAAATAAGACGGCGAGGTACTAAATGAATTGCGCCGAAGAAAAATTATTGTTTGGATCAGAAGTGACCAGGATTGATGAGATGTCATGTTCTACAACGTAGGATCCGATTCACGTAGATCGGTGCTAAGATATGGAAAGCTCTGCTATAGCAACATTATATAAAATGTTGCATCGTGTTACACTTGTTTAGTTAGGCCAACACATTTTTATGGCTAAGGTAACATACAAAATAGAACGTTGCAGTAGGACCAAAATATTATACCTATTGTCAAATTTTGGCTGGCAACGCCATGCAAAATCGTTGCATTAGGTCGTTTATGGCGTAGTATTACTTTGTAATTTGAATGGTGGCCAACCTTGAATATGGGAGTGTTGTTCGAGGTGGGCGGTAATCGCGGCTATTCGTTACCACCAGTCCAAGCGTGCATCGATAGAATCCTATTGTCGGTATTCCTCGTGTGCCTTGTCGTATTATCCTAATCGAGCCCCCTACGATTTTGATTTGTACCGTACCTATGGAGTGCCCTACGATTGCCACTAGTTTACGGTGGACTTTATGGTATCTGTATAGAGTACAATATTATAAACGATGTAAGGGTAAAAATGTAATCCCGCTTATGCTATTTTCAATAGATAGAGGTAAAGCCCTGTCGTATTATAATAGTATATTTAAACATAGACAATATTTACAAGAGTATGATGTCTAGTTTGACGGATCCTTAGAGGATGGAAATCCCAAACATCCTTTAAGTTACTGATACATTTCATTGAATATTTCACTTGAGTGGATTCACTGATATAAGAATGTTAATCCTGATCCTATTGTTTTGTTTTTGCATTATTGTTCGGGTCAGATCGAGTATTGCAGTATTGAGATTTCACCTTTCAAAGCTAGAGACTATTGAAGATATCACCTCTATCTATTTGTTATGGTTATTTCTTCTTTTTATTAGAAAGTCTTGTATTCAGAGTTCTGCTGTATTTGATTCTATAACTCTGATTTTATGTATAATTTTTGAAATTTTATTTAGTAGCTTCGTGAATTGCTATTGTATTTTATTTGTTCCGTTGCGAGATATTATTCTTTTCTGTGTCTACAATTCTGTGATTTGATTATTAAATCCCATAGCAATAACAATCTTCCATTTTGAACGGCTCGAGTTGGTTTAATTACCGACTTGAAGCGGTCAAAAAGGCTAGCCATTACAGTTGACTTCTTATGAATTTTGAATGTTTACCATTAATTAAACACTTAGAAAATGAATGCAATTAGTCATTTTGAACAAAATTTTCCTTCTATAGAACGACTTCGCGATGTCATATTCATCTGCAATCCCAAGAAGGAGGGTCTTCTCATTTTGAAGTGGAGTACACATCTGCTATAACATCATCTTCTATTTATACTGGAGCCTCTGCTCATGTCTCTACTAAATAAGCTATGATTGTAGTGGGGGTCCATTTCTGACTTGTCTCGACCTCCATTAAAAATTATCAATGATCCACTAGAGAGATGTCCCACAGTCGTCACAACACGAATGATCCATGGCATTTACCTCCAATTCAAAACCTGGGAGGAGGATGTAGAGCTATCATCGACAGATGAGTATGTTTATAGACCACCACCTAGTTATACTCCTTGTCACCGCTTCATATTCTTAACTTTTTTCATTCTTTCGATGTGTACTTGCGAATGGTTCTTCAAGAAATGGGAATACCATCTTTTCAAATGCATCCTATTGGTTACGCCGTGTGTTATTCATGTAGGTCTTTAGACGTCCACCACTCATCGAGATCAGATATCCCCTTTTCTTCAAACAAAGGCAAGGTCATTATGGATCAATTTTTCTTTGTCTGTTGCCCAAAGGGATTTAATAGGTTGCGGACTCATGGACATGAGCATTTGAGTCTTGCTGTTGTTCTTGATTTGAATGCAAGACTTGGAATTTAATTGAAATTTGTGTCTTCTCACATGTTTGCCTACTCCGATTAGAGATGCTATTCACAAAGCCACCTCGAATAATTTGGAAGGATTTCCAGCTCAACAGAGAGAAAGGAACTTAAGGCGCTTGAGTTTAAGGGAGAAAACTACTATACGGCTACCTATTCCAACAACTGACAAAGAGTTCTCCACTAAAGACAGAAAGGAGTGGTGGGACTTCCAATTAGATAAGAATATAAATGAAGACGGACCCACTACAGACCTAAAAGAGCACTTAAGAACCATTGATGCATGATTTGAATTAGTGTGATGAAGCTGATCAACAGATTACAAGAAAGGGTGGCCAAACCAGCCTTCCGATCCAAACACCCAGTCCATACGAGAAAGGATCTTGCAAGGACCTTCTTGATTATTACCCTACGTGAATGTTGAACCTACAAAGGACACCTCAAAATTCCTAATTTGATTATGAAAGAATTGAAATCCACCATGGCTGCATGGTTGGTTGAGAAACCAACACATTTTTCGGTCTGGCGCGATACAACACTGAAGTCCTCTCCTAACACGGACGAGCCAGAGCCATACCTCGGAAGGGACAAAATATCTTGCTAAGTGCCAAGTGCTCGATGCGATCTCATCTTGCGTACATCGTAGAGAAAAGAAAAGGGGATGGGAGTTGCGGGAGGGAGCACTCCGGATACAGTAGCTATTCGAAGTCGAATACCAACCATGCAACCACTTCTTTGGCCCATGATATCCAAACCTTGTTGGATACATTATGGACGCCCCTTAAATCCAGGCGAATAACAACATTAGAAAGCACTTCAGATCCCATGAGTGGCTCTTGAAGAGCCACAAAAGAAACAGAATGCTTATAAACAATTCGCTTGAGGCGAGAAAGAGAGGTGTCATTTCCAACACACTTAATATTCTAATACCGATAGTTTGCCATGTCAAAATCTAGGATAAGCTAGAAAAAAGAAAATCAGATAGTAAGGAAATACACAAGAGAGAAAAATTAGAGAAGATACAGGTATGACAAGTAAACCTAACTATCTTCTTAGCCACAATGAGCAATCTAGTGTGGATGGTTCGGGGAGTACGAGGCTGGCACCGCGGTCTCCTATGGGATGTAAGGGAAGTTGAGGGAGCATGCCTTCCTAAGACTGGACCCTCTAAGGAACAAACGAGGATATACCTAGAAGCAGTCGACGATAGGTCATCTCGTCGGGACGAATTAACTAGCCTAATCAACAAGAGTATATGTTCTTAGGCAGATGATCCAAACGGTTTGACCGTCATCTCATCTAAATTAAGAAGAGGAATCTTATGAAAAGAATGGAATTGATATATATATATAAGTTTTTAAAACTAATATTACTAAGATATATATAAAAAAATTAAGATATGTGTTAAAAATAGATATTAAAAATTTATATATTATTCCAAATTGTAAAATATAAATCAATCATTAACACAAATCAATTTATAAATTTAAACCTTAAAAAGCAAAATATACTAATTTTCAATGGAAAAATATAACTAACATTTATTAGGTTAAAACTTGAGATTAAAATAAATACTTAAAAACATTTAAAATAATATAAACTCTGCAATTATAACAAAATTATTTTTTGATGAAATATGGTAATATAAAATAAACTATAAAATTATAACTTTCTATAATTTAAACTATATACTTAAGACATAAAAATCATAAACCAAAATATTAAGTTAAATATAAAAAAATTATTAATCTAATCAAAATAAGAAATCAAAAGCAATATTAAATTACAAACAATATTTATGATAATGTAACCCCGAAAAACCCTTTTATGTAAAAAAAATTTATGAAAATATACAATTTAAATTATATAAAAGATAAATTTATATTTTACAAAAATATTAAATGTTTGAATTTAAGAAAAATAAATTCTATATCATGTATTAATTTATCAATGTATTATATATATAGTTATGTAAGATTTATATTCTTTCAAAATATATTTTGATACATAATATAAGTGAATAAGTAAACAAACTAAATTGACAACTAGAGGTTGAACTAACATTTTTCTATTAAGAATATGTCCTTTCAAATTTAAAATCAAAGCAAAGAGTAGTGAAATTTAAATCTAAAATAAGAAAAACTTTTAAAAAATTAGGTTGGTATATTAATATGTAAACTATGGTGTGCCGACATATGGACCAAAATATCTAAAATAAAGGAGATAAATTTCTATACCTAACGATGTGCATAAGTATATATTCTTAAATGTAATAATAATGAAATGAAATAGATATCTCACAATCAAATTCTTAAACTTAAAATGCAATCACATGAAATACGGCATCAATGGGGACTTAGTTTGCGTCTTCCTACCACCTCCTATAACCCTGACCTCTCTTTATTCAATCGCTTCTCCCCTTTCTCATTTCTTTTCATCTCCTCTACCCTAATTAAGTTATTCCTATTAACGTTTCTTCTATCTTCGTGCTCTTTTATCGATTCCTGGCTTATCTTCTCAGGTCAAACTTTTTAGATTTGATTTCTTGGTCGATTTTAAGCATCTAAATATTGCCATCTCCTTCATTATCTAAATTAGGAAGGTTGAACGTTGGTCTCTAGCTTTTGACCATCTTCACTATCTCCCTATTGATGTCTGGTCGAGATTCTTTGCCTTCCCATTTATCCTTGGATCTTTATTTTGTTGCCATCGCCTTTATTGTGATCCACTAATTATAAGTTACGAGCACTTCTCAATTGCTAGGTATTTTCGGAAATTTTTAGTCATTTCTTTTGGCAGTGGTTTTGGAATTGTCTTGGGAGATCTACTTGGTTTTTTGTGTCATGGCTATGGTTGTAGTTGATCAATTTTTGGGTTGGATGTTGCTCACCTTTTCAGTGTTCTGACCTGTGTGAAATTGTGCACCAGGATACACTATTTGAAAACTCCTTGCACTTATTGCCCTTTCTCATGCTTTCTACTATCCATCTGACATCCCGCATTGGCGATTGCTTGCAATAGGGGTTGTTTTGTGTGGTGATAGTGTTTGTTTAATTAGGTTGCAGCTGTTTTGGTGTACTGTGGTTTTTGAAAGCATTTTGTTTGACAGTGGTTTAAAAAAGACATCCTCTAGTAGGTGAGGTTGGTAGGGTTGACTCAAGGTAGCTGTGTATGTCATCTGGGTAATGTCATTGTGGTGATTGTTGATGCAGACGTGGCTTTGTGGAGTCTGCTGCAGTTCATGTCATTCGAGCTCTTGTGAGTGCTTATAGTGTTGTATGAGCCTGCAGTTTGTTGGTGTTTTGGGACTACTTTGGAGCCTATTTAAGGAGACTTTGTGTTGCAACTTGTTGTGTGTTTCACCGATCCTGTATGGTGGTGTTATCTTTGCCTTTCTAGCTACTGCGTTATTTTTTTGATTCTCACCTATGTAGTGATCTACATCAACCTATTTTAGTTCGTAGCTAAGGCTACAAAAATGTTTGTTGTAGGTAGGCAATCTACCTACCTCCTGTATTATATTGTAATCATTATTTGTTGTAATGTAATACAGTTACATATCACCTTAAAAACTTTTTGGGCTTGCCATTAGTAATAATAACAATGACATATTAGTAAAACGTACCACTTCTTGTAATCCTCCATCTTTTTAACTTTGTTGTTCTTCCATTTTCATGAACCACACACTCAAACCTTTCAGAATTTGTCGACAACGTCTGCTCTATTGCGACAGGTTCATTTTTCCGATCAGTGTGGAATATCCATTTTGTGAATTTGAATGCCGTATTAAAAAGATATTGATGATTTAGTAGTTTAACCAACGTGGTGCAAAAAAAATTTGAATATGAAATTTGAATGAATGGGCACTTCAACCACTATAATATGTCCAACAGTCACCATCTTTCATAAACTTCTTCTTCTTCTCATTTTTTATTCACAATTAAACTTCCAAAAGCATATCTCCTTCGTTTCTTAACCGAATTAGATGAAACCAGCGACAAGTCAAAGAGAAATGCAAGGGCTATGGTCTAGTAATAGTTTAGTGATGAATTCAAACTATATTGTGTTGCAACATGCAAATATTAGAGAAATACAGGGAAGCCCATATACAATTTTTTAGTTTTGGATAGCCAAATCCAAATTGTCATATCTTACTCAATTTTGATTGAAATTTGATGATCCACCCATCAAAACGACCGCGAGAACAAGAACTACAATCTGGAAAAGGAGCTAGGATAAAATACTCAAATATCTGGATGAAATATGAAGAGTACCGTTGATAGTTTTTGTTTCCTTTTCTCTTTGTGCACCAAAACTTCATTTGACCATAACTTAGTCATTTTTTAACGCATTCGCATGAAACCAGCGGCATTGCTAAGTAGATGAAGAAAAGTATAATTTAAATCCAGTTGTATATGAAACCAAAATGTTTTATTGATCTGATACAATTTCCATTGTAGATTGCTAATTACATATCCATCTGTTCTATTTATCAATGAATGATCATCTGGTGTCTATTAATCGATAGTCATCAGACATAACTCTTCCTCTGCAAAACAACATAACTTCTTAAAGAATCAAGTAACTTTTCAAAATAACTAAATGTAATTTTAAACAACTATATTATTCTGATTCTGTGACAAATCCATATGAAAATACGGTTAATAATTTTATCAAGAGATTACCATTTAGAATTTTTCAAAAATCAAATTACGAAAATTTGAAAACCAGTGCTCTAATACTAAATATGAGGAATGTGAATTAATGATCTTAAGGCTGGATTAGCACTAGAGAGGGATGAATGGTGTTTAATGAATTATATGAGTCTTTTTCAAATCATTTGAAATTAAACACAAACAAATGCAATTCACAAACACAAAAACAATCATAGATTCATAGACATATGTAAATAGTAAATAAAAAGCTGTAAATGTAATAACGTACTAGGATTTATACTAGTTTAGAGTTACCTGCATCCAATCCCACACAATTTATTGTGTAGATTTATTTTCAAATATAACGTCGAGATTGCAACTCTCAATTTCATGGCCATACGGTATAGTCCTCCTATTTCTTGAGTATAGTGATACTCATATAACTTATAGCCTATAATCACACCCAGCTAATTTTACTGGTTACAGTCATATGCAAATGATTTATTGGTCACAGTCACATCATTTTAAGTTACTTTGATGAACAAATGTATTTGATATGGTCCTTTTGATTGCAAATGATTTTATAACTTTGAATAGAACTGATATCTTTAAAAGAGAATGATAGAGAATCAAACTAGATAAAAGAGAGTTAGATTTTCTTAGGATTTTAGCAAAGTTTTATTAAGAATATTTAGAAGAAAAAAAGTGGAGTAGGAGTATAGAAAGAGAAGAACTAGTTTAAAGTTCGCGAAAACGTCTGGTATTTGTAGGAAATTAACAGCCCTATCTGTTCGCAAAGAGATACGATAAATATACATTTCTTTTGAAATTTGATTTTTGAAATTAACTATCATCATGTCGACCTATGCAGTTAAAGTGCTTAGCGGTTCTATAGTGGTGGAGGTGCAAAACGGTGTAGTGGGGATAAAACTGGGAAATAGCGGGGATATAGCGGAAGTACAAAAAGGTTCATTAGATGTTGAAACCAAATATTTTAAACTAACTAATTATCATTCACACATCATGTGTGTTGAAAAAACCAATATTCATTAATCTTATATGAGTAGACCAAAGAATATCATGGTTACACATACAAGATATAATGACTATTGTAAATTTCTATAATATATTAGACATTTATGCATTAAAATTTGCTATTTACACTAACTGTATTGATCCTTTTATAAGGAGAACTACTCAAATCAAGCTTTGTATATTAATATTGCTAAAGTGGGTGCTAAAAAGCCTTGATTTACCTGTGCAGTGGAAAATTGCGGAGCTAAAACTAGATCTACTGTTCATCAGCGCTAAATTGAAATAGCATAGTGGTTGAAGAGCGTTACGAGCTATAGCGGGGATTTAACTGCATAGATGTCGACATAAAGGGATGAAGTATGTCGACTTGCCTATGTATATTAAAATTGATTTTGTTTTTGAAACGATTTCTATTCTAAAACTCGTTGAAATAGTTTTAAGATTTGTAAATCATTTTGAATATATTTAAATAGCAAAACTTTGAGAGATCGAAACTTTGAAATATTATATACATATAATATTCTATAAATTAGAATATAGATTATATAAAATTGTAAAATATAATTTTGAGATTGAGACTAAAATGTTTAAATCACAAGATGATGATCAAGAATAGATTTTGGAATTTAGGACAAAAGAGATGATTTAACAAATAGTTTTGGAAAATAATTTAAAATCTAAAGCAGACTATTTAAAAGTTCGTGGATTCCATTCCACTATTAAAATTAGAATAAATATTTTAGTGATATTATGAATTTAAAGATCTAGATTTCATTATTTATCTTGATGTCTTAAAATCTTGAAACTCGTAAATCTTCATTCTTGGTTTCTTCAAACTTGAATTCATCAGTCTTGAGTCTTTATATTGTACAGTCGTTATTCTTTAGTACCTGCTTATATATATAACCTGCATATACATATACATACATACATATAAATATGGACAAGAATGTTATTATTTATATTTTTTAATTAGTCATAAAGTTGTCATCAAAACCATCATCTCAGGAACTAACAACCTTCTTTCTAGCGGTCATGTTTGTTTCTTAGAAGTATCAACAACTTTAATAGTAAGATGGCTAGAGAGTGGATCTTCCCTCAACGGAATCTCCATTAGTTAGTAGATGAGAAGACCAAAGGATTGTGAATCATAAATTTATCGGTGAAAGCACAAAAACGTTAGCACGTAAAGTTGCATTAGCACCCAGAATAGATATTATTATAAAGAGAATAATGAGGAAAATATGCAAACAGAATCACACACATCAACTACAATTGTTGTTGGCAAAGGCCTACGTCCACGTCCCTACAAAAATCCACTAACTCTTAATGATTTTTACAAGTACAAGAAATCGAGTCGATAAAGATCTAGATTAGTATGAACTCTCAAAAAATTCTCAAGATTGCAGAAAGGTCTTTATCTTAACCTAGGAATCCCACATATATAGGCATAGGAGGCCCTAAAATTGCATAAAATAAAGTGGAGAAGGTGGCAGGAGTGGAGAACATGGGCATACCACATTCAGGTGGGTCAACCAGGGGGGTTGGACCTGAAATAGTATAATCCAAATCAGTACTAATCCAGATTTGACACCTCCTTATGTCAATCCAGACTAGACATACACTACGATTTTGTCTACATCTCCTCTTCAACTTCAGGTTTGAAGTTTTCAGAGCTGTTGTCTTCGCTTTCGTTTTAGATGGGATAGACTAGCTTCGTGTTAGGTTGATCCGACTTTGAGAGCTTCTCGATAATTCCCTCTCATTATTCTCTTGAGTTCATTAGAAGGTCATTTTTTGTGTGGATGATCTCTGAATCTGGGCTATCATAACATCATTTATGGCAGTTTGACAAATAACTATTAGGCTAATCGTGAGATAAGTGGTCTAAAATAGTTAGGCCGAAAGGCTCGGTAACATCAACGAAAAAGTCTGTCAATGCCTACCCAATAATTTCCCTTTGGAGTAATAAGTCATATCATATTAGCTTAATTCAATGTTGTACTTCAGTAGTCATTCGAAGGTTTTGGATGGAATAGGACTACCTTTAGTGGTTGATGCGTGATTACTTTTGTAGATGAGCCTTGAAGAATGTTCAAAATTTCCTTGATTCTACTAATAAACAATAAGCAAGCTTTTCTAACATTGTACAATTCCTTTCTACACCCGTGAATCGTTTGCTAATGTAGTATACAAGCCTTTGATCTCGAGTGTAATGACCCGTATTATATGTACCGGAGGATCGAAAATAATTATATTTTGTTTCCTAATGGTCGAATCGTTCTCAAATTTTAATATGTTGATCATAGGGATGTGAGACATGTCCATGATTTTACCAAATCGATTTTTGACTATCTTGCCCTTATTAATACTGTTTTACTATAACTTTTAATAAGGATCGAATCACATGCTGAAATAGGCTCGTTAGATCTGAATGTCGGTTGGCAATTCTATAGTGGCCACAATAAAGATTTGGGTTGGAGGTTTAGGAGAAATCACCTTTTAAGTTTTATTTTCTGTTAAGAAGACTAATTAGCTGCTAATGGGCTGATTAGTGAAACCTAATAGGCTAATGACCTGCTGCTATAAATAGATGGATTTAGGGAGAGAATTAAGGTTTCTCTCTTCATTCAAACATTTAGACTTGTGTCCATGATTCTCCAGATTCAACCTAAGCTTTAATTTCTCCATTCTAATTCATCATAAATCACATATAGAGGCCAGATCATCATCCATGAAGATTAGATCACATCAAATTGCATCAATTTTCATCAATTTTGGGGATTTTCATCGTTTTCCAGATCTAATTTCACTGAATTTCCATTAGATCATGAAATTGGTGAGTGATAGATATTTCTTATACGAAAACTATGAATTATATAAGTTATATTAGGATTGATTCACATCATACGTGTTAATTCACCTTAGATTTGGTCATATATGTTTAATTCAGATTTAGACATTCTAGAATAATCTAATGTAATCATATAAACCACCAAGGAATTAGATTAATCATGTTTTTAAATATGTTTTGATCCAAATCATCTTAGATCTGTTGTTTTATGATATGTTTAAATGTTTGGATATGTTTGTATGTTCAAGATTTGATGAATTGATATTTGTTTTGATTGAATTGGATGCATTGCGTAGATCGTTTGTTAGAATTATTTGTTGTTGATCTTAGGATTGAAGATAATAGCAAATTGGAGGTTTAGATGATCGGATTCAGACAAAAATTGGCAGAGGATTTCTAATGGATGTCGGGATGGCGCCCGAAAAAATTAGGCAAGAAATACGCTATCTCTAAGGAGTGCTACCGGCCCATAGCCTATGGATCGGTATCAATCCATCAGTATTGCATGGATGGTGATAAATTTTGGAATGTGTCCTTGTGGTGTTAAATCAAAGCTGGGTGCAAAGTTTTGAGACATTTAGATAGGTTGAATGTTGGTTACCCGAGTGCATTGATGGATCGACAGAGGTTTCAGCAAGATAGGAGTTTGGCTTGGAAACCGGACCGGTAAGAAGCACATGGGTCGTGGAGTATATGGATGTAAACACTTACCCATTTTCTGCTAAGTGTGGGGATTAGTACCAGTGCATAGGAGATGGACTGATACCGATCCATCGTGTTGCATCATGAGGAGCTCAAACTTTCTAAGTGTGGTGATGAGGCTTTGGGTTAATTACTGGTAAAGTTTGACGACTAAAGGACTTCATATGATTGAAGTGCAACTCAAAGATAGTTGGTGTTTCAATTGTGAGCTCAAGATAGAGTTCTTGGAGATAAGTTGATGCGATGTTGATCATGGGATAATGTACTATGCAATATGATGATGGGTTTACTTAGATAGAAGTTGATCGCAGATGAATATGGAATTGGTTTGAGAAGTGGCTCGAACTAGAGATGAATTTGTTGAGGAGAATGGCTGGAAAGATTGGAATGTAACAACCCGCAAATTTTGAACCAATTTAAAATTTTTATTTTGGAAATTTTAATGGTTAAAATAATTTATTTAAAATAATAACGATTAATTTTTTTTATTTGAATTGAAGTTAGAATGAATATATTTATTTTAATTATAAAAGGAGTTAGAAATAGCACGGTAGTTTGAGAAGTCAAACTTGAACTTTGACTGACTGTACAGGATGCAAAATAAACTGGATATTAGTGAAACAAAAAATATTAGAATCTATTTAAAAATATCTTTCCAACGAATCCGAAAAATTGAAATTTCATAGCGGGAATCAGAAGTTATGCCTAGTTTAAATTTCAGAATAGTCGCTGTAGAATATATATATTTTAATATTAAAAATAGTCATTTTTCAAACGACATCCATTTTCGACGAAACCACTTTTTTTGGAACCAGAATGTCAAATTATTGCTAGGTTTCAATTTTCATAATTTTTAGAATTAATGTGTGAGCGTGGCAAAAGAAAACGTGTTTTGTCAGTTTTAGTCAAATTTAATCGACTTGAAAATGGTCATTTTTCAAACGGTCTCAGAATTCAACAAAATTAGTCTTGCTAGAACCATATCGTTAAAACATAGCTAGATATAATTTTTCCTGGAATTTTTAGAGGCCGTATGTGGCCCCGATGAATTTAAATGCATGATCAAATTGAATAATTAAATTATTTATATATTAAATTGAGAAAATCATGTTGAATACTTTCGTTTGGGATGACGGGACCTAGCCCGTTGCGTCCGGAATGAGGGTATTTTCCTAGAAACATCCTTCGTTGGGCTAAAATCGGATTGGTTTAAGATGTATGGATTTAATTATAAAAATTACATTATAATATTATTAAAACACATTCTTTTTGTATAACCCTAATCCCCCTAAATGATGTAGCCGCCGCCTCCTCAACCATGGACAACAGGAAAGCTCCGAATTTCGTTCACCTTGTTCTTCTAATCCACACAACAAAATTCAAACTTCCATATACCAAATTAAAGTGCATTCAGAGAGCTTCAATCCGTGCGGTGGTGATCGATTTTCATTAAGCAAATTGTGAGATTCCTACACCCAAACGTGAGGAGTTCGGGGTTGCCGTGTGGGGCCGAGAATTGTGTGAGTTGCACCATACCAGGGGCGCAAGGGGAGATTGGCAAGGCGGTGGAGGTGGTGTAGTCTGATCGAGGTTCAACGCCTCGGTTTGTGTGCGATGGGAGGAGGAAAGGAGCGATGTTGGGTTTGTTTGTTTAGGTATTCACGAAGAGGAGGAAGGGCTTGAGAAGAAGGGTGATGTGGCATCAAATTAGTGGTGGGAATTGCTATATTATTATATAGTTTAATAGGCTAATGAGCACTTTAACACCAATGTGACTTTTCTCTTGTATGGGTTGACCATTCTCATTTCAGATAAAGATTGAGTCGTCAAACTTTGAGACATGCTACGAGGGATGACCTTACTATTGGAGTGGTGGGTGTGGGTAGCTAATCCGGTGTTACGGCCATTATACCCGATTATACTGCTATGTTTAAGGCCATGATGGCAGCGATCAAAAAGAGAATGCCCGCTTCCTAAGCGGCAGTAGAAGGTGGTGCTCGTATGCAGACACCTAAGGTGGTTGATTTCACTAAGCTCTATAGTAATTGCACTTCCCTGTGTGGAAAGTGATTTATTGGGATGGAGCTTACTATTGAGATCTAAAATTGGTTGGACACATATGTGCATATCTTTGGAGATTTGGGAATTAACGATGCAACTAAGAGGAAGCTTGCATCGAGATAGATGCAAGGATGAGTAATGGATTGGTGGTACTCCATTACTTTAGAGGATAATATTTCTTGGGTTAGTTCCGATTTTCGAACCAAGTTCGAGGAAAAAAAATTATTTTGACGATCCAGAGGTCAGTTCTATTTAAAAAGTTTATTGAGCTTAAGCAAGGAGGTGGACCCATATTTGTGTATGTGGCTGAATTCAAATCTCTATCAAAGTATAATTGTTTGTATATTAGGACCCTTATCAGAAGAACGAAAAGTTTATATTTGGAATAGATGAGAGTCTAGGGAAACAACTTATAGACCATATCAATGATCCTTATGAGAAGTTAGTCTAGAAGGATGTACGGAAGGAGTGTTTGTTTCCATGGATAGTAGAGGATGTTATTGAGAATAAAGAGGAGTCTAAGTAAAAGCAAGGTGATGGTATAAGAAAAAGTGGATGGTAAAAAGAAACAGCAACAATAAGGGAGAAATGACCAAAAGAAACCTAATGGTGAGGTTACCTGCTACATCTGTCAAGAGAAAAGTCATTATTCCAAGGATTGTAAGAACCCTAAGGTGGAGAGGAAGTGTTACAATTGTGATAAGCCTAGGCATATGAGGAAGGATTGTCCAGAACCACCAAAGGATAAGCAGGTTGTGAGAGCATATGCTTTGGATGTTGTGTCGTCTTCCTCAGGGGGTCTGATTGCTACAGAAAAGGGGAAGAATGTTGTTGTGCAAGGTACGCTTTTTATCAGAAACGTTTCAGTTCGAGTTTTGTTTGATACTGAAACATCACATTCTTCTATTTGTAATGAGCATGTTTGCAAGTTGGGCTTAGAGGCTAATATTTTTGATAAACCATTAGTTATTACTAGTCTAATATGGGGATCTTATAGTCTTTGTATGATTTTTTATGGTCTAGTTCTATCGAGTCATGATTGCTCTTTTTTTGTTATTGCTTTGTTTTGTACTTCACCAGGTTTGGAATTATTTTGGGTATGGACTGGCTCAAGAATTTCTCGGCTATTATGGATTGCGAGAGGCTCAAGGTGATGATCGAGAATGTAGAAGGGAAAACTATGGTGATACGTTGTTTACTGGAGGATGGATATCTGGTCAACTTTTCATATTAGCTTGTGATTCCACGGGAAGAATTTTCATCGATGCCAATCGCCAGTGAGTTTTTGGATGTCTTTGAAGAGGTGAAAGGACTGTCACTGCATCGAGAGATTCAGTTTCAAGTTGACCTAGGGGATGGAGCCAGATCTATTATTATGCCTCTTAGGAGGATGACACATAAAGAACAGCAAGAGTTGGAGGTGTAAGTAAATGACCTTTTGAATAAGGGATTCACACGGAGAAGCATATCTGAATGGGGTACATCGGCAGTGTTTGCGACCAAGGTCGATGAATCATTGTGTTTATTTGTGGGTTACCGTGAGCTGAACAAGGTATATAAGAAGACCATGTATCCATTGCTGAGAATCGATGACTTGTTAGATTAGCTTCACGAAGCAAGGGTGCTTTTCCAAATGGTTTTGGTGAAGGGATTTCACCAACTAAGAGTGAAAATGGATAGTTTGTCAAAGGCTACTTTTAGTACACCATCTAGATTATATGAGTGGTTAGTGATGCCGTTTGGATTGATTAACGCATCAGCATACTTTGTGGATCTTATGAATTGAGTTTTCATAGATTAGTTGAATAAGTTCATGCTTGTGTTCATGGAAGATATATTGATTTATTCTAGGTCTGGGGAGGAACACGAGGCGCAATTGAGGATTGTTTCGAAAATCTTACGGAAACATCAGCTGAAGTCTAAGTTTTCAAAGAAGGAAGAAGTGGTATTCTTGGGTCACGTCGTATCAGGACAAGGGAATAGCGGTGGATCCCACTATGGTGGTAGTAATCCGAGATTAGGATCGACCTAGGAATGCATCGGATGTTAGGAGTTTCCTTCATTTAGCTGGATATTATCGATGAATTATCAAGGATATCCTGAAGTTAGTTGCACCATTAACAGACTTAATAAAGAAGAATCAGTTCTTGGCATGGGCTTTCAGAATTTTGAAAAAGAGATTGATGAGTGCTCCTGTGTTGACTATTCTGAACAGAAATGAAGAGATGGTGGTATACACTAATGCATGTGGTACTGAACTGGATGCGGTGTTAATGCAGAAGGATAGGATTGTGGCTTACACGAGTCAACAATTGAAGCCACATGAAAGGAATTACCCGACTAATGATTTGGAGTTAGCGGCAATAGTATTTGCTTTGAAGATTTGGAGGCATTGTTTATTGGGAGATAGATTCGAGTTGTTTACAGATCATAAGTCGTTGAAGTAACTTTTATGACAAAAGGATTTGAATCTTCAACAACATTGATGGTTAGAGTTTTCGGTATAGTATGATTTTTGGAATAGCCCATACTCTAGGTAAAGGTAACGTGGTGTCTGTTGCGTTAAGAAGAAGACATGCAAGTTTGGGAGCCATTTTTTTTTGAAATAGAAGCATCTCGAGTATTTGGCTGGATTTGATTTCAGACCTCATTGTGATTTAGAGCCGGAGATGTTAGCTAGCTTATCAATTAGACCGACTCTCATCAAAAGGATTAGTGAAAGCTCGAAGCCAGATGGTGAGCTTGTGGAGATCATTCAGAGATTTGAGATAAGAGTAGAACCAAAAGAAGTTAAGTATTTCGAAGTTGATCAAGATGTTTGGCTTCGTAAGAATGGACGATGCGTTGTTCCTAATATAGATGGATTGAGAGATGAGGTTCTGAGGGAATGTCATCACTCTAGACTGATGATTCATCCTGGTGGAATAAGATGTATCGAGACATGAAGCGAGTTTACTACTGGGAGGGTATCAAGAGGTATGTTGGGAAATTTATCTCGAAGTGTATGAATTTTCAATTGTTTAAAGCTAAGAAAAAAGAGCCGAGTGGATTGTTACAACCATTGAAAATCCCTACGTGAAAATGGAAGCAAGTGTCGCTGGACTACCGAGGACATGGGCAGGAAGTGATGGTATATGGGTCATCGTGGATTGCTTGACCAAAGGCGCGAGGTTTATTCATGTCAAATCGACTAGGTTTATTCCTGTCTATATTAAAGGATTTTTATTATAAATGAAATATTGTTTTCACTAAAAAATGGAAATATCAAATTTTAAACCCAAGTATGTTTATTTCGGAGCTATATGATATTCTATTTGGATATATACGATAATATTAATTTATTAACATTAAATTGGATTGCTTTTGAATTATAAATATTTTATTAGTTTTATTTAAGTCTTAAATATAGCCATTTTGCAAATAATCTCTGTTTTCGATGAAATGAATTTTATTAGATTCGTAGTGACTAATTATTGCTAGATTTCAAATTTCGCGCCATTCAGAGTTTTTTTGTGACCTTGCGCAATGAAGATGTGAATCGATAAATAATTTGAGCTCGAACTAGCACATTTTGAGCAAATTAACTTGAAATTCGATGAAATAAGTTTCATTAGGATTGTAATGACAAACCATAGCTACATATCAATTTTCACCCCCGAACAGAGTTTGTATGTGCCCGTGCGAATTTTTAAATGACGAATACAAGCAGCGATGACTAAAGAAATTAATAAGATAACAACCGAAGCTTTTCATACAAGCTAATCTCTATCCTATAAGTATACCTCATCTCCATCCCCAAACCCAAACCAATTTCAGCCAATGTTATTGCAAATATGCCCCTCCTCCATTTATAATTTTTATCTCCTAATCCATTCTGAATTAGCCAATGTATCCAACATGAAAGTTGGAGTACTCAGCGAGATTTACTTGTTGTAAAACTTTGGAGGTGAACAAGTGATGGAGCTCATTGGAATCTGGCCACGACCGTGGCTAGGTCAGTTTTGGTTTGGTGGATATGCGACCAAACGATCGAGAGTTAGACGAAGTGACCAACTAGGAAGTTGGAAAGAGGAGACATGGATATAAGCATGTAGTTGGGGGTTTGGTCTAAAAGTGCTTGTGGTGGTGGCAAGGGGGAGATGATCGGCGCTATCGATTTCGTTGGGGGCAGCGAATGTAAATTGACATATTCCGGTCGGTGGGGACATCGATGGAGGAAGTGTCCAATAGGAAAAATATCTAGGTGGTGAGGAGGTGCTATTGGTCAAATGGCGTGGTCAACGGCGGATGGTAGAGGCCTAATTTATGGTCGACATGGGTTCGGTTGGAGGTGAAAATTATTGTCGATGGTGAGGCTATGGCGTCGACATCAGTGGCCATAGGTGTGCCTCCGAACGACGATAGCAGCAGGCAGGTGGGGATACAGGTAGGCGGGGCAGCTATCTGGGTGTCTCCAGGCGGTGCAGCAATGTCGAAGGGGAAGGGAGCAGCAGTGAACATGGAAATTGAGGGAGATGAAGTTAAGTTATTATTTTATTAATATTTATTTAACGTATTTGATATTCGTACAATAATATCTCATTTATACGAACTTAGAATCAAATGAAATAAGAAACGCTGGGATCTTGGAGTCGAGAGCTTCATAACAAAACTAATTTGGATGGATTTGGAGCAAGTTGGAATTTTGGGTTAAATTAAACCCATATTTAATTTAATCCAAAAGCGATTGTTATTATAACAATCAAAAAACAATATGAGAACTTCCTGAGCTGATTTAAAAGTTATTATAATCTAATCTGATTATATATTGATTGCTTGTGGTTGCAATGGTTGCTTTGTGGATGATGAATGTTTATTTATGGTTTTATTTACTGTTTATGTACATTTAAGTGTTAAAATTATAACGCTTATCTTATGACTATTGATTAATGGTTGATAACTATTATGGGTGTTACTATAATTGTTCACATAATTCACACCACAAATATGAAATTATTTGGGAATTGATTGAGTCGAGTTCCATTGAGTTATTAAATGAATAATATATTCATTTAAGTGAAATAAGACATAAAAATGGAAATTGGATTTTTATATCCAAAACGGTTTAAAAATGAAGTTACGATGATTTCAAACAATGTTTGAAAGTTTGAAATGCATTTGAATTAAAAATGGCTTGTATTAATTCAAATTAGATTTTGAATTGCAAATTCAAATTAGATTTTGAATTGCAAATTCAAATTAGATTTTGAATTGTAAATTCAAAAAGTGAATTCGAGTTAGATATATAAATGACGTACTTAACTCGAATGGATTGTTCCATTGATCTTATTTATTTCTTATAATGGATTTCTGCATAGTCTGGATTTTAAAATATTATATTTTGAAAAATATTATTATTTAATATTATAATGATATGTAATATTAAATTTTAATATAAAATCGAATTCGAAGTTTAAATCACTTTTAAATGATTTTATAAACGTTTTATAAAATGTATTTGAACTGAAACGATGAATTTTATTTTAAATAATAATATGGTTTGAATAGGACGTGTCGCGCAATGACGGTTTGCGAATTTCAAACATGAACTTCAAGCCATAACTAATGAAATTTAAATCAAACTTCCCCGAAGCTGGAAACGTTCATTTCTTATTGATAAGAGCTTTCAAATGAAAGAAGAATTTTGGAATTTCAACTTGTCTATTTCAAGTTATATTTAAATCTATTTTTGAAAAGGTCGCTGTAAACGTAGTTCAATGACTGTAATTGGAAATCATTCGAAATGGCTATATAAAAGCTATTAAAAATATGGAAAAATTATGATAAATCATAATAAGTTATTTGAAAGAGATTTGGAAAAGAAATATGAAGTTTCAAACTATATTTCAATATTTATGATTTTTTCGATATTTGTGATTTCAACCTAACGTGCTGAATACCGTTTTGGACGTTTAAAGTTAATTGTCAAATATATAGTTTTCCAAAGTTATTATATATGGTTTATATAATTAGTAAATCATCTGGAAAGTAGTTTGACTTGAGTTAAAAATATAAGATGAGTTTAGTCTGAATAGGACTAGTCGCACATGGATAGTTTGTGAACATTGACCGTTGACATCAAATTGACGTATCGGGAGATCCGACCATCATAAAAAGGCGTTTGATACATAATGAAAGGATTTGTCAGATGAAAAAGGAAATTTTAAGATCCAATGGTTAGATCTTGAAATAAGTTACAATCAAATTTGAATAAATTTGATTTGAATAGAAATGATCTTCGGATATATGGTATTGATTACTGTTGTGCAGACGTTTACTATTTTGAGGAATTTGGAAGATGTTATACATCGTTATTCCACTTATAGTATTCGTTGATTGCAAGAATTGGTGTTGAATATAAGTTGATTTAAATTCTATTTTAATCTTATATTTAATATCAATTGGTTTTATGTTTGCTGTGAATGACGTCTTGAACAACGTTATTCATTTAACATAATCATGACGAAGATCTGATTTGGAGTAGAATGCTTAATCTTTTAATTAAGATTTATTGAAGTTTTCCAAAGTGAAAATTCCATTTCTAATGGAAGAATGACTTTGGGTTTATTGCGAAAAATGTTTTAAATAACATTTATTCTTTAACCCAGTAAAAGGAGAACATGATTTCTCAAGATTAGCTGAAAAGAAATCTTTATTAAATTTGAACATAATGAATGAATGAAAGAATTTTCCCTAATAAAAAATAATGGCAACCAAGTTTAAAGATCATTTGAAGATAAACGAGTTTTCCTTAACGAAATGATTTAAAGAAATGGATTTTGGATTTAATATGTTTTCAAATATGAACTAAGTTAAGAATAGGAAATCGTAAGTACGATTTTGGGTGATAGATATGATTTAGGAAAGATTTGAACAATGGATTAAAGAATGTAAGTCTTTGATAAGATTTAGGGGAGCAATTCCTAATGTAAGGAATGATTTGAGTAAAATAATATCCCAAAATGGAATGAGACTCATGATATGTTATATATCAATTGATTGTAAAGATGCGTTAGTTATTTTAGAAAAATTGGGCTTTGACCCATTCTGAATAATTATACGACGAGTATTGAAAATATTGAAGACGGTGGTTGAAGACCGGGGATCTTCACATCACATCGGTTGGGTTATTGATAATGTCTCGATTGGGAGGTACACCCGAGACGAGGTTATAAGTGGAAGTCATCCAGACGTACTTGGAGATTGTCCGGATATGCATGGGCCTCTCTCCTTTATTGGACGAGGAATAAGGTGCCTTCGGTTTCGTTTAGATCCCAGACGAACTTGTAAATGGATGTGTGTCTGACGTTGTACTTTATGGCATAACCAATTGGTTTCTATTGATGTTATATCAGTTGGTGGCAGAGAATTTATTCTCTTATCTTAACACCCTCCTCAGTTTCTTATGTACTCAAAGGGTTATACATTAATAGACACCGACTATATGTTGTAAATTGATAATGTGGCATGCTAAGTGCTGAGCCGATCAAAATTTTGTTGAAAAGCAGAGCTTTGTGGATAATGATCAAAGCATGGATGATATAGCATAGCTTTGTGTTGAAATGTGACTTTAGAGCCTTATAAACCGTGAACGGCAGAAAATAGGATAATGGACAACAGAGATATGGACTAATTTTTCCTTCTAGCTAAAAAGTGATGCCATGTTATGGAGCCTAGGAAGTTTACTTATATGGATGATAGATCGAGGAGCCTCGAACAATGGACAAATACAACTGGGGGACGTTATGTTCAGGAAAGATTCCAATCATCCCGTTAGTGCTGGCTAGCTCTGCCGATCCGAAGGATCACATGCGTGTGAGTCATCAGACATAATGCTAGGTATTCCGAATGGTTAAGGAAGATCCTTTGTCTTGTTCATTGATGGAATTCAACTTCTAATACAAGCTTTGTGTTTTCAGTTGTAACCTAACAGCCAACATAATGGGATGGGGCCTTATGTGAGCTAAGATTTATACATTTACTTTCGAAAGTGATTTCCACATCATGCACTAGTAATAATACCAAAAATATTTGCCGCGTATCAAGCATGTTTGGTTACTATAAGGTAAAACTCTTTCCTCCGGTATGCATTTCATTGTATGATGGGACTTGAGTCTTATAATAGCTTATTTTTCAAAAAGCATTGTGAGTTGCTTACGATTGGTATGCATGTCGAGAAAACCCGTTCCGTGTTACATGGTGTGGTCCTGTGATTTACCTAACTTTAAAATAAAGTTTAGTAACAATTTTATTTCTCGCACCTGTCCCATGACTGACTCGCATTTTATTGTTTCCCACCTAAAATATGTGTGCCCATATTTCCCATACAGGAAGCTAGTAGTTTTGGTTTGTAGATATTTTACAGAGCAGATGGTGGATTGAAGCTAAAGCTATGTCCAACGCATTTTATTTCTTCCGCTGAGTGTATGCTTTCCGTTGTGTATATGTTATATTCTAATAGTTATTTCCATTGTGCATTGTATTTATTATCGTACTCTGATGTAAGTTATACTCTGATGTAAAAGCTATTGTGATGATAAAGAATGTTGTTTTGTTCAGTTCTTATTAATCATAATCCCAAGCGATACAGCTTGTTGATTGGTTTAAGTCGGTTGGATTATCAGTTTGAACCAAGCGGTAGGGCGGGTCGTTACACATGGGATACCGAGGAATATAGTTAGCGATCGAGATCCATTGTTCACTAGTGGATTTTGGAAGAGTTTACAAGAGACATTGGGAACCGAGCTACTTATGAGTATTGCTTATCATCTCCAAACAAATGGTCAGACAGAGAGAGTTAATCGAGTATTTGAAGATCTTCATAGATCTTGTGTGTTAGCTTTTGGAGATTGTAGGAAGATCATTTTGCAATTATTGAATTTATTTATAATAACAGCTACCAATCAACCATTGGAATGGCACCGTATGAAGCGTTATAAGGTTGGCCATGTAATTCTTCATCTGTTGGTTAGAGACTGCAAAGAAGTAAGTGCTTGGACCTGAGATGATAAGAGAGACGTCAGATAATACTGAGATCATTCAGCAACGAATGAAAGCATCCCAAGATCATTAGAAGAGTTATGCCGATAAGCGACGAAAAGATTTGGAATTCTTAGTCGGAGATTTGGTGTTTGTTAAGGTTTCGCCTCTAAGGAATGTGGTTCGTTTTGGAAGTAAAGGAAATTTAGCAACAAAATTTGTTTGGTCGTTGCCAATTGTCGAGCATATTGGGAAGTTTGCAAATAGAGTGGATTTACCGGAAAAGTTGGCGGGTTCCCACAACATGTTTCATGTATTATTTCTATGAAAGTTTGTGCATGACCCGAAAGTTGTGGTATCTTCTGACCAGATTAAAGATTCAGAGGTCGATCCATAATCTTTTAAGCCTCATAAGTTGCTTTGCATTGTAAGGAGTTACGCCAAATTGCTTTGGAGGAAGGTTGTCAAACGAGTCAAGGTACGATGGGGTGAGGACAATGGCGATTGCACGTGGGAGATGGAAGAAAGTATGAGGTTGACCCATCCAGAACTCTTCGAGTGGTATGTCCCATATACCATATCTCACTTGTATCGTTGTATCCTGCACTATTAGAGTTTTGCATGCTAGGGTAGGATTTTGAATACGTGGATTGTTGGATGCTAGATTGGATGGTAAATTGGATATTCGTGGATGGTAGGCATGCAAAATACTTTGTTTGCTCGTGTTTGCTTGGAATTTCAACGGGGAAATTCCTAAAGGGGGAATTTAACGACCTATGTTTTACATATCGAAGGATCGTGAAACAATTATATTTTATTCCCTGGTGGTCGAATCATTCTCAGATCGTAAGATGTTTATCATGGCGACGTAAGGCATGTCCATGATTTTTACCGAATCGATTTATGAATGGTCTGCCCTTGTAAATACCGTTTTAGATATAAATTTTGATATTGATTGAATTGGATGCTGAAATCATCCTTATTGCACTGGAATATCGATTGGAAATTCATACAGTGGTCATATTAAATATTTGACTTAGCGATCTAGGATAAATCATTGTCTTAAGTTTCTGTTTCTGTTTCTGTTAGGCATACTAATTAGCTACTAATGAGCTGACTAGTGAAGCCCATTAGGCAAATGACCTTCTTCTATAAATGAAGGGTTTAGGGAGAATTAAGGTTTCTCTCTTCATTCAAACATTTAGGCTTATGTCTGTGATTCTACGGATTCAACCTAAACCCTAATTTCTCTATTCTGATTCATATAAATTGCATCTACAGGCTAGATCATCATTTGTGAAGACTGGATCGCATCAATTTTAAGGATTTTCATCACTGTATAGATCTTATTTCATTGAAGTTGCATCGGACCTTGAAATTAGTGAGTCATAGATATGTCTCACATGGATACTACGGATTATATGGGTTATATTAGGATTGGTTCATATCATAAATGTTAAATTCACCTTAGAACTGATCATATATTTTTAATTCATATTTATACGTTCTAGGATAATCTAATTTAATCATATAAACCATCCAAAAGTTTAGATTTATCATGTTCTTGAATATGTTTTGATCCAAATCATCTTAGATCCATTGTTTAATGATACGTTTAATGTTTGGGCATATTTGTAAGCTCAAGATTTGATGAATCGTTGTTTGTTTTAATTAAACTGAATGCATTGCATGAATTGTTTTCCTGTAGATCTTAGGATTGATGATTAGAGAAAATAGGAGGTTCATGTGATCAGATTTAGACGAAACTTGGCATAGGAGCTCTGATGGATTTCAGGAAGGCACTTAAAAAATTTAGATAAGAAATACGGTATTTCTGAGGACTGGTGTCGGTCGATAGCCGATGGATTGGTACCGATCCATCAACGTTGCGTGGATGGTGATAAATTTTGGAATGTGGCCTTGTGGTATTAAATCAAAGTTTCATGCAAACTTTCAAGACATTTGGATGGGTCAAAGGTTGGTTACTCGAACGATTTGATGGACCGATGGAGATTTCAGCTGCATAGGAGTTTGGCTTGGAAACTGGACCGAAAGGTTGCACATGGGTCATGGAGTAAGAGTGTGTAAACTCTTAGTCTGTTTTCGCTAAGTGTGGGGATCAGTACCAATCCACATGCTATGTGCCGGTTCCAATCCATCGTATTGCATTATAGGGAACTCAAATTTTGTGAGTGTGATTAGAGGCTTTGGGTTGATTGCAGGTAATGTTTAATGGCCAGAGGACTTCAGATGATTAAAGTGCAACTCAAAGATGGTTGGTGCATCGATTATGAACTCATGACGAAGTGGGCGGAGCTGAACTGATGTGATGCTGATCATGGGATTATGCACAATGCAGTATAATGATGGATTGATGTAGATGGGAGTTGATTGCGGATGATAATGGAATTGGTTTGAGAAGTGGATCGAACTAAAAGATGAAGTCGTCAAAGAGGATGACTTGAAAGAATGGAAGTGCAATGGAATCGTTGGTTATCGAAGGTTCTAACAAGATCAAAACACAGTTATCGTCGAGACGTCCATCAGAATCAAATGGATTGGGTGCCCTAGATCGAGCTTTGAAAGTGATCTAGCTGTCTCAAACGGAGGAAAACATGATGGTGGATGACAGTCTGGCTGGAACCAGGGTTTCCATAGCCCTTAACAGAAGGCAACGACCGGTCATTTGATGATTGATGTATCCAAGACTTTAGTTGGTGATAGCTAGGATATTGGTTGCTATGGATGCTGTGGTTGATTATGTGCTTTATTCTCTATTTCTCTGGGCAGGCTATCGCCGTAGGTCATCGGAGAGAAGTAGGATTGGGAGATGTCCTATTTCGATTCTGGAGTGGCATATGATAGATCATTATCATGTGCTACTCTTTTGGTTATAGAGACAGCTTGGATGGTTGAGCTATCTATACTCATATGTCTTGCGTAATTGTTGATTGTTATTTTATCGCTGACTAAGACTATTGTTTGACTCAATGTTTTATGTTTCCTCTTATTACCTTGTATTGCTTATCAATATTGGTTGTGAGTAAATTGAGATAGCAGGTGACAGGTTTTGATGTCGATGATGTTGCGCGAAGACAAGCTGGAGGCTGACGTATTATTTACTATGCTATATTGATACTTGTTGATTCTATTGTATGTGATGATTATTGATACTCTAAGAGATACGTGGTGAGGCTTGATATACAGATATTCATTTACATGAATGTTTTTGTATTGATGACTCTGAGATGTTATAGAGATCTGCTTTTCTGTTATGTTATGCTTCACTGCTATGTCTTGTTGTATGTTTTCTATTATATGCTATCCACGCGCTGGGAGTTATATAACGGGTTTTATTTCGAATTATTCATCCTTGATGATCATCCCTTACTGGCCTGGCACGCCATACAACACACATTCTCCTTAGTTCAGTGCAAGAGTTATGGGATGGTTATCACATCGGGCTTCCTCGCATACAAGTGAAACACTTAGGGCATGGGGATATACGACTAAGTAAATGAACAAATCTTTTATGAGTGTACCTCTCCTTCTCTTACTAACTTCTCCAAGCGGGATGAGGTCCGCCAGATATAGTGTTGATAACAGGTTTTTTTATTTTTCTTTCTACTCGATCGGTTGTTGGGCCCATGTTGATTTACCGGGGTCGATTGGCACTATACACCATTGGCGATGAGTTTGTCCTTGGTGGCTTTGTTAGAGCCTATTCTTCCTAATATGTTCTTCATGAGATTTCTCAAGTGGTAGCATTTGATGGTTTGTTTAAGGGATTCAACAAAAATGATAGTAGTTGTTGGACTATTTTCGCTACTCTATCGTGAGTTCATGGCATGAGGTTTCAGATATTGTTCAATTTGTCCATAGCTATGAAAATATTTTCTATGTTGTTAATTAAAAGGGTGTATTCTACTGGGTTAAAAAAATCTAAGGCGCTTACCGCCTCTCTTGCCTTTCCTTCATCTTGATTTGTTTTCCCTAACTTACTGCCTTATTAGCATTACTCGGACATTTGCCCCTTGGTTTGATTCGATAGTAACTTGAGGAGACTAGTTATGAACACCAATGATGGAGCTTTTTCATGCAACTTCTACTTCTTCCAATCTTACAAACTCATCAGCTTTCTTATAACATTTCTCTATTGTGTTTGGTTCCTTCATTTCGATCCACCTTTCAAATTCCATCTCCTTCTTGATGGCTCACGATAATTCCATCAGCACTAACTTCTGATCTGGGATGCCAACCTCAGTGATCGTTGTGTTTAATTGATTTAAAAAGGTTTTTAGCCGTTACTAAGGGCCCTGAGATGATCTAGAAAGTTGTATGACATCCTTAGCTAGGATCATGTACAAGATGAATAAATTGAGTTGAGGACAATTTGTTAATTGTAATTTCATGGCTTGTACTCGAACTTTTGTAACTTTCTATTCCCTTTTGCATGCATATTTCGGACAATAGAATGCTTGAACTGACCTTGCATGTTTCATAGCATATAATTATGTATGACCCAATATGATTTGCTCAACAACATGTGTGTTGCCCTTGAACTGCCAAAAAGCATCGACTTGAATATAGGTCATTGAATCTTATACTCGTGGCGAACTTGGTTTCATACATCGAACTTGTTTCCTAAAGCTAAGGTTAGACCTCTACATTTTGGCTTCACGCTACTTATTTGTGTGTTAATGAAGAAATTTAAATAGATATAATGATTCAATAGTACGCAACTTGACAATTTAGGTTCAATCTTAAGAACTTGTACTTTTTATAATAAAATTTCTGTCGTCTCTAAATTTGGGGTAGGACAAAAAAAATTGATTCGGCTTGGATCAAAGTTGTCCTATGTTCATTAAACTAATTCATTTTATTGAAATGCTGATTTAAACTCGTTTTTTTTTTTAAAATTGCATATATAAGCTAGTTAAAGGTATTATTTTGAACAAACAGTCAAACATAAAAGAAAATTATGTATCATAGTAAAATACCACGTGATTATGTCTAATAATCTCGTCAGTCATCACAACACACTATATGACCTTTTTAGTACATTTATAACATAAACTATTTGCATTTTCTTTGTTTAAGAGAGTAAATGAGATTAGTAATCTAAAAGCATGTTGGCTCAACAATGCTTTGTTGTCTTGCATCTGAACTTGGGACTATTACTAGTAATACGTTATGTTTAGTTTTCTAGTTCTTTTGGACTGAAGGAAAGATTCTGCGGACTCAATTAACCACGGGAACAACCACGAATACTAAAAAAACATAAAAATATAATGGCAAAGCCTCGGTCATTATAATTAAAAAGCTTTTTAATTGTATTGGAAAAGTCTTCAAAGTTATAATTCATACAGTTTTTTTGCTTCTAAATTATACAACAGGAAAATATTGATAAGAACAAAATTTAATGTTTTTTCAAACCAAAGACTACCCATCAAAAATTTATTCTCAAAGACAACACACTGATATTTTTAAACTGTGCTAATCTTGTGTGCGCTATTTTTTCTTCCTCTTTAATCGATCCAACATTTTCTTCTTCCATTTTGCACTTTTTCCCCAATTGTGCCTCCATAAATGTAACAACCTGTATTTTCAGAACTAATTTTAAATTTTTATTTTAGCTATTTTAATGGATTTTGAATATTTAAAATGGCTTATTTTAAATAATAATGACTAAAATTTATTTTAATCGAAGTTAGAACATATAAATTTATTTTAATTATATAACGAGCCTGAAATGGTGCGGTAGTTTGAAAATTCGATTTCTAATTTCAATTGAATGTACATAATTCAATATAAGTCAGAATTGGATGAAACCAGAAATATTTGAATCTGTTTAGTAATATCTTTGTAACGAATGAAAGAAACTGAGATTTCATAATATAAATTAAAAGTTATGTCCAATTTAAAATTCAGAATAGTCGCTATGGGATTTATATATATTTAATATAATATATACCCTTAAAGATAGCCATTTTGCAAACGACCCCCATTTTAGACGAAACCACTTTTGTTGGATCCGGAATGTCAAATTATTGCTAGATTCCAATTTTCATTATTTTTGGAATTAATATGTGAGCATGGTGAATTTAAACGCGTTTGGTAATTTCAGTATGAATTTAATCGACTGGAAAATGACCATTTTTCAAACGGTCTCCAAATTCGACGAAATTAGTTTTGTTAGGACTGTATCATTAAAACTTAGCTAGATATAATTTTTCTGGAATTTTTGGAGTCAGTATGTGGCCCGGTAAATTAAAATGTATGTTAAAATTATTTTTGAATGTTAAATTAATTTATATTTTAATTTTGATGGAAACTGATCGAAACAGTCGAATTGGCTTATGAAACATATCCCATTGTGATAGGAATGGGAGTATCTGGCTAGGGGCGACAGTTGTTGGGTTCAATTTGGAGTTCAGATGAAAAAAATTACTTTTTTGAATTAATTAGTAATTAAATAAAATATATATAATAGGGTTAAACCCTAAAATCCGATAACATAAAAATCGCGCCCCCTTTTTGATTAAAAAAACTGTCAGCACCAAAACTACCCACCGCCGCTCATGCCTCAGCCCCTCCAACGTTGCCGCCGCCCCCTCCCATGCTGGTCGTCGCCTCCCCGACCATCCTCCCTCCTCCTTCGTCCCGTATCTCTTTCCTTGCTCCCCTATGAAGACCTAACCCCCAAAACAGCCACCATCGCCAATTTGGATCCCGCGACCATCACCGTCGCCCCTCCCTCTGCTCCTCCTCCGCCTACTTCCCCTCCAGGCCAGCGCGCAGCAGCCCCCGCTCTCTTCCTGCAGTTAACGCAGAAAACCCCCTTTCTTCGTCGCACACCACCACTCGAGGCCACAACGTAGCCGCAGCTTCTTCACCGTTTGATTTTGCTTCTCTCTGGCGATCGAAACCCAAGAAAATATGTGAGTTTTCATATTTTAAATTCTTTGATTTAAATTGTTATTCTAAACTAGGAAAAATATGATTTTTATCGTATAAAGGAAATATTTTTATTAAGTTAAAAATATAATTTTCAGTAAGTTGAAAATACGATTTTTAGTGATGTAAAAAAATGATTTTTATACATATAATAGCATTATAAAAATTTGATTTTTATATATGTAATAGCATTATAAAAATATGATTTATATATACATATATAATAGCGTTATAAAAATATGATTTTTATATATATAATAGCATTATAAAAATTTGATTTTTATTTATGTAATAGCATTATAAAAATGTGATTTTTATATATTTAGTAGCATTATAAAAATGTGATATTTAAATATATATAGCATTGCTAAAAATATGATTTTTAGTATAAATCGCGTGAAATAGATTACGACGGAATCAAGGTGAAGAACACTACGCATTGGAACAAATCCAAATCTAAACCGTCCAATAAAGAATGACAGAGTGGAAACCAAAGTGAGAACTCCTTCTCACTCTAATTATTTTTCAGTTAAATATATACTAGGATGCAGATGGGGTTTAGAAGCCCCCGACACTATTTTATTGTACAAACCATGGTTGTTTATTTGGAATGTATTGTGGAGATCTGGATAATGATTGGTTTATTTGTTTGGATTTGATCTGGATGTGAGTTGGGTTGGAATTGGTTTGTGTTTGACACGAGCCAGTATTAGGCGAGGGATAAGACTAGACCTTATTCCGGTTTTAACATCGTGTCGCTATGCTGCCGAAATTTTCTAAAATGTGTTAAAAAAATAATAGCTAGTTAAAAATATTATTATTAACAAATATATGAGATATATAAAATGGCTATGTTATGGAATAAATACTAGTTCGCTAAAAATATTATTTTTAGTTTATAACGGCGATGGATAAAATTATAAAGGTGTTTTATAGAATTTTATAAGCAAAGATATAAAATTCTATATATTTATTGGATAGTTAAAAATAAGTTTACACATCCATTTACAAGTCAGACGACTTGTTTATGCTCGCCTACTTTTGTGATATCGATTAGGATGATAATTTTTACACATCGCCCAAGTGCACAAATAATAATAATTATTTGATGGTTGAAACCACACACGGGTATTGGGATGATATTTGGCGTACACTAATCACAATTGTTTAGTTGTATGCCAATAGATTGGTTGACAGACTGTTGTAAGCGTTAATTATTTATATTTAATGCTTATACAGTTGTGTAATGCACTCTGGATGATGGTTGACTGTGTATAATTATTGTTGCATACATGTGTGTATGAAATTCATATAAATAAAATTATATGGTAATTGATTGGGTCTGATTTCAATTCAAAAGGAAAGTATATTTTAAAAAAGAAATATTTTAAAACAACGAATATTTTAAAATAATATTCAGTAAAGGATTAAAATATGATTTTGATGTCTGATTTTGGGATGGACACGAAAATATTGAAATATATGAAGCCATGTTGATTAGATTTGCGGCATTTTAACGCAAAAAATATTTATATCGATTTTATTCATTTTTATATGGAATATAAAAAAGGAAATGATTTCAAAATCAGATATTTTGAAAATATTATCACTTAAATATTATAATGATAAGGAGTATTCAATTTTGATTTAAAATTGAAATGAAAGTGAGAATCGTTTTAAAATAATTTATAAACGAATAAAATATGTTTTAAATGGAAATCAATATATATTATATATATTTTATGTCCTGAATAGAACGCACTGCGCCGCGACCGTTCGCGAATTTCGACCATTGACTTTGAATTGACATTATGGGAGATCCGACCGTCGGATTCGCCTAAAACCGGAACCGTTGGGCTCGTATCGATGACTAAAATGAAATTTGAAATCTAACTGTTGGATTTGGAATTATGTCCAAATGAAATTTGGAAAAGGTCGCTGTAAGTGCAGTTCAATGACTATTTATGGAAATCGACTGAAAGGACCTTAATAAAATTATTAAAAATATTAATAATTTGTGCAAAATCATAATAAATGATAAGGAAAGAATTTGGATGAAAAATTCCACGTTCGTAAAGATAAAAATATATTTTTATCAAAATGAACTAGTTATTAACTAGTATAATAATCCAATGGTTTTTCAAATTAATAAACTGGATTTGAAATGGTTTTAAAATAACCAGAATTTTCCAATGAACAAATTGGAATGGAAATAATCTTCGGAATATTTCAATATTGGATTCCGCGGTTATACGGATATTGTTATGGGAATGTGGAAGATACAGATATCGTTATTCCTAATACGATATTCGTTAGTTTCAAAATTTGGTATTGAATATAAGCCGATATAATTTCTATTCAAAGCCTTGTATTTAACATTAAATTGAATTTTGGGTTTGTCGTGAACAGTGTCTTAAATAAAACTCTTCTTGAACCCAGTTGAGAAAAGAATAAATCTTTTAATTAAGATTTAGTAAAGTTTTCCAATTAACTAAAGTTAAATTGGAATTGAATAAAAGAATTGGATTTTGGGTTTTTGTGAACAGTGTCTTCAATAACACTGTTCTTAAACCCCTTGTGAAAAGAATAAATCTTTTAATTAAGATTATTAGAGGTTCCAATTATATTTAGTAATTGGAATAAAATAGAATGTGAATTGGGTTTATAGTGCACTGTGTTCTTAACGAGATTTGTTCTTTAACCCGATTAACAGTGAAATGTGTTTTGGAATTTATAAATCTTTTTATTAAGATTTAATGTGAATTTTCCAAAGTAAAGTTTTCCAATTTAATATATTAAATTGGAATTGAATGGAATTCGATTTGGTAATAATCGAAGTGAGCTTCTGTGGAGGAAGACTGTTAATATATATGGAATTTAAAAGGCTTTATCGTTATTCCATTTATATTATTAGTCGGATACGAAAATTGATATCGATTATATATTGATCTGTTTTCCCTGAAGATTCCATTATTAATGGAATGTGATTTTGTGTTTATCGTGAATTGTGTTTTAAATGACATTGGTTCTTTAACCCAGTTAAAGACAGGATAACATGTCTAACATTGTATTTCGAACTGTGTTGTCAATCTCTGCTAAATATATATCTGTTTGGTGGTGGAGAATTTATTCTCTTGCTTAACACCTTTCTCTAAGACATACGAGCTTAGAGGTTATATATCAGCAGAAATCAATGGTGCGGTGTAGATTGTTGACGTGGCATGTTCATGTTTCCAAAGTTAAATAATCATTAGCTGATGATTGTTGGAAGATTAAAACTAAGTGAAGTTTTAATAAATTTTAATTAGATTGAAATGTGAATGTGATAATTTAAATTATCAAAATTTGGGAAATGATCGAGAATGGAGTATCACCAGTTTTTCTCCAAGCGATAGTTCAATCTTTAATTAGACTTGAACAAGAAATGGTAATTAATTTTTATGATAACACAGTGGTGTTAGATATGGAGTATCACCAGTTTTACTCCATGGGACGAATAGGTTGGGACTGGGATAATAAAAGAAACGATTACTTCGGTACGACTCGTTAATGAAACACCCCACCTCCATTAAGGTCACTCACAAAGGGAATGCCTTAACTTTGGTGGAGGGTTATAAGTAAAAGCCACAAATGAACTCAAGACAGATATAATTACACATATTTTAAACAGCGGGAACCAAACAAACTTTTATTTCATCAATACGTGTATCAAACAAAGATTTCCATAATTGTCTCAAAATACTTTCAACATTACAACCTCATAACTGTCTTGATTATTAAAGAAGCATGAAAACATAAATAAAGTGACAAAAATCCCCATAGTGATATCCAAAGCCATTATCCGAGCAAGAAAGATCCAAATCATACATCTACGTTCTTGGTGCTTGAAAAGAGCCTGACTGAGTTGAGCTGGTTCCTCCCTGTGGACCTGAGGGGGGGGGGGGACGGAAGAAAAGAAGACGAAAAGAAAATAGGGTCAGACATAAAGCCTGAGTAAATCTAGTAACTCTTCAATATGTGAATAAGAAAAGGATATGATGGATATAAACTAAAAATAGGAAAGTGTCACAGTCTAAGGAAATGTCGAATGTACTATCACACCCATACTATATCTCTGCATCTACTTGAGTTTATTCTAACTGGCACCCTATGGTGAGGGTGAAGTGATCCCCATTCTTATTAAAGTTCGGCTCCTACTCGCGTTAACATGTGTCATACGACCCCCAAGAATTGTAGATACCTATGCTGGTCCCACCATGGGGTGTATCAAGACCCATGGTGGCGGCCCCGACACAAAGCTAGAAGACATAGGTTATACTACTGGTGTCCCCAGTGCCCTGGTTGTCTGCTCCGGAGTGTGTGCACACCCGCACCCCGTTAGACCTGCACTGTGCACCCACCGCCATCGTTTGACCGCTTACAATCAGCCCAGTAATCGTGCCCCACCCTGCCTAGTTTCAGGGTACCGTTGATACCTAACTTTGGGTTACTGCTGAAATGGGTCCCTCGTTACCAGGATTTTCTAGTCAAACATGTTAAGTGGTTAAGTGTCTGTATTTACCTAACCCCACCCATCAATTCTTGTTAACATGTTGAATTTGGTTAAGTGTTATAGTTGACTTAACCCTACCATCTGTCCTTAGCCTCTTAGGAGCACCAGACCACTCACATTAGACAGGTATTGCTACGGTTATTAGATATGCCGGTTGGTTCCGGGCAGGTTTACACCGTAGCTCAGTCTAACCTCGGTTCCTTATTGGGCTCAATGCTTAACCACCCACATTGGATAGGTATTGTTGTGACTATTGGACAGTCGGGCGGGTCCGGGCAGGTTTACATCACAACTCAATCCAACCTCGAGTTAACCATATCGTGTTTTCTAAATTTACATATTTGTCTTTATTACTGAATATATGTAAATTTGTCAACAATTAAATGTTATGGCCCACATTCCAAGTTTAACATTTTTGGTATAAGAATTCATATCATTTAAATGCCACCAATTTTGGCATGTGATAAACATGCCAATTCAATATATTTTTATGTCAAGTTTTCAAATATTCCCAACGTTCCCCCGTTTAAACATTAGGCTAACAAATCCTAGCCTAATATTTGTTCGCCCAGTTTTTAACATATAATATTAGGCTGAAAACTTAGCCTAATTTAGCACACACAAATAAGCATAAGGGAATTCATAAACGTAAACGAGACATAGGTGTAAACTTGGCATTTTTGGCATAATAAATATGAACATGTAATACATAAAGGTGTGTGGCGCATGAACTTGCAATTTGGCGATTCAACTAACATATAACATGGGTCATGTGAACTTGCATTCAAATCAAAGTATGACTAAGTAGGTGACATATGAAATGGCATAGTTTAGGCAAATACAAGCTTGTGTTTTAAACATGTTTAATTTGGCATAATATCAAACACAAGACTAGCATGATGTATGTTCACCAAAATGTACAATTTTAACATCTAATCATATAGCCTATGAACTTGCATAGTTTATGAAACATAGATCCAATTATACTTGCAAATAGACAAAATCTTGCATAGTTTATGAAACATAGATCCAATTATACTTGCAAATAAACAAAATCTTGCATAGTTTATGAAACATAGATCTAATTATACTTAATGAAACATAGGTCCAATTATACTTGCAAATGAACTTGCATAGTTTATAACATGTTTACATAATTTCCAACTTAGACATAGTCCATGCCATCGCCATATACATAAAATGACCAAATTCTAATTTTCGCCACAAACTTGCAAGTACAATCGTTCAATAGGCTTGCATCAATCAATTTTATGCCACAAACATCAATACATAAGTCATGATAGAACCATCACAATACGTAGAATAATAACACAATTCTATTTTCATATACATCGAATCACATCACAGTTTTTATTCATATTCTGAAAGGTTACTATACTTACAACGTGTGATGAATTCTTGTTTTCTGATTTCTGTTATTCTGATTTGGAGATGATCTCCTTTGGGTAGCAAAGTTGCGTTGAATGATTTGATTAAGCTTTGATTTTATTCGTCTCTTAGGCTTGTTGGCTTGTCTCTAGGGTTTCTAATTGACGGCCATTCCTAGTTCCTTTCCAGCAGCATGACGGCTATTGTATTCTATTATTTGTGTGAGTTTAGGGTTAGGTTTGAGTTGTATTTATAGGATTTCAATCTAATTAGAGCCGTCGGATGAAGATAGGAGGAATCTAGACCATACAAAGTTCAAAGAGCCACTCAAAAGATGACACGTAAGCCCTAGTGACTCAGCCAACCTGACTAGGCCAGCCAGGGCCTGACCAGCAGGTCATTCTGACCTGGGCGCACTTGGCAGGTGCGCCAGGTCAAAAATGTACTGGCGCACTTCGCTCGGCAAATCCAGTAGCCACAAAGTGTCAGTCTAATATGAGAGGTCAAAGGCCAAATTGTAGGCGTAACGGTTTATGACACGAGGTTAGACCCAGTTTGTGGTGTAAATCTGCCCGGAACCGCCCGGCAAATCCAGTGGCCACAAAATGCACGGTCTAATGCGAGAGGTCATGATTCGTTCGTCATAATGAATGAATTAAGGAATACTAACCATAATAAGACGTGGGTACGGTTAGAGGGTTAGGTGGGATGACATGGAAATTTGTCATATAAATGTGGACCTAACCGGTATGAGTTAAGAACATGTAAAACTTATAAGTGCAGGCTCAACCAACATAACTGTTGATCAGACCAATGTGTGGGTTAAGTAATATGACTAGACTAATGACACTTAACCAATACGATATGAGTGGGTGGGTTAAGTAACGTGGCTAAGCTAATAACACTTAACCGTTATAACGTGACTAGCGGATGGGTTGGGCTAACTTGAATAGGTTAATAACACCCAATCGATAAAACCTGATGCGTGGTAGGGTTAAGTAAACACACGAGAGTAACACTTAACCATTATAATATGACTGGTGGATGGGGTTAAGTTAACATGCACTTAACCAATATAACGTGATGCGTGGTAAGGTTAAGTACCAACAGAGGGTAACACTTAACCGTCACAACATGATAAGTAGGTGGGCTAAGTCAATATACACTTAACCAATATGACATGACATGCGGTGGGGTTAAGTTAACACAAGGGAGAACACTTAGCCAGTATAACAAGGCTTGCGGTAGGGTTAAGTAACACAAGGAACAACACTTAACCAATATAACATGATGTGTGATAGGGTTAAGTAAAACAAGAGAAACACTTAACCAATTTAACGAATTTCTTGAAAAGCTACCTCCATCGCACGGCAACTCTACAAAGATTGAAATAAGATTAGACGCAGATGGAATTACTGCAGCTATAGATGGAAGTTGGGTACTCCTTTGCCCTGCGACATGCGTTGTATGCCTACAAACTATGGTGGAAAAGAAAGAGAGAAGAGACTCAACGAGAGAATCGAAAGATAATGCATATGGCTTTGGGGAATACCTTCTAGTAAGCGAATTCACTAGTGAATTTTGCAGAGCTTGCATGAAACCATGAGTACGCAGTTATGTTTAAGCTGGGTATACGAGAAAAAGAATTAGTGAAAGTGGAACGAGAGGCGACAGTGAAATGAGTTCCAACTCATATTTTGGAAATAGGAATTAAGAAGCTACGAAATTGTGAAGCTAAAGACGGTCAAAGCATAATGGAGTTAAGCTCAAGGAAATACGACTTAGAAGATTGAAGAATAGACATGCACATCATATCTCTTTTTAAGAGTATATCCTTGATCCCTCTTTTCCTGTAGAGCTTACTTGTATATTATCTTTTAAGTATAACCTCTCGGTCCTATTCTCAATCCTATTTCTGTTGCAAAACCCCCATAGGGATCATCTGTTAGTAATACATGTTGGGGCTTGAGGGTGTCCGTTGGGTTGAGTAATTCTTTGGGCATCAGCCTGATGTTGATTTCGGTCTTCGGGCTGGTGCTTAGGGAGTTCTTCTCCTAACCAGTATATATGTGACGTATGTTTCCAGTTCTAACATTGCCTAATGGGCACAAAGTTTTTACTTGCTTCTATCATTCGACTATACCTTTAGGTAGGAACAATTGGGTGTAAACATGTGTTTGAGACATGTTATGATTGATGGTTGCAAGTGGCTGCAAGTGGTTGCTAGTGGTTGCTCGTGGATGCATTTACACATTAGGCACTAGATCGGCTCAGTCACCTTTCATATTGCATATGCATGAGTGTTTATACTTTTTTATGGATGAATTTGAATACATTATCATATGGATGTTGCATATGGATGGATGTTTGTGCACACATATAGTGTTAGTGTGACTAGGACTATTTGCATACATGTGGACTCATGGCACTAAACATATTTTGCATTAAGAAGATCAATCAGGCCTGATCATTTGCATTAGATAAGGAACATATACACACACTTTCTGCATATGTTCATACAGTATTAGAAATCTCTTAAGGACAATAGATGCTTGTGATTGATGATTGAGTAGATGGATATTGGATGGTAGGACACATTCTTCTTAACTTGAAGATTTCGGGGACGAAATCCTTTAAGGAAGGGAGAATGTAACAACCCGAATTTTAATAACATGTTAAAACTAGAAATCAGGGTATAATTAATTTTTAAAATAAGAATCAAGGGAAATGGGTTACGCCATTGCGTTCGTCTCGGAATTCTGCTTGAAATAGAGTCCGAGTTTGCGTAAAATGGATACCGTATGAAGAAGATATGGACGAACGAAGTTGGGCAGAAAAACCAGAAACGGGTCAGAATGCACTGGCGCACTTGGGAAGTGCGCCAGAACAAAATTGCACTGGCGCACTTGGGAAGTGCGCCAATACAATTTTAGCACTGGTGCACATGCCAAGTGCGCCCAAGCCAGAAAACTGGCTTGGTCAGGCCTTGGCTGGCCTGATCGGGTTCTGGTCGATTTCTGAGGCTTGGCTGAGTCACTAGGGCTTACATGTCACTTTCTGATTGGCTTCTCTTGAGATGGATGGTCTGGATTCACTCTAGCTTCATCGACGGCTCAAATCAGACAAAAATTCTATAAATACAACTCAAGTCTAACCCTAAATTGACACAAATAATATAATACTAAAGTCGTCATGCTGCTGAACTCCCTCATGAACCATGGCCGCCGCCCCAAATTAAAGCTTAAGCATTCAAACTCCAATCAATTCTAGGGACAAAGCTTTCATACAAAATTTAATTCGAAGAACAAGGCTTCTACAATGATTCAAGACAATAAATCAACAACGCCGCGACATTTTTACAACAAATTCAGTTCGTAATTCATTTTCCATGCTCTGTAAGTTCTATTTATTTTCAGATTAAAATATTTAAATATAATATGGGCATGTGATGAAGTGAAATTGGATTTAAGTATGTTTATCGATCTATTTCTGTTGCTTCTTGAATCTTGAGATTTGAGACTTGTCTATCTTTATTCTCATGCCAAGTTTATGATCTATTCAGCAGTTTTCTTGATTCGTAATGATGTTATCATCAAGTTGTAATCTTTATGCCTATCATGATGATTTATGCTGTTTCCTTTCTGATCTTGCTCTTATTGCAACTTCTACCTCCCCCTATTTATTTTCTTTTGATGAACCTTGGTCAATTTCGGTCCTAGGCCTAAAACGCGATTTGCATACGATTGAATACGGGGAAATATTGGGTTAATACCTAATTGGATATATGTGTTTGGTGGAATTGATGGCATAACATAAAAATTGGATATTTGGGTATTACTACCATTAACATGAAATTGAATATTTGGGTATTGTCATTGTAATAGTAATTGCAAGAATGGGGATTGGCATATATAGTTTGACATGGATCTTGATATATGTAATTTGGCTAGAACTCGTTATGGGTAAATTGGTGTAAACATGTTAAACATGTAATTTTCGGTATAAAACTGGATCTATGTAAATTAAGCATAGCTTTGTAAACATGTAGATCATGAATCTTGACATATGTAAAACGGTATGAAACTTGATATATGTGTAAATTGGCATAAAATTTGCATACATGTAAAACAGTATGAATTGAACATATGTAAATTTGGTATGAATTGGGCATATGTAAAACTGACATGTAACCTAGAACTTGGGCATATGTTAATTATGTAAAATTTGGAGTAGAAACATATATGATAATTTATGATTTGGAGAAAGTTTAATATGAACGTGCCTAAGTTGGGTTTTGGGTAGTTGGTATGTATTGTAAATAGGAGGCTATAACTTGGCATAACCTTATAGTAAATTATGATAATAATTTACGAATACGTTTTGGGCAAAAACGCGAATCATGAACATTTATATATGTTAAACACATGAACTGATATTGGGGTTTTGGGTGGAATGCGACCATTAATGAACCTTTGACACGAGGTTAGACTCAGTTTGTGGTGTAAATTTGCCCAGAACCGCCCGGCAAATCCAGTAGCTACAAAGTGTCGGTTTAATGTGAGAGGTCGAAGGACAAATTGTAGGCGTAACGGTTTATCACATGAGGTTAGACCCAGTTTGTGGTGTAAATCTGCCTGGAACCGCCCGGCAAATCCAGTGGCCACAAAATGCACGGTCTAATGTGAGAGGTCATGATTCGTTCGTCATAATGAATGAATTAAGGAATACTAACCATAATAAGACGTGGGTATGGTTAGAGGGTTAGGTGGGATGACATGGAAATTTGTCATATAAATGTGGACCTAACCGGTATGAGTTAAGAACATGTAAAACTTATAAGTGCAGGCTCAACCAACATAACTGTTGATCAGACCAATGTGTGGGTTAAGTAATATGACTAGACTAATGACACTTAACCAATACGATATGAGTGGGTGGGTTAAGTAACGTGGCTAAGCTAATAACACTTAACCATTATAACGTGACTAGCGGATGGGTTGGGCTAACTTGAATAGGTTGATAACACCCAATCGATATAACCTGATGCGTGGTAGGGTTAAGTAAACACACGAGAGTAACACTTAACCATTATAATATGACTGGTGGATGGGGTTAAGTTAACATGCACTTAACAAATATAACGTGATGCGTGGTAAGGTTAAGTAACAACAAAGGGTAACACTTAACCGTCACAACATGATAAGTAGGTGGGCTAAGTCAATATACACTTAACCAATATGACATGACATGCGGTGGGGTTAAGTTAACACAAGGGAGAACATTTAGCCAGTATAACAAGGCTTGCGGTAGGGTTAAGTAACACAAGGAACAACACTTAACCAATATAACATGATGTGTGGTAGGGTTAAGTAAAACAAGAGAAACACTTAACCAATTTAACGTAATGGATGGAGAGGGTTAAGTACATCACGGGAAGTTGGGTAATATCTGTATATATAGGCCCACACACTTAACCAGTAGGAAACCCTAGTAACGGGGACCCATTTCAGCAGTAACCCAAAATCAGGTATCAACGGTACCCTGAAACTAGGCAGGGTGGGGCACGATTACTGGGCTGATTGTAAGCGGTCAAACGACGGCGGTGTGTGCACAGTGCAAGTCTAACGGGGTGCGGGCGTGCACACACTCCGGAGCAAACAACTAGGGCACTGGGGACACCAGTAGTATAACCTATGTCTTCTAGTTTTGTGTTGGGGCCGCCACCATGGGTCTTGATACACCTCATGGTGGGACCAGCATAGGTATCTACAATCATTGGGGGCCATATGATACACGTAGGTAGCATAATCCCTAGTTTGGACCCAGGTGGCATAAACCCTGAATCCAAGAAGCGTTCAATTAGTAGCATAATCCCTAGGTTGGACCTAGGTGGCATAAATCCTGGTTGAATCTAAGAATCGCTCGATAGAAAACCCTAGATTAGATCTAGGTAATAAATAATAGATGTACACGTGAAAGCAACCTTAATTTCGGGGATTTTGATCACGTTGTGATTTTATCATTTTATATAGATTACTAGTTAGGACACTAGTTAGGTGGTGCAGAGAAAATAGATACCATTTTAATGGTGAAGTAGAGAAATCTTGCGATGCTTGATAGAAATCTTGCGAAACTATACTTAGTTCATCTTGAATGGGAACCTTGCAATGTTATACATGACAAAAATCATATGAGGTTATTCTTAGTTACCTTTCCTGTAGCTTATCTTGTCAGCATGACGGCTTTAGTATTATATTATTTGTGTCAATTTAGGGTTAGACTTGAGTTGTATTTATAGAATTTTTATCCGATTTGAGCCATCGATGAAGCTAGAGTGAATCAAGACCATCCATCTCAAGAGAAGCCAATCAAAAAGTGACATGTAAGCCCTGATGACTCAGCCAAGCCTCAAAAATCGACCAGAACCCGATCAGGCCAGCCAGGGCCTGACCAAGCTAGTTTTCTGGCTTGGGCGCACTTGGCAGGTGCGCCAGTGCTAAAATTGTACTGGCGCACTTCCCAAGTGCGCCAGTGCAATTTTGTTCTGGAGCACTTCCCAAGCGCGCCAGTGCATTCTGACCCGTTTCTGGTTTTTCTGCCCAACTTCGTTCGTCCATATCTTCTTCATACGGTATCCGTTTTACGCAAACTCGGACTCTATTTCAAGTATAATTCCGAGACGAACGCAATGGCATAATCCAATTCACTTGATTATTATTTTAAAAATTAATTATACCTTGATTTCTAGTTTCAACATGTTGTTAAAATTCGGGTTGTTACAGTTAATCCCGACTACTTTGGATAAATCTTAATTTGGTTTAGGATTGATATCCGAAGGAAGATCAAAGTATAAATTTAAAAGAATTTATATTTGATAAAATTAATGGGAACCTTTCCCAAAGGATATGAATATTTGAATAAAAGAATATTCTGGATTTGAATGAGGCGTGTATTGTGTTTTTATAGCACTTGATTATAAGATACGTGAATTATTTGGAAAGGCCGGGTTTATACCCATTCTGAATAATTGATTCGACGATAAGTCGACGATGAAGACGGTGGTTGAAGACCGGAGGTCTTTACATCGTTTGGATGATTACCGATGTCTTGATTGGGTTACACCCAAGACAAGGTAATAAGTAGTGATCATCCAGACGTACTTGGAGATCGACCGGATTTGTGAGGACCTCTCTCCTGTATTGGACATATGGGACGAGGAAAAAGGTGCCTTCGGTTTCGTTCAAACCCAGAACGAACTAGTAAATGGATGTGTGTCTGACATTGGATTTTATTCTGTGCTGATTTATTTCTATTAAGTATATATCTGTTTGGTAGCGGAGAATTTATTCTCTTGCTTAACGCCCTTCTCTGAGATGTACGAGCTTAGAGGTTATATATCGATAGACATCAATCGCATGGCATGAATTGCCTGTGTGGCATGCTGAGACGCAAATGATCAAGGCTTCTATTGAAAAGTAGAGTCTTGTTGTTGATGATCAAAGCACGGCTTTAAATAGCATAGCTTTGTGTATAGCGTTAATTCGCGAGCCTCACACCTCGGTATGAGTCAGAAAGGGATAAGGGACCCATGGAGTGCACGACGTTTCCTTTCAGCTATGGGTGGTGTCATGGTATGGAACCCAGACATTTATTTATTTTTACCTATGTGGATGATGGATTGCGAGGCACCTCGAATATATCGGTTGCTACGGAGCCGATGGATAGGTCCTATAGGACCGGAAACGTGTGTTCAGGAATAATTAATCCACTTACGTAAGTGTGGACTAGCCTTGTCACTGCGGGGAACCCTGAGACATTTGCTAGAGTGTCTCAAAGCCGGCGAGGAGTATATCCCTTGCCTCGACTCATGAAGGAATTCCAATTTCCAGTACGTGACATTTCAATTTTAGTTGTAAAACCTAGTATGGCGACATAGTAGCATGAGATACTATATCATCTATGATTTATACATTTATATTTGAAGTGATTTTGACACTATATACTTATAGTAATATCAAAATCATTTGTTTTAAATGTATCAAGCATGTCTGGCTATTATAAGGTAATACTCTATCCTTCGGCTTGCGTTGCATTGTGTGATGGGACCTGAGTCTTATAATAGCTTCATTTTTTCAAAAAGCATTGTGCTATTTGTTTTATGCACTGGTATTCTTGGGAGGAAACCCGTTCCATGTTATACGGCATGGTCCCTTGATTTACTTTATTTTTAAAATAAATATTTAATTACTATTTTAGTTCTCACACCGGTCTCACGACTGACTTGGAGTTTATTGTTTTAACCTAAACTCTGGGTGCCCTTATTTTCTACACGGGCAGCTAGTAGTTTTGGTATTTGCAGATATTTCTTTTCCAGGATCCTAATTTATAGCTGGAGCTATATTCGGAAAGCTATGTATCCGTATATCTCTTTCGACTGTGTTATGTATTATTTTTCCGCTGCTTTGTAATTTTAAATCTTTGATATTTTTCAGTGTGTAATATTTATTCATACTCTGTTGTATTCTTATATTTTGATGCAATTGTTGTAACAGTAATGAAATTTTCTTCTATTTGCGTCTTGATTTGTCGTGTTCTCAACTCAATCCGAGCTTTCCCGTAAGGGCAAGTTTGGGTCATTTCATACTTGGTATTAGAGCTTTGGTTACAGAGCTCGAGAGCAAGACACATTAGAACCAAACAAAAGAATTCATCAGAGATTGGATTAGGAATATCCAATAAGAATGACTCGTTAGAGATAGGATCATTAGTATCCTAGAATGATTGAAGAGCATTATCCTTTTAAAATCAAATTAGATTTGAAAATTTATATCATATTATATGTATTTGAGTATTCTATTTTATATTGATTTCGGACGATCGAGTATATGAAGATTTTGCATATATGCCTTGCAAACGTGTATACAACGCCACAAATATGCTGAATAGATATAGAATCACACTCTAGTCTCCTGGGGATGATTTTGATAATGTTGCAGCATTATCAGTATTTATTTTTGAGTAACGAAAGTGGAATATCTATATATTTTCAATTGACTGGTGTGAGAACCAAAACTAAATAGGGTTTATTGTTGTGATTTGGCACTAAAAATATGATTTTTGAATGTATAAAAGTTATTTGAATTTGAAAATTTAATCAACTAATTGGTTGCTGGTTGTGTTGTTTGATTGTTAATTCAAATAATAAAACCAATAAAAGAATGTAAAGCAATTTAGCCAAATCAGATCGAATATTGAACTGAATTGAAATTTGATTAAAATTGAATACATGTGTATATGTGTGTGTGTGTGTGTAACACCCCGCATTTTTAATATAATTAAAAATGAGATATATGTATATATGCATGGATATATTTAAAGGAAAGATTAAATAATATTAATGTAATTGCATGTAAGAAGTTTATGCAGTGAAATAAAGAAAACGATTAATAAAGAAATTACATGCAATATTTGAAATAAGAAGAAATATAGTGAAATGCGAAGAAATACATGCGAACATTTAAAAAGAAATAAAAAGGAGAATTTGAAGAGACTCCAGAATTTGATCTTGAAATTAGAGTCATTACGTTCGTGGCGATTTTCTGGTCAATTCTGACTTATAGTTTGTAGAAAACTGATTTAAAATGAAGAAGTTATCCTTAATTTAAGAAATGCACAAAACATGAAAAAGAGCAATGAGAAAAGAATAATATGTAGCTTGGTCCTAAGTATTGTTAACAAAAGACTTAGTAGCTCATTTGGTTAATACATGAGACTTGTACATAAGAGGTTGTGAGTTTAGTCCCCACCAGTGCCATATTTTTTTTGTTTTAAGGAGCGACTAAATAGTGGCTTAGCAAATTGGTTCAGTGCGAAAGGGGATAAGTTAATTGGAGGTTTAATTGAAAGAATGGAAATAAGCCATTAATTGATTAAGGAAGATAATTTCCAAATAAAATAGACAATTGTTTGCATATAAAAATTAGTATACGCATAAGAGATGGATGCGTATGAACATGATTCAAATATGAAGTTGCGCGCGAACATAGAGACAAACAAAAAGGGGGCATATATGTATACATGTTATTTGAAATTAATGCAATAAGGGAAAGAGGATATGTGAAATTATTGCATTAAATAAATGGATGATGCATGAACCTGAATAAAAATAAATTAATGTGATGCAAATAAAAGAAAGAGAATATGGAATGCAAAACATGTCAAATGTGCAATTAAAGCATGCATAGAAAAAGGTTGTAAACATTAAAATGGAGCAATTAAATGTGAAGGGGTTCAACTTTTGAAATTTAAACGTAAAAAAAAGTAAATTAATAAGGCCATAAGCAAGCCACGATTGGAGGAAGGTTAATGTTATTAAATAACATTCAAATCAGAGACGCATGCACATGTGATTAGATTTAAATAAATAAAAGAAAATAGTTTAGGGACATGCGGTTTCTTTTCAAAAAAAGTAGACAAAAAGAGAAAGAAATCAATTAATTGATTAGGAGAAGAATATAGCAAATAAAGGTTCACATATAAGTGCAAATAAATAAAATAATAATAATTGAATGCATAAAGGAAAGAGGTTGCAATACGTTAAAAATAGCATGTAATGCATTAATTAGAAAGAAATAAAGCGGTTTCTTTTTTTATTTTATTTAAAGGAGCACTAAGTGTGAAAAGGGTTGTTCTGGATGGTTCTTTTCTAGGGTGAGGTGGATGGTTTAGATGAGTTTTTATTTAATCCTAAGGTCCTAGTTGCTCTAACCCACCTATAAAAAAACACCTAACCTAACCCTGAAATCATTCTATCTCTTATAAGACACATCCATGCCACTAAACTTCAACTCAACATAGCCGCCACCTCTAAACTCTAAATTAAATTGCAAGTTCTTCATCAATTTTGGAGTTTAATCAAATCAAGTCGCAAGTTTCTTCAACAACAATTCACGTTCTGCGTCAATAATCAAATAAGAAGCCTAAACCAACGTTCTACCTCAACAACCAATTATTTAATTCTCCAATCCAGCCAAGGTGAGTGGTTTAAAATACAGTTGTTGTATAATTGTACTTCTATCGTTTGTCATTTCCCATAATGAATATGATGATAATTTAATAAGATCAGCTATTTCATTTATGCTTACGATTGAGTTCTCTCCTTTTTATTCTTTCCCCTTTTTATTTTTATAGCTAGGCTATCTCGAGCCTACATCTATCATGAATTTATGCGCTGTAAATGAGAACGAGAAAGTAAAAGGGAAAAATGGGGTTGTTTGGGCATAATATGGGTTGGAAGGATTTATGTATGATTTGAATAGAATTATGGACATAATTGTATGGTAATTTTAAATTTGTTAGTTTGGCATGATTGAAATTGGATATGGAATTAGTACGATTTAATATTAACAACAAGTAATTGGATAACATGGATTGGTGAAATTTATTGGTGAGATAAGCCTAAAAGGTGAACTAGGTTATATGTATGAACGTGAGAACGTTGGGAAATATATTGGAAAAATATTGATTTTATGAACTTAAGTATCATTGGATATTTTGGATAATTGGAATATAAAAGAAATTGGCATATTTGGGTATGGATTACATGGAATTGACGAAATTGCCTATAATTGAAAATTTGTAATTAAGGCTAATTAATATGTAATTAGTGACAAGTTGGAATAGGCAAAATTGTAAACATGACTATATGTTGAATTGGAAACACATAACATGGAAATTGGGATTTGGGTGAAATACGATGTTAATGAACCTTTGACACGAGGTTAGGCACAATTGTGGTGTAAGACTGCCCGGAATTGCCCGAGAAATCCAGCTGCCACAATTTGACATCTAATGTGAGAGGTCAAAGGCATGAATTGTAGGCGTAATGGTTGGTGACACGAGGTTAGACCCGCTTTGTGGTGTAAGACTGCCCGGAACCGCCCGGCAAATCCAGCAGCCACAAAGTGTTCGGTCTAATGTGGGAGGTCATGCATCGTTCGTCATAATGAATGAATTAAGGAATACTAACCATAATAACACATGTGGGTGACATGGGTATCGTTAGAGGGTTAAGTGGGTGACATGTAAATATGGACTTAACCGTAGTAAGACAAGACATGTAAAACATGTAAATATGGACTTAACCATAATAAGACAAGACATGTAAAACATGTAAATGTGGACTTAACTGTAGTAAGATATGTGAGGTAAAACATGACTAAGGTGGACTTAACCGTAGTACAGCATGTGTAAGACATGGAAACAATAATAAAAGAGGTTAAGTGGGACATGGGCGACGTGTAAAACATAAATAAATAATGCTTAACCAAAGGGGACCCGTTATGGCATCACAAATTAATTGAATTGGGTAAAATTTAGGTAACGGGTTAAATAAATGGAAAGGGTTAAGTAAATCTAAATTACTGACAAAAGTGGGGAATGGTAAATAACCTATTATGAATGAATTTGAATAAGAAAAAAGAAGAATAATAGGTTAGACTTGTCCTAGGGACAAGTGGAAAGTATAACTTATGGGATAAGGTAAGTTGTGCGAAACGATAGAGGAAAATAAGGTAACTTATATGTGAAGATATACTTGATTATAAATTAAGTAGTTTGGGAAGGAGAAGTGTGAAATTCAAGATGATATAAGTTATATGAATGGAAAAGAAGTAAACTAAAATCATATATGTTGGTTGGGCTGAGTAATTCTCTAGGTGCCAGTCTGATGTTGATTTCGGTCTTCGGGGCTGGTGTTTGGGGGTTATTCTTCTAATCAGTATATATGTGGGATAAGGTATACTTAATTATGAATTAAGTATAACATGTTGTTGTAACCCAAAAAGGGGAATAATTTATGAAATTGGAAAATAACATGTGATGGGCTTATTAATGGACTTAAATGGATTAAGTATAAATTGAATTAATAAGCGAGGGTAACTTGGTAATTTGAAAAGGAAGTAAATGTGAATAAAGAATAACCAAGTTAAATGTAGAAACTAACGAAGAGACACAAGCACGTAAGAAGATGATTAGACGTACGGTCTAATGACATATAAAAATTAAGGCGCTTGGGGCAGTCTGTACGTTGTAGGATGAATAACCCAACGTGGTAGATTATCACGGTGTCATAAGGCACGAGGGGAGCACACATTCGTTATTTTGGCAGCTCCAACGGACTAGAAGGGGAAGAACGCGGCTTCCTGAGACGTTAAAGGTGCTCCTAGTAGTCCTCTGTGTAGTGGCAGATGTTTCAGGCTGTGCCCGCAGAGGTTGGGTCTGCGCGTAACTACTAGGTGGGTGGGCCTTGACTACAAGAATAGCTGGCAGTCAGAATGCTGTTCGAGGTGAGGGAAAAGGTGATTCGGCGGTTGTCCCAACGGAGGTGGAGGGTCAGGACCAACAAGGATAGTATGTCATCAAGTGCCTGTCACCACAGCCAGTAGGATGCGGAAAGACTAGAGCTAGACCCAATATACCATTAACCTTTCACTATCATGGGACGGTGGTTGAGGGGAGACACCACATGGATGTTTAGATTGGTTGCTTAGGGGCTTGTCGCCTAGCTCTTGTAGTCTTTACTAGTTATGGGAGGGGCCGAGGTGGGGCCATAGTCACCATAGAAAACAGACCCTAGGGATATTTGTGTGGGAGGCTCTTAAAGGAGGGCCTTGCACAAATATAAGGAAAGCTCCTGACTGAGTTCCGTGTTTCTTGTATAGCCCTGCCACGGGACTCGGGCACGCACACACGATGGGTGTGCGAGTTAGGTAACGAATACGTTGGATAATACGTATGTGGGAGAGTCTAGATATAACCATGTCTGCTCTGGGTGGTGTATCGTAGACTGGTGGGCATTATTCGATAACGACAGTCAATATACTTACGTAACTGGAGTGATCCTACGTGGAAGAAGTGTTGCATTATATACAAAAGGAATGCACGTTACTATGACATAGAACGGGGGACTGTGTATATCACTGCGAGGATACAGTGGAGACCGTGCGAGTGGGGTACCACGGGGTGTACTTCAGTTTGGGGTAGATACATATACATGGTATTAGGTTAATCTACAATGGGTAGATAGGTGCGACATGCGTGTAAGCCTTGAGTCCTAATAACACGAATAACCTAATAAAAATAAAAATGTAATAGAACGGTATATGTAGGATTATCCAAGAAGTGCATTTTAAATTCATTCACACATAACTTATGTTCTGACCCCCTCCTCATAACATTCACAGGTTAGAATCAGGACAGAGACATATCGCTTTGGGGATACTGGTTTAGCAGTATTGTGATTAAGGTAAAGCTATGTTTTAAATATATTATATTTTATTCCTTCCGCTGTGTGGTGATTTCTGAACTCTGACATATTTCTTGTCTCTGTCTTTTTCTGCAGGATACCAGAGCAACCAACTCGGGTTTCGAGGGATTGGATTTTTGAAAAAAAATCGGTCTATTAGAATTCGGGTTGTTACTCTGTGTGTGTGTGTGAACAGGTCATAGCATGGAAGCTAAGAAGAGGAATAAAATTGTATGCCTGACAAATAGGTACATGTTTACTAATTTATTGGGTTTTGATGATTTTATAAGCCGATTGGCTAGCTGCTTGGCTTTTTCTTTTTCTTTTAGATTGATGAGGACCCTGTGAGGCTAGTTGCGGTTTTAAAGGTCTCCCCATACAAAGGAGGTTATGGCGAAATTTTTCGAAAATTTAGGGTGTTAGCCAAATTTTTGAGAAACTAAAAAATTCTTAGAAACTGAAGAGTTAAAGAATGAAAGCCAGAATGAAAGTTGAGTTGGTTAGTTAAACAACTTTCGGCCCCGTTCCTTTTCGAGGACAAAAAGATTTTAAGTAGGGGAGATTGTAACAACCTGTATTTTCAGAACCAATTTAAAATTTTTATTTTGGCTATTTTAATGGATTTTAAATATTTAAAATAGTTTATTTTAAATAATAACGGCTAAAAAATTATTTTAATCGAAGTTAGAACGTATAAATTTATTTTAATCATATAACGAGCCTAAATTGGCGCGGTAGTTTGAAAATTCAATTTCTAATTTCAATTGAATGTACAGAATTCAATATAAGTCAGAATTGGACGAAACAAGAAATATTTGAATCTGTTTAGTAATATCTTTCTAAAGAATGTAAGAAACTAATATTTCATAATATAACTTAAAATTTATGTCCAATTTAAAATTCAGAATAGTCGCTATGGGATTTTTATATATTTAATATAATATATAGTCCTTAAAGATAGCCATTTTGCAAACGACCTCCCTTTTCAATGAAACCACCTTTTTGGATCCAGAATGTAAAATTATTGCTAGATTCCAATTTTCACAATTTTTGGAATTAATATGTGAGCGTGGTAAATTTAGACGCGCTTGGTAATTTCAGTTTGAATCTAATCGACTGGAAAAAGACCATTTTTAAAAAAGTCTCCAAATTCAACGAAATTAGTTTTTTTAGGTCTGTATCGTCAAAACATAGCTAGAAATATTTTTTCTAGTATTTTCGGAGTTAGTATGTGGACCCGGTAAATTAAAATGTATGATAAAATTAATTTTGAACGTTAAATTAATTTATATTTTAATTTTGATGGAAACTGATCGAAATAGTCGAATTGGCTTAAGAAACATATCCCATTGTATTCGGAATGGGGGTATTTGGCTAGAGGCGATAGTCGTTGGGTTCAATTTGGGGTTCAAATGTAACGACCCGGAAAATCTAAACCAATTTAAAATTTTTAAATTGGCTAAAATAATGGATTTTAAATATTTAAAATAAATATTTTAAATAATAGCAATGAAAACTGAGGTTCAATCGACAATTGAAAACGAATATAATTAATTCTAATTATAAACAAGGCCTGAGTTGGCGCTGTAGTTTCAAAAATTGAATTCAAACTTTGTCGGACTGTACCGGGTGCAAAATAAAACGGATTTTAGTGAAACCAAAAATATTTAAATCTATTAGTGAATACCTTTCTAACGAATCTGAAAAATCGAAGTTTCATAGTGGAAAGCAAAATTTATGGCCAAATGAATTTTCAGAAAGGTCACTATGGAATTTATATAGCCCGTGAGATTGGCCATTTTGCAAACGACCTCGGAATTCGACGAAACCAATTTTGTTGGATCCGGGATGTGAAGTTATTGCTAGGTTTCAAATTTCATAATTTTTGAAGCTAGTATGTGAGCGTGGCAAAGGAAAACGTGTTTTGGTCAATTACAGTTAAATTGGATCGACCAGAATGGGCCTTTTTGCAAACAGTCTCAGAATTCGACGAAACTAGTTTTGTTGGGACCGTATCATCAAAACATAGCCAGATTTATTTTTCTGGAATTTTTCAAATTAGTTTGTGGTCCTAGCAAATTGAAATGTACGTTCAAATCGAATATTGAATGTTATATATTTTAATTTGAATGGAAACTGACTGAAACAGTCGAATGGGCCTTTGAAACATATCCCATTGTGTCCGGGATGGGGGTATTTAGCTAGGGGCGACAGTCGTTGGGCTTGAATCGATTTTCGTTTGAATAAGGAGATATTTTAGAATTTAAAATAAATTAAAAATTAAAATATAAGGCCAATCATCTTCTTTCTCTCTCATTCCCTTTTGACCCAGTCAAACTGCCCCTTTACACGCGATCGACGGTAATCCCCTTCCATCCTTCTCTCCCAATTTCCGACCGCCACAAGCGACGCCAGCCAACGCCACCACCCTGACTCGACAGCCCTCCTCCTCCTCTTCAAATCAACCCCTACCTCGACCTCCCTTGCCTCGTGTGTTGTGCGCAGCAACCCCTCAAAGTTCAAAGGTTCATCACGCCGTCCCTCCCAATTCCGACCACCGAACTGAGCAAGGCGAGTGGCGCCGGAAAGCTCCTTCGATCCTCTTCGAAGCTGCAGTGCCTGATCGTCCAGTAACATCGCGGATTTTGTGCAAATCCCAAACCTAGTTTCGAGTCAACAAGAAAGGTATCGGCTTTATAATTTTTGAATTGAAGATAACACTTTTAAGTGTTGCAAAACTTTGAAAAATCATATCTTTTTAGTGTATTGACGAAATTCGATGAAACAGGAAACATCGTGACCGTGAGGACGTCGTCTACATTCTAGAAGAGACCGCATATTTTTCTGAGCCTTCTGCTATTTTTGGTGGAGTGGAACCCAATGTGAGATATCTAATATTATAAACGATATGGAAAACAACGATGTATAAATTATATAGTTGATGTATGAGTTATATAAGCATTGTACATCTCATGTATAAGCGTTGTATAAGTTGTATGGTCGATGTATAAGATATATATGCGTTGTAAAAATTATATGTGCAATGAAATGATATTGAATTGTGTTGAAGTGAATTGAAATATATTTATATAATAATACATACATACATATATATATATATATATATATACTCCCCTCGTCCACAGACCATGGACGATATTTATTGGTTGTGTTGTTGTTTGTATTATTTGGTTGATATTGATTGATTATGGTTGAAAAATACCCATTTGTGGTTGAGAAATATTTGGTTGAAACCACATAGGATTAGTTTGTGGAAATGAAAAATATATACATGCCGCCTGCATGCGAACTAGATGCATTATTCCCCATTGTCAAAAACCGCGAGGTTTTAAGGTAGAGCGAGGAGCCGTACTAGGGACGGTCCCGGTTTTAACTACCCTGCCGTTATGCTGCCGAAATTTCCTGAAATATTCATGTGTTTGATTTATTTTCAATTGTTGAAACCATATTCATTTGTTGAGTGGAAATTCATGTATATAAAATAATCATGTTTTGAAATAAATTGTTTTACAATAGAAATCACATTTTTACTATATACATGAACTGTGGAAAATGGTGATGTGTAGAAACAAATATCTGTTGGGTAAAAATATCATTTTTATCGATAGTGCGAAGTGAAAATGGTTTTGAAATCGAAGAATGAAATATATAGAAATATATATAATTATAATATATCGAATAACGAAGCTGCAGTTCGTATTTTGAAACCGTGATTTCAAACGATTAGTGCGGAAGATCCGACCATCGGATTTTCCTGAAACCATAACCGTTGGGTTCACCTTGAAAATATCTTTCCAACGGCACCAACTTTGTAAAGATCCAATGGTTCGATTGTCTGGAATGTTAAATTCAAATTCGAAGAAAAATAGCGCCAGAATCGATTATATATATATATATATATATATATAATTAAATTAAATCGAATAACGACGCTGCAGTTCGTATTTTGAAATCATAACTTCAAACGATTAGTGCGGGAGATCCGACCGTCGGATTTTCCCAAAACTGAAACCGTTGGATTCGTTTTGGAAGGATCTTTTTAATGATATAAATTTTGTGAAGATCCAATGGTTAGATTTTCTGATATGTGTAAATCAAATCTGGAGAAAAACAGCGCTGCGGCCGCGTTATGGCCTGAAGCATTGTTTGAATGAATTGGCTATGTTTAAATAAATAAAAATAGCGATAAGTCGTGATAAAATATTATAAACGATATGGAATGGAAATAAACTGAATTTGCTCGATTTATTTGATATTTGATGGCTGAATGTGTTTGGTGTGAAAATTACATTAAAGAACAGAATCGGTGTTGTCGAATAATTTAACCATTGAAATGAATTGATTTGAAATTCAAGATATACATGAATTATTTGAAAAGGCCGAGTTAATTCTCACTTCAAATAATTGACGACGAGTGAAAGTCGAAGATATGAAGACGGTGCAAGACCGATGTTCTTCACGTCGAATGGAGGGGTGCTACTGATGCTTATGATAGGAGTAGCTACCTTGACGGGGTTGAAGTAGTAGCCACCCGGACGTACTTGTTGATTGTACGGATATGCGAGGTATTGAGTGCCTCGGGTTTCGTTCAGACCCAAAACGAACGTGTAAATGGACTGGGTGTCTGACATTGGATTTTGTCCTGTGCTGATTGATCTCTATTAAATATATATCTGTTTGGCGGCGGAGAATTTATTCTCTTGCTTAACGCCCTTCTCTGAGACATACGAGCCCAGAGGTTATATATCGATGGAAATCAGTCGCACGGGGTGAATTTCCTGTGTGGCACGCCTAAGTGATAGATGATCAAGGCTTCTGTTGAAAAGCAAAGTCTTGTGGTTGATGATCAAAGCACAGCCTGTGTGGCATAGCTTTGTGTATAACGTGAATTCGCGAGCCTCACACCCCGGGATGGACCAGAAATGGGAGAAGGATCCAGGGAGGGCATGCGTTTCTTTCTAGCTAGGTGGTGTCAGTTACCTACCACCATTGACATTTATATACTTTTCACCTATGTGGTTGTTGCTGTTGCGAGACGCCTCGGATATATCGGTCGATCCGGGACCGATGGAGTCATTGGGCTCATTATCACCCCAAAGGGCAGAGAAACGCAGTGTTCAGGTATTTTAATCCACATCGGTGGACCGGCCCTGTGGCTCCTTAGGGTCACTCGAGCTCTGATCCTGAGACACCGGCTAGAACGTCTCGAATCGGTAAGGACTATCTTTTGCCTTGGTTCATGATGGAAATCCAATTTCCAAATACGACATCGTGCGGTTTTAATTGTATATATATATATGGCGACATGATATATGGTACCCATGCCATCTATGATTGATAGTTATGATTGAAATTGTTTTTGAAACATATATGCACTAGCAATAATATCAAATGGTTTGTTTTGCTCGTATCAAGCATATTTTGGACATTATAAGGTAAAACTCTATCCTCTGGTTTGTGTTGCATTGTGTGATGGGAACTGAGTCTTATAATGGCTTCAATTTTATAAAAAGCATTGCGATGTTTAAAAGATTTATTTGTTTTAAAGAACCGGCAATCCAATGGAGTAAACCCGTTCCGCGAAAGTGGCGTGATCCTGAGATTAGCCATATTTGAAAATGTGTTAAGTAGATTTCTCATACCAGTCCCATGACTGACTCGTAGTTTGTTTCACTTGCAAACTCGAGTGCCCCTATTTCTACATGGGCAGCCTTGTATTCAGGTTTTAGCAGGCTCTTTCTGGATAGCTGGAGCTGAAGATGGATTCTATTATTTATCTCTTTTTCTGCTGTTCAGCTCCTGTTGTACATATTATGTTTTCTTTTCCGCAGTAGACAATTATGTATAGTTGAACTGTATTTTGTACTAAGTATGATCCTACATACTGTGTAATTCTGATGATTATATTTATCCAGTGTATTCTACTGTGCATTATCTGGTGTATTTATCTATTTCTGTTCTTTTATTATCTTTTTATGTGTTATATTCCAAAGACGACCCTCGCCACCGTCTTATCGGGAATGGGGTTGTCACAAACGTGGTATCAGAGCTTTGTTTAAGCCTGGAATATAACATATGAACGAACTCGTCAGAAATAGAACCAGTAGTGTTCTAGAATTAGTAACTCATTACAGATAGGATCAGTAATATCCTAGTATGAGTATAACAGAATGAAATGCACTTCGATAGACACATTTACATACAAGTATATGTCTCTATGTTTCAAATTTACTTTTTTTCTGTTGGCCTAACACTTTGTCTGCTATTTGCAGACATAGAAAATGAGTGGCAGAAGCAGAAGAAATAATCCTATGGTTCAACAAATTAATGAGCCAGTTGTACTCCCTCAGCCAGGATCGGATATAGAAGCTCTATTGAAAAGATATCAAAATCTGGGAGGAGTACCATTCACGGGCAGTGAATCCATTATTCAAACTTAGGCTTGGATGAGTTCTGCTGAAAGAATTTTTGAAAGTTTCCAGCTGAGAGATGACCAGAAAAGATTAGTGGCATCTTGGGCACTCAAAGAAGAAGCTTTAATCTGGTGGGAAACAATCATTAAAGATAATCCAGAAGGTGATATCACCTGGGATATGTTCAAACGACTTTTCAAAAAAAAATATTCCTCCAGAAGTAACTGAGCGGTTATGTGATGAATTCTACTATTTGATACAAGGAGATATGAATATCCCAGAATATCATAAGAAATTCAATGAACTTTCTCACTTCGACCCTCATCTAATACGCGATCCAAAGAGGAAGAATCTGAGATTTATTAATGGTCTTCAGAGGAAATACCAGAATAGTGTGATGGGCCATGTGAAGCTTCCTTTTTCTGAAATGATATACATGGCTTATCAATATGAAGATCTTGATAGGCGAGGCCTTTTTGTCGACGAAGAGGAAGTTAGCACTAGCAGGAAAAGGAGATCTGAAACTGATAGCCTAGAGACAAGTACACAACCTGAGGCCAGTACGACGTCTGGGGCCAGAAAGAAACCTATAGTCAATCGAAAGAAGGCTAAATCTGAGAAGGTGCCAGTAACAACTGCCACCTGCTCTAACTGTAATCAGAAAGGGCATTTGGCGATAAACTATGGACCCTTAAGGAAGAGATTAAAGGGTGGACTTCAATCCAAGAAGGGATTTCAAGAAAACCGAAAATGCAGTCAATGCCATCAGGCTGGTCATCTTTCCAAGGCTTTCCAGTTATCGATGAAACCTGAAATTGTAGAAGTAAATGAAGTAGCAGAAGTTCCTGAATCCTCGTCTAGTCAAGAAAGGTCAGACGTTTTAGAAGGCACACTTACTGTCAAGAACATTCCGGTTAAAGTACTGTTTGACACAGGCGCGTCGAGAAGCTTTATTGCAAAGGATGCGGTTAAGAAATTAAATTTGAAATTGAAAAAGCTCAAAGAACCCATCACTGTCCAGAACCCGGTTGGGGGTTCCCTCAATCTTAGTTGGATTTGTGGGGTACCTGTTTCCTTTTCTCATTATCGGTTTCCTTGTATCTCGATCTTCATGGATTTTACCGAATTCGATCTTATTTTAGGATTGGATTGGTTAACCAAATAAGAAGCTAATGTTAAATGTGCAGAAAGGGTTGTCAAGGTTAAAACGAAGCTCGCCAATATTGTAATTCCATGTGAAGGTTCGAATTCTGACAGAAAAGACTTCTAGGCAACATTGGATGTTTTTCCTGCTCAAACAGAACATGTTCCTGTCGTTACAGAGAATATACAGGTCGACATTGCAAATATTCCAGTTGTCAAGAACTATGCAGATGTGTTCGAAGAAGTTGTTAGCTTACCTCCGCAAAGAGAAATTGATTTTAAAATCTCTTTAGTCCCGAATGCAAGGCCAGTGGTTCACGCAATTCGAAGGATGACCTTGAAGGAGAAAGAAGAGTTAGATAATCAAACTAGACAGCTAGTATGGAAAGGTCTAATCAGGCCTAGTTTTTCTGATTGGGGAGCAACAGTGGTATTTGTTCCAAAGTCCGACGGTACTCTTAGACTGTGTGTGGATTATCGTGACTTGAATAAGCATACATTGAAAAACAAATATCCATTGCCGTGGATTGATGATTTATTGGACCGATTGAATGGAGCACAAGTATTTTAACGAATGGAACTAGCTACAGGTTTCCATCAACTTCGTATTACTGAAGAGTGTGTTCCTTTGACAGCATTCAGAGGTCCGAACTTATTCTACGAGTGGTTAGTAATGCTGTTCGGCTTATGTAACGCTCCGGCCTATTTTGTCGATCTAATGAACAGAGTATTCAGAGGAGTATTGAATAAATTTGTTCTAGTTTTCATTGATGATGTCCTGATCTTCTCTAAGTCAGAAAGCAAGCACGAAAAACATTTGGAAAAAGTGCTAGAAATTCTGAGAAGAAATGTTTTAAAAGCAAAGTTTTCCAAATCTGTATTCTGGCAAGAAGAAGTCAAATTTCTTGGCCACGTCGTGTCAAAAGACAGAATTTCAGTGGATCCCAGTAAAATCACTACTATTCAGAATTGGAAACAGCCTCGTACGCCCACAGAAGTCAGAAGTTTTCTTGGATTAGCCAGTTATTATCGGAAATTCATTAAGGATTTCATGAAGACATCTAGTTCTTTAACAAAACTGACGAAGAAACATTCGAGATTCAATTGGACTCCGGTATGTGAGGAAGCTTTCCACGAGCTGAAATTAAAACTGATGACCGCTCCAGTGTTAACAATAATAGATGGCAATGAGGACTTGAAATTTGGACTGACGCTTCTAGAGAAGGCCTTGGCGCGGTGTTAATGCAAAGAGGTCAAGTGATTGCTTATGCTAGCCGTCAGCTGAAACCGCATGAGAAGAATTACGTTACTCATGATCTTGAGCTGTTAGCCATCGTATTTGCTTTGAAAATCTGGAGGCACTACCTTTTGGGTGAGAAATTCGAACTGTATACTGACTATCAATCATTGAAATATTTGTTCACTCAGAAGGATTTGAATCTGAGACAGCAGCGTTGGCTAGACTTTCTTGCGGCGTACGATTTTGAGATTTTGTACACTCCAGGAAAAGCCAATGTTGTGGCAGATGCACTGAGTAGAAAGAATGTAATAATCGCCAGTTTTATCATTACGACGTCATTGATTGATAAAATATCTGCTCTTCAGAAGGATGATCACTTCATTCAAAAAATCAAAGAAAGAATACAGAAAGGCGAGACCTTGAGTTTTCAGATGGATGACGAGGGAATCCTAAGGTTGAAAGGCCGAATCTGTGTGTCAAACATTGCAGAACACCGGAGAGAAGTATTGGATGAATGTCACAAAGCCAAGCTTAGTATCCATCCAGGGGCGAGCAAGATGTATAATGATATCAAACGCACTTTCTGGTGGAGATCTATGAAACGAGGCATCTCCTTATATGTTAGCCGGTGTACTACTTGTCAGCAAATCAAAAGCGATCAGCAGAAGCTCGCTGGATTGTTGCAACCTTTGGAAATTCCCGGTGGAAAGTGGGAATAGATTTCTATGGATTTCATAGATGGTTTGCCTAAGACCAGAAAAGGAAATGACAGTATCTGGGTGATCGTAGATCGATTTACGAAGACCGCTCATTTCATACCTGTCAAATCGAATAGAACTGCTCAAACTTTGGCGCAGATTTATTTCAAAGAAATTGTTAGACTGCACGGAGTTCCATTGAGCATCGTAAGTGATCGTGACCCGATTTTTGCCAGTAAATTCTGGGAAGCATTCCAAGCAGAATTGGGAACGAAACTGAACCTGAGCACCTCTTATCATCCTCAAACTGATGGCCAAACATAGAGGGTGAATCGTATTCTTGAAGATCTATTGCAGGCTTGTATTCTTGATTTTGGCGGATCGTGGGAAGACCATTTGCATTTGGCCGAATTCTCATACAATAACATTTACCAAGCGAGCCTGACAATGTCACCATTCAAAGCATTGTATGGTAGACCGTGCCGATCCCCTGCTTGTCGGGTCGAACCTGGTAACAGACTTGTATTGGGGCCAGATATGATTCGCGATGCTGCAGATAAAGTCGACTTTGTTAAGAAACGATTACTCGCCACTCAAAGCCGACAGAAAAGCTATGCGGATAAGAGAAGAAGAGATATATCATTTGCTGTTAGCGACTATGTTTATTTGAAGGTATCTCCGATGAGAGGAGTTATCCGGTTTGGTAAAACAGGGAAATTGGCGCCCAAATTCATTGGTCCGTTTCCTATTCTTGAACGGATTGGAACTCTCGCATATAAGGTTCAATTGCCTAATTGGTTGACTGGAGTGCATGATGTATTTCACGTATCACAACTTTGAAAGCACGTTCATGATCCAGACTTGATCGTGGAAGAAGCAGCGCAACAGGATATAGAAATCACTCCAGAATTGGTAGTTAGGAGAGAGCCGCTAAAGATAATTGGTAAAGAAACCAAAGAGCTGAGGAACAAAAAGGTTCACTTAGTTAAAGTGCAATGGAGTGGAGATCCACGAGATTGTACTTGGGAAAAAGAGGAAAGCATTGAGAAAGCCTATCCTAAGTGCAGGGTGGATATCTCTGATTGACTCTGGTGCAAGGTACATTTACCGTACTTCGCATTACCATTTAATTCTCTACTTTGTTGTTATTTTCTTTCCATGGATGTGCACTTTTACTTCTGTAGTCTCATTTATTTAAAAAAAGAGTAGAATTAATTTGTATGATTTTGAAAAGTTAAAAACAAATTGCTTTTTGTTTGAGTTGGGTGATAGTGAATTGGATTAATTTAATTATTAAAACGATGGTTAATTTAATTAATAAAAGGATGAATGGTAGAATTTATTCGATTAAATCACACATTGAACTGATTAAAAAATAGATAGAAATATATATACATGTGCATTATATATGTTTGAACAGGTAGTTGGATGGCTGTTGAGTAAAGAAATTATTTGCGTGCCCGACAAATAGGTAAACCTTAATGAGTTAGATGCGAAATATTATTATATCAACTCCTGTGAATGCCATTGGATGCGGAGTGCTGGTTGTTCTGTGTGAAATAATAAACATCGCCATAGGATAGTAACAATTAATTTTGAACTACACTACATGGCATACTTCTGGAAGATAGGCATACTTCATCATATACCACATAAGCATTTGGAGCTTGTGTGACGAGGTGGAAGGTTTACCATACGAGCGAGAGGCTTGTATGGCGATGACTATATTTTACAGGTTGAACTGATGACTGATATGGACTATTTAAATTGTAACGATAAAATTGCCAGATAAATAAAAACCCCACACGGGTCTGGAGTTGACAATAATCACGTCTCTCTAGTTATTAGATACGGCACATGGACTATTTATTTCCCACACGAGACAAGGTGACGAGGATTTATCCTCTGGAGCATTTAAAATACACACTCCCTCAGGCTTTGACAGTGTGACGAGAATTTATTCTCTGGAGTTATTATCAATACACGATCCCCTGTAAACACCAGAATATATCACTATAAATATGTGTATGCTTATTAGGATTTATTGGGTACCTAATACGGCCCAATAAATTTCCAAACCTCTCCCCGTACAAAGGAGGTTATGGCGAAATTTTTCGAAAATTCAGGGTGTTAGCCAAATTTTTGAAGAATTTGAAAATTCTCAGAAACTGAAAAGTTGGGGAATTGAAGCCAGATTGGACGTAGAGTTGATTAATCAAACCACTTTCGACTTTGTTCCTTTTCGGGGACGAAAAGTTTTAAGTGGTGGAGATTGTAAAATTTTTAAATTGGCTAAAATAATGGATTTTAAATATTTAAAATAAATATTTTAAATAATAGCGATGAAAGCTGAGGTTGAATCGACAATTGAAAACGAATATAATTAATTCTAATTATAAACAAGGCCTGAGTTGGCGCTGCAGTTTCAAAAATTGAATTCAAACTTTGTCGGACTGTACCGGGTGCAAAATAAAACGGATTTGAGTGAAACAAAAAATATTTAAATCTATTAGTGAATACCTTTCTAACGAATCTGAAAAATCGAAGTTTCATAGCGGAAAGCAAAAGTTATGGCTAAATGAATTTTCAAAAAGGTCGCTATGGAATTTATATAGCCCGTGAGATTGGCCATTTTGCAAACGACCTCGGAATTCGACAAAACCACTTTTGTTGGATCCGGGATGTGAAGTTATTGCTAGGTTTCAAATTTCATAATTTTTGAAGCTAGTATGTGAGCGTGGCAAAGGAAAACGTGTTTTGGTCAATTACAGTTAAATTGGATCGACCAGAAATGGGCCTTTTTGCAAACGGTCTCAGAATTCGACGAAACTAGTTTTGTTGGGACCGTATCGTCAAAACATAGCCAGATTTATTTTTCTGGAATTTTTCGAATTAGTTTGTGGCCCTAGAAAATTGAAATGTACGTTCAAATCGAATATTGAATGTTATATATTTTAATTTGAATGGAAACTGACTGAAACAGTCGAATAGGCCTTTGAAACATATCCCATTGTGTCCGGGATGGGGGTATTTATCTAGGGGCGACAGTCGTTGGGCTTGAATCGTTGTTCGTTTGAATAAGGAGATATTTTTGAATTTAAAATAAATTAAAAATTAAAATATAAGGCCAATCATCTTCTTTCTCTCTCATTCCCTTTTGACCCAGTCAACCCCCCCCTTTTACATGCAATCGACGGTAATCCCCTTCCATCCTTCTCTCCCAATTTCCGATCGCCACAAGCGACGCCAACCAACGCCACCACCCAGACTCGACAGCCCTCCTCCTCCTCTTCAAATCAACCCCTACCTCGACCTCCCTTGCCTCGTGTGTTGTGCGCAGCAACCCCTCAAAGTTCGAAGGTTCAACGCGCCGTCCCTCCCAATTCCGACCACCGAACTGAGCAAGGCGAGTGGCGCCGGAAAGCTCCTTCGATCCTCTTCGAAGCTGCAGTGTCTGATCGTCCAGTAGCATCGCGGATTTTGTGCAAATCCCAAACCTAGTTTCGATTCAACAAGAAAGGTATCGGCTTTGTAATTTTTGAATTGAAGATAACACTTTTAAGTGTTGCAAAACTTTGAAAAATCATATCTTTTTAGTGTATTGACGAAATTCGATGAAACAGGAAACATCGTGACCGTGAGGACGTCGTCTACATTCTAGAAGAGACCGCATATTTTTCTGAGCCTTCTGCTATTTTTGGTGGAGTGGAACCCAATGTGAGATATCTAATATTATAAACGATATGGAAAACAACGATGTATAAATTATATAGTTGATGTATGAGTTATATAAGCATTGTACATCTCATGTATAAGCGTTGTATAAGTTGTATGGTCGATGTATAAGATATATATGCGTTGTAAAAATTATATATGCAATGAAATGATATTTAATTGTGTTGAAGTGAATTGAAATATATTTATATAATAATACATATATATATATACTCCCCTCGTCCACAGACCATGGACGATATTTATTGGTTGTGTTGTTGTTTGGATTATTTGGTTGATATTGATTGATTATGGTTGAAAAATACCCATTTGTGGTTGAGAAATATTTGGTTGAAACCACATAGGATTAGTTTGTGGAAATGAAAAATATATACATGCCGCCTGCGTGCGAACTAGATGCATGATTCCCCATTGTCAAAAACCGCGAGGTTTTAAGGTAGAGCGAGGAGCCGTACTAGGGACGGTCCCGGTTTTAACTACCCTGCCGTTATGCTACCGAAATTTCCTGAAATATTCATGTGTTTGATTTATTTTCAATTGTTGAAACCATATTCATTTGTTGAGTGGAAATTCATGTATATAAAATAATCGTGTTTTGAAATAAATTGTTTTACAATATAAATCACATTTTTACTATATACATGAACTGTGGAAAATGGTGATGTGTAGAAACAAATATCTGTTGGGTAAAAATATCATTTTTATCGATAGTGCGAAGTGAAAATGGTTTTGAAATAGAAGAATGAAATATATAGAAATATATATAATTATAATATATCGAATAACGAAGCTGCAGTTCGTATTTTGAAACCGTTATTTCAAACGATTAGTGCGGAAGATCCGAACATCGGATTTTCCTGAAACCATAACCGTTGGGTTCGCCTTGAAAATATCTTTCCAACGGCACCAACTTTGTAAAGATCCAACGCTTGGATTATCTGGAAAGTTTAATTCAAATCCGAAGAAAAACAGCGCCACAATCGATTATATATATATATATATATATATATATAAATATAATTAAATTAAATCGAATAACGACACTGCAGTTCGTATTTTGAAATCATAACTTCAAATGATTAGTGCGAGAGATCCGACCGTTGGATTTTCCAAAAACTGAAACCGTTGGATTCGTTTTGAAAGGATCTTTTTAATGATACAAATTTTGTGAAGATCCAACGGTTAGATTTTCAGATATGTGTAAACCATATCTGGAGAAAAATAGCGCCACGGCCGCGTTATGGCCTGAAGCATTGTTTGAATGAATTGGCTATTTTTAAATAAATAAAAATAGCGATAAATCGTGAGATAAAATATTATAAACGATATGGAATGGAAATATACTGAATTTGCTCGATTTATTTGATATTTGATGGTTGAATGTGTTTGGTGTGAAAATTACATTAAAGAACAGAATCGGTGTTGTCGAATAATTTAACCATTGAAATGAATTGATTTGAAATTCGAGATATACGTGAATTATTTGAAAAGACCGAATTAATTCTCTTTTCAAATAATTGATCGACGAGTGAAAGTCGAAGATATGAAGACGGTGCAAGACCGATGATCTTCACGACGAATGGAGGGGTGCTACTGATGTTCATGATAGGAGTAGCTACCTTGACGGGGTTGAAGTAGTAGCCACCCGGACGTACTTGTTGATTGTACGAATATGCGAGGTATTGAGTGCCTCCGGTTTCGTTCAGACCCAGAACGAACGTGTAAATGGACTGGGTGTCTGACATTGGATTTTGTCCTGTGTTGATTGATCTCTATTAAATATATATCTGTTTGGCGGCAGAGAATTTATTCTCTTGCTTAACGCCCTTCTCTGAGACGTACGAGCCCATAGGTTATATATCGATGGAAATCAGTCGCACGGGGTGAATTGCCTGTGTGGCACGCCTAAGTGATAGATGATCAAGGCTTCTGTTGAAAAGCAAAGTCTTGTGGTTGATGATCAAAGCACAGCCTGTGTGGCATAGCTTTGTGTATAACGTGAATTCGCGAGCCTCACACCCCGGGATGGGCCAGAAACGGGAGAAGGATCCAGGGAGGGCATGCGTTTCTTTCTAGCTAGGTGGTGTCAGTGACCTACCAACCCTGACATTTATATACTTTTCACCTGTGTGGTTGTTGTTGTTGCGAGGCGCCTCGGATATATCGGTCGATCCGGGACCGATGGAGTCATTGGGCTCATTAACGCCCCAAAGGGCGGAGAAACGCAGTATTCGGGCATTTTAATCCACATCGGTGGACCGGCCCTGTGGATCCTAAGGGTCACTCGAGCTCTGATCCTGAGACACGGGCTAGAGCATCTCGAATCGGTAAGGACTATCTTTTGCCTTGGTTCATGATGGAAATCCAATTTCCAAATACGACATCGTGCGGTTTTAATTGTATATATATATGGCGACATGATATATGGTACCCATGCCGTCTATGATTGATAGTTATGATTGAAATTGTTTTCGAAACATATATGCACTAACAATAATATCAAATGATTTGTTTTGCTCGTATCAAGCATATTTTGGACATTATAAGGTAAAACTCTATCCTCTGGTTTGTGTTGCATTGTGTGATGGGAACCGAGTCTTATAATGGCTTCATTTTTATAAAAAGCATTGCGATGTTTAAAAGATTTATTTGTTTTAAAGCACTGGCAATCCAATGGAGTAAACCCATTCCGCGAAAGTGGCGTGGTCCTGAGATTAACCATATTTGAAAATGTGTTAAGTAGATTTCTCATACCAGTCCCATGACTGACTCGTAGTTTGTTTCACATGCAAACTCGGGTGCCCCTATTTCTACATGGGCAGCCTTGTATTCAGGTTTTAGCAGGCTCTTTCTGGATAGCTGGAGCTGAAGATGGATTCTATCATTTATCTCTTTTTATGCTGTTCAGCTCCTGTTGTACATATTATGTTTTCTTTTCCGCAATAGACATTTATGTATAGTCGAACTGTATTTTGTACTAAGTATGATCCTACATACTGTGTAACTCTGATGATTGTATTTATCCAATGTATTCTATTGTGCATTATCTGGTGTATTTATCTATTTCTGTTCTGTTATTATCTGTTTATGTGTTATATTCCAAAGATGACTCTCACCACCATCTTATCGGGAATGGGGTTGTCACATCAAATGAAAAAAATTGCTTTTTGGAATTAATTAAATAAAATATATATCATAGGGTTAAACCCTAAATTCCATCAACATAATAATCGCGCCCCCTTTTCGATTAGAAAACCCGTCAGCCCTAAATCCACCCACCGCCGCTCCTGCCTCAGCCCCTCCGACGTCGACGCTGCCCCCTCCCACGTTGGTCGCCGGCTCCCCAATCATCCTTCCTCCTCCTTCGTCCCCTCTCTCTTTCCTTCCTGCCCTATGAAGCCCTAACCCCCAAAATAGCCACCGTCGCCCGTCGCCAATGTCGGTCCCATCACCGTCGCCCCCTCTCTGCTCCTCCTCCGCCTGCTTCCCCTCCAGGACAGCGCAACAGTCCCCCTCTCTTCCTGCAGTCAATGCAGAAAACCCCTTTTCTTCGTCGCACACCACCACTCGAGGCCACACCGTAGCCGCAGCTCCTTCATCATTTGATTTTGTTTCTCTCCGGCGATCGAAACCCTAGGAAATATTAGAGTTTTCCTTTTTTTAATTCTTTGATTTAATTTGTTATTCTAAACTAGGAAAAATATGATTTTCATCGCATAAAGGAAATATTTTTAGTAAGTTAAAAATATGATTTTTAGCGACGTAAAAAAATATGATTTTTATACATATAATAGCATTATAAAAATATGATTTTTATATATGTAATAGCATTATAAAAATATGATTTCTATATATATATAATAGCGTTATAAAAATATGATTTTTATATATAATAGCATTATAAAAATTTGATTTTTATATATGTAATAACATTAAAAAATGTGATTTTTATATATTTAGTAGCATTATAAAAATGTGATTTTTAAATATATATATAGCATTGCTAAAAATATGATTTTTAGTATAAATCGCGTGAAATAGATTGTGATGGAATCAAGGTGAAGAACACTACGCACTGGAACAAATCCAAATCTAAACCGTATAATAAAGAATGAAGGAGTGGAAACTAAAGGTGAGAACTCCTTCTCACTCTAATTATTTTTCAGTTAAATATATGCTAGGTTGCAGATGGGGTTTAGAAGCCCCCGTACAAACCAAGGTTGTTTGTTTGGATTGTATTGTGGAGATTTAGATATTGATTGGTTTATTTGTTTGGATTTGATTTGGATGTGAATTAGGTTGGAATTGGTTTGTGTTTGGCACGAGCCAGTATTAGGCGAGGGATAAGGCCAGACCTTATTCAATTTTTAATATCGCGCTGTTATGCTGCCGAAATTTTCTAAAATGTGTTAAAAAAATAATAGCTAGTTAAAAATATTATTATTAACAAATATATGAGATATATAAAATGGCTATGTTATGGAATAAATACTAGTTCGCTAAAAATATTATTTTTAGTTTATAACGGCGATGAATAAAATTATTTCGGCGTTTTATAGAATTTTATAAGCAAAGTTATAAGATTCTATATATTTATTGGATAGTTAAAAGTAAGTTTACACATCCATTTACAAGTCGGACAACTTGTTCATGCTCGCCTACTTTTGTGATATCGATTGGGACGATAATTTTTACACATCGCCCAAGTGCACAAATAATTATTATTATTTGATGGTTGAAACCCCACACGGGTATTGGGATGATATTTGGCGTACACTAATCTCAATTGTTTAGTTGTATGTCAATCGATTGGTTGACAGACTGTTGTAAGCGTTAATTATTTATATTTAATGCTTATGCAGTTGTGTAATGTACTCTGGACGATGGTTGACTGTGTTTAATTATTGTTGTGTACATGTGTGTATGAAATCCATATAAATAAAATTATATGGTTATTGATTGGGTCTGATTCCAATTCAAAAGGAGCAAATATTTTAAAATAAGGAAATATTTTAAAATAACAAATATTTTAAAATAATATTCAGTAAAGGATTAAAATATGATTTTGACGTCCGATTTTGGGATGGACATGAAAATATTGAAATATATGAAGCCGTGTTGATTAGATTTGCGCCATTTTCACGCGAACAATATTACAATGATAAGGAGTATATATTATACTGATAAGGAGTATTAAATTTAGATTTAAAATTGAAATGAAAGTGGGAATCATTTTAAAATGAATTTATAAATGATTTATAAAATACATTTTAAATGGAAATCAACAAAATATATATATTATATACATTTAATGGCCTGAATAGAACACGCCGCGCCGCGAACATTTGCGAATTTCGACCATTGAATTCGAATTGACATTACGGGAGATCCGACCGTCGGATTCTCCTAACCCCAGAACCTTTGGGTTCATATCGAAAAGAGTTTTCTAACGAATATAAGAGATTAGAAATATAACAGTTGGATTTGGAATTATGTCCAAATCAAATTTGGAAAAGGTCGTTGTAAGTGCAGATTGTTGACTGTTTATGGAAATCGACTTAAAGGGCCTTAATAAAATTATTAAAAATATTAATAATTTGTATAATATCATAATAAATAATCTGGAAAGAATTTGGATGAAAAATTCCATGTTTGTAAAGATAAAAATATATTTTTATCCAAATGAACTAGTTATTAACTAGTATAATAATCCAATGGTTTTTTAAATTGATAAATTGGATTTGAAATGGTTTTAAATTAACTAGAATTTTCCAATGGATAAATTGGAATGGATTGGAATGGAAATAATCTTCGGAATATTTCGATATTGGATTCCGTGGTTATATGGATATTGTTATGGGAATGTGGAAGATACAAATATCGTTATTCCCAGTATGATATCCGTAAGTTTCAGAATTTGATATTGAATATAAGCCGGTATAATTTCTATTCAGAGCCTTGTGTTTAATATTAAATTGGATTTTGGGTTTGTCGTGAATGGTGTCGTAAATAACACTGTTCTTAAACCCAGTTGAGAAAAGAATAATCTTTTAATTAAGATTTAGTAAAGTTTTCCAATTAATTAGTATTAAATTGGAATTGAATAAAAGAATTGGATTTTGGGTTTGTCATGAATGGTGTCTTCAATAACACTGTTCTTAAACCCCTTGTGAAAAGAATAAATGTTTTAATTAATATTATTAGAGGTTCCAATTATATTTAGTAATTGGAATAAAATGGAATGTGAATTGGATTTATTGTGAAATGTGTTTTTAACGACATTCGTTCTTTAACTCGATTAACAGTGAAATGTGATTTGGAATTTATAAATCTTTTTATTAAGATTTATTGGGAATTTTCTAAAGTTTTCCAGTTTTATATATCAAATTGGAATTGAATGGAATTCGATTGGTAATAATCGAAGTGGGTTTCTGTGGAGGAAGACTGTTAATATAAATGGAATTTAAAAGGCTTTGTCGTTATTCCATTTATATTATTAGTCAGATACGGAAATTGATATCATTTGTATATTGATCTGTTTTCCGTGAAGATTCCATTATTAATGGAATGTGATTTTGGGCTTATCGTGAACTGTGTTTTAAATGACATTGGTTCTTTAACCCAGTTAAAGAAAGGATAACATGTCTAACATTGTATTTCGAACTGTATTGTCGATCTCTGCTAAATATATATCTGTTTGGTGGTGGAGAATTTATTCTCTTGCTTAACATCCTTCTTTAAGACGTACGAGCTTTTAGAGGTTATATATCGGTAGAAATCAATGGTACGGTGTAGATTGTCGATGTGGCATGTTCGTGTTTCCAAAGTTAAATAATCATTAACTAATGATTGTTGGAAGATTAAAACTAAGTGAAGTTTTAATAAATCTTTAATTAGATTGAAATGTGAATGTGATAATTTAAATCATCAAATTTGGGTAATGATCGAGAATGGAATATCACCAGTTTTGCTCCAAGCGATAGTTAAATCATTAATTAGATTTGAATGGGAAATGGTAACTAACTTTTACTGATAACACAGTGGTGTTAGATATAGAGTATCACCAGTTTTGCTCTATAGGATGAATAGGTTGGGATTGGGATAATAAAAGAAATGATTACTTCGGTACGACTCGTTAATCCCGACTATTTTGGATAAACTTTAATTTGGTTTAGGACTGATATCCAAAGGAAGATTAAAGCATAAATCTAAAAGAATTTATATTTGATAAAATGAATGGGAACCTTTCCCAAAGGATATGAATATTTGAATAAAAGAATATTCTGTATTGGAGTTAGGCGTAAGTTGTGTTTTTGTAGCACTTGATTATAAGATACGTGAATTATTCGAAAAGGCCGGGTTTATACCCATTCTGAATAATTGATTCGACGATAAGTCGACGATGAAGACGTTGGTTGAAGACCAGAGGTCTTCACATCGTTTGGATGATTACTGATGTCTTGATTGGGCTGTACATCTAAGACAAGGTAATAAGTGGTGATCGTCCAGACGTACTTGGAGATCGACCGAATATGCGAGGACCACTCTCCTGTATTGGACATATTGGACGAGGAATAAGGTGCCTCCTATTTCGTTCAGACCCAGAACGAACTAGTAAATGGATGTGTGTCTGACATTAGATTTTATTATGTGTTGATAGAATTCTATTGAATATATATCTGTTTGGTGGCAGAGAATTTATTCTCTTGCTTAACACCCTTCTCTAAGACGTGCGAGCTTAGAGGTTATATATCGATAGACATCAGTCGCATGGCGTGAATTGCCTATGTGGCATGATGAGATGCAAATGATCAAAGCTTCTGCTGAAAAGAAGAGTCTTGTGGTTGATGATCAAAGCACGACTTTAAATAGCATAGCTTTGTGTATAGTGTTAATTCGCGAGCCTCACACCTCGGTATGAGTCAATAACGGGATAAGGGACCCAAAGAGTGCATGGCGTTTCCTTCTAGATATGGGTGGTGTCATGGTATGGAGCCCAGACATTTATTTATTTTAACCTATAAGGATGATGGATTCAGAGGCCCCTCGGATATATCGGTTACTGCAGAGCCGATGGATAGGTCCTATAGGACCGGGAAACGTGTGTTCAGGAATAATTAATCCACTAACGTAAGTGTGGACCGGCCTTAGAGGATCCAATGGTTCACTGCGGGGAACCCTGAGGCATTTGCTAGAGTGTCTCGAAATCGGCGAGGAGTACATCCCTTGCCTCGACTCATAACGGAAATACAATTTTCAATACGTGACATTTCAGTTTTAGTTGTAAAAGTTAGTATGGCGACATAGTAGCATATACTATGTCGTCTATGATTGGTACGTTTATATTTGAAGTGATTTTGACACTATATACTTATAGTAATATCAAAAAGATTTGTTTTAAACGTATCAAGCATGTTTGGCTATTATAAGGTAAAACTATATCCTCCGGTTTGCGTTGCATTGTGTGATGGGACCTGAGTCTTATAATAGCTTCATTTTTCCAAAAAGCATTGCGTTGTTTGTTTTATGCACTGGTATTCTTGGGAGTAAACCCGTTCCGTGTTATATGGCGTGGTCCCTTGATTTACTTTATTTTTAAAATAAAGATTTAATAACTATTTTAGTTCTCACACCAGTCCCATGACTGACCCGGAGTTTATTGATTTAACCTATACTCTGGGTGCCCCTATTTTCCATAGGGCAGCTAGTAGTTTTCGTATTTGCAGATATTTCTTTTCCAGAATCTTGGTTTACAGCTGGAGCTATATTCGGAAAGCTCTGCATCCTCTCTTTTGACTGTGTTATGTATTATTTTTCAGCTGCTTTGTAATTTTAAATCTCTGATATTTTTCAATGTGTAATATTTATTCATACTCTGTTATATTCTTGTACTCTGATGTAATTATTGTAACAGCAATGGAATGTTCTTCTGTTTGCATTCTGATTTGTCGTGTTCTCAACTCAATCCGAGCTTTCACATAAGGGCGAGTTTGGGTCGTTTCAATAAATAATATGCGGTATTATTTGCATAGCCGGAACTATTTGGATTTTAAATCTGAATCACATATATCCATAGCTAATAAAGTGATATGTATACAACGTAACATATTGATCCTTGATAAAATGTTAAAAAAGACACACACACACACACACACACACACACACACACACACACACACATATATATATATATATATATATATGAGATCAAGAGCACCACAAATAATGCATCACCCTTTTAGCCCTCTAATTTCCACTATACAATCCCTTTCTCTCTCCTTCCTCTAACTATCTCTTCCACTCACACATTATTTAAATATACATATTATTGAGGTGCAAAAGAGGTTTCATATAACCTGCTATATAAAAGTGTTCATCATTAAATTTTATAAACTGTGCACCTAGACTGACCTATGAGAAAAACCCATGATTGGAGTTCAATGGTAGTCGAGTAGAAACGAACAAGAATAATAGGGGTGAACATTGAAAAGATGTAGTGGTAGTCTGATAGAGAATTTGAACTAATGGTGAACGGTGGAATGAAGAGGAGGGAAAATTTCATATGATATTTACGGGGACTATAGAATTTGGTAGAATTAGAAATGCAAAGGATGAACATTGAATCTTTAATTAGCATCAAGGATTCAGTTAGTCAACCAGGAAAGGAGATATCATGCATTGGTTAGTCATTGTCTAAATAATAAGAGGACATATTTCACTACATATATAATTTAAAACAAAACGTGTGCAGAAAATGCTACAGTTTAGAAATAGATATATATGCTATCACGCTGCAACATTAGACGATGAAAGGATTAAACAAATTTTTAGGATCATAATATGTTAGGACCACATATTTTAAAGAAATTTATATTAAGGACTATTTTGATATTTCGCCTTTGGATTAAAAGTCCTCATTTTTAAAACAACTATAATAAAGAGTTCATTTGTGTATTTTAAAAGTAAATATCATCATTTTATTATGTTTATTGATAAAGTTAAGTATCTTACTTGTGTTCCAAGATTTAGTGAATTATTTTGTTAACAATTTAATGTTAACTATTGATATATAAAATAAATAAATAAATTAAATTATAAAATTTAAAGGTTAATAATTTATGATTTAAAGTAATTATTTAAAATATTATTAATAATATCTCAAATTATTTTATTATTAGTGTCTTAAAATTTATTATCTATCCTGTTAATAAGATTTAATAATTAGTTCAATATTTTAGATGTAAATATTTAAAGTTATTATTTATTAATTTATGATGATTCAAGGATAATAAATTAACTCAGTAAAGTGTTTACTTAACAAATTATTTATGTTGAGCTCTACTTGATAAATAATATTTTGTAAAGAACTTTATAAATAATATTTTACAAATGAAATCTATAAGCGATATTTTGTTTATGTATTTTTAACTAAGAGTTTAGAAAATCATATTTTGAATATTAATGGGTTCAGACCCATTTAATATGATTATGAAAAAAAGGAAGCATTCCTTAATGTTTTGTGGATATACTTATGCATGTGATTTATGTATGTGACTGTATTTTTCTAAGCAGTGAAAATCTAATATTTTGTTAATATACTTATACCATCGAGATAAATATATGGATATATTTCTATGTATTGAAAAATAGCATTTTGTGAGTATAATTTACCAATAAGATAAATATATATAAATGTTTCTGTTGTGAGTAGGGTTTATATATATGTAAATATGTATATAGCGTTTCGTTTCCTATCGGCATCAAGCTGTTGGAACAAAAAGCTTAATGCCGACACCGAAGCCAAGAAGGCAACACCAAAACCGATACCAAGAAGGTAAAGATGACACTGAAACTAATGCTAAGAAGATAATAACAAGAAGTGATACCGAAGCCGGAGGCAACATCGAAACCAGGAAGGCAAGAAGGCAACACCGAAATTGAAAGCAGTACCTAAGCCAAGAAGGCAACATCGAAGCCGAAGATGAAACTGATATCAAAGCTGAAGGTGAAGAAAGCAATATCAAAGACGAAGAAGAAACTGAAGCTTTGGATGCTGAAGCTAATACCGAAGCCGATACTAAAGCCAATACAATAAGATGATATCGGAAGGCAGTACCAAAAAAATTTGTAAATGGCATAATTGTAATATCGTAACCCATCTCATTTCCACTATTAATAGAGGTGTATAGTTAACATTTTAAGTAATGAGAAAGTTTATCTTCTCTTCCATTTATTTCCTCTTAGTTAATAACATGGTATCAGAGCAAGGCTCTTGAATTAACTTTAAGATCTCAAATTATTTTCCAATCTTATTCACGGATCATGGGAGAGACCAAATCCATGATTGAGGTCATGCCGATGATTTCTAAGATAACCGAGCACAAGTTGAATGAATTGAATTACTTCAATTAGAGTAAAACAATTTGATTGTATTTACGAAGCATCGATCAAGATAATCATCTAGTTGAAGATCCACCTAAATTTAATCCATCAGACAGGGACACGGTTTTGTAGCTCCAGGATGATGCTTGTTTGTTTCTTCAATTCTGAAACACGGTTGAGAGTGATATCTTCAGCTTAGTGAATCATTGTGAGTTCATGAAAGAACTTATGGATTATCTATAGTTTTTATTTTCTAGGAAAGGAAATATAAACCGAGTGTATGAGATTTGCAAGTCATTTTGTCGAGTGGATGAACAAGATCAGTCACTGATGAATTATTTTATGACATTCAAGAAGATTCAATTTGCTACTTCCTATCAGTGCTGACATTAAAGTATAGCAGAAGCAGATAGAACAAATGACTATTACAAGTTTCTTGGCAGGTCCCCCATTTGAGTATGAGTCTACTAAATCTCAAGTTTTATCTGGATCAGATGTGACATCATTGCATGATGTATCTAGGAGGATTCTTAGAACTGAAGTCTTAAGTTAAAATTCAACTCCATTAGTTCAACATAATAGTGCTTTGATTGGTACAGCTAATAACCATCAATCGCGGAAGCCTAATCAGAACTCATACAAAAGGGAGGTTAGTACTCCTGGATATAAGAATTAGACAACGAAGTCATGTGCATATTGCAAGAAACAAGGGCATACTAAATTTGAATGTTGGAAGCTATAAATTAAGCAAAACCTGGCTGGAAATCAACAACCAGCTAATATTGTGAAGACCCAAGATCAATTTAGCCAGAATGTTATGGTTTCAGCAGAAGAATTTGCTAAATTTACTGAATATCAGAATGGTCTCAACAAATCTATTCAATCCATTTCAACTATAGTAGATAATAGCAGTTTTGCCAATCTAGGGAGAAATCAATGGGTCATTGATTCTAGTGCTATAGATTATATGACATGTAATCATACTCTTTTCTCGAGTTTTCAATCACAAACTCCTACTCATAATATTACTTTAGCCGATGGTTCCTCTTCAAACATTCAAGGATTTGGAACATTAAGTCCAGCCTGTTCACCTTCTTTATCAACAACTGCCTTATATATACCTAAGCTTGCATTCGATCTACTCTCTATCAGTCAAAAAACACAACAATTAAAATGTTCTATCTCATTATTTCCATCTTACTGTGTATTTCAAATCTTGTAACTTGGGAAATCATTATTAGAGGAAGCGAATCAAAGACACTATATATACTCAATGTTCCTTCCACAAATCAACGATCATTTGTTTGTTCAAGTATTTCTCAAGCTTTAAAGACACACTATCAATTAAGGCATCCATCTTTACCCTTTTTAAAGAAATTATGTCTACAATTTAAATCATTACAGTCTTTGAATTGCGAATCACGTTAGTATGCTAAACATCATCGTGTAAGTTTGAGTCCTAGAATGAATAAAAGAATTCATTGTCCTTTTGAACTTGTTCATTCTGATATTTGAGGTCCATCATCTATGATTTCTAAACCAGGGTTTAGATACTTTATTACCTTTTAAATGATTATTCACATACGACTTTGTTATTTCTTATAAAAAAATTGTTCTGAGTTGTATTCAATATTTCTTTCATTTTGTGCTGAAATCAAAACTCAATTTAATACTTCTGTTAAAACTCTAAGGAGTGATAATGCAAAGGAGTATACTTCGAGTTTATTTCAAACTTACATAAGTCAACATGGAATGTTACATGAAACATCTTGTGTTGATACAACATCTCAAAACAGAATTGTAGAAAGAAAGAATAGACATTTGCTTGAAACAGAATGGGCACTGTTATTTCATATAAATGTGTCTAAAAGTTTCTGGCTGATGCTGTTTCGACAATATGTTTTTTAATAAATCGTATGCCTTCAGTTTCTCTTAATGGTGATATGCCATACTCAATTCTCTTTCTCGACAAATCATTATACCTTATTAAGCCAAAAATATTTTGGTGTACGTGTTTTTCGAGATGTCAAACCACAAATATCTAAACTTGATCCAAATTTGTCAAATGTATATTCCTGGTTTATTCTCGTTTGCAAAAAGGATATAGACGTGTATGCCCCTTTCCAAATAAATATCTTATATCTATTGATGTCACTTTCATTGAAGAAAAACCACTCTTATAGTCATCATCAAGTTTACCTTATCAAAGTCAGGAAGGTTAGGGGGAGAATGATGATTTTCTTGTATATGAAATATCACACTCTATATAAGAAGAGAACAATACCAATGATTCTGTTGAAACTAGTTTATCATCCCCTTGTGATACAGCTCCATCCACATCTGACACAATCCCTCTACCTAAACATGAACCTGTTCCTAATTTTAATCCTAATACTGATCTTCCTATTGCTCCAAGAAAGGAAAAACATTAGTGCACGTATCTTATTCCTTCATTTGTCTCATATAGGCAATTATCCTCATCCTTTCATCCACTTATCACTTCTCCTGTATCTTTTCATAACTAAAACTATTGAGGAAGCATTATCGAATCCCGAATAGTAGGATGCTATGGTTGAGGAAATTAATGCTCTCGAAATATAATGAAACTTAGAGTCTAGTTCAATTACCTGAAAATAAGAGACCTATTGGATGTAAGTGGATGTTTACTGTAAAAGCAAACTCTGATGTTCAACTGCTAGATTGAAGGCACACTTAGTTGTAAAAGGATATGCATGGATCTATGGGGTCGATTATTCCGAAACTTTTCCCTAGTAGTAAAGTTAGCTTCTATTCGGAAATTTATTTCATTAGCAGTAACATATAACTGGAAATTACATCAGCTTTGTAACACCCCGAATTTTCTGAGAATATTAAAATTAACAAATTCAAGAACACTTAATTTTTAGAAGAAGAATTAAGTGAAATGGGTTACGCTATTACGTTCTTCTCAAAATTTTGGTCAAGATAGACATTGGTTTGCATAAAACGGATACCTTATAAAGAAGTTATTAAGCCTTGAAGTTTGTATGCATATGAGAAAAATATATATATATATACATATATATATAAATTAAATAAATAAATATGCAAAAAAGTTCAAAACAACGAATCGGGAGGGGGAATAACTGAACGGGCCCATTTTTGAGGTCGACCCGAGCCTTGCTGGGTCGACTAGGGGTTGATTCAGGGTGTTTGGCTGTCAACCCGTGGGCCGATTCACTCTAAGGCAGATGTGGCATCTGATTGGTTCTCATGGTTCAGGGTTAATCTAATGGTCCAAAAACACTCTCTACAACTATATAAGGACCCTAAACCTAAAACCTAATTCTATTATTCACTCTCATCTAAACCTAGCCGCCACTAAAACCAAAATCAAATCAAAACTAATCTAATTCAACTAAGAGAATTCAACGATCTACATCAAAGGCTAGCAATTAAGTTTCAGAATACGAATCCCTGAAATCAAGTTTTTCCTTTTGATTGTAAGTGTAGTTATCTTTCAGATGTGAATAAATTGAAGACATGACTTGTCAAGAATTGTAAAACAGAATTGTATCAAGTTGTATGTAATGCTGATTCATGTTTATTCATGTCTATTCTATCATATATGCCTATGAACTATTGTGGTCTATCGAATCTATCATGTTATGTGGAAATTGGTGAGTAAACCTATGATATTGTATAGGAATTTGGGAATGAAATTGTCATACGTAAATTTGGTGATATTATGATACATACAAGTTTTAGGCTAAGTCATGTTGTTTATGCCTAATTGTTTAGAGCCATTATGCATACATGTTTAGATCTACGACCTTATATGTTTAGATCTACAACTTTATATGTTAGATCCATATGCCTTTATGATAGATCTAATTTGCAAGTTCACCACTACATGCCAAGTTTAACTTGTATAGTTTTATGTAAATTTATATGCTTATGGTTCATGTTGCATAGATCAAATTTGCAAGTTCATAGTTAAAAGTATATTGTTCTATACCAAATCCATGTGACATATGTGTAGTTCGATCCATACTTTTGTATGATATTGGAATGTTGCAAAGTTCCTCTTTTCCCCTTTTTGTTTTATAAGTTAAGCTAAAATATCGAGCCTAACATTCTGTGTAATTTTGCGAACGTACAACGGGGGTAACGTTGGGGAAAACATGAAATTACATTTAATTGGCATGTTTGACACGTAAGCATGATAAGTGGCATGAAAATGGTATAATCTATATACCTAAAATTTTGAACGTAATTTAGAAGGAAAGTGTCCATGACAATAATTGATTTATAATTTATATGTAAATATGTAGGATAAACATGAAAAATTACATGGCATAGATTGGTTCATGAAATGGTATATTAAGTATACCATTAATTGTGAGAATAATTAAAAGGATAATTGTGGCATAATTAAATTGGGAATAATTTACATATGGAATTGGTCATAAATAAGAAATATGTAAATTTAGAAAAGATGAATATGCCTAACCCGAGGTTAGACTGAGTTGTGGTGTAAAACTGCCCAGAACCGACCGACACATCCAGTGACCACAACAATACCTGTCTAATGTTGGTGGTTAGTGCATTGAGCCCAAAAAGGACCCGCGGTTAGACTGAGTTGTGGTGTAAAACTTCCCGGAACCGACCGGCACATCCAATGACCACAACAATACCTGTCTAGTGTGAGTGGTTGGTGCTTTAATAAAGCTAAGTCAAGATTGGTAGGTTTAAGTCAATTAAGGAAACACTTAACCAATTCAACATGTTAACTAAACTGATGGGTGATGTTAAGTAAATTTAGAACACTTAACCGTTATAACATGTTAATTAGACAAGTGGGTGAGGTTAAGTAAATTTAGAACACTTAACCATTATAACATGTTAATTAGAGAAGTGGGTGAGGTTAAGTAAATTTGGATAACTTAAACGTTATAACATGTCAATTAGACAAGTGGGTGAGGTTAAGTAAATTTAGAACACTTAACCTTTATAACATGTTAATTAGACAAGTGGGTGAGGTTAAGTAAATTTAGAAACACTTAACCAATATAACTTGATTTATGGAAAGGTTATGTTAAAATAAGAGGGCAACACTTAACCAATATAACTTGATTTGTAGTAGGTTTAAGTTAACACAAGAAGGCAACGCTTAACCAAAGTAACATGACAAATAGGTGGGTTAAGTTAACTTGAATTGATTGATGACACTTAACCAATACAACAAGATGAATACATGGGGTTAAGTTAACAAGAAACACTTGACCAATATAACTTGATGAACGAACGGGGTTAAGTTAATAGGAAACATTTAACCGATCCAACATGATAAGTAAGGAGGATCAAGTTCATAAGAAATGCTTAACCAATATGACATGATGAATGAGTGGGTTAAGCTAACATGAGCGGACAACACTTAGCTAAGATAGCATAATGTGCGGGAGGGTTAAGTACATATCGGGTTGGTGGGAAATATTATTAAATATAGGCCCACAAAACTTAACCATTAAATAAACATGCTTGAATCAGTGGAAGGGTTAAGTACATATTGTGTTGGTGGGTAATATTAGTAAATATAGGCCCACAAAACTTAACCATTAAATAAACATGCTTGAATCAGTGGAAGGGTTAAGTACATATCAGGTTGGTGGGTAATATTAGTAAATATAGGCACACAAAACTTAACTATTAAATAAACATACTTGAATTGATGGGAGGGTTACATCTCATGTAGATGGGTAATATTAGTACATATAGGCCCACAAAACTTAACCGTTTGTTAAAAATGCTTGAATCGATGGGAGGGTTAAGTTCATATTGGGTTGGTGGGGTAATATTAGTAAATATAGGCCTACAAACTTAACCAATAGTAAACCCTAGTAACGGGGACCCATTTCAGCAGTAACCCACAGGGATGTATCACGGTACCCTGAACTAGGCAGGGTGGGGCACGATTACTGCGCTGATTATAAGCGGTCAAAGCAGCGACAGGGGTTACGTCAGTGTAGGTTTCGATGGTTTACGGGCGTGCATGTACTCCGGAGTGGGAAAAAGAAGGCACTGGGTACCAGTAGTTATACACCGTGCATCTTGAATCGTGTTGGGTCGCTATCATAAGGATTGATACACCTTATGGTGGGACCAGCACAGGGTATCTACACGCAAGAGATTGCCGATTGACACAGACACATGGAACATGAATACAAGTAGGGAGCCGATTGATAGAGTAGTAAGGGTACATCTAACATGTTCATGGCAATTAGGCTGATTGAGGTGGAATCCTCACGATAGATGTACACCTGAAGGCTACCACAATTAGGGGGGTTGGGATCAGGATTATCATTTTATATAAATTACTAGTTGGGACACTAGTTAGATGGTGTAGAGATAAATATAGAAATCAAATTAACAGAGTAGTAGCAAAGCAGAGAAAAAGTAGAAGCGCATTCAGTTCACCTCGCACTTATCTTGTCTTCAGTTACCTTGTTTTTATGGTATTGTCCTATTTTCGGTTTATTCATGTCACGATCCTTTATCTTTTTTGCATGCTGAAAGATCACTGGACTTACCAGACTTATGACTGACCTAGTTTGTTTTTCACCTCTTTTCTTCCGTTCCCCCCCCCCCCAGGTAGTCAGGGAGGGAATAGCTCAGCCTAACTTGGACCTTTTCTCTTTCCAAGCTTGAAGATTAGTTGGTGTATCACTTTGGACTCTCTCTTCCACTGCTATGGCTGGTTCATGCTTTATCGCGGAATATCATTGTTTTTATGCTTCTTTTATTCTTGGAAGTTTTTAAATCAAGACAGAAGTTCTATGTATTACATTTAAGTATGATTGAGGAAATTGTTGTAAAAGCTTGACTGAATTAAGTTGTTTATAAAATGACTTTATTTTTCGCTACTTTATTTGTCAGTCTCGTAATTTATCTTCATCTTTTACCTATAATGCTCCACCGAAGTTAAGGCATTCCCTCTGTGAGTGACCTTAACGAAGGTGGGGTGTTACACTTGGTATCAGAGTTGAAGGTTACCGGATCAGATAAAAGATTTGAAAAATTATTTTCAAAATGGTTTTAAAAGAAGCATTTTCATAACAAAAGTTTTGTTTTAAAGGCGTATTCCCCAAAGCCATATGCACTATCTTTTGATCCTCTGTTTGAATCCTTGTTACCTTCTTTCCTGAGTCTCCGGGGCTCCTGGCTTTATCGGAGGTAACCTCATCGCGACATGGTTCCGTAGGCTCGACGAGACTATGACACTTGTCAAAGGGCAAACAAGTGCCCAACTTCCATTTATAGCCGTAGTAGTTTCACCTACGGCTAATTTTCTTTCGAGCTTTGTTGGATTCTCCGTGCGATGGAGGCAGCTTTCGAGAGACCTGTCAACAAGTTACACAAGGATGGCAAAGATGAGAATGCGGGAGTTTGGCTAAGGAGCACAACACAAGGATGAAGAACTCATGGATATGGACTTGGTTCACAAAGGAGAGGAGGAAAGAATAGTAAAACCTAAAACAAGAGGAAGTATCTTTATTTTGGTATGAAGGGCCGTTTAATTAAGGGCAAGGGCAAGAACAAAAGATAAGATTTTCCGGAAGGCAAGTGAATGCTCTCACCACCAGCATACCTGAGAGAGAGGTAGTAAGGTTTATGTTGAAAAGTTTAGTTTTTGTTCTTGATCATCCTGCTAGTACTCTTTTTGTTTTTTGCGCTTTGCATTCGTTTATATCTGCTTCCATAGTTGAGTCTCTGCACCCTAAAGCTTGTATAGTAGAGGATCCCATTATTATCTCAAGTCCAATTTGTGGTTCGGCTCATTTATCTTTGGTTTGTAGGGATTTGAGATACTTCTGTTTTTGGTTTCATGGGCAATGGGTTAATTCTAGGCATGGATTAATTAGCTAGTAATTGTGAAAGGAGGGTAGTTAGACTTTCGACTTGCCTCGAGAATACCCTCGAAATTTCGTGCGATCCTAAGGGATCAGTTTGTCTTAGCTACCTAGAATCACTTTATGTATTTATCGAAGATTTTCGATACGTTAGAGTAGTCGATGAGTACACAGATGTTTTTTTGATTAAGGTTAGGAGTTTTCCCTCTAAAAACTTGAGATAGACTTCCGCATATATCTAGTTGACAATGCAAAGACAGTTATGCGATCAACGATAGTTTTGGAGCAGGATTGGTGAGGATAGCCAGAGTCGGTTAAGTGCTCAACTGTTTGGTTGTTTTACTAGTATCATCTCACATAAATCATCCAAATTCAGAGGAGGTATTCCTTGGGTGCTTGTCTGATATTGGTTTAGCCCTTTGGGGCTTGTACTTGAGGGATGCCAAGTTCGACTAGGATGGTTTGCGTGAGAGATATCGACCCTCAGATTTGTGACATAAGGGATAAGCTAAGTAGAAGAGAGACCTTTAATCATCTTAGTATATACACTTGGTATCATGGTTAACTTCTGTTTATCTTGGAAAGATAGTTCGACAACATTGGATACCCTCTAGCATAGTAAATGATCGAGGTCCTATCTTTACTAGTGGGTTTTGGAAATGGAGGTCAAGAAGCTTCACAATCGTGAAGTTAAATTAGTTAAGGTATAGTGGAGTGAAGCTCAAAGAAGATGCGACTTAGAAGACTGAAGACTAGATACGCGCATCATACCCTTTTTGAGGGTATATCCTTGATTCCTCCTTTTTCTATAATATTTATTTGCATGCTAGTCTTTATCTTTTAAGTATATCCTCTCGGTCCTCGATCCTTAGGCAGAAGCCAATGGATGAAAACATGTTTTTTGAGACATGTTATGATTGATGGTTGGAAGTGGTTACAAGTGTTTGCTGGTGGTTGCTCGTGGATGCATATACACACATTAGGCACTAGATCGGCTCAGTCACTTTCATATTGCATATGCATATGAATGTATTTGTGTATGGATTGAAACTTGATGTGTTATCAAATGGATGTTGCATATGGATGAGTGAATATGCACACATATAATGTTTACATGATTAGAGATATTTTCATACCTATTGGACGCATGACACTCTCATGATTCGCATTAAGGAGTTCAACTGGATCAGTAGACCGCCTGATTTTGCACTAGATAAGAGACATATACACACACACTGCATATCTTCATATGGCATTAAAAGTCTTTTAAGGACAATGGATTCTTGTGTATGATGAGTGAGTAGATGGATGATTGGATGTTAAGATGCATTCTTCTTAACTTCAAGATTTCGGGGACGAAATCCTTTAAGGGGGGAGAATGTAACACCCCGAATTTTCTGAGAATATTAAAATTAACAAATTCAAGAACACTTAATTTTTAGAAGAATAATTAAGTGAAATGGGTTGCGCTATTACGTTCATCTCAAAATTTTGGTCAAGATAGACAATGGTTTGCATAAAACGGATACCTTATGAAGAAGTTATTAAGCCTTGAAGTTTGTATGCATATGAGAAAAATATATGTATAGATATATATAAAAATTAAATAAATAAATATGCAAAAAAGTTCAAAACAACAAATCGGGAGGGGGAATAACCGAACCGGCCCATTTTTGAGGTCGACCGGAGCTCCGCTGGGTCGACTAGGGGTTGATTCAGGGTGTTTGGCTGTCAATGCGTGGGCCGTTTCGCTCTAAGGCAGATGTGGCTTCTGATTGGTTCTCATGGTTCAGGGTTAATCTAATGGTCCTAAAACACTATCTACAACTATATAAGGACCCTAAACCTAAAACGTAATTCTATTATTCACTCTCATCTAAACCTAGCCGCCAGTAAAACTAAAATCAAAACTAATCTAATTCAACTAAGAGAATTCAACGATCTACATCTAAGGCGAGCAATTTAGTTTCAAAATACATATCCCTGAAATCAAGTTTTTCCTTTTGATTGTAAGTGTAGTTATCTTTCAGATGTGAATAAATTAAAAAAATGATTTGTAATGAATTGTAAAATAGAATTGTATCAAGTTGTATGTGATGCTGATTCACGTTTATTCATGTCTATTCTATCATATATGCCTTTGAACTATTGTGGTCTATCGAACCTATCACGTTATGTGGAAATTGGTGAGTAAACCTATGATGTTGTATAGGAATTTGGGAATGAAATTGTCATATGTAAGTTTGGTGATATTATGATACATATAAGTTTTAGGCTAAGTCATGTCGTTTATGCCCAATTGTTTAGAGCCATTATGCATACATGTTTAGATCTTCGACCTTATATGTTTAGATCTACAACTTTATATGTTAGATCCATATGCCTTTATGATAGATCTAATTTGCAAGTTCACCACTACATGCCAAGTTTAACTTGTATATTTTTATGTAAATTCATATGCTTGTGGTTCATGTTGCATAAATCAAATTTGCAAGTTCATAGTTAAAAGTATATTGTTCTATGCCAAATCCATGTGACATATGTGTAGTTAGATCCATATATTTGTATGATATTGGAATGTTGCAAAGTTCCTCTTTTCCCCTTTTTGTTTTATAAGTTAGGCTAAAATATCGAGCCTAAGATTCTATGTAATTTTGTGTACGTACAACGGGGGTAACATTGGGGAAAACATGAAATTGGCATGTTTGACACATAAGCATGATAAGTGGCATGAAAATGTTATAATCTAAATACCTAAAATTTTGAATGTAATTTAGAAGGAAAGTGGGCCATGACAATAATTGATTTATAATTTGCATGTAAATATGTAGGATAAACATGAAAAATTACATGGCATAGATTGGTTCATGAAATGGTATATTTGGTATACCATTAATTGTGAGCATAATTAAAAAGATAATTATGGCATAATTAAATTGGGAATAATTTACATATGGAATTTTTCATAAATAAGAAATATGTAAATTTAGAAAAGATGAATATGCCTAACCCGAGGTTAGACTGAGTTGTGGTGTAAAACTGCCCAGAACCGATCGGCACATCCAGTGACCACAACAATACCTGTATAATGTGGGTGGTTAGTGCATTGAGCCCATAAAGGACCCAAAGTTAGACTGAGTTGTGGTGTAAAACTACCCGGAACCGACCGGCACATCCGGTGACCATAACAATACCTGTCTAATGTGAGTAGTTGGTGCTTTAATAAAGCTAAGTCAAGATTGGTAGGGTTAAGTCAATTAAGGAAACACTTAACCAATTCAACATGTTAACTAAACTGATGGGTGAGGTTAAGTAAATTTAGAACACTTAACTGTTATAACATGTTAATTAGACAAGTGGGTGAGGTTAAGTAAATTTGGAACACTTAACCGTTATAACATGTTAATTAGACAAGTGGGTGAGGTTAAGTAAATTTGGAACACTTAACCGTTATAACATGTTAATTAGACAAGTGGGTGAGGTTAAGTAAATTTGGAACACTTAAACGTTATAACATGTTAATTAGACAAGAAGGTGAGTTTAAGTAAATTTAGAACACTTAACCTTTATAACATGCTAATTAGACAAGTGGGTGAAGTTAAGTAAATTTAGAAACACTTAACCAATATAACTTGATTTATGGAAAGGTTAAGTCAAAATAAGAGGGCAACACTTAACCAATATAACTTGATTTGTAGTAGGGTTAAGTTAACACAAGAAGACAACACTTAACCAAAGTAACATGACACGTAGGTGGGTTAAGTTAACTTAAATTGATTGATGATACTTAACCAATACAACAAGATGAATACGTGGGGTACAGTTGACAAGAAACACTTGACCAATATAACTTGATGAACGAACGGGGTTAAGTTAATAGGAAACACTTAATCGATCCAACATGATAAGTAAGGAGGGTCAAGTTAATAACAAATGCTTAACCAACATGACATGATGAATGAGTGGGTTAAGTTAACATGAGCGGACAACACTTAACTAAGATGGCATAATGTGCGGGAGAGTTAAGTACATATTGGGTTGGTGGGTAATATTAGTAAATATAGGCCCACAAAACTTAACCATTAAATAAACAAGCTTGAATCAGTGGAAGAGTTAAGTACATATCGGGTTGGTGGGTAATATTAATATTAGTAAATATAGGCCTACAAAACTTAACCATTAAATAAACATGCTTGAATCAATGAAAGGGTTAAGTACATATCGGGTCGGTGGGTAATATTAGTAAATATAGGCCCACAAAACTTAATTATTAAATAAACATGATTGAATCGATAGGAGGGTTAAGTACATCTTGTGTAGGTGGGTAATATTAGTACATATAGGCCCACAAAACTTAATCGTTTATTAAAATTGCTTGAATTGATGGGAGGGTTAAGTAAATATCAGGTTGGTGGGTAATATTAGAAAAATAGGCCCACAAACATAACCAATAGGAAACCCTAGTAACGGGGACCCATTTCAGCAGTAACCCACATGGATGTATCACGGTACCCTGAACTATGCAGGGTGGGGCACGACTACTGGGCTGATTATAAGCGGTCAAAGCAGCGGCAGGGTGTATGTCAGCGTAGGTTCCGATGGTTTACAGGCGTGTACGTACTCCGGAGTGGGAAAAACCAAGCAATGGGTACCAGTAGTTATACATTGTGCATCTTGAATCGTGTCGGGTCGCTATTATAAGGATTGATACACCTTATGGTGGGACCAGCACAGGGTATCTACACGCAAGAGAGGGCCGATTGACACAGACACATGGAACATGAATACAAGGAGGGAGTCGATCGATAGGGTAGTAAGGGTACATCTAACATGTTCATGGCAATTAGGCTGATTGAGGTGGAATCCTCACGATAGATGTACACCTGAAGGCTACCACAATTACGGGGGTTGGGATCACTATTATCATTTTATACAGATTACTAATTGGGACACTAGTTAGGTGGTGCAGAGATAAATATAGAAATCAGATTAACAAAGTAGTAACGAAGCAGAGAAAAAGTAGAAGCGCATTCAGTTCACCTTGCACTTATCTTGTCTTTAGTTACCTTGTTTTTATGGTATTGTCCTATTTTCGGTTTATTCATGTCATGATCCTTTATCTTATTTGCATGCTGAAAGATTACTGGACTTACCAGACTTATGTTTGACCTAGTTTTCTTTTTGCCTCTTTTCTTCCGTTCCCCCCACCCTCCCAGGTAGTCAGGGAGGGAATAGCTTAGCCTAACTTAGACCTCTTCTCTTTCCAAACTTGAAGATTAGTTGGTGTATCGCTTTGGACTCTCTCTTCCACTGCTATGGCTGGTTCATGTTTATCGGGGAATATCATTGTTTTTATGCTCCTTTTATTCTTGGAAGTTTTTAAATCAAGACAGAAGTTCTATGTATTACATTTAAGTATGATTGAGGAAATTGTTGTAAAACCTTGACTGAATTAAGTTGTTTATAAAATGACTTTATTTTCCGCTGCTTTATTTGTCTGTCTTGTAATTTATCTGCATCTTTTACCTATAATGCTCCACCGAAGCTAAGGCATTCCCTCTGTGAGTGACCTTATCGGAGGTGGGGTGTTACAAACTTGATATAGAGAACGCATTTCTTTATGGTGACTTAGAAGAAGTTTACATGATTCAGGCCCATGGATTCATTGAACAAGTGAAGAGTGGTCTAGAGTGAAAGTTGAAAAAGACACTATATAGATTAATAAAAAAGTCCTAGAGCTTGGTTTGGATAGTTCAGTGATGCAATGGAAACTTTTGGAATGGTGAAGAATGGATATGACCATTCAGTATTCTATAAGAATACCAAATTAGGTATAATTCTACTTGTGGTTTATGTCGATGATGTTATGATAACTGGCAATGATGAACAAGGTATTTCATCCCTTGAAACCTTTATTTACAACCAGTTTCACACTAAAGATTTAGGAGACTTGAAGTATTTCCTAGGTGTGAAATTACGAGAGATAATGGTAGTATTGTTATGTCTTAACTGAAGTATGTTCTTGATTTATTGAAGAAGACTGGAAATCTAGGAGTTAAACCTAGCATTGTTCCTATCCCATTGAACTGTAACATTGTAGAACATGGTGAGTTGGTCAAAGATCCAGAGAAATTTAGGAGGTTGGTAGGAAAATTGAACGACCTAACTGTTACACGACTTGACATCACTTTCGTTGTTAGTGTTGTAAGCCAGCTTATGGCATCTCCTACTGTGTATCATTGGAGCATACTGAAACATGAGTTATCTTAAGGGAACTGTTGTGCAAGTAATTGAGTACAAGAATCATGGACACGAAAGAGTTGAATGTTTTTGTGATGCTAATTGAGCAGGAACAAATCTAGATAGGAAATCTATGTTTGGGTGTTATGTACTTCTAGGAGGAAATTCGATTTCACAGAAAAGCAAGAAACAAAATGTTGTTTCTAGATCGAGTGCTGAATCTAAATATAGAGCCATTGCTAAGGAAATCTGTGAAGTGATATGGGTAGATCATCTTATGTGTGAAGTTGGGATAAATATTGTTAAACCAATAAATCTTTATTGTTACAATCAGGTTGCAATGTATATTGCAACTAATCCAGTGTTACCTGAGAGAAAGAAGCATATTGAAATGGATTTTCACTTCATTAGAGAAAAAATTTCAATAAGTTCTTGTTCTAACAAAGCATGTCAAGACTGAGGAGCAGGTGGCTAGTATATTTACGAAAGCACTGAGTGGTGCCAGAATCAAGTATTTGTGTAACAAATTGAGCATGATAAATATTTATGCACCAACTTGAGGGGGAGTGTTGTGAGTGGAGTTTTTATATATGTAAATATGTATATAGTGTTATGTTTCCTATCGGCATCAAGCTGTTGGAATAAACAGCTTGGTGCCGACACCAAAGGCAAGAAGGCAACACCAAAACTGATCCCAGGAAGATAAAGACGGCACTGGAAACCAATGCTAAGAAGATAATAACACGAAGTGGTACCGAAGCCGAAGTCAACACCGAAACCAAGAAGGCAACCTAAAGGCGGAGATGAAACCGATACTGAAGCCAAAGACGAAGAAAGCAATACCGCAGACGAAGAAGAAATCGAAGCTTTGGATACTAAAGCCGATACTGATACAGACGCCAATACTGATGATACTAAAGCCGATACAAGGAGCCGATATCGGAAGGCAGTACCAAAGAAAAATTTGCAAATGGCATAATTGTAATATTGTAATCCGTCTCATTTCCTCTATAAATAGAGGTGTATAACCGTCATTTTAAGTAATGAGAAATTTATCTTGTAATGACCCGCATTGACAGAGGTATTATAATTAATTTATTTAATTATATAAATAGTGATATAGTGAATTAAATGGTGGTTTAATTTAATAATGGTGAATATTTAATTAAAATAATAAATTAAATAATATATTTAATTCTGAAATAATCAGAATTGGCTGAAATGGAGAAATGGTGTGAACTGGATCATCTGTGATATTTAATTCAGTTTAGAATTGAATTAGAATAACGAATATATTATTTGAACGACAGTTTGAGCGTATAATTATAATATAATTATATTCGAGCGCGTAACGACGCGGCAGTTTGCTATTTGGCGATTTGAACTTCAACTGAATATACAGGGTTCGTTTTAAATCGGATTTCTATGAAACAAGAAACGTGTGGAGCTGGTGGAGTATATCTTTCTAGTGGAAGAGAAAAATCGGGATTTCATCGTGTAGATTTTGATTTACGTCCAAATCAAATTTTAGAAAAGTCACTGTGGAATTCCTTTGAAATTTATAAATATTTATTTATATTTATAAAAGGAATTTCATTATAAATCGAATATCGATTTAAAGCGGGATTTGAAATATCAAGCTAGAAATTCATACAGGAATATTCTAGAGCTATATGGCATTCCACTGTGAATATATACGATAATATTTATTTATAAATATTTAATTTAATTATATTTAAATATATTTATATATTTAAATGGGTCATTTAGAGCTTAAAAAATAGCCAGTTTTGCAAACGACCTCAGAATTCGACGAAACTAATTTTGTTAGATCCGCAATATTAAATTATTGTTAGATTCCAAGTTCCATGACTTTTAGATTCACTGTGTGGTCGTACGGATTTTTAGAGTGAGAAACAGTCAGTATTTTGACAGTTAAAAATACGTTGTGTGAGCAAACGGAGTCGGAATTCGACGAAACTAGTTTCGTTGGGACCGTAATGTCAAATTCTAGCAGCATGTCAATTTTCGTGATTTTAGGAGATCGTATGTGGTCGTTGGGATTTTTAGAAGGCTAATATCGTATAAAGTAATAATAAAAATCAATAAAATATTCAAATTTTAAATATCTAGACTGATTCACTGATCAACACAAGGCCACATCCTCTTCCCTTTTCAGCCGCACGAACTTCTGGTTCCTCAAACAAAAACGTGGTTCTCAGGAAATCCAAACAAAAATCCAAACCAAGCCTATAAATTCTAAAATACACATCATTGAATCGTTTTGGAGATTTCTTCAATCCTGTGTGTTTTGTTTAGGGTTCGGAGTATTTTAAACTCACTGAAAATTGGGTACAGCGGATACAGTAGGAACGAGGGCTCGGGTTATCTTGAAATGTAAGGACTAATTCGTGAAACCGACCTTGTTTCTGAGTTTGTGTGGAAGAGTAGCACTTGCGTGCAAAGTCTAGGTTGATTCGAAGTAAAGGGGGGTCGCGCGAGGTTGTACCGTGAGCTTGAGAGCCTGAAGTCGAGTGAGAAAAGGAGGATTCGAGATAAATGAAACTGGCATCGGAGGATGGAGATTCGGAAGAGGAGTACAATGGTGAACTCGGTTTGGTTAACCATGGATTGAAAGGGAGAACGAGATCGGAGAAGTGGTGGAAATAAAGAGGACGCGCCTGTATTTCGTTTGAAGAAGAAGGGGGGTACTGTTGAGCGGGTTTGGGCTTTGAAGGGTTGATGGGCCGACGAGAAATGAAAGGTGAGGCCCAATGGATTTAAATCTCTATGTTTTTATTTAAATAAAGTATATTAACTTCGAAACTGAATATCTTGGTCATACATCATCGGAATTCAGCAAAACAAGATCCGATGGGATCGTATGGACGGACACTAACCAATGGAACTGACCGGGAGTGGATCTGAGCTCATTTGAATTTATGGAGAAATAAATTGTTTGATTCAAATCAAACAAACAGTTTATCGTTCTTTAACGATGAACTGCCAATGTGAGTAAATCTCACTAACTCTGAACAGTTTATAATTTCATGTTGTATTTTTAGAACTATTAAATATTGACTGATTGACTGTGTGTTGACTGTTTGATTGAACTGCTAGTCAGTTAATTGAATTTCTATATTGATTCTGTTTAACATAATATATTATATGGAACTGAAAGTGATGTTGATTTTATTGTGTGACATCTGGGGATGCAGGGAAACAGGTTGGAGGATTCCTCAACATCTATTTTACTGTGATTCATATATTGTGATATACAATGTGATATATAATCTGTTGTTGATTATGTGTGTTTGGACGATATTTATCGTTGTTATATGGTATGTTAAATACCATAAGAAATATTGGATGTGGGAAAGGGATTTTCAAAGTGTATTTTGAAAATGAATTATTTATATAAAATCGATGGATTTTATATCGAAAAGGAAAAGGGTTTTTATAAAAGAAAATAATTATAAAATCGAAGGATAAGTATAATAAAGGAAATGTTTATTTGTTAAATAAATAGAATAGAATTAAAAGGAAATATTTATTTGTTAAACAAATAGAATTAAAAGGAGTTATTCGAATATAGAATAGAATAAAGGAGTTAATCGAATGTTGTTTATTCAAATAGAATAAAGGAAGTTATCGAATAAAGTTAAAAGGAGGTATTCGAATATAGTTTAGCCAAAAGGAGTTATTCGATCAGAATTTATCGAATAGAATTAATTGATTAGAGTTAATCAAACAGAGTTAATCAGTTAGAGTTATTCGAATTAGTTATTCGAATAGAGTTAAACACATAAGAATTAATCGATGTTAGTTTAATCGAAAGGAGTTAATCGATGTTAGTTAAATCATAAGGAGTTATTAGAAGTGAGTTAAATCCAAAGGAGTTAGTCGAAGTTAGTTAACCCAAAGGAGTTAGTCGAAGTGAGTTAATCCAAAGGAGTTAGTCGAATCGAGTTGGTCGAACCCAGTTAGTCGATCCTAGTTAATCGAATCGAGTTGAGTTAATCAAGTAAGTAAATCAAGATGAGTTAATCAAACCGTGGTAATCCAAATGAGATAATCGAATATAAGTTATTCGAAGTGCGATATCGAATATAGTTTATTTGAAATGAGTTATTCGAACATAGTTTATTCGAAAAGAATTAATCGAAAAGGATTACTCGAGAAGAATTTATCAAATAAAGTTAATCGGTTAAAGTGAATGCAATAGGATAAATCGAATAGAATAAATCAAATAGAGTTAATCAAATAGAGCTAATCAAAAAAAGGAGCTAATCGAATATAGTTATTCGAAAAGAAAGGTTAAGTAAGGAAGTTAGTTAAAAGAAATATAAAGTGAACTTTTCCTATTTCAAAGTTAGAAATGTTATTCAGTTAAGGTCTGAGAGGTAGTTCTACCCCAACTTGATTGGCTTCGTTTTTAACTAAGGAATGGTTAAGGTTCGGCAGTAAAGGATGGTTAAGTGAATTTAGTAATTAAAGGAAATGGTTTGAGTTGGCATCGCAATGGTTTGTTTAAACATCTGCCTAAGTCCAATGAAGGAGTTTTGGAAATGTTTTTTTCCAACTAAGAACCAGAAATGTTTTCTGATATAGAAAACAAAAAATGGAAATGTTTTCCAATGGTAATAACATATATTTTTTTAAATTTAGAAAATAAGAAATGTTGAATATAGGGAAACAGGAGATAAGTAAATTAATGAAATAAAGAGATAAATGTTGAATGATGTTTGATCGATATAAATTTCCATTTGGAAATAATATCGTTGTTTGCACACCTGTTTTTCTTCGATAGTTAAATCATAGACTATCGAAGTTTTGACCATTTTAACGTTGTTAATACGGAGAGACCGGTTGGATTATTATCCAAAGAACCACTCTGTATTGGCATAAGCGTTACGAATCATATATGCCAAAGAAAATTTAAGATGGAGTTATGCAAGTGTTATCCTGTTTACAAAGTAGTGCCTTCGGTTCATCCTGTTCCTGGATGACTTGTATGGACGGATGTCTGACGGAGTATTTCCAGACGATCACGTATATTCATTTCTCCAACCATACCAAGAGTGGAAGCGGACAAGGAAACTTCTTTTAGCTAACACATAATGTATGGTTGAGGACGTCAATCGGTGATTTGATGGATTTGACGATGTGACATTCGAAGTGAATCTGGTGTGATGGTGAAGCGTAACCTCAAGCCTCATCAACTGGTAAATGACAGAAATCGGGTAGGCAGCATGGCTAAGTCGGTCGATCCGAAGTAGGGTGTATAATCACCTGATGTAGAGTTTCATTTACTTCTAAAAATCTATTGTTGATGTTGTCCCATTCGGGAAACGGTTGCTGATCCCAACCGTTGGTGATATACATTCGATACACTCAAGCGAAATGAGTGGTCGGTCATGTGTGGTCGGGTTGCAAGATGTTCTTGTTGAACCCAGTGTATTCCTCTCTAGAGGTACACTAGCGAAATGTGGTTCCATACCTTGTCATAGTTGGAAACCCATTACCCGATACGTGCTTGCGGTTTTGATTGTATACTATATATGTAGAACGTGAGATGAAAGCGTTTCTGCTAGATGATTATTATATTGTGGTTGATAGACATTATTATAATATCAAAAGTTTTTGATATAAAGATATTTTGGATTCTCATAAGGGAAAAACCCGTTCCATTATACGGCGTGGTCTTATGAGATATCGATTACTTGTTCGAACTGTTTTAATTGTTTTACTCATACCAGTCCCATGACTGACCCGGAGTTTATTTTATTTTGTTTTCCCTTAACTCTTGGGTGCCCAATTTTGTACGGGCAGTCAAGTAGTCAAGATTTACAGATATACTGGAAGAGCTTGGAGCAGGAGGCTTCAGGATTATATAGCTATAGTTATTTCCGCTGTGTTGTAAGTGTTGTACTTTGATAATGATGTATATTCAAGTACAGATTTATATTTCAAAGTTATGTTATACATATTATATGTTATTCGTTCCGCTGTGAGGTTCGTGTTACTCTGATGTTGTGTTCTTCTTCTTCTTCTTCTATTCTAAGTTTCTATCTTATCTATTCTCACCCTCTAATTTCTTTCATTAACTTTCTGGTATTTTTCGATGTTTGGTTAGTCATCATTGAGTTTATGGCGATAACCAAAGTTGACAAAATCCGGGTCGTTACATATCTTCTCTTCCATTTATTTCCTCTTAGTTAATAACAGTTTCCAAACATACAAAGGGGTTTAATTAATTGAATGTGGCGTAGTTGTTGCCATTGGAAAATTAAATTTATAACTGGTTGATTGTTTTGTTTGTTTGATAGTAAAATAACTTATAATCAAATCTTGATCTAAAAAGAGAAATCCTTTAAATTGGCGATATGGAATGTTTTACATGCCTCATACCGAAAGATCTAACTCAGATAATACCTAGTGTTAGGGATGCAGATTAACGATCTTAAGGAAAATTAAATACTAGAGCGAGAGCGAATACCGTTTTACGGATTTTATAATTTCTTGAAATCTTTTTGAACTAAATAGAGTGTTATGTAAATCACAGAAATCAACATTCACAGAAGCAGAAAATAAAGATAAAAAGCAGTAAAAGAAAGTAGACACTGGGATTTTATATTGATCCGGGACTTCCCTACATCCAGTCCCATACAATGCTGGGTTGAAGTGATTTTTATTCAACTAATATCCAGTTATAATCCTTGATTTCAAAGCTACAAGGACACACCCCAGCTGCTTCTGAGTATAGTGATACTTAGTTGATTTTCTAAGCCATAACTTTAAACCCAATCGATTACCATGACACAATCGCACCCAATCGAATTATACGGGACATGACCACACCCTTTTCCTTATCATTTTTGGAGGATAGACTCAATAGAACTTAATCTTGCATCTTTGATTACAAACAGCTAATAACTCTTGAGTAGGGCTTGTATTTCAAAGTATGATATAGAATTGAAAGAGAATACGATTAATATATTTCTTTGAAAGTCAGCAGAGTATAATTATTGATTTTGAAAAAATAAGAAGAGTAATTGCAAGAGGATTGAGGAAGAAGAAGGAGATGAAAAGTAGTTAAAAAATTCGAATTGTGGAGCCTTTGTATAGTTTTTGAACAACCATAAATTTTCAGAAAAGATTTGATCTCAAAAGACACAACTTTTCAAAATTTAAAAAACAAGTTAATGGCTCATATGTTGACATTCCAAAACATGTATGTCGACATACCCTAGTATGAATTCAAAAATAAAATTTTAAATCAAAGTAAATAATGTTTAAATAAGTTATGGTGATTCTTGAGTTAAAACAAACTATATTGTTTTATATTAGAATAGAGTATTCCAAGTAGAAAATATATTTTAAAACATCTTAATATATACTAATACAGAAGCCATTGAGCCTACGTGGCAGCATCACGTCCGTTGATTTCTACATTTTCCGGCCAAAACTTTCCTTTGTGTGTATACTGCCATCTATATACACACAAATTTTATTAAATTAATTATATCGGGTTTAGTTTCTAGTGTGTAATTATTACTGGGTTGATTTCCAAGGCAGTGACAATCTTACTAAGACATTTTTTTAATAATAAATAATATAATAGCTTTTCTCGAGAATGTACGAGTCTCTTTTTTTATGTGGTGTAATTGTTGCCTCCATAGTGTTCTCTTTCTGTCTCTCGCTTCTTCTTCTAAAGTTCATAATTACTGCGTTATTCTCCTTTTTCCTATTCCACTGTCTCTCGCTTCTTCTTCGTTGTGGTGCATCCTCTTCCCCCTTAATTTCTAGTTCTCATCCTCTACACTACTAATAGAAAATACCTATGTTTGTTCACCTGTCTTGCCGTCTAATTTTTAAAAATAATCCAAGCAATAATCTCCTCTTCCTCCCTTATCGTCCAAACCTCGGTGTTCTTTCATAAGCCATAATCTCCCTCTTCTTCTAGAGCAACTTCTGATCCTACCTATTCGCTGGCACCACCCATCCTTCTAGATCTACATCTAAATCACCGCTCTATTTCCCATGCCATGTAGAATTCACTGCTTCTGATTTCAATGCTTCAGTTTATCAGTTCAGTTGTCTACAGGTATTGATAATTTAGTGGTATTGGTTTGTGTTATTGTATGTTAAAGCGTCCTTTAGTTTTTTTTTCTATGGCATACAAGTTCAGCAAGGCGGGATATTAGCAGACCAGTCGTAGGAAGACCATCACAGCATGATTGACGCTCTTTCAGTTCAGTTAGATGAATGATGTATTAGGTTCGCTTAGACATGAGCTTCCCCAACTCTCGACATGATTCTGGGAGGGTTTAATCTTCGTAGACATGGATACATCATCGCAATTGCAAGGTATATGGTTGTCATTGTTCATTTTGTTAAAATCATGATCAATTTTTTTAAAAGTTTTATTTTGTTTGTGATTTCCTTAGTGTTGTAATTCCTAAATCATGTTCTATTAATGGTATTTTAAGTATAATTTTAGTTTTTATGCAGCAAATGATTTGGATAATTTTAGGTTAACATATTTTGTCAAATTTAAAAATAAATCGGTTGACCAATTGTGCTTTAATTCCTGATTCTAATTTTTGTTTTCATGTTAGTACTATATATGTTATATACTGTAATTAATCGCTATATTATTTAGAGCAACTGATTTAAACCTAGAAGAAGAAGAGATGGTAAAGCTTGCATCAATTGGTAATGGAAAGAATCCGGAGAATGTTATTGATATACTGAAGAAGTCACTTTCTATTTGTAAGTCGTAAAAAGCATGCAGTGTTCATGTATTTCTTCAACATCAACTGAAATCTTACATTATGTCACTTTAGATGTGTTTTGACTTACTAAAGATTTAATTTTTGATACTACTTTCCTCTTACAAGGGCTATAAAGAGCTAATGAGTCAATGCAACAGTTTGGAAATGTCTATAACAGTGAAGCATGATCCTCAAGATTATGAGTTTAATGGTTGCACAGGTTTGACCTTATTCTTTCTTGCTAGATGAACAAATTGCCCTTATTCAGTAGGGTATGCGAGTTATAGATTATATTTAATTTATAAGTTGTATGTTTTTGCTGAAAGCCAAATGACTGCAGGATTGAGGTACTATTATTGAACCACAAGTTGACAAGTTGTTAAAAATTCCATATTAGCTTTCCTTACCTTGGGTTTTACCATTATTTTCAAAGTTGGGTTTTTTCCTTCATACACCCGCATGTTATCTTCATACGAAATTAGTGAGAGGAATGGGTATGCCATCTTCACACAGATTACATACACATTAGTTTGTTTTGCAGTTTTTTTTCTTGCTATGTTTACTTTGATTTGACATTACCAGAAATTTAATTAAGATATCATGTGAATTTGCAGGAAAAAATATAGGAGTTGCTGCAGAAATAGGCTTTAATGGATAAACAAAAGGGGCTAACGCATAAATATATAAACAAAATAAACATCTGCATGCATAGGGGCCGATCATTTGACATATTTGTAAAAGTAGTAAAGAGAAGGCAAAAGGAAATAATGGTATGTGATAGGTCTTAACATTAAAATTTTAAATTGTTGTTTTTCAAAATTTATTGAAAAATGGAAGCTTATTGTTAGAGATGCTATGATGCATTAAGTTTAGTACTTTGTCCATGCATATATTAATGATGCTCTTTTAACAAAACATAATCCGTTGCACCTCCATCTTGTAACACCCCGAATTTTCTGAGAATATTAAAATTAACAAATTCAAGAACACTTAATTTTTAGAATAAGAATTAAGCGAAATGGGTTGCGCTATTACGTTCGTCTCAAAATTTTGGTCAAGATAGACATTTGGTTTGCATAAAACGGATACCTTATGAAAAAGTTATTAAGCCTTGAAGACTGTATGCATATGAGAAAAATATATATATATATATAGATATATATATATAAAATAAATATTCAAAAAGTTCAAAACAGCGAATCGGGAGGGGGAATAACCGAACCGACCCATTTATGAGGTCGATCCGAGCTCCACTGGGTCGACTAGGGGTTGATTCAGGGTGTTTGGCTGTCAACCCGTGGGCCGATTCGCTCTAAGGCAGAGGTGGCATCTGATCGGTTCTGATGGACTCCTTGCTCAGTCATTAGGGCTGATGTGGCTATTCTATCTTGTCTGAATGGCTTTAATTTGCTCTAGGTTAATCTGACAGTTCCTATTAAATCAAACTTCTATATAAGCAACCTAAATCTAAACCCTAAGCCACAAAAAAATATTCCTAGAGCCGTCATGCCATCAATGGTGAACCTAGAATTGCCGTCATCTTTTTTTACTCAAAGCCAAGATAGAAGCTACATCAAAATCAAATCAAAACTAATCTAATTCAACTAAGAGAATTCAACGATCTACATCAAAGGCGAGCAATTCAGTTTCAGAATACAGATTCCTGAAATCAAGTTTTTCCTTTTGATTGTAAGTGTAGTTATTTTTCAGATGTGAATAAATTAAAGACATGATTTGTAATGAATTGTAAAATAGAATTGTATCAAGTTGTATGTGATGCTGATTCATGTTTATTCATGTCTATTCTATCATATATGCCTATGAACTACTGTGGTCTATCGAACCTATCATGTTATGTGGAAATTGGTGAGTAAACCTGTGATGTTGTATAGGAATTTAGGAATGAAATTATCATATGTAAGTTTGGTGATATTATGATACATACAAGTTTTAGGCTAAGTCATGTCGTTTATGCCTAATTGTTTAGAGCCATTATGCATACATGTTTAAATCTACAACCTTATATGTTTAGATCTACAACTTTATATGTTAGATCCATATGCATTTATGATAGATCTAATTTGCAAGTTCACCACTACATGCCAAGTTTAACTTATATAGTTTTATGTAAATTCATATGCTTGTGGTTCATGTTGCATAGATCTTGTGGTTCATGTTGCATAGATCAAATTTGCAAGTTCATAGTTAAAAGTATATTGTTGTATGCCAAATCCATGTGACATATGTGTAGTTAGATCCATACTTTTGTATGATGTTGGAATGTTGCAAAGTTTCTCTTTTCCCGTTTTTGTTTTGTAAGTTAGGCTAAAATATCGAACCTAACATTCTATGTAATTTTGCGAACGCACAAAGGGGGTAACGTTGGGGAAAACATGAAATTACATGTAATTGGCATGTTTGACACATAAGCATGACAAGTGGCATGAAAATAGTATAATCTATATACCTAAAATTTTGAACGTAATTTAAAAGGAAAGTGGGCCATGACAATAATTGATTTATAATTTACATGTAAATATGTAGGGTAAACATGAAAATTTACATGGCATAGATTGGTTCATGAAATGGTATATTTAGTATAACATTAATTGTGAGCATAATTAAAAGGATAACTATGGCATAATTAAATTGGGAATAATTTATGTATGGATTTTTTCATAAATAAGAAATATGTAAATTTAGAAAAGACGAATATGCCTAACCCGAGGTTTGAATGAGTTATGGTGTAAAACTGCTATAAGGACCCGAACTTCCCGGTGAAGGAAAGCGCGGATTGCTTTGAGAAAAACACACATCGAAACACAAACAGAAGAACATTTCATTGCTTATTACAACAACCCCATCAGAGTACAAGAATATACAGAGTATGAATAGATATTTCACATTTGATAAATATCAGAGATTTAAATTACGTTTAAATACATAGTAGTGGAAAAATAATACAACACACAACTGAAAGAAATACACGGATACAGAGCTTTCCGAGTATCGTTCCAGCTATAAACCAGGATCCTGTGTATATATATCTGCAAAACCCAACTACTAGCTGCCTGTGCGTAAAATAAGGGCACCTAGAGTTTAAGTTAAAACAATAAACTCCAGGTCAGTCATGTGACTGGTGTGAGAACTAAAAACAGTTATTAATCTTTATTTTAAAGTTAGGTAAATCAAGGGACCACGCCGCATAACACGGAACGAGTTTCCTCCCAAGAATACCAGTGCATAAAACAAACAGCGCAATGCTAAATAAAGAAAAATGAAGCTATTATAAGACCCAGGTCCCATCACATAATGCAACGCAAGCCGGAGGATAGGGTTTTACCTTATAATAGGCAAAGAATGCTTGATACGCTAAATTTCATCTTTTATTATTACTATAAGTGTATAGTGTCAAAACAATTTCAATCATAAGTATCAATCATATACGACATAAGTGTCCCATACCACTATGTCGCCATACTAGGCTCTACAAATAAAACCGAAATGCCACGTATTGGAAATTGGATTTCCGTCATGAGTCGAGGCAAGGGGCAAGCTCCTCTCCATTCGAGACACTCTAGCAAATGTCTCAGGACCACACACAGTGATCCTGGATCTTCAGGGCCGGTCCTCTCTTAATTTTGAGGATTAATTATTCCTGAACACACGTTTCCCGGTCCTATCAGACCGATATCCGAGGCGCCTCACATCCAACAAACACACAGGTAAAATGTATATAAATGTCAGGGCTGTTAGGTCACTGACATCACCCATAGCTAGAAAGTAACGTCGTGCTATCCCTGCAGTCACTATCCCTTTTTTGACTCATACTGAGGTATGAGGCTCGCGAATTAACGTTATACACAAAGCTATGCCACACAGGCCGTGCTCTGATCATCAACCACAAAACTTTCCTTTTCAACAGAAGCTTTGATCATTTTCCACTTAGGCATGCCACACAGGCAATTCATGCCATGCAATTGATATCCATCAATATACAACCTATGAGCTCGTACTTCTCAGACAAGGGCGTTAAGCAAGAGAATAAATTTTACGCCGCCAAACAGATGTATATTTAATAGAAATCAATCACACCGAATAAAATCCAATGTCAGACACACAGTCCATTTACAAGTTCGTTCTGGGCCTGAACGAAACCGGAGGAATCTTATTCCTCGCATATCCATCGATCTCCAAGTACGTCTGGACGATCACAAACTGATTCCCTCCTCTTGGGTGTACAGCCCAATCAAGATCATCAATAATCATCCAAACGACGTGAAGACCTCCGATCTTCAACCACTGTCTTCATCTTCGACCTATCGTCGAATCGGTTATTCAGAATGGGTATAAACCCGGCCTTTCCGAATAACCCGCGTATATAATAAACATGTGTTACACAAACACAACATATGCCTTATTCTAATTCAGAATATTCTTTTATTCCAATCTTCACATTCTTAGGGAAAGTTTCCCATTAATTTTATCAAAGATAAATTCTTCTAAATTTATTCTTTAATCTTCCTTCGGATATCATTTCAAACCATGTACAGGTTTTCCAAACTAGTCGGCATTAGCGAACCACACCGATGTAATCATTAATTTTATTTCCCAATCCCAACCTATTCATCCCCTGGAGCAAAACTGGTAATACTCCATATCTAACACCATGATGTTATCAGTAAATATTAATTACCATTTCACGTTCAAATCTAATTAAAGATTTAACTAACGCTTAGAGCAAAACTGGTGATACTCCATTCTCGATCATTTCAATCTAATCAAAGATTCATTAAAACTCCACTTAGTTTTAATCTTCCTAAAAATCAATATCATGTCTTCAACTGGGTTAAAGAACCAATGTCATCTAAAACACAGTTCACGATAAACCCAAAATCACATTTCATTGTTAATCGGGTTAAAGAACAGGTGTTATTCAAAACACCGCTCATGATAAACCCCAAAAACCAATTTAAATTCAATTCCAATTAAATACTAATTAACTGGACAATTTCATTAAATCTTAATATAGTGTTATTTAAGACGCCATTCATTATGAACCCAAAATCTCATTTGATATTAAATACAAGGCTCTGAATAAAAAATATATTGGCTGATATTCAATATCAAATTTTGAAACCAACAAATATCGTATGGAAATAAAGATATAAATATATCTTTCAAATTTCCACCAACGTATCTGTATAATCACGAAATCCAACATCGAAATATTCCGAAGATAATTTCGATTCAAATCCATTCCAACTCGTGTATTGGAAATTCTGACTATTTTTAAAAGCACTCTCAATCCATTTTATTTATTTAAAAATAATTGGATTTTAATTCTAGTTATAAACTAGTTCATTTCGATAAAAAAACATTTTTATCCTTTCAAATGTGGAATTTTTCATCCTAGTTCTTTCCAATTCATATGTTATGATTTTACACAAATTATTAATATTTTTAATAATTTTATCAAAGCCTGTACAGTCGATTTCCAACAACGGTCGCCGAACTGCACTTACAACGACCTTTTCCAAATTTGATTTGGACATAATTCCAAATCCAACCGTTAGAATTCAAATTTCTAATATTCATTGAAAAGCTCTTTTCGATATGAACCCAACTGTTCTGGTTTTAGGAGAATCCAATGGTTGGATCTCCCGTAACGTCAATTCGAAGTCAATGGTCGAAATTCGCGAACTACCGCTGCGCGGCGCGTTCTATTCTGGCCATTTAATATATATAATATATATTATATATATTTCATCGATTTCAATTCCAAATGTATTTTATAAATCGTTTTAAATTCGTTTTCAAAACAATTTCAATTCCATTTTCAATTTTAAATCAAAATTGAATATTCCATATCATTAACATATAAATGATAATATTTTCAAAATGTTATATTTTGAAATCACTTCCTTTTCTATATTCATTACAAAAAGGAATATAATCGATATAAATATAGTTCGCGTAAAAATGACGCAAATCTAATCAACACGACTTTATATATTTCAATAACTTCGTTGTTCTATTCAACAAATGAATATTTTCTTCAACACATGAATATATTTCTTTCAACACATGAATATTCTGAACACATGAGTATTGTCAACACACGAGTATCGTCAACACATGACTATTTATTCTATTCAACACATGAATCTTTATTTTATAATATTCTTTATTTTCCAAATTGGAATGAGGCCTAATCAATTACCATATAATGTTAATTATATGGATTCCATAAAACACATGTATATAATAGCAACGATAAATAATCAACCATCATCCAAAGTGCACCACACAACTGCATAAGCATTAAACAAAAATAATTAACGCTTACACAGTCTGTCAACCTATCGATTGACATACAACTAAATAATTAGGATTAGTGTACGCCGAATATCATCCCAACACCCGTGTGGGGTTTCAGTCCACAAACACTTAATATTATTTGTGCAATTGGGCGACGTGTAAAATTTATCGTCCCAATCAATATCCTTCAAATAGGTGTACATAAACAAATCGTCTGATTTGTAAATGAATATTTATTTATTCACGTTAAATTTATAAGTTTAACGATAAACAATTTATTTCAACACATGAATATTTATTTTCAATCATTCCACATCACAATCAATTTTCACCACACATCAAAATCAAACAAGTCGTCCATGGTCTGTGGACAATGGGTGTTGGGTGCTGCTAAGCACCATCTACATCCTAGTATATATTTTTAACTAGAAAACAAAAATTAAAGTGAGAAGTTCTCACCGATAAGCTTAACCAAACACCACGACTCTTCATATGTAGGGAATCTTCGCCACTCGCCGTTTATCACTTTCGCTGCCCGTATTCACTACATATATAAAAATCACATTTTTATATTGCTGCTATGTATATAAAAATCACATTTTTATAACTACACTATATGGATAAAAATCACATTTTTTTACTGCTACTATATAAATAAAAATTCTATTTTTATACCTCTACTATATAGATAAAAATTCTATTTTTATACCGCTACTATATAGATAAAAATTCTATTTTTATCTTGCTAGTAATATAATAAAAAATATATTTTTATTACTCTACATAAATAAAAATCATATTTTTATTTTTCCTATGATATAAAAATCATAATTTTCTTCTCTAACTTCATGGTAAAATCTTATTTTTATCGGCTCTTACATATAAAAGATTATATCTTTATATCTTCGCTTTCAACATAAAAATCTTATTTTTATACGATAAAAGACCTCACCTTTACATACACAAAAATTCAACCTTTATGTATCTAAAACTGAAATAAAAATCACAACTTCATGACAAGCAAAATCATACCTTTCATATATTTAAAATCCCTATCTTTTCATATACCATATAAATGAAACACTTATTTTAAATAATACTTGAGACGACCCCAAATCCCGTATTGACGGTGGCAAGGGTAATCCTTGGAATATAACACAGAAACAGATAATAGCAGAACAGAAATAAATAAATACATCAGATAATGCACAATAGAATATACTGGATAAACGTAATCATCAGAGTTACACAGTATACAGGATCATACTTAGTACAAATACAGTTCAGCTATACATAAAGGTCTACAGCAGAAACAATCATAATGTACAATAGGAGCTGAACAACATAAAAAGAGATAAATAATAGAATCCATCTTCAGCTCCAACTATCCACAAGACTTTGCTTTTCAACAGAAGCCTTGATCACTACATCTTAGCATGCAACACAGGCAATTCACAACGTGCAACTGATGGCTATCAATCACACAGAATAAATTCAAATGTCAGACACACTGTCCATTTGCAAGTCCGTTCTGGGTCTGAACGAAACCGGAGGCACTATATACCTCGCAAACCCAACGACCTCCACGTACGTCTGGACGATCACCACTCATTATCCATATTTCGGGAAGCCTCCCAATCAGGACCTCGGTTACCATCCAAACGAGGTGAAGATCTCCGGTCTTCGACCACCATCTTCATCTTCGATTTCTTATCATCGATTCAGTTATTCAGAGTGGGATAAACCCGGTCTTTCTGAGCAACTCGTGTATATAATGAACAAGTGCTACACAAACACTACTACGCATCATTTCGATTCATTAGTCACTAATCGTCAATCAGTAAGAGAACGATTTCCCAAATATTAACCCCGAAGGTTGAAACCAACATCAGATCAAAATCCAGGAAGCCATTCGACTTAGCTAACCTTCAGTTAATTTCTAAATTTCACATCCATATCATTTATAATATTTTATAACGATTTATCGCTATTTTTATTTATTTTAAAATAGCCAATTTATTCAAAACGACGCTTCGGGCCATAACGCGGCCGTGGCGCTGTTTTTCTTCAGATTTGATTTACACATATCTGAAAATCTAACCGTTGGATCTTCACAAAATTTACATCATTAGAAAGATCTTTTCAAAACGAATCCAACGGTTCCAGTTTCGGGAAAATCTGACGGTCGGATCTCCCAGTATAATCGTTTGAAGTTTCGATTTCAAAATACGAACTGCAGCGTCGTTATTCGATTTAATATAATTATATATATATATATATATATATATGATCGATTCTGGCGCTGTTTTTCTTCAGATTTGAATTAAACATTCCAGACAATCCAACCGTTGGATATTTACAATGTTGGTGCCGTTGGAAAGATATTTCCAAAGCGGACCCAACAGTTGCGGTTTCGGGAAAATCCGATGGTCGAATCTCCCTCACTAATCGTTTGAAATCACGGTTTCAAAATACGAACTACAGCTTCGTTATTCGATATATTTCAGTTCTATATATATATATATATATATATATATATATATCGATTCTTCGATTTCAAAACTATATTCTCTTCATACATTTGATAAAAATGATATTTTTATCTAACTGTCTTCTATTTCAACAATTCAGTATTTTTAACAATTCATGTATATAGTAAAATTGTGATTTTTATTGTAAAACGATTTATTTCAAAACCCGACTATTTTATATAGTTTATATAGATGATAAAAATATGATTTTTATTATAAAACAATTTATTTCAAAACAAGATTATTTTATATAGTTCATATTGATGATAAAAATAGGATTTTTATTATAAAATAATTTCTTTCAAAATATGAATACCATTCAACATATGAATTTCAATTCAACGAATGAATTTCGATTCAACACATGAAGGTTTTCTATAGTTCGTATATATAGATAAAAAGGTGATTTTTATATTTAAAACACGAATACCATTCAACACATGAATTTCTATTCAATGAATGAATTTCAATTCAACACATGAAGGTTTTCTATAGTTTGTATATATAGATAAAAAGGTGATTTTTATATTTAAAACAAGAATACCATTCAACACATGAATTTCTATTCGACGAATGAATTTCAATTCAACACATGAAGGTTTTCTATAGTTTATATATAGAGTAAAAATGTGATTTTTATATTTAAAACACGAATACCATTCAACACATGAATTTCTATTCAACGAATGAATTTCAATTCAATACATGAAGGTTTTCTATAGTTTATATATATAGAGTAAAAATGTGATTTTTATATTTAAAACACGAATACCATTCAACACATGAATTTCTATTCAACGAATGAATTTCTATTCAACGAATGAATTTCAATTCAACACATGAAGGTTTTCTATTCAACGAATAAATATAGTTTCAACAAATGAAAATAATTCTAACACATGAATATTATTCAAAATTTCGGCAGCATAACGGCAGGGTAGTTAAAACTGGGACCGTCCCTAGTATGGCTCCTCGCTCTACCTTAAAGCCTCGCAGCTTTTGACAATGGGGAATCATGCATCTAGTTCGCACGCAGGCGGCATGTATATTTTTTACATTTCCACAAACTAATCCTATGTGGTTTCAACCAAATATTTCTCAACCACAAACGGGTATTTTTCAACCACAATCAATCAATTTCAACCACAAACAATTTCAATCAACCATTCGCTATCAATCAATTTTCACACCAATCACAACCAATAAATATCGTCCATGGTTTGTGGATGAGGGGCGTATATATATATATATAGCATTTCACTTCTATTTCAACACATATATAATTTTTACTACGCATATACAACTTATACATCGAACGTACAACTTATACAACGCTTATAGAAGAGGTGTACAACGCTTATATAACTCATACATCGACTATATAATTTATACATCGTCGTTTTCCATATCGTTTATAAATTAGAAATCTCACATTGGGTTCCACTCCACCAAAAATAGCAGAAGGCTCAGAAAAATATGCGGTCTCTTCTAGAATGTAGAAGACGTCCACACGGTCATGATGTTTCCTGTTTCATCGAATTTCGTTAACGTATGAAAAAGATATGATTTTTAAATGATGAACGAACTTTGCGACGATTTTATAGTGTTGAAATCACTTCAGAAATTCAAACCCGTACCTTTCAAAATTGGTTCGAAACTAGGTTTCCAATTTTCAATCAAACCATAGCATGATGTCCCGATCCGACAGCACCACCTCGGAGCGCTTGGAGAGGCGCGTTGGCGCCTGAAGCGAGGAGGAGCTCGACGCAGCAGGGGCGGCGGGGCGGCGACTTGAAGACCGTAACTTTGGAGAGGTCAAACTCGAGAAATACACTATGGTTTGAGGTGGGGTTTGTTTTGACTTGAAGAGGGCGTCGAGCTCTTCGAAAAGTTCAACTGTGGCCGGGTCTATCGAGGCGTGGTTTCGCCGGAAAAAGGGAGGGAAGGATTGGATGAGCTTCGCCGTCGATTCGAGGGGTTCGGAGAAGAAGACGGGGAGAGAGAGTGCTGAGTTGGCCCAATTGAATTTTTTTATTTATATATTTTAAAATCTCTAAAATACCCTCTTCCACACATGAACACCAATTCAAACCCAACGACTGTCGTCCCTAGCGTTTCACCGCCATTACGAACACAATGAGATATGTTTCGTAGGCCCATTCGACTGTTTCAGTCAGTTTTCCTTCAAATTAAAATATAAAACATTCAATATTTGATTTGAACGTACATTTCAATTTTCCAGGGCCACAAACTGATTCGAAAAATTCCAGAAAAATAAATCTAGCTATGTTTTGACGGTACGGTCCCAACAAACCTAGTTTCGTCGAATTCTGAGACCGTTTGCAAAAAGGCCCATTTCTGGTCGATCCAATTTAACTGTAATTGACCAAAACACGTTTTTCTTTGCCACACTCACATACTAGCTTCAAAAATTATGAAATTTGAAACCTAGCAATAACTTCTCATCCCGGATCCAACATAAGTGGTTTCGTTGAATTCCGAGGTCATTTGCAAAACGGCCAATTTCACGGGCTATATAAATTCCATAGCGACCTTTCTGAAAATTCATTTGGCCATAACTTTTGCTTTCCGCTATGAAACTTCGATTTTTCAGATTCTTTAGAAAGGTATTTACTAACAGATTTAAATATTTTTGGTTTCACTCAAATTTGTTTTGTTTTGCACCCGGTGCAGTCAGTCAAAATTTGAAATGAAAATTTGAAACTGCTGCGCCATTTCAGGCCTTCTTTATAATTAGAATTAATTATATTCATTTCCAATTGTCGATTCAAACTTAGTTTTCATCGTGATTATTTAAAATATTTATTTTAAATATTTGAAATCCACTATTTTAGCCAATTTAGAATTTTAAATTGGTTCAGATTTTCTGGGTCGTTACAGTCTCCCCCACTTAAAACTTTTCGTCCCCGAAAAGGAACAAAGTCGAAAGTGGTTTGATTAATCAACTCTACATTCAATCTGGCTTCCATTCTCCAACTTTTCAGTTTCTGAGAATTTTCAAATTCTTCAAAAATTTGGCTAACACCCGAAATTTTCGAAAAATTTCGCCATAACCTCCTTTGTACGGGGAGAGGTTTGGAAATTTATTGGGCCGTATTAGGTACGCAATAAATCCTATAAAGCATACACATATTTATAGTGATATAATCTGGTGTTTACAGGGGAGCGTGTATAGATAATAACTCCAGAGAATAAATTCTCGTCACCCTGTCAAAGCTTGAGGGAGTGTGTATTTTAATTGCTCCAGAGGATAAATCCTTGTCACCTCATCTCGTGTGGGAAATAAATAGTCCATGTGCCGTATCTAATGACTAGAGAGACGTGATTATTGTCAACTCCAGACCCATGTAGGGTTTTTATAAATCTGGCAATTTATCGTTACAATTTATATGGTCATAGCAGTCATCAGTTCAACCTGTAAAATAAAGTCATCGCCATACAAGCGTCTCGCTCGTATGGTAAATCTTCCACCTCGTCACACAAGCTCCAAATGCTTATGTGGTATATGATGAAGTATGCCTATCTTCCAGAAGTATGCCATGCAGTGTAGTTCAAAATTAATTGTTACTATCCTATGGCGATGTTTATTATTTCACACAGAATAACCAGCACTCTACATCCAATGGCATTCACAGGAGTTGATATAATAATATTTCGCATCCAACTCATTAAGGTTTACCTATTTGTCAGGCAAACAATTTTATTCTCTGCTCTAGCCTCCTTGCAATGACCTGTTCAATGTAAGTACATGTATATGCATGCATTTGCAACCAATTTTCAATACAGTTTACTATTTGGTTCAATTTGTATACAATTTGGCCTAATTGGTTCCTTCAATTCAAATGTTGATTTTATTAGTTAACTAATAATTAAACAACACAACTAACAATCAATTAATTGATTAGATTTTTCAAATATATAACTTTATATATTTAAAATCATATTTTCTAAAACCAGATTATATATATAATTACAAATACGTTATTTATAAACAAATAACTCTCGACTCATCCTAGGGCATTTCTAACCCCCATCTCTAATGAGTCACTCATTCTAGAATGCTATTGATTCTATCTCTAATGAGGATTCTTTTATAGGACATTACTAATCCTACCTCTGATGAGTCTTTTGTTCGGTTCTAACGAGTTATACCCCAAAGATTTGAGTTAACCAAAGCTCTGATACCAAATGAGACGACCCCAAACCCCGTATTGACGGTGGCAAGGGTAATCCTTGGAATATAACACAGAAACAGAAAACAGCAGAACAGAAATAAATAAATACATCAGATAATGCACAATAGAATATACTGGATAAACGTAATCATCATAGTTACACAGTATACAGGATCATACTTAGTACAAATACAGTTCAGCTATACATAAAGATCTACAGCGGAAACAAACATAATGTACAATAGGAGCTGAACAGCATAAAAAGAGATAAATAATAGAATCCATCTTCAGCTCCAGGTATCCAGAAAGGGCCAGCTAAACCTGAATACAAGGTTGCCCGTGTAGAAAAAGGGGCACCCGAGTTTGAAAGTGAAACAAACTACGAGTCAGTCATGGGACTGGTATGAGAAATCTACTTAACACACTCAAAATATGGCTAATCACAGGACCATGCCACTTTCGTGGAATGGGTTTACTCCATTGAATTGCCAGTGTTTTAAAAACAAATCTTTCTTTTAAACATCGCAATGCTTTTTATAAAAATGAGGCCATTACAAGACTCAGTTCCCATCACACAATGCAACGCAAACCGGAGGATAGAGTTTTACCTTATAATGGCCAAAATATGCTTAATACGAATAAAACAAAAGAATTTGATATTATTACTAGTGTTTATATGTTTCAAAAACAATTTCAATCATAACTATCAATCTTAGACGGCATGGGTACCATATATCAAATCGCCATATATATATACAATCAAAACCGCACAGTCACGTATTGGAAATTGGATTTCCGTCATGAACCAAGGCAAAAGATAGTCCTTACCGAATTCGAGACGCTCTAGTCCGTGTCTTAGGAAAGCACGCAGGCAAGCCTTGGATCGTCAGGGTCGGTCTACCGATGTGGATTATTATGCATGAACCATGCGTTTCCCCGCCCTATGGGGCGTCAATGAGCCAACGAATGACTCCAATGGTCCCGGATCGACCGATATAACCGAGGCGCCCCACAATAGCAACAACCACATAGGTGAAAATACTATAAATGTCAGCCAGTTTAAGCACCGACACCACCTCTAACTAGAAAGAAACGCATGTCCTCCCTGGGGTCCTTTCTCCTGTTTCTGGTTCATACCGGGGTGTGAGGCTCGCGTATTCACGTTATACACAAAGCTACGCCACACAGGCGGTGCTTTGATCATCACCACAAGACTTTGCTTTTCAACAGAAGCCCTGATCACTGCATCTTAGCATGCCACACAGGCAATTCACACCGTGCAACTGATGGCTATCAATCACACAGAATAAATTCCAATGTCAGACACACTGTCCATTTGCAAGTCTGTTCTGGGTCTGAACGAAACCGGAGGCACTATATACCTCGCAAACCCAACGACCTCCACGTACGTCTGGATGATCACCACTCATTATCCATATTTCGGGATGCCTCCCAATCAGGACCTCGGTTACCATCCAAACGAGGTGAAGATCTCCGGTCTTCGACCACCGTCTTCATCTTCGATTTCTTATCGTCGATTCGGTTATTCAAAATGGGATGAACCCGGTCTTTCTGAGCAACTCGCGTATATAATGAACAAGTGTTACACAAACACTACTACGCATCATTTAGATTCATTAGTCACTAACCGTCAATCAGTAAGAGAACGATTTCCCAAATATTAACCCCGAAGGCCGAAACCAACATCAGATCAAAATCCAGGAAGCCATTCGACTTAGCTAACCTTCAGTTAATTTCTAAATTTCAAATCCATATCATTTATAATATTTTATAATGATTTATCGCTATTTTTATTTATTTTAAAATAGCCAATTTATTCAAATAGACGCTTCGGGCCATAACGCGGCTGTGACGCTGTTTTTCTTCAGATTTGATTTACACATATCTGAAAATCTAACCATTGGATCTTCACAAAATTTACAGCATTAGAAAGATCTTTTCAAAACGAATCCAACGGTTCCAGTTTCGGGAAAATCTGACGGTTGGATCTCTAGGTATAATCGTTTGAAGTTTCGATTTCAAAATACGAACTACAGCGTCGTTATTCGATTTAATATAATTATATTTATATATATATATATATAATCGATTCTGGCGCTGTTTTTCTTCAGATTTGAATTAAACATTCCAGACAATCCAACCATTGGATCTTTACAAAGTTGGTGCCGTTGGAAAGATATTTCCAAAGCGGACCCAACGGTTGCGGTTTCGGGAAAATCCGATGGTCGGATCTCCCGCACTAATTGTTTGAAATCACGGTTTCAAAATATGAACTGCAGCTTCGTTATTTGTTATATTTCAATTCTATTTATATATATATTGATTCTTCGATTACAAAACTATATTCTCTTCATACATTTGACAAAAATGATATTTTTATCTAACTGTCTTCTATTTCAACACTTCACTATTTTTAACAATTCATGTATATAGTAAAAATGTGATTTTTATTGTAAAACAATTTATTTCAAAACCCGACTATTTTATATAGTTCATATAGATGATAAAAAAATATGAATTTTATTATAAAACAATTTATTTCAAAACAAGATTATTTTATATAGTTCATATTGATGATAAAAATAGGATTTTTATTATAAAACAATTTCTTTCAAAATATGAATACCATTCAACACATGAATTTCAATTCAACGAATGAATTTCGATTCAACACATGAAGGTTTTCTATAGTTCGTATATATAGATAAAAAGGTGATTTTTATATTTAAAACACGAATACCATTCAACACATGAATTTCTATTCAACGAATGAATTTCAATTCAACACATGAAGGTTTTCTATAGTTTGTATATATAGATAAAAAGGTGATTTTTATATTTAAAACACGAATACCATTCAACACATGAATTTCTATTCAACGAATGAATTTCAATTCAACACATGAAGGTTTTCTATAGTTTATATATATAGAGTAAAAATGTGATTTTTATATTTAAAACACGAATACCATTCAACACATGAATTTCTATTCAACGAATGAATTTCAATTCAACACATGAAGGTTTTCTATAGTTTATATATATAGAGTAAAAATGTGATATTTATATTTAAAACACGAATACCATTCAACACATGAAGTTCTATTCAACGAATGAACTTAAATTCAACACATGAAGGTTTTCTATTCAACGAATAAATATAGTTTCAACAAATGAAAATAATTCTAACACATGAATATTATTCAAAATTTCGGCAGCATAACGGTAGGGTAGTTAAAACCGGGACCGTCCCTAGTACGGCTCCTCGCTCTACCTTAAAGCTTCGCAGCTTTTGACAGTAGGGAATCATGCATCTAGTTCGCACGCAGGCGGCATGTATATTTTTTTCATTTCCACAAACTAATCCTTTGTGGTTTCAACCAAATATTTCTCAACCACAAACGGGTATTTTTCAACCACAAACAATTTCAATCAACCATTCGCTATCAATCAATTTTCACAACAATCACAACCAATAAATATCGTCCATGGTTTGTGGACGAGGGGCGTATATATATATATATATATATATATATATATATGTATGTATGTATGTATATACTTATATATAGCATTTCACTTCTATTTCAACACATATATAATTTTTACAATGCATATACAACTTATACATCGAACGTACAACTTATACAATGCTTATACAAGAGGTCTACAACGCTTATATAACTCATACATCGACTATATAATTTATACATCGTCGTTTTCCATATCGTTTATAAATTAGAATTCTCACATTGGGTTCCACTCCACCAAAAATAGCAGAAGGGTCAGAAAAATATGCGGTCTCTTCTAGAATGTAGAAGACGTCCACACGGTCATGATGTTTCCTGTTTCATCGAATTTCGTTAACGTATGAAAAAGATATGATTTTTAAACGATGAACGAACTTTGCGATGGTTTTATGGTGTTGAAATCACTTCAGAAATTCAAACCCGTACCTTTTAAAATTGGTTTGAAACTAGGTTTCCAATTTTCACTCAAACCGTAGCACGATGTCCCGATCAGACAGCACCACCTCGGAGTGCTTGGAGAGGCGCGCTAGTGCCCGAAGCGGGGAGGAGCTCGACGCAGTAGGGGCGGCGGGGCGGCGACTTGAAGACCGTGACTTTGGAGAGGTCAAACTCGAGAAATACACTATGGTTTGAGGTGGGGTTTGTTTTGATTTGAAGAGGGCGTCGAGCTTTTCGAAAAGTTCAACTGTGGTTGGGTGTATCGAGGCGTGGTTTCGCCGGAAAAAGGGAGGGAAGGATTGGATGAGCTTCGCCGTTGATTCGAGGGGTTCGGAGAAGAAGACGGGGAGAGAGAGTGCTGAGTTGGCCTAATTGATTTTTTTTATTTATATATTTTAAAATCTCTAAAATACCCTCTTCCACACACGAACACCAATTCAAACCCAACGACTGTCGTCCCTAGTGTTTTACCCCCATTCCGAACAGAATGGGATATGTTTCGTAGGCCCATTCGACTGTTTCAGTCAGTTTTCCTTCAAATTAAAATATAAAACATTCAATATTTTATTTGAACGTACATTTCAATTTGCCAGGGCCACAAACTGTGTAACGAACTGGGATTTTCGACTCCGAAAATCAACACCAAACTACCGTGTTGACCATTCAGACATCGAACATTCCAGATCATTAATAGAAAGAAGTTAGAGGGTGAGAATAGATAAGGTAGAAATATTGAATAGAAGAAGAAGAAGAAAGCAACACTACACAGAGTCTCACATCGCAGCGGAACAAAATATAATACAGAAATAACCTTTATTGAAAGCTTTTGAAATACTTACAATATCAGAGTACACATCTGGACAGTGATACTAATCTGTCCTCATATAACACACAGCGGAATAATAATATCATACGTCTGGACTCATCCAGCTCGTCTCTTCACAGCAGTCGATAACCTGAACCTGTACAACCCGGTCTAACCCGAGCATTTACAAAACACCGGGTCAGTCTGGTGAACCAGAGTGAGATAAACACGCATAGTAATAAGGGTGAACCATCCAATCATGATTTTTAAGTTCAAAATCTTTTCAAAAGAAAAGGATAATCGTAAGACCAAATCCACACATAAACACGGACGGTTTTTACCTTACGATAACCCTAAACAGTTTTGAAACCAATATCTTGTCTGATATTATAATAATGTCTAAATACAAGTAAATAGAATCTAGTGGAACGCTTGCATCTCACGCTCCACATATATAGTATAAAATCAAAACCGCAGGTGCTTATTGGAGATTGGATTCCAACTTGACAAGGTATGGGTCCACCTTCCGATAGTGTATCTCTAGAGACGAATACACTGGGTTCAACAAGAACTTCTTGCAACCCGGCCCTCACATGACCGACCCCTCATTTCGCTTGAGAGTATCGAATGTATATCACCGACGGTTGGGATCAGCAACCGTCTCCCGAAAAGGGACAGCATCGAATACAGATTAAGAAACAAATAGGATTTCCTCTAGATAGGTGATCATACACCCTAATGGGAGCGACCCACATAGCCATGCTGCCTGCCCGATTTTTGTCATTTCCCGGTTGATGAGGCTTGAGGCCAGAATTAACTCTTGACATCTGGTCGCCATTCACTTTGAATGCCACATCGTCAGATCCGTCAGATATCACTAATTGATATCCACAAAAATACTCTAGCTGGAAGCTAAGAGAACGACAAATCTCCGCCAACAACTATCGCACGTTTGAAGAAATCAACGTACGTGATCCTTTGGAAATACTCCGTCAGACATTCGTCCATACAGGTCATCCAGGAATAGGATAAACCGAAGGCACTCTCCTACCGCATCCATATAGGAATCACCCCATGGATCAGTAGCGAGAAGTCCTTGCAACCCGTAGATTCCAAACACGACAGAATCACAGTTTATCTCTGCTTGCCAGGCAGAGAATATTAGTGGTTCTTCCATTTATGAAAATCCACGGTCTTCAATGCTCCATCTCGATCATCTTCTGATATCTTCACGTATTTGTTGGTCGGAATGGTTTTCGAATATAAATTCGATCCCGGTCTTTCCATACCAACAATCGCATTGGGCGGGTTTGATAGTCGGTGTTTTAACTATCAACATAATCAGTGTTTCAATCATGACACTCCAATGAGTTCACTGGTTCAGTATTCAGCATCACCTGGCCTTTAACAAACTGGTTTACTTTTTGTTAAATTAAAACTTCTAGCTCTTTAAACATTCAAAATATACGATATTTGAAATACTCTAATTCGATTTAACTCCAATCGATTAACTCTAATTGATTAACTAATACTCGACTTAAATCCATTCGCTTGACCCTAGATCACAGCGATCACAATGGTTACGCCTGATTCCCTCAGGAAACATCCGACCGCCGTAGGCTATCTGCAGCCCTGCGAATTTCGCTAGCAGTCGTACGAATTGGCAACTCAGCCGAATAATTATGTTTGGCTAATTCTATCTCGAATAACTATATTCCATTTCCCATTTTGAAATCTCATTTAAAATTCTCCTTTTTACTAGATCTCGTTTTCAAATAACGTTAATGTAAAATTAACGTCTTAACACTTTGAAACTTATTTATATGTTTTGGTTTATCTTAAACTCTTTTATCAAAATCTCCTTCGACTTAATTCAAATGATTAAGCAATATTTAATTCAAGCTCTCATTCTCGCTTAAAATTCCTTTTATAACTTCGTTATGAAACTTAGGTTTAAAATAAAACCTATTCATGAACTCCTCATTTCGTTTGATCAAATAATTACCCAAGCTAAACCATTCGGCTTATTTCTTATTTCCGTACTTATAAATCTGATTAACTTTCTAAAATCACTTAATAATAAATCAAAGTCTTAAATAAGTAAACTACTCATTTATTTCTCTTTATATAACTTTTATTCAAAATAGTATATTCCAAAATTCTATTTCTAGTTATAAAATAAATTTTATAACTGCATCTCTATCGGTTCACCTGACGGTGAATCAATATCTGTAACCCGATTGATTTTTAAAGGCCATACTCTGCCAAACACTTAACCAATATCGCCCATTGGTTTAAACCAAACAGATGTTGAATATCCAATTAATAATCAACCATCAAATCAATCACACAAACAGATCAATTCATATATGAAAATAAAAATATATTTGAGGGATCTGGTTGGGTCCCTCCAACCTGTTCTTCCCTGTATACAAAAATGGTTATCTCAAATCAGACCATTCAGTTTTGTTTAACTAATAACACTAAATAGCAACCATTCAACATCAACCACAAGCAATTCAAACAATTCAAACATTTAAACACGTTTATAAATAAACGTGACCAACCAAGGTGAGTCACCTTTATTGGAACCAAACGTTAAAAATAACGATTTGGTATTCCACTGAAATTAAACACAGTTTAATTTCATCGGTTAAATCAACAGATAAATAAATAACTAGCAAAACGGTCAACCATTGGCAAGCAGGGCACACAAAATAAAAACACCCAATTTATATAAAATATAAAAAGGGTAACTGAGTGAGTTTAACTCACCTTGGATTTTCAACCCATGTCAAAACAGTTTGTTTAATTAAATTAAACAAGCGTTTAATTTAATTAAAAAAATCTCGGTTGCATCCAGGCTTTGTCCAAACCAGCTCCATAACTTTTCATTCATTGGTACCGCCTCAACGTCCTTGGATTTGTTCTACCAGGTTACTGTGTGAACACGATATACTTAATACGGTATTTACTTAAAATCCGTATTATTAAACTTAAATAATATTTTATTCAACCCTAATAGCTCATTATCGTTTTAGTACAAATGGTTGGCACTTTTTATACTTGCTCCATTAGACTTAGTTCAGGCATATTAATAATATAAACCCCGGTCACCTACGAAATGTTTGAAGTACCATTTCATTATTCTAGTAACTGGTTACAATTAAAACCACGGGATTAGTCATTTGATTAGGCAATGTAAACATTAGATTAGGCTTATCACATAATTAGTCATTTGATACCTTTCTGATTTCACGCAACAATGAAACCCATCCTTTGTTACACGCACCACTTCACTTCACTCCCCTCGACCCTCGAAGTTGCGGTTCACCACCACCAGCAACCCCACTTGTTTCCTCGCCCAAACTGTTCGTGCATTCCTCTCCATATCACGTGTAACCATGCTCCCATTTCCACTCTACCTTCCAGTTATCCCCACGCCTTTGCTCCTTTCGCTGCTTCTTTTTTTTTTTTCCTTTAGTCCGAACTTCCGCCTCATGGTATCCAACGTCCCCTTCTGTCCTCACATCTCCCTTCTTTTCCTTGTTTTTTTTCCAGTCCGCATACTTTCTTTTCTCCCTTTTTTTTCTTATACGGGTTCTGTTTTATATTGGGCAAAGAGGCGCAGATTTGAAGTAAAGGAAACAGGAGAGTTACGGTATGAAAGCTGAAGGAGCAGTGCGTGTGAATATATAAGGGAGACTACTTGGCACTCAAGGTTCTTAGATAAATAGGCTTTCAGGGTGTAGGCTTGCTGCATTTCATTTCAGTGACTATTGATGGAAAGGATGCCCACTGTGATGACGAAAATCCATGTGCGGGGAGACAGAAAGTATGCCTAGGCATGCAGTGATATGAAGAGTGAAGGGGACATGGTGACGGCTCTTAGGTTGGCATGATTTAAACTAGTCATAGGTTGAGCTGTCGTTAAGGGCTATTTGAAAATAGGTTTGCAGATGTATATATATAGTGTGAAATATATTATTTAAATTTTTCGAAACTTCGTCCTAAAGTAACATAATAAAACCACTATACATGATCCCTGCTTACTAATAAAAAAGCTATTCTTAATGTAAAAAGGTATTCCGGAACTAATGGAGCAAGTTTCATCGAAATCCGACATCGTATGAAAAAAATTCCTTTATAAAACCAGAAATGAACACGCGTTTAATTTTTCCATGATCACCAGATAAATCAAATCAACTTGAAACTTGTATATCTTATAATAACTTTTCGATACGAACCCAACGGCACTAATTTCGTCGCATTCTGAGACTGTTGCCCCGATAGGCTATTTTTACCCCTAACCGCAATACCCCTTTTAACACCAAATTTCACAGTCTTCAAAAATAACAAACTATATACCTATCCTGACTATAATCGACGATACGAACTCAACGGAACCGGTTTCGTGGCCTAATTCGATCATCTGCTCAAGTTACATTCAAATATCCCTATATTGAATTAATTACGCGCTATAGAAATTATATGGGCGTTTACGGCTACCGTGGTCACATACGACATCGGTTTTCCACGTAGTTTGATTTTCTGACAATAATTTAACGATACGGTTCTAATGAAACTGGTTTTGTCGAAATCTGAGTTCGTTTGCAAAACGGCTATTTTAAAGGCCTATAATTAAATAACGGTTTTCCATAGCGACTATTTCAAAATTTGATTTAGCCATAACTATCAAACTATAACACGAAATCTGGATTTTTCTCTTTCATATGAAAATTATCATCAATACGGTCCCAACGTGTCTTGTTTCACAGAAATCCGACTTATATCGAATCTTGTATTCTCAGTTGAAGTTCAAAACTCTATATTGCGAACTGCAGCGCCATTTCAGACTCGATTTATATTATATATATAAATTATAACGTTCAACTTCGTTTTTAATAATGAATTAAATATTAAATTTCATTATATTCCCAATATGATATTTAAAATAAATAAATTTAATTAAATATTTAACGGGCAAAAACACGGGTCGTTACATTCTTCCCCCCTTAAAATAATTTCGTCCTCGAAATTGCTAAGGTAAGAAAGAACATTATAAACTCATTCACTTCCAAATCCAATTTATTATAAATCGAAAATCAATTCAATATCGTAAATAAATATTTTCAAATTATTGAAAATTTCCTAACACTTTAAATTTCTGAAAAATTTTGCCAGCACCTCCTCTGTACGGCTCAATCGGTACAACCACAACTCGCCCTTTCTAGGCCTTCTCCAATCCAAAAGAAAATGAAACAGCCAAGCGGCTTGCCAAATAGGCTCATAAATCACCAAACCCATATAAAAATAAACGTGTACCTTTTTGTCGGGCATATCATTATATCCTTTCCATCTGCTGCCCTGTCAGCATATACACATGCATTCCCAAACAAAATTCCAATTGTAACCCCAAAACCAAATCCTTCACGCGTCCAAGTCAAATCCCATTCTCAACTCAATTTCCATTCATTATCGATTTCAACTCTTAACTTACCAGTCCACCACCATTTCAGATTCCTGCCTCCCAATTCAAAACCTAATTCAACTTGATATATTATATCCTGATTCAATTTCCAGTTAATTGGTTTCAATTCAATTCATATTTGCTTCACAATTTCTGTTTAATCTTACTTTTGTTCAAACAATCTCCCTGGGAGTTTTTAAACAGTAGCTCTTTCAAAAGTCAAATATTCCTTTTCAGGATTCAAAACAACTTTTTTTTCTCAGCAATTCAAAACAAGATTTTTGGTAGTAATCCGTCACTTAGAACTCAAAAATGAACACTGATGATGCGGCCGTCATCATCAGAATTATTTTCCAGCGATCGAAGTGAGTTCAATACTATATCATTTCAAAACTCCAATTTTAAACACTTTCATTTTGAGATATCTCCAAATATCAATGCTTGGAAAATATTTTCAAATTCACCCAGGATCTTAAAATTCACATATATTTAATCCAAAATTCTTTTTCACACTTTTCTATGTTTTCACAATTTCAATCTAAATTCTGATTTAAATTGAGATTTAATTCATCTGACTGATTTATTACATTTGCACTAATCCTGACTAGTTATTTATAACCATCTTGATTATAATCTGATTCAATTATATTAACACAACCAATATATACATTATAATAATTTTGATATATATACCTTGTTTATATCAAAATATATTTCGGGTAAAATTTCCATTTACCCTCTTTCAAAAACAGACTGTGTCGAATTATTCTGTTCAAGAGTTTAGAAACACTTATCGACACAGTTTGCATTACTGTATCGACCAGAATTCATAAACTACTCGACAAACCAATCAACACAATATAAGTAATAATTTTTTTTTATAAAATCTACAAATACGTTCACTCGTATATATACACTCAAACTCAGTCTAGGGTATTACTAACCCCATCTCTACTGAGTCACGCCACAGAGCCAAGGTAATTACTTAACCTTAATCTCTGATACCAATGTAACGAACTGGGATTTTCGACTCCGAAAATCAACACCAAACTACCGTGTTGACCATTCAGACATCGAACATTCCAGATCATTAATAGAAAGAAGTTAGAGGGTGAGAATAGATAAGGTAGAAATATTGAATAGAAGAAGAAGAAGAAAGCAACACTACACAGAGTCTCACATCGCAGCGGAACAAAATATAATACAGAAATAACCTTTATTGAAAGCTTTTGAAATACTTACAATATCAGAGTACACATCTGGACAGTGATACTAATCTGTCCTCATATAACACACAGCGGAATAATAATATCATACGTCTGGACTCATCCAGCTCGTCTCTTCACAGCAGTCGATAACCTGAACCTGTACAACCCGGTCTAACCCGAGCATTTACAAAACACCGGGTCAGTCTGGTGAACCAGAGTGAGATAAACTCGCATAGTAATAAGGGTGAACCATCCAATCATGATTTTTAAGTTCAAAATCTTTTCAAAAGAAAAGGATAATCGTAAGACCAAATCCACACATAAACACGGACGGTTTTTACCTTACGATAACCCAAAACAGTTTTGAAACCAATATCTTGTCTGATATTATAATAATGTCTAAATACAAGTAAATAGAATCTAGTGGAACGCTTGCATCTCACGCTCCACATATATAGTATAAAATCAAAACCGCAGGTGCTTATTGGAGATTGGATTCCAACTTGACAAGGTATGGGTCCACCTTCCGATAGTGTATCTCTAGAGACGAATACACTGGGTTCAACAAGAACTTCTTGCAACCCGGCCCTCACATGACCGACCCCTCATTTCGCTTGAGAGTATCGAATGTATATCACCGACGGTTGGGATCAGCAACCGTCTCCCGAAAAGGGACAGCATCGAATACAGATTAAGAAACAAATAGGATTTCCTCTAGATAGGTGATCATACACCCTAATGGGAGCGACCCACATAGCCATGCTGCCTGCCCGATTTTTGTCATTTCCCGGTTGATGAGGCTTGAGGCCAGAATTAACTCTTGACATCTGGTCGCCATTCACTTTGAATGCCACATCGTCAGATCCGTCAGATATCACTAATTGATATCCACAAAAATACTCTAGCTGGAAGCTAAGAGAACGGCAAATCTCCGCCAACAACTATCGCACGTTTGAAGAAATCAATGTACGTGATCCTTTGGAAATACTCCGTCAGACATTTGTCCATACACGTCATCCAGGAATAGGATAAACCGAAGGCACTCTCCTACCGCATCCATATAGGAATCACCCCATGGATCAGTAGCGAGAAGTCCTTGCAACCCGTAGATTCCAAACACGACAGAATCACAGTTTATCTCTGCTTGCCAGGCAGAGAATATTAGTGGTTCTCCCATTTATGAAAATCCACGGTCTTCAATGCTCCATCTCGATCATCTTCTGATATCTTCACGTATTTGTTGGTCGGAATGGTTTTCGAATATAAATTCGATCCCGGTCTTTCCATACCAACAATCGCATTGGGCGGGTTTGATAGTCGGTGTTTTAACTATCAAAATAATCAGTGTTTCAATCATGACACTCCAATGAGTTCACTGGTTCAGTATTCAGCATCACCTGGCCTTTAACAAACTGGTTTACTTTTTGTTAAATTAAAACTTCTAGCTCTTTAAACATTCAAAATATACGATATTTGAAATACTCTAATTCGATTTAACTCCAATCGATTAACTCTAATTGATTAACTAATACTCGACTTAAATCCATTCGCTTGACCCTAGATCACAGCGATCACAATGGTTACGCCTGATTCCCTCAGGAAACATCCGACCGCCGTAGGCTATCTGCAGCCCTGCGAATTTCGCTAGCAGTCGTACGAATTGGCAACTCAGCCGAATAATTATGTTTGGCTAATTCTATCTCGAATAACTATATTCCATTTCCCATTTTGAAATCTCATTTAAAATTCTCCTTTTTACTAGATCTCGTTTTCAAATAACGTTAATGTAAAATTAATGTCTTAACACTTTGAAACTTATTTATATGTTTTGGTTTATCTTAAACTCTTTTATCGAAATCTCCTTCGACTTAATTCAAATGATTAAGCAATATTTAATTCAAGCTCTCATTCTCGCTTAAAATTCCTTTTATAACTTCGTTATGAAACTTAGGTTTAAAATAAAACCTATTCATGAACTCCTCATTCCGCTTGATCAAATAATTACCCAAGCTAAACCATTCGGCTTATTTCTTATTTCCGTACTTATAAATCTGATTAACTTTCTAAAATCACTTAATAATAAATCAAAGTCTTAAATAAGTAAACTATTCGTTTATTTCTCTTTATATAACTTTTATTCAAAATAGTATATTCCAAAATTCTATTTCTAGTTATAAAATAAATTTTATAACTGCATCTCTATCGGTTCACCTGACGGTGAATCAATATCTGTAACCCGATTGATTTTTAAAGGCCATACTCTGCCAAACACTTAACCAATATCGCCCATTGGTTTAAACCAAACAGATGTTGAATATCCAATTAATAATCAACCATCAAATCAATCACACAAACAGATCAGTTCATATATGAAAATAAAAATATATTTGAGGGATCTGGTTGGGTCCCTCCAACCTGTTCTTCCCTGTATACAAAAATGGTTATCTCAAATCAGACCATTCAGTTTTGTTTAACTAATAACACTAAATAGCAACCATTCAACATCAACCACAAGCAATTCAAACAATTCAACCATTTAAACATGTTTATAAATAAACGTGACCAACCAAGGTGAGTCACCTTTATTGGAACCAAACGTTAAAAATAACGATTTGGTATTCCACTGAAATTAAACACAGTTTAATTTCATCGGTTAAATCAACAGATAAATAAATAACTAGCAAAACGGTCAACCATTGGCAAGCAGGGCACACAAAATAAAAACACCCAATTTATATAAAATATAAAAAGGGTAACTGAGTGAGTTTAACTCACCTTGGATTTTCAACCCATGTCAAAACAGTTTGTTTAATTAAATTAAACAAGCGTTTAATTTAATTAAAAAAATCTCGGTTGCATCCAGGCTTTGTCCAAACCAGCTCCATAACTTTTCATTCATTGGTACCGCCTCAACGTCCTTGGATTTGTTCTACCAGGTTACTGTGTGAACACGATATACTTAATACGGTATTTACTTAAAATCCGTATTATTAAACTTAAATAATATTTTATTCAACCCTAATAGCTCATTATCGTTTTAGTACAAATGGTTGGCACTTTTTATACTTGCTCCATTAGACTTAGTTCAGGCATATTAATAATATAAACCCCGGTCACCTACGAAATGTTTGAAGTACCATTTCATTATTCTAGTAACTGGTTACAATTAAAACCACGGGATTAGTCATTTGATTAGGCAATGTAAACATTAGATTAGGCTTATCACATAATTAGTCATTTGATACCTTTCTGATTTCACGCGACAATGAAACCCATCCTTTGTTACACGCACCACTTCACTTCACTCCCCTCGACCCTCGAAGTTGCGGTTCACCACCACCAGCAACCCCACTTGTTTCCTCGCCCAAACTGTTCGTGCATTCCTCTCCATATCACGTGTAACCATGCTCCCATTTCCACTCTACCTTCCAGTTATCCCCACGCCTTTGCTCCTTTCGCTGCTTCTTTTTTTTTTTCCTTTAGTCCGAACTTCCGCCTCATGGTATCCAACGTCCCCTTCTGTCATCACGTCTCCCTTCTTTTCCTTGTTTTTTTTCCAGTCCGCATACTTTCTTTTCTCCCTTTTTTTTTCTTATACGGGTTCTGTTTTATATTGGGCAAAGAGGCGCAGATTTGAAGTAAAGGAAACAGGAGAGTTACGGTATGAAAGCTGAAGGAGCAGTGCGTGTGAATATATAAGCGAGACTACTTGGCACTCAAGGTTCTTAGATAAATAGGCTTTCAGGGTGTAGGCTTGCTGCATTTCATTTCAGTGACTGTTGATGGAAAGGATGCCCACTGTGATGACGAAAATCCATGTGCGGGGAGACAGAAAGTATGCCTAGGCATGCAGTGATATGAAGAGTGAAGGGGACATGGTGACGGCTCTTAGGTTGGCATGATTTAAACTAGTCATAGGTTGAGCTGTCGTTAAGGGCTATTTGAAAATAGGTTTGCAGATGTATATATATAGTGTGAAATATATTATTTAAATTTTTCGAAACTTCGTCCTAAAGTAACATAATAAAACCACTATACATGACCCCTGTTTACTGATAAAAAAGCTACTCTTAATGTATTCCGGAACTAATGGAGCAAGTTTCATCGAAATCCGACATCGTATGAAAAAATTTCCTTTATAAAACCAGAAATGAACACGCGTTTAATTTTTCCACGATCACCAGATAAATCAAATCAACTTGAAACTTGTATATCTTATAATAACTTTTCGATACGAACCCAACGGCACTAATTTCGTCGCATTCTGAGACTGTTGCCCAGGTAGGCTATTTTTACCCCGAACCGCAATACCCCTTTTAACACCAAATTTCACAGTCTTCAAAAATAACAAACTATATACCTATCCTGACTATAATCGACGATACGAACTCAACGGAACCGGTTTCGTGGCCTAATTCGATCATCTGCTCAAGTTACATTCAAATATCCCTATATTGAATTAATTACGCGCTATAGAAATTATATGGGCGTTTACGGCTACCGTGGTCACATACGACATCGGTTTTCCACGTAGTTTGATTTTCTGACAATAATTTAACGATACGGTTCTAATGAAACTGGTTTTGTCGAAATCTGAGTTCGTTTGCAAAACGGCTATTTTAAAGGCCTATAATTAAATAACGGTTTTCCATAGCGACTATTTCAAAATTTGATTTAGCCATAACTATCAAACTATAACACGAAATCTGGATTTTTCTCTTTCATATGAAAATTATCATCAATACGGTCCCAACGTGTCTTGTTTCACAGAAATCCGACTTATATCGAATCCTGTATTCTCAGTTGAAGTTCAAAACTCTATATTGCGAACTGCAGCGCCATTTCAGACTCGATTTATATTATATATATAAATTATAACGTTCAACTTCGTTTTTAATAACGAATTAAATATTAAATTTCATTATATTCCCAATATGATATTTAAAATAAATAAATTTAATTAAATATTTAACGGGCAAAAACACGGGTCGTTACAAACTGATTCGAAAAATTCCAGAAAAATAAATCTAGCTATGTTTTGAAGATACAGTCCCAACAAAACTAGTTTCGTCGAATTCTGAGACCGTTTGCAAAAAGGCCCATTTCTGGTCGATCCAATTTAACTGTAATTGACCAAAACACGTTTTTCTTTGCCACGCTCACATACTAGCTTCAAAAATTATGAAATTTGAAACCTAGCAATAACTCATCCCGGATCTAACAAAAGTGGTTTCGTCGAATTCCGAGGTCGTTTGCAAAACGGCCAATTTCACGGGCTATATAAATTCCATAGCGACCTTTCTGAAAATTCATTTGGCCATAAAATTTTCTTTCTTCTATGAAACTTCAATTTTTCAGATTCGTTAGAAAGGTATTCACTAACAGATTTAAATATTTTTGGTTTCACTCAAATCCGTTTTGTTTTGCATCCGGTATAGTCAGTCAAAGTTTGAAATGAAAATTTGAAACTACCGCGCCATTTCAGGCCTTGTTTATAATTAGAATTAATTATATTCGTTTCCAATTGTCGATTCAAACTCAGTTTTCATCGTTATTATTAAAAATATTTATTTTAAATATTTAAAATCCACTACTTTAGCCAATTAAATTTTTTTAAATTGGTTCAGATTTTCTGGGTCGTTACAATACTTTTTCAAATTAAAAATCAAAGCTTTATGTTTTCTAAAAATCACATCTTTCAAACAATATACATATAAAAAAATCATGTCTTGCTAAATTATAAATCATAACTTACTAACATATTTCATATGAAAACTATTTTTATCACTTTTAATAATAATTACTTAAATAAATTAAAATAAATAAATATAATTAAAAACTTACAGTAGGTTTTGGAGTGGGGGAGGGCACTGACGGGCTCGGTGTCGGAGGGTGGTGGCAGAGGCGGTCCACGGTGGTTCAGGGGGTGGGCGGTTGCGTCTCCGTTCGATTTGGGGGGTTTTCGGTTTGGATAGAAGAAGGAGGGAGGAAGAGGGAGCGGGAGGAGGAGGGAAGAGGACGAAGGGGAATCGAAAGGGGGGCGCGACAGGTGAGGCAGCGGCGATGCCCCCACTAGAGGCGCGGCGGCGCGATTTTTGCCCCTAGGTTTTTTTTTACTTCTTCCTGACGTCGGGGAAAGAGAAAAGGAAAAAGGGGGGTGTAACACCCCGTGAATTCTATGACTGTGAAACTCACAAATTAAAGTATAATTAATTTCAAATCAAAGAACTAAGGGAAACGGGATACGCCATTGCATTCGTCTCGGAAAAATACGCGAAATAGAGTCCGAGTTTTCGAAAAACGGATATCGTATGAAGAAGTTATGGACGAACGAAGTTAGGCGAAAAACCGAAAAAGGGCCAGAATGCACTGGCGCACTTGGGAAGTGCGCCAGAACAAAAATGAACTGGCGCACCTGTGAAGTGCGACAGTACATTTTTGACCTGGCGCACCTGCCAAGTGTGCCCAGGTCAAAAATGACCTGCTGGCCAGGTCTGGTCTAGCCCTGGCTGGCCAGGTCGGTGTGTGGTCGAATTTCTGTGGTCTGCTTTGTCATTAGGGCTAGGTGGCGGGTTTTCATTGGTCTCTCTTCCTAATGAATGGCTATGATCTAACCTAGCAACATCAATGGTCCTAATCAACTCCTAACCTCTATATAAACAACCCTAGACTAAACCCTAATCTATTCATTCAAAATAAGATTATAGCCGCCATGTTGCTGAGGAATGACAAAGATTAGCCGCCGACTAGAGAGAGAGTTAGGAAGAAAGTTCTAAAGCCTAAAGCAAATTCAAGCAACCTAAAGCCAATCAATTCAACAAAGGAATCATATCTATTAATTAGAGAATTCGCCGCAACCATTGTAAGTAGAGTATTACTTTGGTATAAATAAACAACTGTGTTGATATGTATGCTTGAATTGTGGCAATGGAAGTAATTCATGTTTGTGCAAAATTATGTTATTCATTATAAAGAACTACATGCGGTAGTTCTATGCAAAAATACGTTTGGAATATTGCGCAAATTATGTAGTCTATGTTGAAGCTACATGTATGTAGTTGAGTGAAATTTATGCAAGTTTGGGGCTTTGTTATTATGTCGTCATGATGTATATTTTGTGCATAAATCATTTTGCAAGTACTTAAGACAAGTTTGGTTGTTATAGTTCATATGAAACTATGTTGGAATTTTGACACTATAATCCATGTATTAAGTCATGCTTATGAATATGGCTAGGCTATGAATGATATTTGACATATGTGAGACATGGCTAGGTTAGACTCAAAAATCCCTTTTTGCAAGTTTAAAGCAAACACCATGGTTAGGAATATTTATGCATAAGTATATTTATACCATCGTTATATGATTAGACTTAAACCATGATTAGGTTGAACTATGCTTTTGTGTTGGTAACAAAGTATCCCCTTTGTAAACATGTAGAAACCTTATGAACATGACATGTTTATGTTTATGCCAAAAGTATTTATGCCATGCTTATGTTTGACATTATGCCATGTTTATGCCAAAAGTATTTATGCCATGCTTATGTTTGACCATATGCCATGCCTATGCTAGAAGTATTTTATGCCATGCTTATGTTTGACAATATACCATGCCTATGCAAGAAGTATTTTATGCCATGCTTATGTTTGACAATATGCCATGTTTATGCTAGAAGTATTTAGGCCATGCTTATGTTTGACATTATGCCTAAATAAGAATATAGGTTCATGTTGTAGTTAAACCTATGCAAGTTCACATGCTTTGATTCATGTCACCTATGTTACCACTATGCAAGTACACCAGTTTCTATTATGTATTCCCAACGTCTTATGCAAGTTCAGGCGCTCACCTTCCCCTCTTTGTGTATACGCCATAAGCATCCCCTTTCGCATGGCTAAATTGGGCTTTAAAAGGCTAAGCCCAATATATATGAACGGACGTGTAAAACGGGGGAAAATAACGTCGGGTTAAAAATTAATTAATTAATGAAGATATAAAATAGAAGGGCCCAAATTCAAGTATGGGTTGGGCCCGTGATTGGTGTAACCTTTACACCATTGACTTAATAATGGGCCGCAAATATTTACATATAAATAAAGAAGAATGACAAAATATGTAAATGTAGAACATACGATGTGTTTAACCCGAGGTTGGATTGAGTTGTGATGTAAACCTGCCCGGAACCGCCCGGCTGTCCAGTAGTCACAACAATACCTATCCAATGTGGGAGGTTAAACATGGAGCCCAGCAAGGACCCGAGGTTAGACTGAGTTGTGGCGTAAGACTGCCCGGAACCAACCGGCAACAGGCAGCCACAACAATACCTGTCTAATGTGAGAGGTCAGGGCCTTAATAAGACAATTAAGGTTGAGTCAGGATTGATAGGATTAAGTGGACTAAAGACTTAATCAAAATGGAACATGCTAAACTAAGCGGACTGGTGGGGGTTAGGTTAGAAACACTTAACCAACTTAGCATGTTGGCTAGAGATAGAAAACCTAGTAACGGGGGACCCTTTTCAGCAGTAACCCTAAAAGGTGTATCAGGATACCCTGAAACTAGGCAGGCTAGGGCACGATTACTGGGCTGATTGTAAGAGGTCAAAGCGACGGCGGTGGTGTAGCAGTGTAGGTTCTAACGGAGTGCGGGCGTGCACACACTCCGGCGCAGAAAAATAAGGCACTGGACACCAGTAGCATACCTGTGCACTCTAAGGTTGTGTCGGGTTACCACTATGGGACTTGATACACCCCATGGTGGGACCAGCATAGGTAACTACAAACATCGGGGGCCGTAAGACACATGTAACTATGCGAGTAGGAGCCGATCATCATTGAATGGATCACATCACCCTGATTATGGGGTGAAAATTGGAAACTAGTTTATATGGGTTCAGAGATTAACATGGGGTACGATAGTATATTCGACCCTAGATAACTTAACCAAGTTCATAGTGTTTGCCCACTTCCTGTTTTACTTATCATACCCAGTTCTTTATTCATAGACAAAGTAGTACTAGACTTACTCAGGCTTTATGTCTGACTCTATTTTTCTTTCGTCTTCTTTCTTCCGTTTCCCCCCCCCCCCCCAGGTCCTCAGGGAGGGAACACAGCAGCTTGACCAGCCTCAACATCCAGCTTGAAGAAGAGAAATGTATTGCTTGGACTTTCCTGTTTTGAACTATGGCTTTGGACAATCCACTATGGGGCTTTTGCAGTTCATCTATGTTTTATTTATGCTTCTTTAAAAATAATGTACTCAAGACAGATTATGAAAGTGTTATGTTATGTTTTTGGAAAGGATGTTGTTGTAACACGTATTTGACTTTATGAAATAAAATTTGTTGTTCTTCCGCTGTTTACAAATATGTGTTCTTATATCTGTCTTGTATATCTGTGACTTGTACTTATAAACCTCCACCAAAATTAGGGCATTCCCTTTGAGAGTGACCCTAACGGAGGTGGGGTGTTTCACTTGGTATCAGAGCATAGGTTTACCAGATAAGATAAAAAGTTTTGAAAAATTATTTTCAAAAAGGAAATTTAAAGAAGCATTTTTAAAAAGAAAAATATTATTTTATTTTTAAAAAGGCAAAGTCCACCCCTAAAGCCATAGGTACTCTCTTCTATCCTTCGTTTTGAATCTATCCTTTTTGTTTCAGCAAGTCCCAAGAACTTAACTTGCCTGAAGGGGTGCCAATACCTGGTTGGTTTAGACGGTTCTTAGAAGCAAGGGCCACTCAGCCAGGTCCTACCATTCCTCCTCCCCCAGCTGAAGGAAACCATCCAGCTGCAGCAGCACCTTTTCCTCCACCTCCTCCACGGGGAAACACATTCGCTAAGATATGTAAAGATTTTAAAGCTATGGGAGGAAGGGATTTCCATGGAACTGAGTCCTTCGTAGCAGCTAGGAATTGGCTGAAAGAAACTGAAGACCTATTCATCATCTTTGAGGTAGAAGATAGACAAAAAGTACAGTTGGCGGTGTGGCTATTGAAGGGCGAGGCTTCCTACTGGTGGGAAGTCACTAATGCTGAAAGACCAGTGGAGACATGGGAGGACTTTAGGGCAAGGTTTGAGACCAAATTTCTCTCAGATGCAAAAAGAAGTTTGCAGTTGGAAAAATTCTTATTTCTTAAGCAAGGAGACAAGACTGTCAGAGAGTATGTGAATCAGTTCGATGAGCTGGCTAGGTTTGGACTTGACCTAGTCAACACCCCGCACAAGAAGGCTCTCCGTTTCGTCAAAGGGTTGAATGAGCCATTACACAGTTTGGCCATGACCCATATACCCATGGGAGCCATGTATGAAAGATTGGTGCAAATGGCATTGCTGAACGAAGAGGACAAGGGCAAGAAGGAGACGAAGGCAGAAAGCTCTCAAGGGAAGAAAGAGGGTTTGCAGCCCAAGAAGACAGACTTTAAGAAGAGCGGGGAAGGCAACAAAGAGAAGAGGACGTGTAATTTTTGTGGCAAAGTGGGGCACTTAGTAAAGGACTGCCGGAAAAAGAAGGCCAAGGAAAATGGTGGGTGCTTTTCTTGCAGTGAGACAGGCCATAGGGCGAAGGACTGCCCAAAGAAACGAGGACAGGGGCAGGGGGTTGGATCCACCCCAGGGGCACAGGTTCATGTGCTAGAAGCGCCACCATTGCAACAGCGAGGTATAAATACTTCTGTAGAAAGTGTAGTTTATCTTTATGATCACCCCGTTCGCACTTTATTTGATTCTGGCTCATCATACTCCTTTATCTCGTTTGCTTTAGTAGAATCTCTGCACCTAAAAACTAGTATGGTAGAGGACCCCTTAATTGTTTCAAACCCAATTGGGGGCCCAGCTCATTTATCTATGATCTGTGTGGGATTGAAAATCTCTATTCTAAGTGTTGAATTTCAATGTAGTGCCTTTGTTTTGGGCTTTTCGGGGTATGGTTTGATTTTGGGTATGGATTGGCTATCCAGTAATGGGGCCATCCTTGATTGTGAGAAAAGGGTTGTTAGGCTCCTAACCCAGCTCGGTAATACTTTGGAAATTTCTTGTAATCCCTCGTATGCGGTTATGCTTAGTTATCTTGAATCGCTAGATGCCTCTGTTGAGAATTTGCAATCAGTTAGAGTGGTCCGGGAATATCCGGATGTCTTCGAAGAGGTGAAGGGCTTGCCTCTGAAGCGGGAAATAGACTTCCGCATATATCTTGTAGATAATGCAAAGCCCGTTGCGTTGCCCGTTAGACATATGGCTCCACAAGAAAGGAAAGAGCTCAGTAAACAGATTAAAGAGCTTCTAGAAAAAGGGGTTCATTAGGAGGAGCATTTCAGAATGGGGCGCTCCAGTGGTGTTCGCTACAAAGGCGGATGGTTCACTCCGTCTATGTGTTGACTATAGGGAGCTCAACAAGCTAACGAAAAAGAATAGGCACCCTCTCCCTAGAATTGACGATTTATTTGACCAGCTTGTAGGAGCATCTGTTTTCTCCCAACTCGATTTAGCAACCGGTTTTCATCAGCTAAGGGTAGCTGAAGATAGCATCGATAAAACGGCGTTCAGAACCCCAGACGGCTTCTTTGAATGGCTTGTCATGCCTTTCGGCTTGACAAATGCACCTGCTTACTTCGTGGACCTGATGAGTAGGGTATTTAGAGATTTCCTCAACAAATTCGTAGTGGTCTTCGTAGATGATATCCTTATCTTCTCAAAGAGTGAAGAGGAACATGCTCAACACTTAAGGGCAATCATGGAAACTTTGCGAGTCCATCAACTAAAAGCCAAATTCTCCAAATGCCACTTTTGGAGAGAAGAGGTGAGGTTCCTTGGGCACATAGTATCCAAACAAGGGTTAGCGGTGGACCCTGCTAAGGTAGTGGCGGTACAGGATTGGAAGACACCAAGGAATGCGACTGAGGTCCGAAGCTTTATAGGACTAGTAGGTTTCTATCGAAAATTCATAAGGGATTTTGCGAAAATCGCAGCTCCACTCACGAAGTTGACAATTGTTTATTTTCAAGAGATAATTCATCTATGTGGAATACCTTCTAGTAAGTGAACAAGATCCAAGATTCACTAATGAATTTTGGAGAGCTTGCATGGAACCATGAGTACGCAGTTAGGCTTGAGCCAAGTATACTAGAAGGAGAATAAGTGAAAAAGGAAACAAGAATTAAGAAGCCGCGAAATTGTGAAGTTAAAGATGGACAAAGCATAATGGAGTTAAGCTCAAGAAGTGCGGCTTAGAAGATTGAAGACTAGATTCGTACATAATGTCTCTTCTTAAGAGTATATCCTCTCGGTCCCATTCTCAATCCAAATTTCTATTGCAAACCCCATAGGGAGTGCGACTCATCTGTTAGTAACACATGTTGGGGCTCGAGGGTGTTCATTGGTTTGACTAAAGTTTTTGGGTTTTATAGGATACAGATTGGTCTTAGGAAGGGACTCCCTTATGACCTAAAAGGAGTCCATCATGCTTAGTTGCCTAGAATCATATATGGTGGTTGGGTTGAGTAATTCTTTGGGTGTCAGTCTGATGTTGATTTCGGTCTTCGGGGCTGATGCTTAGAGAGTTCTTCTCCTAATCAATATATATGTGGCATAGGTTTTCAGTTTTGACATTGCCTAATAGGCACAAAGTTTTACTTGCTTCATTCGACTATACCTTTAGATAGGAACAATTTGGAAAATGGCCTATAGATTAGAGCTACCCGAGAAGTTGGCTGGAGTCCACAACGTCTTTCACGTTTCACATCTCCGAAAATGTCTACATGAGTCTGCTGAAGTGGTAGAGCCAAATATCCTAGAAGAAGCAGAGGTGGAACGCGAAGCAACCATAAGAAAAGTTCCAACCCACATCTTAGGAACGGAAGTGAAGAAGCTACGCAACCGTGAAGTCAAGCTCGTCAAAGTTCAGTAGAGCGACGCCGAGGGAGACGCGACTTGGGAAACTGAAGCTAGAATCCGTACAGCCTACCCTTTTCTGTTCGAGGGTACATCCTTGATCTTTCATTTTCCTTAAGTTGCGCTTTTATCTATCTTCTTAGGTATATTTCCTCGACCTTATCTTTTAGATAGAATCTTTTTGGATGGAAACATGTAGTTGAGACATGTTATGGATGATGGTTGCAAGTGGTTGCAAGTGATTGCTAGTGGTTGCTCGTGGTTGCATATACACACACAATCTAGGTTTTAGATCGGCTCAGTCACTTCATATTGCATATGCATATATGTTTGCTTTCGTATGTGGTTGAACTATAATGTGTTGTCATGTGGATGCTGCATTTGTATTGAATGATTGTGCACTCATGTAGAATCATGAATAGAAAAATTTGCATACATAATGGATTCATGGCACTTACATAATTCGCATTAAGGAGGTCAACTGAATCAGTAGACCGCCTGATTTTGCATTAGATAAGTACATTTACACACACACTTCGCATATGATCATGAAGCATTAGAAGTCTTTTAAGGACAATGGATGCTCGTGTTTGATGGATGAGTAGATGGATGATTGGATGTTAGGATATACATTCCTCCTAGCTTGAAGATTTCGGGGACGAAATCCTTTTAAGTGGGGGAGAATGTAACACCCCGTGAATTCTATGACTGTGAAACTCACAAATTAAAGTATAATTAATTTCAAATCAAAGAACTAAGGGAAACGGGATATGCCATTGCGTTCGTCTCGGAAAAATACGCGAAATACAGTCCGAGTTTTCGAAAAACGGATATCGTATGAAGAAGTTATGGACGAACGAAGTTAGGCGAAAAACCGAAAAAGGGCCAGAATGCACTGGCGCACTTGGGAAGTGCGCCAGAACAAAAATGAACTGGCGCACCTGTGAAGTGCGCCAGTACATTTTTGACCTGGCGCACCTGCCAAGTGCGCCCAGGTCAAAAATGACCTGCTGGCCAGGTCTGGTCTAGCCCTGGCTGGCCAGGTCGGTGTGTGGTCGAATTTCTGTGGTCTGCTTTGTCATTAGGGCTAGGTGGCGGGTTTTCATTGGTCTCTCTTCCTAATGAATGGCTATGATCTAACCTAGCAACATAAATGGTCCTAATCAACTCCTAACCTCTATATAAACAACCCTAGACTAAACCCTAATCTATTCATTCGAAATAAGATTATAGCCGCCATGTTGCTGAGGAATGACAAAGATTAGCCGCCGACTAGAGAGAGAGTTAGGAAGAAAGTTCTAAAGCCTAAAGCAAATTCAAGCAACCTAAAGCCAATCAATTCAACAAAGGAATCATATCTCTTAATTAGAGAATTCGCCGCAACCATTGTAAGTAGAGTATTACTTTGGTATAAATAAACAACTGTGTTGATATGTATGCTTGAATTGTGGCAATGGAAGTAATTCATGTTTGTGCAAAATTATGTTATTCATTATAAAGAACTACATGCGGTAGTTCTATGCAAAAATACGTTTGGAATATTGCGCAAATTATGTAGTCTATGTTGAAGCTACATGTATGTAGTTGAGTGAAATTTATGCAAGTTTGGGGCTTTGTTATTATGTCGTCATGATGTATATTTTGTGCATAAATCATTTTGCAAGTACTTGAGACAAGTTTGGTTGTTATAGTTCATATGAAACTATGTTGGAATTTTAACACTATAATCCATGTATTAAGTCATGCTTATGAATATGGCTAGGCTATGAATGATATTTGACATATGTGAGACATGGCTAGGTTAGACTCAAAAATCCCTTTTTGCAAGTTTAAAGCAAACACCATGGTTAGGAATATTTATGCATAAGTATATTTATACCATCGTTATATGATTAGACTTAAACCATGATTAGGTTGAACTATGCTTTTGTGTTGGTAACAAAGTATCCCCTTTGTAAACATGTAGAAACCTTATGAACATGACATGTTTATGTTTATGCCAAAAGTATTTATGCCATGCTTATGTTTGACATTATGCCATGTTTATGCCAAAAGTATTTATGCCATGCTTATGTTTGACCATATGCCATGCCTATGCTAGAAGTATTTTATGCCATGCTTATGTTTGACAATATACCATGCCTATGCAAGAAGTATTTTATGCCATGCTTATGTTTGACAATATGCCATGTTTATGCTAGAAGTATTTAGGCCATGCTTATGTTTGACATTATGCCTAAATAAGAATATAGGTTCATGTTGTAGTTAAACCTATGCAAGTTCACATGCTTTGATTCATGTCACCTATGTTACCACTATGCAAGTACACCAGTTTCTATTATGTATTCCCAACGTCTTATGCAAGTTCAGGCGCTCACCTTCCCCTCTTTGTGTATACGCCATAAGCCTCCCCTTTCGCATGGCTAAATTGGGCTTTAAAAGGCTAAGCCCAATATATATGAACGGACGTGTAAAACGGGGGAAAATAACGTCGGGTTAAAAATTAATTAATGAATGAAGATATAAAATAGAAGGGCCCAAATTCAAGTATGGGTTGGGCCCGTGATTGGTGTAACCTTTACACCATTGACTTAATAATGGGCCGCAAATATTTACATATAAATAAAGAAGAATGACAAAATATGTAAATGTAGAACATACGATGTGTTTAACCCGAGGTTGGATTGAGTTGTGATGTAAACCTGCCCGGAACCGCCCGGCTGTCCAGTAGTCACAACAATACCTATCCAATGTGGGAGGTTAAACATGGAGCCCAGCAAGGACCCGAGGTTAGACTGAGTTGTGGCGTAAGACTGCCCGGAACCAACCGGCAACAGGCAGCCACAACAATACCTGTCTAATGTGAGAGGTCAGGGCCTTAATAAGACAATTAAGGCTGAGTCAGGATTGATAGGATTAAGTGGACTAAAGACTTAATCAAAATGGAACATGCTAAACTAAGCGGACTGGTGGGGGTTAGGTTAGAAACACTTAACCAACTTAGCATGTTGGCTAGAGATAGAAAACCTAGTAACGGGGGACCCTTTTCAGCAGTAACCCTAAAAGGTGTATCAGGATACCCTGAAACTAGGCAGGCTAGGGCACGATTACTGGGCTGATTGTAAGAGGTCAAAGCGACGGCGGTGGTGTAGCAGTGTAGGTTCTAACGGAGTGCGGGCGTGCACACACTCCGGCACAGAAAAATAAGGCACTGGACACCAGTAGCATACCTGTGCACTCTAAGGTTGTGTCGGGTTACCACTATGGGACTTGATACACCCCATGGTGGGACCAGCATAGGTAACTACAAACATCGGGGGCCGTAAGACACATGTAACTATGCGAGTAGGAGCCGATCATCATTGAATGGATCACATCACCCTGATTATGGGGTGCAAATTGGAAACTAGTTTATATGGGTTCAGAGATTAACATGGGGTACGATAGTATATTCGACCCTAGATAACTTAACCAAGTTCATAGTGTTTGCCCACTTCCTGTTTTACTTATCATACCCAGTTCTTTATTCATAGACAAAGTAGTACTAGACTTACTCAGGCTTTATGTCTGACTCTATTTTTCTTTCGTCTTCTTTCTTTCGTTTCCCCCCCAGGTCCTCAGGGAGGGAACACAGCAGCTTGACCAGCCTCAACATCCAGCTTGAAGAAGAGAAATGTATTGCTTGGACTATCCTGTTTTGAACTATGGCTTTGGACAATCCACTATGGGGCTTTTGCAGTTCATCTATGTTTTATTTATGCTTCTTTAAAAATAATGTACTCAAGACAGATTATGAAAGTGTTATGTTATGTTTTTGGAAAGGATGTTGTTGTAACACGTATTTGACTTTATGAAATAAAATTTGTTGTTCTTCCGCTGTTTACAAATATGTGTTCTTATATCTGTCTTGTATATCTGTGACTTGTACTTATAAGCCTCCACCAAAATTAGGGCATTCCCTTTGAGAGTGACCCTAACGGAGGTGGGGTGTTTCAGGGGGTGTTTAAGTATATATATATAATATAATAGTTTAATATATATTTTTTTTCCTTAAAAAGTTGACTTTACATTCGAACACCAAACGAGGCCCAACGACTGTCGTCCCTTGCATATTACCCCTATTAAGAACACAATGGGATATGTTTCATAAGCAACTTCCATTGTTTCGATCAGTTTCCGTTGAAATTAAAATATAAATCTATATATTGAATTTTAAACGTACATTTCAATTTAACGGGGTCACATATGACGTCTAAAAATTCCCGAAAAATATTTCCTAGCTTCGTATTGATGATACGGTCCTAATAAAACTAATTTCGTCAAATTCTGAGACCGTTTAAAAAAGGGTCATTTTCTAGTCAATTGAATTCAATTGAAATTGGTCAAACACTTTTTCTTCTGCCACGCTCACATATTAATTCAGAAAATTATGAATTTTGAAGCCTAGCAATAACTTGACATCCCGGATCCAACAAAAGTAGTTTCGTTGAAAATCGAGGTCGTTTGCAAAATTTCTATTTTTAAGGGCCAAAAATTTCATAGCGACTATTCTGAATTTTCAACTGGGCATAACTTTTTATCCCCGCTATGAAATTTCGATTTTTCGGATTCGTTGCAAAGATATTTTCAATTAGATTCTAATATTCTTGGTTTCGCTAAAATCCGTTTTATCTTGAATCCTGTACATTCATTTGAACTTTGAAATCGAATTTTCAAACTACCGCGCCATTTTCAATTCCTTTTATATTTAAAATAAAATATTTATATTCTTACGACGATCTATATAAATATATACGTTCTAATTCTATTCAAAATAAATTTCTCATCGTTATTATTTAAAATAATCCATTTTAAATATTTAAAATTCATTAAAATTTCCAAAATAAAAAATTTAAATTGGCTCAGATTTTCCAGGTTGTTACAATCTCCCCCACTTAAAACTTTTCGTCCTCGAAAAGGAACGAAGCTGAATGTTGTTTTACAAACCAACTCAACTTTCATTATTTTCATTACGGCTTAAGTTCTTCAACTTTTCAGTTTCTAAGAACTTTTCAAATTTTTCAAAAATTTGGCTAACACCGTAAATTTCTGAAATATTTCGCCATAACCTCCCCTGCACCGGGAGCTTCGAGATATTTCAAATAGCCTCCCATAGCCCTCACCAATCCAAAAGAAAAAGCCAAGCGGCTCATAAAATCATCAAATCCCCAAGAAATACAATAAACATGTACCTATTTGTCGAGCAAACAATTTTATTCCTCTGCTTTAGCCTCCTTGCTATGACCTGTTCAATGGATATACATGTATATGCATGCAATTGTAATCACTTTTCAATACTGTTCAGTATTTGTTTCCATTAGACTAAATGGTTCAAAATTTCAAACCAATAATCAAACAACACAACCATCAATCAATTAGTGAATTAACGTTTCAAATTCATAATTTTGATGTATATATAGAAAATCATGTTTTGATGCCAAATCACAACAATAAGCCCTATCTAAGTTTTGGTTCTCACAGCAGTCAATTGGAAATATATAAATATCACACCTTCGAAACTCGAACATAAATACTGATGATGTCTAGACTATCATCAGGATCGTCTTCGGGCGATTAGATTGTGATTCTATATCTATCCAGTATATTAAAACTTCGAATATACGTTCATGATGCGTATATAAAAAATCTTTATATACTCGATTGTCCATATTCAATACAAATAAAATATTCAAATACGTATAATTAGATATAATTTCCAAAACTAAATTTGTTTTCAATTTTATTTTAAAAATATACTCTTCACACTCGTTCTAGGATAATATTGATCCCATCTCTAACGAGTTATTCTTGTTGCACATTACCAGTACAATCTCCGATGAATTCTTTCGTTCGGTTCTAATGTGTCTTGTTCTCGAGCTCTGTAAACCAAAGCTCCGATACCACTTTATAAGGACCCGAACTTCCCCGTGAAGGAAAGCGTAGATTGCTTTGAGAACAACACACATCGGAACACAAACAGAAGAACATTTCATTGCTTATTACAACAATCCCATCAGAGTAAAAGAATATATAGAGTATGAATAAATATTACACATTTGATAAATATCAGAGATTTAAATTACATTTAAATACATAGCAGCGGAAAAATAAAACAACACACAACTGAAAGAAATACACGGATACAGAGCTTTCCGAGTATCGTTCCAGCTGTAAACCAGGATCCTGTGAATATAAATCTGCAAAACCCAACTACTAGCTGCCCATGCGGAAAATAAGGGCACCCAGAGTTTAGGTTAAAACAATAAACTCCAGGTCAGTCATGTGACTGGTGTGAGAACTAAAAACAGTTATTAATCTTTATTTTAAAGTTAGGTAAATCAAGGGACCACGCCGCATAACACGGAATGGGTTTCCTCCCAAGAATACCAGTGCATTAAACAAACAGCGCAATGCTAAATAAAGAAAAATGAAGCTATTATAAGACCCAGGTCCCATCACACAATGCAACGCAAGCCGGAGGATAGGGTTTTACCTTATAATAGCCAAAGAATGCTTGATACGCTAAATTTCATCTTTTATTATTATTATAAGTGTATAGTGTCAAAACAATTTCAATCATAAGTATCAATCATAGACGGCATAAGTGTCCCATACCACTATGTCACCATACTAGGCTCTACAAATAAAACTGAAATGTCACGTATTGGAAATTGGATTTCCGTCATGAGTCGAGGCAAGGGGCAAGCTTCTCTCCGTTCGAGACACTCTAGCAAATGTCTTCGGACCACACATAGCGATCTTGGATCTTCAGGGTCGGTCCTCTCTTACTTTTGAGGATTAATTATTCCTGAACACACATTTCACGGTCATATCAGACCTATATCCGAGGCGCCTCGCATCCAACAACTACACAGGTAAAAAGTATATAAATGTCAGGGCTGGTAGATCACTGACATCACCTATAGCTAGAAAGAAACGTTGTGCTCTCCCTGCAGTCACTATCCCGTTTTTGAATCATACCGAGGTGTGAGGCTCGCGAATTAACGTTATACACAAAGCTATTCCACACAGATCGTGCTTTGATCATCAACCACAAGACTTTGCTTTTCAACAGAAGCCTTGATCATTTTCCACTTAGGCATGCCACACAGGCAATTCATGCCATGCGATTGATATCCATCAATATACAACCTCTGAGCTCGTACATCTCATAGAAGGGCATTAAGCAAGAGAATAAATTCTCCACCGCTAAACAGATGTATATTTAATAGAAATCAATCACACAGAATAAAATCCAATGTCAGACACACAGCCCATTTACAAGTTCGTTATGGGTCTGAACGAAACCGGAGGAATCTTATTCCTCTCACATCCATCGATCTCCAAGTACGTCTGGACGATCACCAACTGATTCCCTCCTCTTGGGTGTACAGCCCAATCAAGATCATCAATAATCATCCAAACGACGTGAAGACCTCCGGTCTTCAACCACCGTCTTCATCTTCGACTTATCATCGAATCAGTTATTCAGGATGGGTATAAACCCGGCCTTTCCGAATAACCCGCGTATATAATAAACAAGTGTTACACAAACACAACATATGCCTCATTCCAATTCAGAATAGTCTTTTATTCAAATCTTCACATTCTTAGGGAAAGATTCCCATTAATTTTATCAAAGATAAATTCTTCTAAATTTATTCTTTAATCTACCTTTGGATATCATTTCAGACCATGTTAAGGTTTTCCAAACTAGTCGGGATTAGAGAACCACACCAAAGTAATCATTTATTTTATTTCCCAATCCCAACCTATTCATCCCATGGAGAAAAACTGGTAATACTCCATATCTAACACCACGATGCTATCGGTAAATATTAATTACCATTTCATGTTCAAATCTAACTAAAGATTTAACTATCGCTTGGAGCAAAACTAGTGATACTCCATTCTCGATCATTTCAATCTAATCAAAGATTCATTAAAACTCCACTTAGTTTTAATCTTCCCAAAAATCAATATCCTGTCTTTAACTGGGTTAAAGAACCAATGTCATCTAAAACACAATTCACGATAAACCCATAATCACATTTCATTGTTAACCGGGTTAAAGAACAGGTGTTATTCAAAACATCGCTTACGATAAACCCAAAAAACCAATTTAAATTCAATTCCAATTAAATACTAATTAACTGGACAATTTCACTAAATCTTAATTAAAAGATTTATTCTTTCCTAAACTGGGTTCAAGAATAGTGTTATTTAAGACGCCATTTACGACGAACCCAAAATCTCATTTGATACTAAATACAAGGCTCTGAATAGAAAATATATCAGCTTATATTCAATACCAAATTCTGTAACCAACAAATATCGTATTGGAAATAACGATATAAATATATCTTTCATATTTCCACCACCGTATCTGTATAATCACGAAATCCAACATCGAAATATTCCGAAGATAATTTCGATTCAAATCCATTCCAATTCGTATATTGGAAATTCTGACTATTTTTAAAATCACTCTCAATCCATTTTATTTATTTAAAAATAATTGGATTTTAATTCTAGTTATAAACTAGTTCATTTCGATAAAAATATATTTTTATCCTTTCAAATGTGGAATTTTTCATCCTAGTTCTTTCCAATTCATATATTATGATTTTTCACAAATTATTAATATTTTTAATAATTTTATCAAGGCCCGTACAGTCGATTTCCAATAATGGTGGCCGAACTGCACTTACAGCGACCTTTTCCAAATTTGATTTGGACATAATTACAAATCCAACCATTAGATTTTAAATTTCTAATATTTATTGGAAAGATCTTTTCGATACGAACCCAACTGTTCCGGTTTTAGGAGAATCCGACGGCAGGATCTCCCGTAACATCAATTCTAAGTCAATGGTCGAAATTCGTGAACTACCGCTGCGCGGCGGGTTCCTATTCCGGCCATTAATATATATAATATATATATTATATATATTTCGTCGATTTCAATTCTAAATGTATTTTATAAATTGTTTTAAATTCGTTTTCAAAACAATTTCAATTTCATATTCAATTTTAAATTAAAATTGAATATTCCATATCATTAACATATAAATGATAATATTTTCAAAATGTTATATTTTGAAATCACTTCCTTTTCAATATTCATTACAAAAACGAATATAATCGATATAAATATCGTTCGCTTCAAAATGGCGCAAATCTAATCAACATGGCTTTATATATTTCAATAACTTCGTTGTTCTATTCAACAAATGAATATTTTCTTCAACACATGAATATATTTCTTTCAACACATGAATATTCTCAACACATGAGTATTGTCAACACATGAGTATCGTCAACACATGACTATTTATTCTATTCAACACATGAATCTTTATTTTATAATATTCTTTATTTTCCAAATTGGAATGAGACGCAATCAATTACCATATAATGTTAATTATATGGATTCCATACAACACATATATATAATAGCAATGATAAATAATCAACCATCATCCAAAGTGCACCACACAACTGCATAAGCATTATACATAAATAATTAACGCTTACACAGTCTGTCAACCTATCGATTGACATACAACTAAATAATTGGGATTAGTGTACGCCAAATATCATCCCAACACCCGTGTGGGGTTTCAATCCACAAACACTGAATATTATTTGTGCAGTTGGGCGACGTGTAAAATTTATCGTCCCGATCAATATCCATCAAATAGATGTACATAAACAAATCGTCTGATTTGTAAATGAATATTTATTTATTCACATTCACGTTAAATTTATATTTTGAACGATAAACAATTTATTTCAACACATGAATATTTATTTTCAATCATTCCACATCACAATCAATTTTCACCACACATCAAAATCAAACAAGTCGTCCATGGTCTGTGGACAACGGGTGTCGGGTGCTGCTAAGCACCGTCTGCATCCTAGTATATATTTTTAACTAGAAGACAAGAATTAAAGTGAGAAGTTCTCACCGATAAGCTTAACCAAACATCGCGACTCTTCATATATAGGAAATCTTCGCCAATCGCCTTTTATCACTTCCGTTGCCTGTATTCACTACATGTATAAAAATCACATTTTTATATTGTTGCTATGTATATAAAAATCACATTTTTATAACTACACTATGTGGATAAAAATCACATTTTTATACTGCTACTATATAAATAAAAATTCAAATTTTTTACCTCTACTATATAGATAAAAATTCTATTTTTATATCGCTACTACATAGATAAAAATTCTATTTTTATACCTTTACTATATAGATAAAAATTCTATTTTTATACCGCTACTATATAGATAAAAATTCTATTTTCATCTTGCTAGTAATATAATAAAAATTATATTTTTATTATACTACATAAATAAAAATAATATTTTTATTTTTTTCTATGATATAAAAATCATATTTTTCTTCTCTAACTTCATGATAAAAATCTTATTTTTATCGCCTCTTTTCATATAAAAGATTATATTTTTATATCTTTGCTTTCAACATAAAAATCTTATTTTTATATGATAAAAGACCTTAACTTTACATACACAAAAATTCAACCTTTATGTATCTAAAACTAAAATAAAAATCACAACTTCATGACAAGCAAAATTATACCTTTCATATATTTAAAATCCCTACATATACCATGTAAATGAAACACTTATTTTAAATAATAATTTTTCAAATTAAAAATCAAAGCTTTATGATTTCTAAAAATCACATCTTTTAAACAATATATATATATATATAATCATGTCTTGCTAGATTAAAAATCATAACTTGCTAACGTATTTCATATGAAAACTGATTTTTATCACTTTTAATAATAATTACTTTAAATAAATTAAAATAAATAAATAAATATAATTAAAAATTTACAGTAGGTTTCGGAGGGGGGAGGGCACTGACGGGCTCGGTGTCAGAGGGTGGTGGTAGAGGCGGTCCACGGTGGTTCAGGGGGTGGGCGGGTGCGTCTCCGTTCGATTTAGAGGGGAGGGGGTTCTCGGTTTGGATAGAAGAAGGAGGGAGGAAGAGGGAGCGGGAGGAGGAGGGAAAAGGAGGAAGGGGAATCGAAAGGGGGGCGCGACAGGTGAGGCGGCGGCGATGCCCCCCTCCCCAGAGGCGCGGCGGCGCGATTTTTGCACCTAGGTTTTTTTTATACTTCTTCCGAACATCGGGGAAAGAGAAAAGGAAAAACGGGGGAGTTTAAGTATATATATATATATGTATATAATATAATAATTTAATATGTATTTTTTTCCTTAAAAAGTTGACTTTACATTCGAACAACAAACGAGGCCCAATGACTGTCCTCCCCAGCGTATTACCTCTATTCCGAACACAATGGGATATGTTTCGTAGGCCACTTCCATCGTTTCGATCAGTTTCCATTGAAATTAAAATATAAATCTATATATTGAATTTTAAATGTACATTTCAATTTACTGGGGTCACATATGACCTCTAAAAATTCCCGAAAAATATTTTCTAGCTTCGTATTGGCGAAACGGTCCTAACAAAACTAATTTCGTCGAATTCTGAGACAGCTTGAAAATTGGCCATTTTCCAGTCGATTGAATTCAACTGAAATTGGTCAAACACGCTTTCTTCTGCCACGCTCACATATTAATACAGAAAATTATGAATTTTGAAACCTAGCAATAACTTGACATCCCAGATCCAACAAAAGTGGTTCCGTCGAAAACCGATGTCGTTTGCAAAATTTCTATTTTTAAGGGCCAAAAATTCCATAGCGACTATTCTGAATTTTCAGCTGGGCATAATTTTTTATCCCCGCAATGAAATTTCGATTTTTCGAATTCGTTGTGAAGATATTATCAATTAGATTCTAATATTCTTGGTTTCGCTAAAATCCGGTATATTTTGAATCCTGTACATTCATTTGAACTTTGAAATCGAATTTTCAAACTACCGCGCCATTTTCAATTCCTTTTATATTTAAAATAAAATATTTATATTCTAATGACAATCTATATAAATATATAAGTTCTAATTCTATTCAAAATAAATTTCTCGTCGTTATTACTTAAAATAATCCATTTTAAATATTCAAAATTCATTAAAATTGCCAAAATAAAATTTTTAATTTGGCTCAGATATTCCGGGATGTTACAACTGCCCGGAACCGATCGGCACATCCAGTGACCCCAACAACACCTGTCTAATGTGGGTAGTTAGTGCATTGAGCCCAAAAAGGACCCAAGGTTAGACTGAGTTATGGTATAAAACTGCCCGGAACCGACCGGCACATCCAGTGACCATAACAATACCTGTCTAATGTGAGTGGTTGGTGCTTTAATAAAGCCGAGTCAAGATTGGTAGGGTTAAGTCAATTAAGGAAACACTTAACCAATTCAACATGTTAACTAAACTGATGGGTGAGGTTAAGTAAATTTAGAACACTTAACCGTTATAACATGTTAGTTAGACAAGTGGGTGAGGTTAAGTAAATTTAGAACACTTAACCGTTATAACATGTTAATTAGACAAGTGGGTGAGGTTAAGTAAATTTAGAACACTTAACCGTTATAACATGTTAATTAGACAAGTGGGTGAGGTTAAGTAAATTTAGAACACTTAACCGTTATAACATGTTAATTAGACAAGTGAGTGAGCTTAAGTAAATTTAGAACACTTAACCGTTATAACATGTTAATTAGACAAGTGGGTGAGGTTAAGTAAATTTAGAACACTTAACCTTTATAACATGTTAATTAGACAAGTGGGTGAGGTTAAGTAAATTAAGAAACACTTAACCAATATAACTTGATTTATGGAAATGTTAAGTTAAAATAAGAGGGCAACACTTAACCAATATAACTTGATTTGTAGTAGGGTTAAGTTAACACAAGAAGGCAACACTTAACCGAAGTAACATGACATGTAGGTAGGTTAAGTTCACTTGAATTGATTTATGACACTTAACCAATACAACAAGATGAATACGTGGGGTTAAGTTAATAAGAAACACTTGACCAATATAACTTGATGAACGAACGGGGTTAAGTTAATAGGAAACACTTAACCAATCCAACATGATAAGAAAGTAAGGTCAAGTTAATAAGAAATGCTTAACCAACATGACATGATGAATTAGTGGGTTAAGTTAACATGAGCGGACAACACTTAACTAAGATGGCGTAATGTGTGGGAGTGTTAAGTACATATCGGGTTGGTGGGTAATATTAGTAAATATAAGCCCACAAAACTTAACCATTAAATAAACATGCTTGAATCTGTGGAAGGGTTAAGTACATATCGGGTTAGTGGGTAATATTAGTAAATATAGGCCCACAAAACTTAACTATTAAATAAACATGCTTGAATCGATGGGAGGGTTAAGTACATGTAGCACCCCATAATTCTATTAATATTAATATTCACAAACTAAAGAATAACTAATCTCAGACGTGAGAATTGTGGGAAACGGGTTGCGCCATTATGTTCGTCTCGGAATTCTGGTTGAAATAGAGTCCGAGTTTGCGTGAATTGGACTTCGTATGAAGAAGTTATGGCCATCGGAAGTTTCAGAAAATTCAAAACAGATTTTAGAAATTTAAAATTCAAAATTCAAAGTCAAACAGGCTAGGCGGGAAATTTCCCTCCCAGCACCCCAGGTCGACTGGGCAGTCGACACCCCCCCCCCCCCCAGGTCGACTGGGCAGTCGACCTGTCCAATCGGCTAGGGTTTGACTGAGCCCAATCTTCAGCTGCTGATGTGTCTTTAGGGCTGAGTTGGCAAATTAAACGGTTCAGGTTAGTTCTGAGTTGATCTAACAGCCTAAATAAATCCTAAACTCTATAAATACCTAGGTAGTCTCTCACTCTAATTCACATGAAAAATAGAATAGCCACCGTCATACCGCCGCCATGGAACTCAGTCTAGCCGCCGCCAACTAAGAAGGAAGAAAGCTAATCAAAATTCTAATTCTACTCAACTCTAAAGCAAATCAAGACTCTCTTTATCTTCTAATGGTGAGTATGATGATCTTAACATGATTATTATTGAATTAATTAGATTAAGTTATGAATGGATTATAAGTGAATGATGTGAATTGTCATGTATGTTGTTGAAAACCTTATGCTATCATGTATGTTGTAAATCCTATGTTATGTGATGATGTTATCCTATATGTTGTAAATCATGTTATGATGATATTGTATAGGTTGTAATTTTCTATGCTAAATTATGATAAATCATACATGTTATAAAGTCATGATGTTATTATCTATGCTAATTAGTTCATGTTAATCAAGTCAAAATGTTGATATTATTTGGGCTATTTTGATGACAAATCATGTTTGCAAGTTTAGATTGATTAGTAATGATTATGAACATATGCCATGACATCTATTTAGATCTAGAATTATGACACCTAGAATTATGCTATGACATATGTGAATTCTATGTATTAGATGCTAGTTCACAACATCACTATGTTGCATAAAACCCCATATGCAAGTTTATACATGAATGTGGGTTATGATCATATCATGTAAATTGTGACATTTAACCAAACAAGTTGACACCTTTAGATCCATAACATGTGTAGTTTTATGCAAGTTTCACCCCTATTATGATTAGATCTATTTTATTTGTCTATATGTTGTGATAATTTATCATTGTGCTATGAGTTAGACTATTCGAGTCTAACGTATATTTTGCGTCGAATAAGCGAACGTATAACGAGGGGTAGGGGTAATATTAAGGGTTTAATATTAAGAAGTTGGGGGTGCAATTGATATGATTTGGCATGCCATGAATGGATGGCCATAATTGAGTCAATTATGGACATCATTAAAAGTGGAATTAATTAATAATTTGAATAGGGAATTATTAAAACTGGGGTAAAAGATTATAAGTGTTAATCAATGCTTAGGACACGAGGTTGGACTCGTTTGTGGCGTAAACCTGCCCGGACCCGCCCGGCAAATCCAATGGTCACAAATGTCAGCCCAATGTGAGAGGTCCTAGGCCCAAATTAAAGCATAACAGTTGTAAAGACACGAGGTTAGACTCTTTTATGGTGTAAGACTGCCCGGACCCGCCCGGCAAATCCAGCTGCCATAAATGCCAGTCTAATGTGAGAGGTCTTTATGAGGTTATGGCCTGAATGAATTAAGAAATACTTAACTAGATAAACATGTAAGGTGGGACATCGGGGTTAAGTAGGTGCCTTGGGTGGCATGAGGAATCTAGTGGGTGCCCTTAGTGGCATGTGAAATACGATTAGTAAGACTTAACCAAACACACATGTAAATGAACATGACTAAGAGGGTTAAGTGGGATGTACTAGTGGACAAGCTTAGGTGGGTAGCTTGTGGGGGCCCATTTCAACCAGTATCCCAAACGTATCTTTGTGGGCTCAACCCAAGTCGAGGACGGGACACGCATGCTAGGCTTGACTATAAGAGGCCAAAACGGGGTAGCGGTGGCAACGCAAGTCCAACGGGTTTCATATGCGTGTGTGGACCTGGGCTGGTAGGTAAGACGTTGTTGCATCGTGTAGGTATAAGCCGTGCATTCTCAAGTTGTATCGGTTGCCACTTTAGGGGAGTGATACACCCCACTGTGGGGCCAACACGGGTATCTATGAGTAGGGAGCCGATCGCAAGTGGGTAGTGGGGTACACCTAGTGGAGATAGGGGCAGGCGGCACCTATGTAGTCAGCTAGGGGTACACGAAGCTATAATTTCTAAGTGAAGCAAGTGGGATCGACCTTTAGGTTGACTGGTGCGATGCAGTGTAGTAATTATTCGTTAGTAATTAGGTGTGCCTTTAACGTTATCTTTATCTGCTTTTCCATACCCAATAGTTCATAGACATTTCCTTGTTTTCCAGCTTATGCCTTAGTCTAGTTATTTTGATAATAGTATTGTTAGAATTATCATACTCGCCAGACTTTATGTCTGACCCCCTCTATTTCTATCCTTTTTCCCCCTCCAGGTCCTCAGGGTGGACCCAGCTCTAGTGGAGTTTGATTGGATTGCTTTATCTCTTTGGGAAAGCTTAGACCGCTGAAGTAAAGTCCAGCTTGTTATCTTCTTTAATGGCTATTTATGTAATGGGGTTATGTATTTTGTTTTAGCAAGGTGGATATTGTACTTGACTTTGATTTATGGTTTTTATGATGTAACAAACATGTTTAGTTTCCGCTGCAATAAAAATGAAGTTTTAGATTTCCAAGTACTACTTATTATCTGTCTTGTTGTAATTTTTCTGTTCTATATTCACTTAAAACCTCCATGGAAGTTAATGCATTCCCTTTGCGAGTGACATTAATGGACGTGGGGTGTTACACGTGGTATCAGAGCTTAAGGTTACCAGAACAGATAATTTTTTTAGAAAAACTATTTTTCTAAAGTATTTTTGGAAGAAGTATTTTCAAAAAACATGTCTTGATGAGTAATTTAAAGAGGAAAGTTTTTAAGAAAAACATAATCCCCAATAGCCATATATCTTTATCTTTCGAATTCTCCATTTTGAATCTTTCCTTTTTCGTTTCAGCATGGCTGAAGATCTTAACCTTCCGAATGGTGTAACGATACCAGGATGGTATATGAGGCTATTAGAGGCTAGGGCCGCTGCAGGTCCAGCCAATGTTCCTCCACCACCAGTTGCACCCGCTCCTCCTCCTCCTCCTCGCGCTGATACTTTTGCAAAGATGTGCAAGGAATTTAAGGCTATGGGTGGAAAACCTTTTCATGGGTCAGAAACGTTTGTGGAAGCTAGAGATTGGCTTAAGGAGGTGGAAGAATTGCTAGAAATATATGAAGTATAAGAAGGGAGGAAAGTCAAATTAGCAGCTTGGTTAATGAAGGGAGAGGGCTCGTTTTGGTGGGAGGTCACTAATGGGGAGCGTCCTGTTGACTCTTGGGCGGATTTCAGACGTAGGTTCGAGGCTAAGTTTCTCTCAAGGGCAGAAGAGAATCTATATATGGAAAGGTTCTTGACATTGAAGCAAGGAAGCTCATTAGTGAAAGAATATGTCAACAAATTTAATCAGTTAGCAAGGTTTGGCTTGGACTTAGTGAACACGTCGGAGAAGAAGGCTCTGAGGTTCGTTAATGGCTTGAATGAACCGTTGCAAGGGTTGGCTATGACCCACATCCCTATGGGGGCCACCTTTGAGAAGCTAGTAGACATGGCACTCATGCACGAGGAGAAAGGCGTTAATGCTAATAAGGCACCCGAGAAGAAAGGGGATCAGAAGAAACCACAACAGCAAAACAAGAAGGGTGGTAAAGACAATAATGGAAAGGGAAAGAAGAAATGCTTTAACTGTGGGACACCAGGCCATCTTAGCAAGGATTGCCGGAAGAAAAAGAATACTGGCTTTTTTCACTGTGGTGAAGCAGGAAATCTAGTGAAGGACTGCCCAAAGAAGGGGCAGAGGGCAGGGTCTACCTCGGGAGGACAGGTGCAGGCTCTTATGGCACCAGGGTAGGCAAGGGGACAAGTTTAGGCTCTCGCGGTCCCAGCGCTGCAAGAACGAGGTAGAACCATTTATGTTGAAAGCTTAGTTTTTCTGTTTGATCATCATGTCCGTACCTTATTCGATTCGGGCGCATCACATTTGTTTATCTCTACATCATTAGTTGAATCACTACACTTAAACACCAGTATAGTAGAGGATCCCTTAGTTGTTTCGAATCCAATTGGGGGCTCAGCTTATTTGTCCATGATGTGTTTGGATTTGAAAATTTCTATACTTAGCGTTGAGTTTAGATGTGATGCTTATGTTTTGGGCTTCACGGGCTATGGGCTAATTTTAGGAATGGATTGGTTATCCAGAAATGGGGCCGTTCTTGATTGTGAAAGGAGAGTAGTTAGGCTCATGACTCGCCTTGGCAACACTCTCGAAATCTTTTGTAATCCCATAAATTCCGTTATGCTAAGTTATTTAGAATCGCTTGACGCGTCTGTGGAGAATCTACGATCTGTTAGAGTGGTCTGAGAATACTCGGATGTGTTTGAGGAGGTGAAGGGCTTACCTCTGAAGCAGGAGATAGATTTTCGAATATATCTTATGGATAATGCAAAACCAATATCTTTGCCAGTACGCCACATGGCTCCTCGTGAAAGGAGGGAACTCGATAAGCAAGTGAAGGACTTGCTTGAGAAGGGGTTCATAAGACGAAGTATATCGGAGTGGGGTGCTCCAGTAGTATTTGCCACAAAGGCGAATGGGTCCCTTAGACTTTGTGTGGACTATAGAGAACTTAATAAACTTACTAAGAAAAACAGACACCCACTGCCGAGGATTGACGATCTCTTCGATCAGTTAGTTGGCGCCTCAGTGTTTTCGCAGTTGGACTTAGCCACTGGTTTTCATCAGTTGAGAGTGGCTGAGGATAGCATTGACAAGACTGCCTTTAGGACTCCGGACGGTTTCTATGAATGGATAGTGATGCCCTTCGGTTTGACAAACGCCCCCGCATACTTTGTTAATCTGATGAGTAGGGTGTTTAGGGAGTACCTTAATAAATTCGTGGTGGCCTTTGTAGATGACATCTTGATCTTTTCTAAGAATGAAGAAGAGCATGCCCTACATCTTAGGGAAGTGTTGGAGACCCTACGAGCGCATAACCTTAAAGCTAAATTTTCTAAGTGTCACTTCTGGAGGAAGGAAGTACGATTCTTAGGGCACGTGGTTTCCAAAGAAGGGATAGCTGTGGATCCCGCGAAGGTGGTGGCCATCCAAGATTGGAAGGTCCCTAAAAATGCTACCGAAGTAAGAAGTTTCTTGGGGTTGGCTGACTACTATAGGAAGTTTATCAATGGCTTCACAAAGATATCAGCTCCATTAACACGTTTGACGAAAAAGAACCTAGTTTTCACATGGGACGTAGATTGTGATGATGCGTTCCAATGTTTGAAGAGAGCTTTGACTTCATCCCCAGTCTTAGTATTGCCAGACGGGAGTAAGCCGTTTACTGTTTATACCGATGCTTGTGGGACAGGACTAGGCGCAGTCTTAATGCAAGAGGGAAGGGTAATAGCCTATGGTGGAAGGCAGTTGAGAGCGCATGAGAAAAATTACCCTACACATGACCTAGAGTTGGCCGCTATTGTTTTCGCGCTTAAGTCTTGGCGTCATTATCTTCTTGGCGAGAAATTCGAATTATTCACTGATCACAAATCGTTAAATACTTATTCTCTCAAAAGGACTTGAACTTAAGGCAGCAAAGGTGGATGGAGTTCTTAGCATCCTACGACTTCGAGATAGCATATACCCCTAGCAAGGGTAATGTAGTGGCCGATGCCTTAAGTAGAAAAAGGTTATCTAAGTCCTTTGTTGAGCGGCAAAACTTAGAATTCATTTCGATGTTTGACTTTAGACCTTCCGTTGACATTGTACCCGGTTTGCTAGCATCCTTGGAGGTCAGATCTACGCTTTTGGGACGAATTGGCGAGGCACAGCGAGACGACCCACATTTGGTTGAGTTAGGAGAAAAGCTCAAAAGAGGGGAGTCATCAAGCCATCTCCGTAGGTATACCCTAGATGACAAGGGTTGGTTACATAGGGATAGTAGACTTTGTGTACCTCAAGACGAAGGTTTCAGGAAGGCTATTCTTGACGAAGCACATCATTCGAAGATGATCATTCATCCCGGCGGGGATAAGATGTACAAAGACATGAAGCGAGTTTTCTTTTGGGCCGGTATGAAGAGGGATGTGGCTGAGTATGTCGCTAGATGCTTGGTGTGCCAACAAGTAAAAGCGGAGCAAAAGAAACCTGGTGGGTTACTTCACCCATTGGAGGTTCTACTATGGAAATGGGAAAGTGTCTCGATTGATTTTGTGGATGGATTACCAAGATCAAGGAAGGGTAATACGGGGATTTGGGTTATAGTAGACAGACTTACTAAGAGCGCCCATTTCATTCCCGTGAAGAGTAAGAGGACTACTCCATGGTTAGCTTCTATATACGTTCGAGAGATAGTTCGTTTGCATGGTGTTCCTTCTAGCATAGTGAGCGACCGCGATCCTATTTTCACTAGCGAATTTTGGAGAAGCTTACAAGAGGTGGTAGGGACTCAGTTATGTTTGAGCACCGCATATCATCCTCAGGCGGACGACCAGACCGAGAGGGTGAATCGCATTCTAGAGGATCTTTTGAGCCTATGTATCCTAGACTTTGGGGGTACGTGGGAAGAGCATCTTCCATTGGTGGAGTTCGCATATAATAACAGCTTTCAGTCTAGCATTGGCATGGCACCTTTCGAAGCTCTTTATGGACGACCTTGTCGTTCACCTGCATGTTGGTGGGAATCTACGGATAAGATCTTACTTGGGCCCGATATGATTAGAGAGACTTCGGAAAAGATCGACTTGATTCGAAGGAGGATGAAGACGGCGCAAGATAGGCAAAAATCTTATGCGGATAAGAGGAGGACAGATCTTGAGTTTGAGGTTGGGGACATGGTCTTTGTCAAAGTGTCTCCATTACGGAACGTTGTTCGCTTCGGGTCCGTTAGGAAATTAGCACCAAGGTTTGTAGGGTCGTTTCCTATTAAGGAGAAGATTGGACAGATGGCGTATAGAGTGGAGTTGCCTGAGAGACTTAGTGGTGTACATGACGTATTCCATGTATCACATTTGAGGAAGTGACTACACGAGACCGCGGAGGTGGTAGAGCTGAACTTGCTTAGAGAGGTGGAGATAGAGCGTGATGCGACGATTCGACGAGCTCCTACATGCATTCTAGGGTCAGAGGTTAAGAAGCTGAGAAATCGAGAGGTCAGACTAGTCAAGGTGCAATGGGGAGATGATGAGAACAACGCTACTTGGGAGACAGAAGAGAAGATGTGTTCACGATACCCTTTCCTTTTTGAGGGTATGTCCTTTAATTTCTCCTTTATCGCTTATCTTGTACTTATCCTACCTTTAGAGTATCCTCTCGCTAGTATCTTTGACCTTTAGTTAGGATAATCCTATGGTTGAAACATGTGTTTGAGACAAGTTATGTATGATGGATGCAAAGTGGATGCAGGTGTTTGCTAGTGGTTGCTCGTGGATGCATATACACACACTATTAGGCACTAGATCGGCTAAGTCACTTCATACTGCATATTACATATAAATGGATGTATTTAGTAAAATGGAAGTATGACGATTGTATTATCATATGGATGCTGCATTCAAATGATGATTGTGCACGCATATAGAGATAATATGTAGCATTAGGGAACTTTTGCATACATAATGGACGCATGACACTATCATGATTTGCATTAAGGAGGTCAACTGAATTAGTGGACCGCCTGATTTTGCATTAGATATGGACATATACACACACTGTGCATTTAAACATGAAAGCATTAGAGGTCTATAAGGACAATGGATGCCTGTATTTGATGGTTGAGTAGATGGATGATTGGATGTAAAGATATACTCTTCTTAACTTTAAGATTTCGGGGTCGAAATCCTTTAAGGAGGGGAGAATGTAACACCCCGTAATTCTATTAATATTAATATTCACAAACTAAAGAATAACTAATCTCAGACATGAGAATTGTGGGAAATGGGTTGTGCCATTGTGTTCGTCTCGGAATTCTGGTTGAAATAGAGTCCGAGTTTGCGTGAATTGGACTTCGTATGAAGAAGTTATGGCCATCGAAAGTTTCAGAAAATTCAAAACAGATTTCAGAAATTTAAAATTCAACATTCGAAGTCAAACAGGCTAGGCGGGAAATTTCCCGCCCAGCACCCCAGGTCGACTGGGGAGTCGACACCCCCCCAGGTCGACTGGGCAGTTGACCTGGGTGTCGACCTGTCCAGTCGGCTAGGGTTTGACTGAGCCCAATCTTCAGCTGCTGATGTGTCTTTAGGGCTGAGTTGGCAAATTAAACGGTTCAGGTTAGTTCTGAGTTGATCTGACGGCCTAAATAAATCCTAAACTCTATAAATACCTAGGTAGTCTCTCACTCTAATTCACATGAAAAATAGAATAGCCACCGTCATACCGCCGCCATGGAACTTAGTCTAGCCGCCGCCAACTAAGAAGGAAGAAAGCTAATCAAAATTCTACTCAACTCTAAAGCAAATCAAGACTCTCTTTCTCTTCTAATGGTGAGTATGATGATCTTAACAAGATCATTATTGAACTAATTAGATTAAGTTATGAATGGATTATAAGTGAATGATGTGAATTGTCATGTATGTTGTTGAAAACCTTATGCTATCATGTTTGTTGTAAATCCTATGTTATGTGATGATGATATCTTATATGTTGTAAATCATGCTATGATGATATTGTACAGGTTGTAATTTTCTATGCTAAATTGTGATAAATCATACATGTTATAAAGTCATGATGTTATTATCTATGCTAATTAGTTCATGTTAATCAAGTCATAATGTTGATATTTTTTGGGCTATGTTGATGACAAATCATGTTTGCAAGTTTAGATTGATTAGTAAAGATTATGAACATATGCCATGACATCTATTTAGATCTAGAATTATGACACCTAGAATTATGCTATGACATATGTGAATTCTATGTATTAGATGTTAGTTCACAACATCACTATGTTGCATAAAACCCCATATGCAAGTTTATACATGAACTTGGGTTATGATCATATCATGTAAATTGTGACATTTAACCAAACAAGTTGACACCTTTAGATCCATAACATGTGTAGTTTTATACAAGTTTCACACCTATTATGATTAGATCTATTTTATTTGTCTATATGTTGTGATAATTTATCTTTGTGCTATGAGTTAGACTATTCGAGTCTAATGTATATTTTGCGTCGAATAAGCGAACGTATAACGAGGGGTAGGGGTAATATTAAGGATTTAATATTAAGAAGTTGGGGTGCAATTGATATGATTTTGCATGCCATGAATGGATGGCCATAATTGAGTCAATTATGGACATCATTAAAAGTGGACTTAATTAATAATTTTAATAGGGAATTATTAAAACTGGGGTAAAAGATTATAAGTGTTAATCAATGCTTAGGACACGAGGTTGGACTCGTTTGTGACGTAAACCTGCCCGGACCCGCCCGACAAATCCAGTGGTCACAAATGTTAGCCCAATGTGAGAGGTCCTAGGCCCAAATTAAAGCATAACAGTTGTAAAGACACGAGGTTAGACTCTTTTATGGTGTAAGACTGCCCGGACCCGCCCGGCAAATCCAGCTGCCATAAATGCCAGTCTAATGTGAGTGGTCTTTATGAGGTTATGGCCTGAATGAATTAAGAAATACTTAACCAGATAAACATGTAAGGTGGGACATAGGGGTTAAATAGGTGCCTTGGGTGGCATGAGGAATCTATTGGGTGCCCTTAGTGGCATGTGAAATACGATTAGTAAGACTTAACCAAACACACATGTAAATGAACATGACTAAGAGGGTTAAGTGGGATATACTAGTGGACAAGCTTAGGTGGGTAGCTTATGGGGGCCCATTTCAACCAGTATCCCAAACGTATCTTTGTGGGCTCGACCCAAGTCGAGGACGGGACACGCATGCTGGGCTTGACTATAAGAGGCCAAAACGGGGTAGCGGTGGCAACGCAAGTCCAACGGGTTTCATATGCGTGTGTGGACCCGGGCTGGTAGGTAAGACGTTGCTACATCGTGTAGGTATAAGCCGTGCATTCTCAAGTTGTATCAGGTTGCCACTTTAGGGGAGTGATACACCCTACTGTGGGGCCAGCACGGGTATCTACGAGTAGGGAGCCGATCGCAAGTGGGTAGTAGGGTACACCTAGTGGAGATATGGGCAGGCGGCACCTATGTAGTCAGCTAGGGGTACACGAAGCTATAATTTCTAAGTGAAGCAAGTGGGATCGACCATTAGGGTGACTGGTGCGGTGCAGTGTAGTAATTATTCCTTAGTAATTAGGTGTGCCTTTAACGTTATCTTTATCTGCTTTTCCATACCCAATAGTTCATAGACATTTCCTTGTTTTCCATCTTATGCCTTAGTCTAGTTATTTTGATAATAGTATTGTTAGAATTATCATACTCGCCAGACTTTATGTCTGACCCCCTCTATTTCTATCCTTTTTCCCCCTCCAGGTCCTCAGGGTGGACCCAGCTCTAGTGGAGTTTGATTCGATTGCTTTATCTCTTTGGGAAAGCTTGGACCGCTGAAGTAAAGTCCAGCTTGTTATCTTCTTTAATGGCTATTTATGTAATGGGGTTATGTATTTTGTTTTAGCAAGATGGATATTGTACTTGACTCTGATTTATGGTTTTTATGATGTAACAAACATGTTTAATTTCCGCTGCAATAAAAATGAAGTTTTAGATTTCCAAGTACTACTTATTATCTGTCTTGTTGTAATTTTTTTGTTCTATATTCACTTAAAACCTCCATGGAAGTTAATGCATTCCCTTTGTGAGTGACATTACTGAACGTGGGGTGTTATAGTACATCTCGCGTAGGTGGGTAATATTAGTACATATAGGCCCACAAAACTTAACCGTTTATTAAAAATGCTTGAATCGATGGGAGGGTTAAGTACATATCAGGTTGGTGGGCAATATTAGTAAATATAGACCCACAAACTTAACTAATAAGAAATCCTAGTAACGGGGACCCATTTCAGCAGTAACCCATATGGATGTATCATGGTACCCTGAAATAGGCAGGGTGGGGCATGATTACTGGGCTGATTATAAGCGATCAAAGCAGCGACAGGGGGTACGTAGTGTAGGTTCTGACAGTTTACGGGTGTGCATGTACTCCAGAGTGGGAAAAAGCAGGCACTGGGTACCAGTAGTTATACATTGTGCATCTTGAATCGTGTCGGGTTGCTATCATAAGGATTGATACACCTTATGGTGGGACCAGAACAAGGTATCTACACGCAAGAGAGGGCCGATTGACTCAAACAAATGGAACATGAATACAAGTAGGGAGCCGACCGATAGGGTAGTAAGGGTACATCTAACATGTTCATGGCAATTAGGCTGATTGAGGTGGAATCCTCACGATAGATGTACAACTGAAGGCTACCACAATTACGGGGGTTGGGATCACGATTATCATTTTATACAGATTACCAATTGGGACACTAGTTAGGTGGTGCAGAGATAAATATAGAAATCAGATTAGCATAGTAGTAGCGAAGCAGAGAAAAAGTAGAAGCACATTCAGTTCACCTTGCACTTATCTTGTCTTTAGTTACCTTTTTTTTATGGTATTGTCCTATTTTCGGTTTATTCATGTCATGATCCTTTATCTTGTTTGCATGATGAAAGATTACTGGACTTACCAGACTTATGTCTGACCTAGTTTTTTTTCGTCTCTTTTCTTACGTTCCCCCCTCCCCCCCAAGGTTCTCAGCGAGGAAACACTTCTGTTTAGCTTGGATTACTTGTTGCTTCAAGGTCATCATGTATCGCTTTGGATTCAGTCTCATTTCAGCTATATCTTGCTTTACTCTATTGGGGAATAAATCGATGTTATTTTTATGCTTCTTTTATACTTGGAAGTTGTAAGGACCCGTTACTTCCCCGTGAAGGAAAGAGATGATACTTTGAGAACAACACACAATAGAACGCAGACGAAAGAACATTTCATTGTTATTACAACAATTCCATCAGATACAAGAATATACAGAGTATAATTGAATAAATTACATTCGATAAATATCAGAGATTGCAATAAATTACATAGCAGTGGAAAAGTAATATAACACACAACTGAAAGTAATACACGGATACAGAGCTTTTCGAGCATCGTTCCAGTTGTAAATCAGGATCCTATGAATATAAATCTGCAAAACCAAAACTACTAGTTGCCCGTGTGGAAAATAGGGGCACCCAGAGTTTAGGTTAAAACAATAAACTCCAGGTCAGTCATGTGACTGGTGTGAGAACTAAAACAGTTATTTAAAACTTTACTTTAAAAGAGAGTAATTCAAGGTACCACGCCGTATAACACGGAACGGGTTTCCTCCCAAGAATACCAGTGCATATAGACAAACAACACAATGCTTTTTCAAAAAATGAAGCTATTATAAGACCCAGGTCCCATCACACAATGCAACGCAAGCCGGAGGAGAGGGTTCTACCTTATAACAGCCAAACATGCTTGGTACGTTTAAAAACAAATCATTTGATACTATAATAAGTGTATAGTGTCAAAACAATTTCAATCATAAATATCAATCATAGACGGCATAGCATCTCATGCTACTATGTCGCCATACTAGGTTCTACGAATAAAACCGAAATATCTCATATTGGAAATTGGATTTCCGTCATGAGTCGAGGAAAGGGGCAAGCTCCTCTCCGCTTCGAGACACTCTAGCAAATGCCTCAGGACTACACACTCTGAGTAACCCTTGGATCTTCAGGGCCGGTCCTCTCTTACGTTTGAGGATTAATTATTCCTGAACACACGTTTCCCGGTCCTTACAGACCTAAAATCGAGGCGCCTCTCATCCAACAACCACATAGGTGAAAAGTATATAAATGTCAGGGCTGGTAGGTCACTGACACCACCATAGCTAGAAAGAAACGTCGTGCTCTCCCCACAGTCACTATCCCGTTTTTGACTCATACCGAGGTGTGAGGATCGCGAATTCACGTTATATACAAAGCTGCCACGTAGGCCGTGCTTTGATCATCTACCACAAGACTTTGCTTTTCAACAGAAGCCTTGATCAATTGCCACTTAGGCGTGCCACACAGGCAATTCATGTCATGCAATTGATATATATCGATATATAACCTCTAAGCTCGTACGTCTCAGAGAAGGGCGTTACGCAAGAGAATAAATTCTCCGCCGCCAAACAGATATATATCTAACAGAAATCAATCAACACAGAATAAAATCCAATGTCAGACACACAATCCATTTACAAGTTCGTTCTTGGTCTGAATGAAACCGGAGGCACTTTCCTCGCATATCCATCGATCTCCAAGTACGTCTGGACGACCACCAACTGATTACCTCATCTTGGGTGTACAGCCCAATCAAGATCATCAGTAATCACCCAAACGATGTGAAGACTTCCTGTAACCCCCCGTATTTTTTGTGAACATAAGAATTACAAATCTAAGTGTAATTAAAATATAAAATAAGAATCAGGGAAAGTGGGTTGCGCCATTGCGTTCGTCTCGAAATTATGCTTGAAAACGAGTCCGAGTTTGCGAGAATCGGAGTCCGTATGACCAAGTTATGGCCCTCCAAATTTCCAGAGTTCAAAACAGCTCGAATTCAAATTCAAATTTCGAATTCAAAACCCAGAACAGACTGGGCGGGAAATTTCCCGCCCAGTACCCAGGTCGACTGGGGAGTCGACCCCCTCCCCCCCCCCCCCACCCCGACCAGGTCGACTGGGCAGTCGACCTGGGGGTCGACCTGGTCCCCGAACCTAGTTTTAGGCCTGGGTGCATTCTTATGTATCTGGTCTCGTTTTCTGCCTAGATTCGTCTGCCTAAACCTATTTAAACAACCCCAAACCTAGCCTTCTCTACATATAATTCTATTCTGCTTCTACTCTGCCTCTGTTCTAAATAAAAATAAAAATGGCGTCGCTACTCTGCTGGAATCAAAACTAGAAGCTAATCAACATCAACCTAAGCAACTCAATTCAAGCTTGAAACTTCAACAACGGTTAAAGAAGATCAACTAACGTCGCTACAACTATCTTTCTTTTAGAATCCAATCAAGGCAAGTGCAGTTATTTTCTGATATAAACTTTAATCATAATTGTGACATGATTGTAAATCTGAATTTGAGATTGTGTATGTTCTGTTCTGATCTATTTTATTCTGTATCTCTTCTTCTTTCTGTTCTATAGCCAGGCTACTACGAGCCTGCGCCAATCTCCTAAGAGATTAACGCACGAACGCTAAAATGTTTGGGACAAATAATGAATGTGGCATAATTGGACATGGCTAATCTGTGACTGATTTAAGAAAAAGGACATAGGTTGTAAACTAGATTTAGATCTATGCATATTCTGTGAATTGGAAGAAGAGGAACCATGGTATGTTAACATTTGACTTGAGACATTGGATATAACGCATATTTTGAATTAAGATCTGTTATAACTAGATTGTTGGGCATGTTGTTTATATAACAATTCATGATTTGAAAGAGAATATGACTTAGGTGTGAAGATCTATATTAAGATTTGATAACTATCAAATGTGAATAACACCTAAGTAGGAGATTTTTGAATATATGACATGCATTGAAATCGATGGCTATATTTGGTATAATTTATATGTGAATCTTTTGTACTAGGCAAGTTGAACTAAATTAGGACATGTAAATTATTACCATAATCTGTGACATGTAAAATCAATGCAAACGTGGGGTATATGATCATAGTGTGAATCATGACAACTATTTAGGCATGCAAACTTAGGACAAATTTATAATTAGGCAAGATATGTTTGTGAAACTTTAAGGAATGATTAAATCTGTTATATTTGCCTAATTTGCTAGTTCTGCTATATTTGCCTAATCTGCTAGTTCTGTTATATTGCCTAATCTGCTAGTTCTGTTATATTGCTTAATCTGCTAGTTCTGCTCTACTGCCTAGTCTGCTAGATCTGTTCATCTGCCAAATCTGTCATCTGCTAAGTCTGCTGAAAATGCCAAATCTGTTATATGCTAAATCTGCTAAATTACTTAATCTGCTGAATCCGTTAAGTCGCCTAATCTGCGAAAATCTGTTATCTTCTAGGTTGATATATTCAGTCTGTTATTGACATAATCTGAATTAGCTATGAATAATTGACATGTATATTAGGCGTGGGCATAAATGGTAAATTATTAATTAATTGGCCGCAAAGATAAACATGGCTAACTCGAGGTTAGAATGAGTTTGCGGCGTAATCCTGCCCGGAATCGCCCGGCACATCTAGTGGCCGCAAACAATAGGTTCTAATGTGAGAAGTTAGTCATATTATGCTTATACACGAGGTTAGGTCTGGCTTGTGGCAGAAGTCTGCCCGGAACCGCCCGGCCCATCCAGCGGCCACAAGCTAGCAACCTAATGTGAGAGGTCTGTGCATTAATAATTAATTAATGCAAATCTGAGATAAAAATGATGTCCAAAACGTGTTGGGTGGATAGGGTTAAACCAACTGGACTAATATATATAATAAACCCGTTCATGATTCTGTAGGCCCAATACAAAGTTAGACAAATCTATTAAATCTGTACATCTGATCCGTTAGTCTGAAAACTTGTTGATTTGATTTTCTGATCTGTGAACTAGTAAATATGATCTCTGTATGTCTGAACTTGTAAACAAGTTAATCTGAAATCTGTTAGTCTGGGGACACAAGGTTAGGAGGGAATTTACTTGTGTCATCTGTTGTTTGGGACCCATATTAGTCAGTAACCCTTTCTGGTATCAAAACTTTGACCCAACAGTAGGTAGGGTCCGGGCACGCTTACTGGACTAATTAAAAGCGGTTCATTCTGATAATGGGGAGGGGTGTTGATGGTGTGTTCTAACCGGGTCATGTGCGTGCATGGATCCCGGTCTGACTCTGAGGATGTAAGACGCTGTGACATTTGTAAATAGGTCTGTGCCAATTGGTTGTCACTTTAGGGAGTGATACACCCTACTGTGGGGCCGACACAGGGTATTTATGTATTAGGGAGCCGATCGCTTGGGGTAGGGTTTTAGGGTACACTTAGCTCTGTCTGTTTCTGTTGGTACCGTCTGTTTCTGTTGGGTGGTAACACCTGTCTGTTTCTGCATGGTACCATCTGTTGGGGTGGTAAAGGCCCATTACTAGTGTACACCTGATTCTACATTCTGTTTCCGTAGGGATTAATCTGTTTCTGCTTCTGTCTGTTTCTGTTCGGGTGGTAAAGGCCCATTACTAGCACTCTCTTCTGTGGAAACTATTCTGTACCCGTTTCTATTTCAGTTTAGACATTAGGGTGACACCTAATACTGTTATACTAGTATCAATGCAGAGAAGTGTAAAGAAATAGCTTATGTCATTCTGTTCTTCTGTAATATCCGCTACACCTGTTACTGTTATCTCTCATCCAGTTTTATTTTCATGTCATGTTATTATTATCTGTTCATAACTGAAAATCACTGGACTTTCCAGACTTTTTGTCTGGCCCTTATTGTTTTGCCTCCTTTCTTCCGTCCCCCCCCCCCCTCCCCTAGGTTTTGTAGAAGGGAGTACTCTAGTTCGATCCAGATTTCTTCCGCTTGAAGTGCTTAAAGTATGGCTTGTCTTCTTCTGTGGGGATTATGATTTTAAACTATGCATTCTAAAGGCTTTTGTACAAGAATGATATTTTGTACTTGAATTCTGATATTGTGATTTGAAAGGATGTAACCAAGCTTATTTCGGTTTCTGTTGTAATAAAGTTATAAATTTTTCAAGTACTGTTTTATCTGTCTTGTAAGTTTCTGTTCTGTTTACTAAAAGGCTCCACCAAAGTTAAGGCATTCCCTTTGTGAGTGACCTTAACGGAGGTGGGGTGTTACACTTCCGGTCTTCGACCACCGTCATCATCTTCGACTTATCGTCGAATCGGTTATTCAGAATCCGGCCTTTCTGAATAACCCGCGTATGTAGGAAACAAATGTCACACAAACACAACATACGCCTCATTCCAATTTAGCAGCCAATAACCGTAAATCAACAAGAGAACAATTTCCCAAATATTAACCCCAAAGGCCGAAACCAACATCAGATCAATACCCAGGAAACCATTCTTCTTAGCTAACCTACAACTAGTTTCTAAATTTCATATTCTCAGGGAAAGGTTCCCATTAATTTTATCAAAGATAAATTCTTTAAATTTGTTCTTTAATCTTCCTTTGGATGTCATTTCAAACCAAATTATGGTTTTCCAAACTAGTCGGGATTAGCGAACCACACCGAAGTAATTATTTATTTTATTTCCCAATCCCAACCTATTCATCCCATGAAGCAAAACCGGTAATAATCCATATCTAACACCACGGTGTTATCGGTAAAATTAATTACCATTTCACGTTCAAATCTAATTAAAGATTTGACAATCGTTTTGGAGCAAAACTGGTGATACTCCATTCTCGCTCACTTTCTAAATTTGATAATTTAAATTATCAATTCACATTTCAATCTAATTGCGGATTCATTAAAACTCCTTTTACTGGGTTAAAGAACTAATGTCATTTAAAACACAGTTCACGATAAACCCAAATCACATTCTATTTATTATCGGGTTAAAGAACAAGAGTTATTTAAAAAACCCTTCACGATAAACCCACAAATCAATTCTATTTAAAACCCATTTCAAATCCAATTTATTTATTTAAAAATAAATGGGTTTTAATTTAGTTCAAATCTAGTTCATTTCGTTAAAAATCTATTTTTATCTTTTAAAATATGGAGTTTTTCATCCCAATTTTTCCCAAATCATTTCTTATGATTTTACACAAATTATTACTATTTTTAATAATTTTATCAAGGCCCGTACAGTCGATTTCCATCAACGGCCATCGAACTGCACTTACATCGACCTTTTCCAAATTTGATTTGGACGTATCTCCAAATCAACTGTTAGATTTCTAATTTCTAATATTCGTTAGAAAGCTCTTTTTGATACGAACCCAACGGTTCTGGATTTAGGAGAATCCGACGGTCGGATCTCCCGTAATGTTCGTTCGAAATCAATGGTCGAAATTCACGAACTGCCGCGGCGCGGCGCGTTCTATTCAGGCCATTATATTATATATATAATATATATTTCGTCAATTTCTATTTAAAACAAATTTTATAAATAGTTTTAAATTCGTTTCAAAAACATTTCAACTTCCATTTCCAATTCAAATCAAAATTTAACTTTTCCTTATAAATTCGTTTTAAATTCATTTCAATTTAATTCAAATTTCGATTTAATTTGAATTCATTTCAAATCGATTTTTATTCTATTTCAATTCATATTCAATTCAGTTCGAATTCGTTTTATATTCAATTCAATTTGAATTCATTTTGTATTCAGTTCAATTCGAATTCGTTATATATTCAATTCAATTCGAATTTCTTTTTCTATTCAATTCAATTCTAAAAACGAATATAATCGATATAAATATCGTTCACGTCAAAATAGCGCATCTCTAATCAACACGGCTTTATATATTTCAATAATTCCGTTATTCTATTCAACAAATGAATATTTATCCTATTCAATACATGAATCTATATTTTGTCAACACATGACTAATCTCAACGAATGAGTACTGTCCACGTGTGACTATTTTTGTTATTTAATATATTTTATAAAAATTATGGTATCTATCGTTTGATTTCAAATCAGACTCCAACCGTAAATTAGTAAGAGAACGATTCCCTAAATATTAACCCCGAAGGCCGAAACCAACATCAGATCAATATCCAGGAGACCACTCATCTTAACTATTTTCAAGTTAGTTTCTAATTTTATATATGATAAAGATGTAAATTTTATTGTTAAAATATTTTGGTTAACACATGACTAATCTCAACGGATGAGTATGGTCGACACATGAACCTTTATTTTATAATGATAAAGATGTAAATTTTATTGTTAAAATATTTCGTTCAACACATGACTAATCTCAACGGATGAGTAAGGTCAACACATGAACCTTTATTTTGTAATATTCTTTATTTTCTAAATTGGAATGAGGCCCAATCAATTACCATATAAAGTTAATTATATGGATTCCATACAACATATGTATATAATAGCAACGATAAATAATCAACCATCATCCAAAGTGCACTACACTGTATAAGCATCAGATATAGATATCTAACGCTTGTAACAGCCTGTCGATCCATCGATCGACATACAACTAATTATTGGTATTAGTGTATGTCGTATTTTATCCCAATACCCGTGTGGGGTTTCAAACAATCAAACACAGATTTTATTTGTGCAGTTGGGTGATGTGTAAAATTTATCATCCCAATCAATGTCCTTCAAATAGGTGTACATAAACAAACCGTCCGGTTTGTAAATGAATATTTATTTATTCACGTTCACGTTAAAAATTATATTTTTTAACGACCAAATTATTTTATTCAACCTATGAATATTCTATTCGGTTCATTTATTAAATAAAATGATATCTTTATTTTTCTAGCTTATTTTAGAAAATTTCGGCGGCATAACGGCACGATACTAGAAACGGGACAAGGCCTAGCCTTATCCCCGGTCTAATAATAGCCCACGCCATACACATATCAATCAAATCCATTCCATTTCACCAAACAATCAAATTCAAATCAAATAATCTAACCAACTACACAACCAAACAAATAAGTCCATGGTCTGTGGACGATGGTGTCGGGTGCTACCAAACACCATCTGCAACCTAGTATATATTTATATAACTAGAAAAGAAAAGATAAAGTGAGAAGTTCTCACAGAGGGTTCCACTCCGCCGTGCTTTGCTTTTGAACTGCTGAACCGTCTGGATCTGTCTGCAATTCCAATGCAGTTCTTTTCACGCTGTTCAAATAAAAATTATATTTTTATTACTTCATTTCGATAAATAAAAATTATATTTTTATTTCTACTTCGTATTTATTTACAAAGCTTCTTTCTATATAAAAATTATATTTTTATATGTCTACTTCTTATATAAAGATTGAATTTTTATTATCATAACTATATAAAAATTATATTTTTATATTTCTACTTTGATAAAAACCATATTTTTAATATCTCTACCTTATAAAAATCATATTTTTATTACTTCTACTTTGTAAAAATTATATTTTCATCCTTACTATAATATAAAAATTATAGTTTTATCCTTTCTATATTATAAAAATTATATTTTTATAATTCCTATAATATAAAAATCACATTTTTTTACTTGTAATCTCTCCATATATAAAAATCTAATCTTTATACAAGTGAAAATCTAATCTTTTATATACAATTACATATATATAATTTCAGTTTTTAACATAAACAAAATCAGTTTTTATTCTAAGAAAAATTTAGTTTTCATCATAAGAAAAATAATAAAAGAAAAGAAAAAGAAAAGAAAAAAACTTACAGAATTTTTAATTAAAGAGGGGGGGTCCCACGGCGGTTGTTTGCTTCGGAGGAGGGGCTTCAGCTGGCTGGTGGTCGGGGTCGACGGCAGGGCGCTGCAGCGAAGTGGAAAGGGGGGAAGCAGGTTCGGATTGGGGCGTCGCGGGTTTTCGAGAGGAGGGAGAAGGTTGTGTCGAGGTTAGGGGGTTTCTCCGACGAGGCGGTGGGCGGCGCCGCCTTGGAGGGGGGCGCGATGGCAGTTCCTCCGCCTCCGTCCTTCCTCTAATATTTTTTATTTATTTATTCTGTTTTGAAAAGTAAACGGGGCTGAGAGAGGTATAGAAGGTATATAATAATTTATATATTATTTTAATTTAATTTTCTTCTATAAAGCAACTTTTATTTTCGAATTCGAAATCAAACCCACCGCCTGTCGTCCCTCGCTAATTACCCCCATTCCGAATACAGTGGGATATGTCACGTAGGCTGATTTGATCGTTTCGATCAGTTTTCGTCAAATTTACACTTAAATCATTATATTGAATTTCGAACGTACATTTCAATTTACCGGGGTCACATACTAACTCGAAAAATTCCAGAAAAATATTTTCTAGCTTCTTATTAACGATACGGTCCTAACAAAACTAGTTTCGTTGAATTCTGAGACTGTTAGAAAAATGGCCATTTTCCAGTCGATTAAAATCAACTAAAACTGGTCAAACGCGTTTTCCTTTGCCACGCTCACATATTGATTCGAAAAATTATGAAAATTGAAAACTAGCAATAACTTGACATCACGGATCCAACAAAAGTGGTTTTGTCGAAATCCGAGGTCGTTTGCAAAATGGCTATTTTTAAGGGCCGAAATTCCATAGCGACTATTCTGAAATTTCAACTGGACCTATCTTTTTATCCCCGCTATGAAATTTCAATTTTTCGGATTCATTGGAAAGATATTCTCAATTAGATTCCGTTATTTTTGGTTTCACTAAAATCCGGTTTGTTTTGCACCCGATATGTTCAATTGAAATTTGAAATCGAATTATCGAACTACCGCGCCATTTTCAATTCCTTTTATAATTATAAATAAATATTTATATTCTATCGACGATGTATATAAATATATACGTTCTATTTATATTCAAAATAAATTTCTCGTCAATATTATTTAAAATAATTCATTTTAAATATTCAAAATTCGCTAAAATTGCCAACATAAAAATTTTAAACTGGCTCGCATTTCCGGGTTGTTACAATCTCCCCCACTTAAAACTTTTCGTCCCCGAAAAGGAACGAAGCTGAAAGTTGTTTAACTAATCAACTCAAACTCCAGTATTTTCTTTACGGCTTAAGTTCTTCAACTTTTTAGTTTCTAAGAACTTTTCAAAATTTTCAAAAATTTGGCTAACATCCTAAATTTTCGAAAAATTTCGCCATAACCTCCCCTGCACCGGGAGCACCGGGAAAATCCCGAAATTGCCATATAGGCCCTCTGATCTTAAAAAGAAAAAGAAAAAGAAAAAGCCAAGCGGCTAGCCAATCGGCTCATAAAATCATCATCACCCAAACAAAACAGTAAATTATAGCAAATATGTACCTATTTGTCGGGCAAACAAATTTTATTCTTCTGCTCTAGCCTCCTTGCTATGACCTGTTCAATGTAAGTACATGTATATGCATGCAAATGCAACCAATTTTCAATACAATTCAATATTCAGTTCAATTAGGCTAAATGTTTCAAAATTTCAAACAAATAGACAAACAACACAACCATCAATCAATTAGTGGATTAACATTTCAAATTCGTAAATTTTGATACATATACAGAAAATCATGTTTTGATGCAAAATCACAACAATATATTTATATAGTTTTGGTTCTCACACCAGCCTTATGGAAATATATAGAAATCACACCTTTGAAACACGAAAATAAATACTGGTGATGGCGCGCCATCATCAGAATCATGTCCGGGCGACTAGAGTGTGATTCTATATCTATCCAGTATATTAAAACTTCGAATATACGTTCATGACGCGTATATGAAAATTTTTATATATTGGATTGTCCAAATTCAAAATAAATAAATATTCAAATACGTATAAAATGGTTTAAATTTTCAAAACAATATTGTTTTCCTTTGAAAAATATACTCTTCACACTCGTTCTAGGATACTACTGATCCTATCTCTAACGAGTAATTCTAATTGGATATTACTAATCCAATATCTGATGAATTCTTTCGTATGGTTCTAATGTGTCTTGTTCTCGAGCTCTGTAAACCAAAGCTCTGATACCAACTGTAAGGACCCGTTACTTCCCCGTGAAGGAAAGAGCGAATACTTTGAGAACAACACACAATAGAATGCAAACGGAAGAACATTTCATTGTTATTACAACAATTCCATCAGATACAAGAATATACAGAGTATAAATGAATAAATTACATTCAACAAATATCAGAGATTACAATAAATTACATAGCAGCGGAAAAATATACAAAACACAACTAGAAGTGATACACGGATACAGAGCTTTCCGAGCATCGTTCCAGCTGTTAATCAGGACCCTATGAATATAAATCTGCAAAACCAAAACTACTAGCTGCCCGTGCGGAAAATAGGGGCACCCAGAGTTTAGGTTAAAACAATAAACTCCAGGTCAGTCATGTGACTGGTGTGAGAACTAAAATAGTTATTTAAAACTTTACTTTAAAAGAGAGTAACTCAAGGGACCACGCCGTATAACACGGAACGGGTTTCCTCCCAAGAATACCAGTGCATATAGATAAACAACGCAATGCTTTTTCAAAAAATGAAGCTATTATAAGACCCAGGTCCCATCACACAATGCAACGCAAGCCGGAGGATAGGGTTTTACCTTATAACAGCCAAACATGCTTGGTACATTTAAAAATAAATCATTTGATACTATAATAAGTGTATAGTGTCAAAACAATTTCAATCATAAATATCAATCATAGACGGCATAGCATCCCATGCTACTATGTCGCCATACTAGGTTCTAAAAATAAAACCGAAATATCTTGTATTGGAAATTGGATTTCCGTCATGAGTCGAGGCAAGGGGCAAGCTCCTCTCCGCTTCGAGACACTCTAGCAAATGCCTCAGGACTACACACTCTGGGTAACCCTTGGATCTTCAGGGTCGGTCCTCTCTTACGTTTGAGGATTAATTATTCCTGAACACACGTTTCCCGGTCCTTACAGACCTAAAATCGAGGCGCCTCTCATCCAACAACCACATAGATGAAAAGTATATAAATGTCAGGTCTGGTAGGTCACTGACACCACCATTGCTAAAAAGAAATGTCATGCTCTCCCCGCAGTCACTATCCCGTTTTTGACTCATACCGAGGTGTGAGGCTCGTGAATTCATGTTATATACAAAGCTGCCACGTAGGCCGTGCTTTGATCATCAACCACAAGACTTTGCTTTTCAACAGAAGCCTTGATCAATTGCCACTTAGGCGTGCCACACAGGCAATTCATGCAATGCGATTGATATCTATCGATATATAACCTCTAAGCTCGTACGTCTCAGAGAAGGGCGTTAGGCAAAAGAATAAATTCTCCGCTGCCAAACAGATATATATCTAACAGAAATCAATCAACATAGAATAAAATCCAATATCAGACACACAATCCATTTACAAGTTCGTTCTCGGTCTGAACGAAACCGGAGGCACTTTCCTCGCATATCCATCGATCTCCAAGTACGTCTGGACGACCACCAACTGATTCCCTCATCTTGGGTGTACAGCCCAATCAAAATCATTAGTAATCACCCAAACGATGTGAAGACTTCCGGTCTTCGACCACCGTCTTCGACTTATCATCGAATCGGTTATTCAGAATGGGTATAACCCGGCCTTTCTGAATAACTCGCTTATATAGTAAACAAATGTCACACAAACACAACATACGCCTCATTCCAATTTAGCAGCCACTAACCGTAAATCAACAAGAGAACAATTTCCCAAATATTAACCCCGAAGGCCGAAACCAACATCAGATCAATACCCAGGAAACCATTCTTCTTAGCTAACCTACAGCTAGTTTCTAAATTTCATATTCTCAGGGAAAGGTTCCCCTTAATTTTATCAAAGATAAATTCTTTAAATTTATTCTTTAATCTTCCTTTGGATGTCATTTCTAACCAAAATATGGTTTTCCAAACTAGTCGGGATTAGCGAACCACACCGAAGTAATTATTTATTTTATTTCCCAATCCCAACCTATTCATCCCATGAAGCAAAACTGGTAATACTCCATATCTAACACCACGGTGTTATCGGTAAAATTAATTACCATTTCACGTTCAAATCTAATTAAAGATTTGACAATAGTTTTGGAGCAAAACTGGTGATACTCCATTCTCGCTCACTTTCTAAATTTGATAATTTAAATTATCAATTCACATTTCAATCTAATTGCGGATTCATTAAAACTCCTTTTACTGGGTTAAAGAACTAATGTCATTTAAAACACAGTTCACGATAAACCCAAATCACATTCTATTTATTATCGGGTTAAAGAACAAGTGTTATTTAAAACACACTTCACGATAAACCCATTCTATTTAAAACCCATTTCCAATCCAATTATTTATTTAAAAATAAATGGGTTTTAATTTTAGTTCAAAACTAGTTCATTTCGATAAAAATCTATTTTTATCTTTTCAAATATGGAGTTTTTCATCCCAATTTTTTCCAAATCATTTCTTATGATTCTTCACAAATTATTACTATTTTTAATAATTTTATCAAGGCCCGTACAGTCGATTTCCATCAACGGCCATCGAACTGCACTTACATCGACCTTTTCCAAATTTGATTTGGACGTATCTCCAAATCCAACCGTTAGATTTCAAATTTCTCATATTCGTTAGAAAGCTCTTTTCGATATGAACCCAACGGTTCCGGTTTTAGGAGAATCCGACGGTCGGATCTCCCGTAATGTTCGTTCGAAATCAATGGTCGAAATTCACGAACTACCGCGGCGCGTTCTATTCAGGCCATTATATTATATATATAATATATATTTCGTCGATTTCTATTTAAAACAAATTTTATAAATAGTTTTAAATTCGTTACAAAAACATTTCAACTTCCATTTACAATTCAAAACAAAATTTAACTTTTCCTTATAAATTCATTTTAAATTCATTCCAATTTAATTCAAATTTCGATTCAATTTGAATTCATTTCAGATCGATTTTTATTCTATTTCAATTCGTTTTCAATTCAGTTCAAATTCGTTTTATATTCAATTCGAATTCATTTTATATTCAATTCGAATTCATTATATATTCAATTCGAATTTCTTTTTCTATTCAATTCAATTCGAATTTCTTTTTCTATTCAATTCAATTCTAAAAACGAATATAATCGATATAAATATCGTTCACGTCAAAATAGCGCATTTTTAATCAACACGGCTTTATATATTTCAATAATTCCGTTATTCTATTCAACAAATGAATATTTATCCTGTTCAATACATGAATCTATATTTTGTCAACACATGACTAATCTCAACGAATGAGTACTGTCCACGTGTGACTTTTTTGTTATTTGATATATTTTATAAAAATTATGGTATCTATCGTTTGATTTCAAATCAGACTCCAACCGTAAATTAGTAAGAGAACGATTCCCTAAATATTAACCCCGAAGGCTGAAACCAACATCAGATCAATATCCAGGAGACCACTCATCTTAACTATTTTCCAGTTAGTTTCTAATTTTATAAATGATAAAGATGTAAATTTTATTGTTAAAATATTTCGTTCAACACATGACTAATCTCAACGGATGAGTACGATCAACACATGAACCTTTATTTTATAATGATAAAGATGTAAATTTTATTGTTAAAATATTTCGTTCAACACATGACTAATCTCAACGGATGAGTACGGTCAACACATGAACCTTTATTTTGTAATATTCTTTATTTTCTAAATTGGAATGAGGCCCAATCAATTACCATATAAAGTTAATTATATGGATTCCATACAACATATGTATATAATAGCAACGATAAATAATCAACCATCATCTAAAGTGCACTACACTGTATAAGCATCAAATATAGATATCTAAAGCTTATAACAGCTTGTCGATCCATCGATCGACATACAACTAATTATTGGGATTAGTGTATGCCGTATTTTATCCCACTACCCGTGTGGGGTTTCAGACAATCAAATACAGATTTTATTTGTGCAGTTGGGTGATGTGTAAAATTTATCGTCCTAATCAATGTCCTTCAAATAGGTGTACATAAACAAACCGTCCGGTTTGTAAATGAATATTTATTTATTCACGTTCACGTTAAAAATTATATTTTTAACGACCAAATTATTTTATTCAACCTATGAATATTCTATTCGGTTCATTTATTAAATAAAATGATATCTTTATTTTTCTAACTTATTTTAGAAAATTTCGGCGGCATAACGGCACGATACTAGAAACGGGACAAGGCCTAGCCTTATCCCCGGTCTAATAATGGCACACGCCATACACATATCAATCAAATCCATTCCATTTCACCAAACAATTAAATTCAAATCAAATAATCTAACCAACTACACAACCAAACAAACAAGTCCATGGTCTGTGGACGATGGTGTCAGGTGCTACCAAACACCGTCTGCATCCTAGTATATATTTGTATAACTAGAAAAGAAAAGTTAAAGTGAGAATTTCTCACAGATGGTTCCACTCCGCCGTGCTTTGCTTTTGAACTGCTGAACCGTCTGGATCTGTCTGCAATTCCAATGTAGTTCTTTTCACGCTGTTCAAATAAAAATTATATTTTTATTACTTCATTTCGATAAATAAAAATTATATTTTTATTTCAACTTCGTATTTATTTACAATGCTTCTTTCTATATAAAAACTATATTTTTATATGTCTACTTCTTATATAAAGATTGAATTTTTATTATCATAACTATATAAAAATTATATTTTTATATTTCTACTTTGATAAAAACCATATTTTTAATATCTTTACCTTATAAAAATCATATTTTTATTACTTCTACTTTGTAAAAATTATATTTTCATCCTTACTATAATATAAAAATTATAGTTTTATCCTTTCTATATTATAAAAATTATATTTTTATAATTCCTATAATATAAAAATCACATTTTTTTATATGTAATCTCTCCATATATAAAAATTTAATCTTTATACAAGTGAAAATCTAATCTTTTATATACAATTACATATATATAATTTCAGTTTTTAACATAAACAAAATCAGTTTTTATTCTATGAAAAATTTAGTTTTCATCGTAAGAAAAATAATAAAAGAAAAGAAAAAAACTTACAGAATTTTTAATTAAAGAGGGGGGGTCCCACGGCGGTTGTTTGCGTCGGAGGAGGGGCTTCAGCTGGCTGGTGGTCGGGGTCGACGGCAGGGCACTGCAGCGAAGTGGAAAGGGGGAAGCAGGTTCGGATTGGGGCGTCGCGTTTTCCAGGGGAGGGAGAAGGCTGCGTCGAGGTTAGGGGGGTTTCTCCGATGAGGCGGTGGGCGGCGCCGCCTTGAAGGGGGCGCGATGGCGGTTCCTCCGCCTCCGTCCTTCCTCTAATAATTTTATTTATTTATTTATTCTGTTTTGAAAAGTAAACGGGGCTGAGAGAGGTATAGAAGGTATATAATAATTTATATATTATTTTATTTTAATTTTCTTCTATAAAGCAACTTTTATTTTCGAATTCGAAATCAAACCCACCGCCTGTCGTCCCTAGCTAATTACCCCCATTCCGAACACAGTGGGATATGTCACGTAGGCTGATTTGATCGTTTCGATCAGTTTTCGTCAAATTTACACTTAAATCATTATATTGAATTTCGAACGTACATTTCAATTTACCGGGGTCACATACTAACTCGAAAAATTCCAGAAAAATATTTTCTAGCTTCGTATTGACGATACGGTCCTAACAAAACTAGTTTCGTTGAATTCTGAGACCGTTAGAAAATGGCCATTTTCCAGTCGATTAAAATCAACTAAAACTGGTCAAACACGTTTTCCTTTGCCACGCTCACATATTGATTCAAAAAATTACGAAAATTGAAACCTAGCAATAACTTGACATCATGGATCCAACAAAAGTGGTTTTGTCGAAATCCGAGGTCGTTTGCAAAATGGCTATTTTTAAGGGCCGAAATTCCATAGCGACTATTCTAAAATTTCAACTGGACCTATCTTTTTATCCCCGCTATGAAATTTCAATTTTTCGGATTCGTTGGAAAGATATTCTCAATTAGATTCCGTTATTTTTGGTTTCACTAAAATCCGGTTTGTTTTGCACTCGGTATGCTCAATTGAAATTTGAAATCGAATTATCGAACTACCGCGCCATTTTCAATTCCTTTTATAATTATAAATAAATATTTATATTCTATCGACGATGTATATAAATATATACATTCTATTTATATTCAAAATAAATTTCTCGTCGATATTATTTAAAATAATTCATTTTAAATATTCAAAATTCGCTAAAATTGCCAACATAGAATTTTTAAACTAGCTCGCATTTCCGGGTTGTTACAGAAGTTTTTAAATCAAGACAGAAGTTCTATGTATTACTTTTAGTATGATTGATACAACTGTTGTAAAAGCTTGACTGAACCGCATTGTTAATAAAATGACTTTATTTTCCGCTGTTTTATTTGTCTGTCTTGTAATTTATCTGCATCTTTTACCTATAATGCTCCACCGAAGTTAAGGCATTCCCTTTGTGATGACCTTAACGGAGGTGGGGTGTTTCACATCTATAGTTAAAACTTGCTGTTTATCCATTTGTAAAGTATATATCAATACCCACACCAATGTATAAATAATTAACAAGTAAAGAGCGCTTGACTTCTTTCACTAGGTATAATGGTTTGGAAAATTTCGTGATATAGTTAACTATGTTTATATTAAAATATCGATACATGGAACAATGCTACAATGTTATACCTAAACCACTATATTACTTTAATAATAATGGTCATTTGAATTTGTATCAAAACTGTTAGGGTGGTTGTAGTGATCTAAGGAAAAGGCAAGGAAAATACTTAATAAAAAAACAAATTTAGAAGGTTTAGATGATGAGTTTCAACCTATTTGTTGCACTTTGGATCACCAAGCACTTTGGATTCATGGGGTTTTGTGATTTGTACAACAAATTGTTGATATAAAGTTTTGCATCACTTAAATTTATCATATTGACTGTCTCTATAATCTTAGTTACTGGAACCATGTGCACGTGATAGAATAGATATGTAAATCTTGAGGACAATCGAAAAAGAGAGGGAAGTTTGATGACGTCATCAGCATAGAATCAGTGTTAAACATTTTAAGCAATAGTCAAGTGTAAGTGGTTACCAATATTTTTCATTATTTATGCAAATGTGTGGTAATATCTTAATAGAAGTCTATATTTGTAACACCCCACCTCTGCTAGGGTCACTCACAAAGGGAATGCTCTAGTTTTGGAGGGGTATTATCTAGTAAACAGGCACAAAGGTAACACAAGACAGAACATAAATTAAACAGAGTATATAAAGCAGTGGATATAAACTTAACCAAATCTCGTTACGTGGAAAATAAAGTCAAAACCTCTTACATCAAAATACCAAGTCATTATTTCATTACATCAAGTTCTAAAGAAGCAAAGTAGTTAAAACAACATAAGTCCAATATTATTCCCCAAAAAAAGCATGAGTGCAGCCATAGCATAGCTCAAGACCAAATCGTACATGAGCTGTCAGAAAGCAAGCAAAGTCCAAGCTAAGAGCTAGGGTTTCCTCCCTGAGAACCTGGGGGGAAACGAAAGAAAAAGAGGTGGAAGGAAACGGGTCAGTCAAAAAGACTAGTAAGCCCTAGTGACTATCAGCCTAAAAACTAATAAAATTAATTGGACATGAGAAACTAAGATTAAACATAAAGATAATAACTGGGCTGGCATGACAATAAAAGGTAACAAGATAAGGATGGCATCGCATATACAAGGTTTACTGCACTAACTGTACTAGTGTCCAAATCCATGTCAAGTATAAGTCCAGAAATGATCCCTAAACCCAATAACATGAAATGACCCAATACGGGGTCCAACAGTCCATCCTAATCGATCGGCTTTACTCGTCGTGTGTCGGTGTTATACGGCCCAATCGCGGAATGTAGTCACATGTGCTAGGTCCACCCTAGGGTGTATCAGGTCCTAGGGTGTCAACCACTGACACAAATCAAGCACGCACAATGTAGTACTACAGGTGCCCATGCCTACTTTTTCAACTCCGGACTAAGTGCACGACCCTAGTCCGCCTGAACCTAACACTGGCGCACTTTACTCAGCCGTTATTCTTGGTCGCTTACAATCAGCCTAGTAATCGTGGCCCACCCTGCCTAGTCCCCAGGGTATCATGATACTTCTAAGTGGGTTACTGCTGAAAGGGACCACGTGGCTAGGATTTCTAATGGGTTAAGTATTGTCATTAAAAAGGTCATGGCTTAACCCTATCCAAACATGTATCTAGTTGGTTAAGTATATATACAAGCAGTTCAAGACTTAACCCTATCAAATCGACACGTCAGATTGGTTAAGTATATTCAAGGGATCCATGACTTAACCCTACCATATGGCATTAATTCACTTAACGCACCCCAACCTCTCACATTAGACTTGGTTACGGTTACTAGATGTGCCAGGCGGTTCCGGGCAGATTTACACCATAACCTAGTCTAACCTCGGGTTTAAAGTGCTCTATGACCAACTACTCACATTGGGTCCTAATATTTGCAACTACTGGATTTTCCAGGCGGTTCTGGGCAGATTTACGTTGCAAATTCAACCCAACCTCGAGTTGGCCATTTTCAAGTTATCTAATTGTCATGTCCCAAATTCATGTTTTCAAGCTTATTCTCATGTCAAGTTTTCATGTCATATTTTCATGTCATATCATGTCAATTCCATAGCCAATTTTCAAGTTTGCCTAATCTACCCAAAACGTACCCCCAACGTACGTGAATTCGCATTAATACAACGCGTCAAAATAGTGAATAACACAAACAGGATAGTCATAAAATGGCAAAGGTGTTCACAAGTTAAGTATGATGATTATAACATTACAGGCATATGAAATAGGGGTCTCAACATCAACTTGACAAGACATGGTGATAGACATGGTAAAGGATTGACATAAAATAGTACCCCAATAATAGTTTTCAACATCACAGGGCATGGCAAGATAACGATCGTAAAGGGGTTTTAGATTAAACATGAATATATCCAAATCAAGTTCATACTGATATTCCATAAGTCAACATTTAAGATGAATAGATCTGGGGTGTACAAAACTAGATTCAAAATAACAAATTTAAAAGTGATAGTCATAGATCCAAGATATACAAGAGTAGATCCAACTTAGCTATCATGTTTAGGCATAATTTCAGTTTACATCGTGTTCAGGTTAACTTTACAGTTTAAATCTAAGAGTGACAAAGGGCTTACAGATCGTAGTCTAGAGAATGAGAAAGCAAAAAGAGTAAAAGCAGAATCTCTAGCAAATCCCCAAAACAACGTAGCACTAACAAAGTCCTGAATAGCCTCCTTATTCTCTATCTTCCAGTCAGAACTTCAACAGCATATGGTCGGACAAGAATGTGATAGAAAGTCTAGGGTCAGGGGCTGTTTATATAGTGTTTAGAGAGTGAATCTGGACAAGCAACGAGACCAGATACATCTGGCTCAAAAACAGGCTAGGTGACCAGGTCGACACCCAAGTCGACTGCGCAGTCGACCTGGTCCTGGGGGTGTCGACTGCCCAGTCGACTCCCCAGTCGACCTGGGTCTGGGCGGGAAATTTCCTGCCCAGTATGTTCTGCGTTTGAAATTCGAATTTTGAATTCGAATTCGAGCTGTTTTGAACTCTGAATATTTCTGAAACTTTGGGGAGCCATAACTTGGTCATACGGACTCCGATTTTCGGAAACTCGGACTCGATTTCATGAAGAATTCCGAGACGAACGCAATGGCGCAACCCGTTTCCCTTGGTTCTTTTTTTAAAATTTAATTCTGCCAAGATTTATGGTTATAACACGTTATTAAAATACGGGTTGTTACATTCTCCCCTCCTTAACGGATTTTGTCCCCGAAATCTCTAAGTTAGGAAGAACGCATCCTACCATCCACATCCATCTACTCACAACATCATTCACAAGCAACCATTGTCCTTAAAAAGATCTCTAATGTTGTATGAACATATGCAGCATGTGTGTGTATATGTACTTATCTAATGCAAAAGATCAGGCGGTTACTGATTCAGTAAACCTCCTTAATGCAAGATATGTTAGCGTAATGAGTCCAACATGTATGCAAATTCCTAACATAACTTAAAATTTCTACATGAGTGCACAAATATCATCCATATGCAACATCCACGTGATAGCATAACATGTTCATCCACGTACAAGTATAAGCACCCATGCAAATGCAACATGAAAAGGTGTCTGAGCCGATCTAGTGCCTAATGTGTGTCATGCATCCACTAGAAATCACTTGCAAACACTTGCAACCATTTGCAAACATCAACCATAACATGTTTCAAATACATGTTTACATCCAAAGAGGGTTCTAAGGTTCTCATGAAAAACATAGGGAGCATGATACGAAGGGTTTACAAGCTTAAAGGAAAAGAGATCGAGAAAGTACCCTCAAAAAGAAATGGGTAAAGCGCACGTATCTTCTCCTCGGTTTCCCAAGTTGCGTCTTCTTGGGCTTCACTCCACTGTACTTTGACTAGCTTGACTTCGCGATTCCTTAGCTTCTTGATCTCCGTCCCTAAGATACGAATAGGAACTCGCCTCAGCGTTGCTTCTTTATCCACTTCTACGCCTTCGAGGATGCTTGGCTCAACCACCTCAGCTGATTCATGTAGGCACTTTCGGAGATGCGAGACGTGAAAGACATTGTGTACTCCGGCCAGCCTCTCAGGTAACTCTACCTTATAGGCCATCTGCCAAATCCTCTCAGTGATAGGGAACGGTCCTACGAATCTCGGTGCTAGCTTTCCAATTGCTCCAAAACGAACCACATTACGCAAAGGAGAGACTTTTATGAAAACCATATCTCCGACTTCGAACTCTAGGTCTGTCCTCCTCTTGTCCGCATAAGATTTTTGTCTATCTTGGGTCGCTTTCATTCGTCTTCGTATCAACTCCACCTTCTCAGAAGTGTCTCGTATCATGTCGGGCCCAAGTATAAGTTTGTCAGTCGTCTCCCACCAACAAGTTGGTGACTTGCACGTCTTCCATACAGGGCTTCGAACGGTGCCATCCCTATGCTAGCTTGGTAGCTATTATTATAAGCAAACTCCACGAGAGGGAGATGGTCTTCCCAAGTACCACCAAAATCAAGAATGCATAGCCTCAAAAGATCCTCTAGTACTCTATTTACCCTTTCGGTCTGTCCATCCGTCTGAGGGTGATAGGCTGTACTTAAATTAAGTTGCGTATCCATTGCTTCTTGCAGACTATTCCAAAATTGGCTAGTGAAAATTGGGTCACGGTTACTGACTATGCTAGAAGGAACCCCGTGCAACCGTACTATCTCTCGAAGTTAAATAGATGCTATCCCTGACGCAGTCCTTTTGCTTTTCACCAGGATAAAGTGGGCACTCTTCGTGAGTCTATCAACAATGACCCATATGCCAGTATTCCCCTTCCTCGACCTAGGCAATCCATCCACGAAATCCATCGAGATACTTTCCCACTTCCATTGCGGGACCTCCAAAGGATGTAATAGCCCACCGGGCTTCTTAGATTCGGCCTTGACTTGTTGGCACACCATGCATTTTGAGACGAATTCTGCCACGTCCTTTTTCATTCCGGCCCAAAAGAAAATGCGTTTCATATCTCTGTACATCTTATCCCCTCCGGGATGTATAGTCATCTTCGAGTGATGCGCCTCTTCGAGAACTTTATTTACTAAGTCTCCCACCAGTGGAACACATAGCCTTCCATTGCGCCTTAGCCATCCTTGGTCATCAATGGCATACCTACCAAGGTGACTTGACGTCTCACCACTGATTAACCTGTCCATGATTTCGACTATCTGTGGGTCTTCTTTCTGCGAAGTCCCTACTTGATCTAGAAGCGTAGGTCTCAGCTCAAGAGATGTTAATGTACCAGTTAATGACTCAACAGCATGCGTAAAATCAAAGGTCGCTGTAAACTCTAGACTTTTTCTTTCAACCAATAAGCGGCTCAAAGTCAACCTTTTTCTACTTAGCGCATCCGCCACCATGTTACCCTTGCCAGGGGTATAAGTTATATCGAAGTCATATGAGGCCAAGAATTCCATCCACCGCTGCTGTCTCATATTCAAATCTTTTTGCGAAAAGAGATACTTAAGCGATTTGTGGTGGGTATACAGCTCGAATTTCTCCCATAGAGATAATGGCGCCAAGCTTTAAGTACAAAAACAATCGCGGCTAACTCCAAGTCATGTATGGGATAGTTCTTCTCATGAACTTTAAGTTGTCTACCCCCATAGCATATCACTCTTCCATCTTGCATTAGGACAGCGCCTAATCCCGTGCCGCACGCATCTGTGTACACCATAAACATTTTTCCTCCATCGGGTAATGCTAAAACTGGAGCTGTGGTGAGGGCTCTCTTGAGTCTCTGGAAAGCAGTCTCACATTCTATGTCCCATGCAAACGCTAGGTTTTTCTTCGTTAACTTAGTAAGAGGAGCTGAAATCTTAGCGAAGTCCTTAATGAACTTCCTATAAAAGCCCGCCAAACCGAGAAAGCTTCTTACCTATGTTGCGTTCTTAGGAGTTTTCCAGTCTTGCACCGCAACTACCTTTGCGGGGTCCACGGCTAAACCTTACTTAGAAACTACGTGCCCAAGAAACCGAACTTCCTCCCTCCAAAAATGGCATTTGGAGAACTTAGCCTTTAACTGGTGTGCTCTAAGCGTATCCATGACTTCCCTGATGTGTCTAGCATGCTCTTCTTCATCCTTTGAGAAGATTAGCATATCGTCCACAAAAACCACCACGAACTTGTTAAGGAACTCCCGAAACACCCTACACATCAGGTCTACAAAGTACGCGGGTGCATTCGTCAAACCGAACGGCATAACGAGCCATTCAAATAATCCATCTGGAGTCCTAAATGTAGTCTTGTCAATACTATCCTCAGCCACTCTAAGCTGATGGAATCCGGTGGCTAGATCGAGTTGAGAGAAAACAGATGCTCCCATAAGCTGGTCAAAAAGATCATCGATTCTTGGTAGTGGGTGCCTATTCTTCTTCGTCAGCTTGTTTAACTCACGATAATCTACGCATAGACGAAGCGAACCATCCGCCTTAGTAGTGAATACCACCGGAGCACCCCATTCAGAAATGCTTCGCCTTATGAAATTTTTCTCTAGCAACTCCTTGATTTGTTTACTGAGCTCTCTTCTTTCTCGCGGGGCCATATGCCTAACGGGCAATGAGACTAGCTTGGCATTATCAACAAGATAAATACGGAAGTCTATCTCGCGTTTAGGGGGTAACCCCTTCACCTCATCAAAGACATCAGGATATTCTCGGACCACCCTCACAGATTGAAGATTGTCGACGGACGAGTCGAGAGATTCAAGATAACATAACATGACCGGACCCTTCGGGTTACAAGAAAGTTCAAGGGTATTACCAAGGCGTGTCATGAGCCTCACTACCCTTCGTTCACAATCAAGGATAGCTCCATAATTGGACAACCAATCCATGCCCAGAATTAAACCATATCCCATGAATCCGAGAACATAAGCATTACACGTGAATTCCACGCTTAAGATGGAAATCCTCAAATCAACACAAATCATAGATAAATGAGCGGAGCCCCCAATCGGATTTGAAACACTAACGGGATCATCAACTAGACTAGTACTTAAGTGCAGATTTTCAACAATATCAGATGAGATAAAAGTATGCGATGCGCCAGAGTCAAATAAGGTTCGAACAGGGAATTCAGATATGTAAACAAGGCTTTCTACAGAAATATTACTACCTTGGTCAAGAGCTGGAGTGGTGTTGAGAGCCTGCAACTGCCCTCCAGAAGGTCCTGCTCGCTGTGTCTGCCCTATCCCCTGTCCTTGCTTCTTAGGGCAATCCTTACTGATGTGTCCAGTATCCCCGCAGTGAAAGCATTCACCCAACTTTCTTTTCTTCCTCCTACAGTCTTTAGCTATATGTCCCGTGATACCACAAAAGTTGCACTTCCTCGTCTCACGTGGTTTGTTAGCATTGTTGTTATTGCCCTTGTTATTCTTGTCGCCTCCTTTCTTGAAGTCAACCTTCTTGTTCTGAGTCTCATTAGACTTAACCTCCTTTTTGTCACCCTTGTCTTCCTCATGAAGTAGGGCCATATTCACCAAGCTTTCAAAGGTCGCCCCCATAGGCACATGAGTCATGGCCATAGTGTGGAGTGGCTCGCTCAATCCTCGAGCAAATCGTAGAGCCTTCTTCTCAGTCGTATTGACTAAGTCCAAACCAAACCGAGCAAGTTGATTAAACTTATTCACGTACTCCCTAACAGACATGTCCCATTGCTTGAGTGCCAGGAACCTCTCCATCTGAAGGTTCGCTTCTGCTAACGATAAGAATTTAAGCCCAAACCTCTCTCTAAAGTCTGCCCAAGTCTCAATTGGTCTGGTAGCATTGGTAACTTCCCACCAAAATGCAGCTTCCTCTTTCAACAACCATGTTGCCAACTGAACTTTCCTATGATCCTCCATATCGAAGATAACGAATAGGTCTTCAGTCTCCTTTAACCAGTTTCGTGCCTCAGTGAAGGTCTCAGTTCCAAGGAAGCTCTTGCCGCCCATTCCTATAAAGTCTTTGCATATTTTGGCGAAGGCGGTGCCGGGAGGAGGAGGAGGAACCGCGACTACTGGAGGAGGAGGAGGAGGGATGTCAGCCGGGCCCGCATCGTTGGCCCTAGCTTCCAAGTACCTTCGGAACCATCCGGGTATGGGTACTCCCTCGGGAAGGTTAAGATCAGCCATGCTGAAAAACTAAAAGAAAACGATTCAAACGAGGAAACAAGGAAAGTGCTAATGGCTTTTAGGGAATAGCCTTTTCTTAAAAATAGAACTTTTCTTGAGAAATGCTTCTTTATAAATGGGTTTGAAAATAATTTTCAGAAAGTTTTTAAAACTTTTGCCCAGTCTGGTAACCTTCTGCTCTGATACCAAATGTAACACCCCACCTCTGCTAGGGTCACTCACAAAGGGAATGCACTAGTTTTGGAGGGGTATTATCTAGTAAACAGGCACAGAGATAACACAAGACAGAACATAAATTAAACAGAGTATATAAAGCAGCGGATATAAACTTAACCAAATCTCATTACGTGGAAAATAGAGTCAAAACCTCTTACATCAAAATACGAAGTCATTATTTCATTACATCAAGTTCTAAAGAAGCAAAGTACTTAAAACAACATAAGTCCAATATTATTCCCCAAAAAAAGCATGAGTGCAGCCATAGCATAGCTCAAGACCAAATCGTACATGAGCTGTCAGAAAGCAAGCAAAGTCCAAGCTAAGAGCTAGGGTTTCCTCCTTGAGAACCTTGGGGGAAACGAAAGAAAAAGAGGTGGAAGGAAACGGGTCAGTCAAAAAGACTGGTAAGCCCTAGTGACTATCAGCATAAAAACTAATAAAGTTAACTGGACATGAGAAACTGAGATTAAACATAAAGATAATAACTGGGCTGGCATGACAATAAAAGGTAACAAGATAAGGGTGGCATCGCATATACAAGGTTTACTGCACTAACTGTACTAGTGTCCAAATCCATGTCAAGTATAAGTCCAGAAATGATCCCTAAACCCAATAAAATGAAATGACCCAATACGGGGTCCAACAGTCCATCCTAATCGATCGGCTTTACTCGTCGTGTGTCGGTGTTATACGGCACAATCGCGGAATGTAGTCACATGTGCTAGGTCCACCCTAGGGTGTATCAGGTCCTAGGGTGACAACCACTGACACAAATCAAGCATGCACAATGTCGTACTACGGGTGCCCATGCCTACTTTTTCAACTCCGGACTAAGTGCACGACCCTAGTCCGCCTGAACCTACACTGGCGCACCTTACTCAGTCGTTATTCTTGGTCGCTTACAATCAGCCCAGTAATCGTGCCCTACCCTGCCTAGTCCCCAGGGTATCGTGATACTTCTAGGTGGGTTACTGCCGAAAGGGACCACGTGGCTAGGATTTCTAATGGGTTAAGTATTGTCATTAAAAAGGTCATGACTTAACCCTATCCAAACATGTATCTAGTTGGTTAAGTATATATATAAGCAGTTCAAGCCTTAACCCTATCAAATCGACGTGTCAGATTGGTTAAGTATATTCAAGGGATCAATGACTTAACCCTACCATGTGGCATTAATTCACTTAACGCACCCCAACCTCTCACATTAGACTTGGTTACGGTTACTGGATGTGCCGGGCGGTTCCGGGCAGATTTACACCATAACCTAGTCTAACCTCGGGTTTAAAGTGCTATATGACCAACTACTCACATTGGGTCCTATTATTTGCAACTACTGGATTTACCGGGCGGTTCCGGGCAGATTTACGTTGCAAATTCAACCCAACCTCGAGTTGGCCATTTTCAAGTTATCTAATTGTCATGTCCCAAATTCATGTTTTCAAGCTTATTCTCATGTCAAGTTTTCATGTCATATCATGTCAATTCCATAGCCAATTTTCAAGTTTGCCTAATCTACCCAAAACGTACCCCCAACGTACGTGAATTCACATTAATACAACGCGTCAAAATAGGGAATAACACAAACAGGATAGTCATAGAATGGCAAAGGTGTTCACAAGTTAAGTATGATGATTATAACATTACATGCATATGAAATAGGGGTCTCAACATCAACTTGACAAGACATGGTAAAGGATTGACATAAAATAGTACCCCAATAATAGTTTTCAACATCACAGGGCATGGCAAGATAACGATCGTAAAGGGGTTTTAGATTAAACATGAATATATCCAAATTAAGTTCATACTGATATTCCACAAGTCAACATTTAAGATGAATAGATCTGGGGTGTACAAAACTAGATTCAAAATAACAGATTTAAAAGTGATAGTCATAGATCCAAGATATACAAGAGTAGATCCAACATAGCTATCATGTATAGGCATAATTTCAGTTTACATCGTGTTCAGGTTAACTTTACAGTTTAAATCTAAGAGTGACAAAGGGCTTACAGATCGTAGTCTAGAGAATGAGAAAGCAAAAAGAGTAGAAGCAGAATCTCTAGCAAATCCCCAAACCAACGTAGCACTAACAAAGTCCTGAATAGCCTCCTTATTCTCTATCTTCCAGTCAGAACTTCAGCAGCATATGGTCGGACAAGAATGTGATAGAAAGTCTAGGGTCAGGGGCTGTTTATATAGTGTTTAGAGAGTGAATCTGGACAAGCAACGGGACCAGATACATCTGGCTCAAAAACAGGCTAGGTGACCAAGTCGACACCCAAGTTGACTGCGCAGTCGACCTGGCCATGGGGGTGTCGATTGCCCAGTCGACCTGGGTCTGGGAGGGAAATTTCCCGCCCAGTCTGTTCTGCGTTTGAAATTCGAATTTTGAATTCGAATTCGAGCTGTTTTGAACTCTGAATATTTCTGAAACTTTGGGGAGCCATAACTTGGTCATACGGACTCCGATTTTCGAAAACTCAGACTCGATTTCATGCAGAATTCCGAGACGAACGCAATGGCGCAACCCGTTTCCCTTGGTTCTTATTTTAAAATTTAATTCTGCCTAGATTTATGGTTATAACACGTTATTAAAATACGGGTTGTTACAATATTGTAAATCATAATATTGTGAGTAGGATTTAAATTGAGTTTATTCACAGGTTCTTGAATTTGTTTTCTTTGTAAAAATATTTTCTATACACCAACGCTGAATTCGATTTGTCTATCCATAGCAGTTACTTTACGATACATTCAAGAAGTAGAGCATCTATTATATGCAGTGTTGTGGATTTGCGTTCTTTCTAGAGTGCTTTAATTTGAATGATTAACATATTATAACACTGCGTTAGAAATAAGACAAACTATTATCGAATTATTGTATATTACATTATTTTTCAATACTGGACTGACCTTTTCGTTTTTGTTTTTGGTTTTTTGATGATACAAGTAATCGTCAGTTATCAAGTTGTCTATCCGTGTTTGTTCAATTGTTTATGGAGGAGTTTCGCCTGATGTTTTATTGCTTGACCGAACACAGCTGGTGGATTTCAGATTTGGGAAAAAACTGACTATAGAAAGGACATATGTGGGATTGCAGATTCTTTGGCTCCAGAGATGTTCTTAGGAAAAGGACATGGATTTGCTTCTGACTGGTGGGCGTTAGGAGTTTTGATCTATTTTATGCTTCAAGCTGAAATGCCATCTGGATCCTGGAGGGAGAGTGAACTTGATACATTCGCAAAGATCGTTAAAGGAAGACTTACTCTTCCAGACATTCAGTATTGAAGCAGTTGATCTCATCACAAAGGTATCATTATGGGGATTATATTTTGAATGATTTATAGAATATTATTAAAAAGTTGTTCATGCTAGACAAGCTTATACATATACAACCTATAGAGTCATCCTACCTATGTTATACCTTGTTACATAATTATAGCTTTGCTACAAATTCAAACCTTGAAATACATATATTCTAAGGGATAATACATGTATGTACACATGCCTTTGAACTCTCTTTTAGAGTTGATGTTAGGATTGATATTTTGAGTGCGACAATGATATTGATTTTTTTTTGTTTAATTCTTTTCGTCGGATGTTACTTTCAAAGTAGAAATAGTGTTCCATTTGTAGGAAGTGAGTTTGGCTAAATGATATAACATGGCTGCATTTTACAAACATACATTGACATATTTGACTAAATGCTAAAATTTCACCTTTTTGTTGCCTAAACTCTCCAATAGGTTACATAACAAGGTCAACAAAAGGGAGAAGCAAGCCTGTACCTGGCGGAGTTACTGCCGCTGGAAGAGCAAGCAAAGCAGGCCGGTCGAGTTTGTTGGACCACAGTCAGTATTTACTGTTATCCAAATGTTTATGTGTTATATGTTGTGCATATATGTTGCATAAAGCATAGACAAAGTGTAATACTAGCAGAACATTTAACATATAATATCTGAATGTGTTTAAGTAATATAAATTTAAGACACCGTATAAATTCACCTTTTTGGTTGCAAGATTCCCTTGCACTTAAGGCAGTTTCACCTATACATGTAAGAGGTACACGTGGAAGAAGCTATGTGAATAAATAAGTAGCAAAATTAATTAGTTCTCTCAAAACTTTTTTTTTAGATTTTTGTTTTTAATCATTGTTAACCTATTAGTTTGTAACTTTCTTTCTCCCTAGCCAGTACAGTTATTATGTATTTGTTGTGTGCAGCTAGGTTGGTTGAGGGTGCAATGATTGATTGAGATAATGTAGAATTGAAGAAGCCATCGCGCATTCTGCAACAAAAGATGAAAATCAATCAAACAGAGTCAATCAGTAAATTTTCAACAAGCCTTTTGCAATAGTAAGATATAGGTAATATTTTGGAAACAATGATAGCTAATATTTATGCTGTCATATGATTATATGTTTGAAACTGTGTTTAAGTCCAGTTTGTTGATTTTTAGTCTAATGATAAGTTGTTGTACTAGCATAATTTTAATGTGTGCTATACGTTGTGTGTTGGAATATTTGTTCAGTACATTTGGCGTGCGAGCCAATCAAGCAAAACTGTGCTGGAAAGTCGTACAAAGGAAAATATAAATTAATATGGTTTTAATTTATTTTCAACATAACTAAAAGGAACATTTTGTGCAACATGGATTCTTATTTATAATCCATGCCAATGCTACTTAGGTATCAACAGAAATGTATCCTTTATGTACAAAGTTGAATGTGATACATGTGCATAATTTGGACTAGAGATAGACTATGAACCATGATAATGACTTAATGTAAAGTAGCCCTGTAGAAATATATTTATGTCAGTTTTTTTTTGCATTGTACAAATATATGGGTTTCTTGAAGGGGTAAAAAATGATGCATACAATATAGCAATATGCATACAAGGAGTAGTTTGTAACACATGTATCGATAAATTGATATTGATGTTAAAATACATAACGCTCAGTAAAAATGTGAACTGCATGGATATGAAAATTGTAGTGTAGTACTAAGCTCTTGAAATACAACAATAGCAAAATATCCAACAAAAGGACGATGTTAGTAGTTTCCATAATCCGTTAGCAATATCATATGAATTTGATTTTAGAATTTATGCTATGCTATTGTTTATTAGGTTAAAGAGTAGTGTGCCAGTTATTTGGCACGGTACTGCATGGACGTCGATTGAAGGCAACCGTGGAACTGCACGGGACTGATCTAGTATATTAATATGGTTTTAAAATAATTAAAAATTGCATATTAAATGACATAAAACTATATATATTTAAAACCGTAAATATAAGAATTTATTTGAACTTATAAATATAACTAAGACAATTGAAAACATAAGTAAGTATTAAACCAGTAAGTAATAAATATTTGAATTAGAAATAAAAATATGTGAAATATAAAATTAAAAAACAGGAGTTTGAATAAATTTCATGAGTAAAAATTAAAAAGATATAAATTTAGAATAAGGAAATAATTTTGAAATCACTTTGAAAATCAATTTAAAAACATGGAAGTAATTTTGAAATCATTTGAAACTATTTGAAATTAGTGAAAGAAGTTTGAAATTAGAATTCAATGCTAACTAGAGTTTTAACAAAATATCTAGACACAATTACTCTATATTTCTTGAACTTTTTAATTCTTAATACTCATGAGTCTTGAACCTTGAACACTTCTACTTTGAAATCTCGATTCTTTGAATTATACAATCTTCAATGATTAAACCTACATAGATTTCTTGTATATGTATATATATGTATATATACATATATATATATATTCTAGATAACAGAGTTAGTATATATTTCATTATACTAATAATAATTGAAACAAATTTGAAACAAGGTTGTCATCAAAACTATCACCATCAACATCTCAGTCTCTAACAATCTCCCCCTTTTTGATGATGAAAACCTTGGTTTATAAAATATTTATACCTGATGTCTTGATTATCCAGTTACTCCCCCCTACTCTATTATCTTCCTTTTAAAACAACCAACTCCCCTTAAACTAAGCCCTATTTTATAATTCTCCCCCTTTGTCATCAACAACAAATATAAAATCCTAGCTAAACTATAATACTCCCCCGTAAAACTAATACATAGTTCTAAAACTAAGATTAGTATGATTTTAAAACTAAAATAATAACTTTCTAATTCCAAATAGTAACTTGAATGAAACTAAACTATAAAACAAACTATAATTTAAAGCATTTAATTCAAACCAAACTAATTCAATATACAATACATACAATCGAGTAATTCAATCCAAATCACACTAATCTTAAATTTGTTTATTTACAAATTTAAATTGATAACAATTTAATCAAAGCATACAAATTTACAAAGACAAATTCATATATTTCAAGGAACTTCTACCCGGCCATCTCTAACAAATATTGGATTATCCTTTATAGCATCCCAGTCTTCGTTGTCTTTGGTGAGAGGTGCTCCAGTGATGTCGTTGTCTTCGTCTTTGGAAAGAGAAGAGATCTTCCATCGAATTGCTTCAAAATGCTTCTCTTATTGTTTTATCATCTGTATTTGACTCAATTCTAAGTTATGCTGATTGCGGAGAATGATAGAGAGAATATTCTTGAAAGAATTAAGGATTTCTTCAAGATTTTCACTATTATGGATTTGAGTAGCCATAGATTTAATTTTATTAGGAAATAGTGAAAGAAATGAAGGAGGAATGAATAGAAAAGCTTTTCTGGAAGAAATGGTTATAAATAAGCTTTAAAATTCATTAGAATTGAATAGATACTTGTTGGTTAAAGCAGTTTCAAAATTTAAACAAATTTGAAATTTTGTAAAGTTATATGTCAACTTATAAAAAGGTGTATGTCGACATATGTATAAATTTTTCAACATTTAAAGTGATTCGTGATTTTTGTGATTTGTTATGACTTATATATACTTGTTTTACATAAATTAAGGAATATTCCAGAGAAGTTTAAATAAGAATTAACAGAAATATAAAGTTTCGTTTCAAACTCATGATAACGATACATGAAACTAGTACACAACATAAGATAGAAATAGAGAAATTGAAATACAAGCTAAAGCAATAAGATAATAAACTTAGAATTCAGCGGAGGAGGATGACAAGCCAAGTTTTCTTCCAACTTTCCCAAAGAACTTGCTCATTTTAGTAGATATCTTTTCAAATTTCTTATTAAATGATCTCTTAGATATCTTTTGGTTCTTAGCTAAAATCATTTAGTTTTTTAAAAGGATTTTCTTGGAAGGGTTAGCGGAAAATCGAATGCTTTTTAAAGAAGCATCTTCTTCCCCTTTTTCGATATCCATTTGATCGGTTTCTTCTTCTTGTTCCACTCTTGCTTGTTATTCCGCGTATGTTTCATATGGTTGAAACACAAGTGGAATCTCCATAAGAGATATGTTTCCGGTATTGAAACTTTTGTAGAAACAAACTTTTTTCCTTTGAAATAAACACCAAAATATTTGAAAATACGTGTAAGGTAAATTCCATGGTATAACGTATTTTCTTTTGATGAAATTTCCTTTGGTAAAAATTCACCTAAACTCACTTGAGCCCAATTGATGTCATAGTTTCCAAAAGTAGCAAAAAGGGATTGTTAACTTTCAAAGTAGGGTTGTTGAAATTTCCAGAATGAGAGATGACAGTATGTTGAAGAAGTAAGTTGACAATTCTAACTTTAGGACGATAGAAACGATTTTTGAATTCTATACTTTCATCACTTTCAAAAATATAGTGAAAGGTTTCTAGATCATTTCAACGATCTTAAAACCCCAAAGATCCATTCCCGTATTCTTGCAACCCAAAATACACTTAAAACATCGCAATTCAAAACAATTTGAGTTCCCTTAACACTACTCCGAGTTTCATTTCACTTTCTTGATAAAAATCATGATTCAAGTTTGCATAAAACATTTTAACAAGATTCGGGTAGCAAACTTCATCATTTTCCCGAGAACCAAGAAGACTTAATATTCCATTTCTATAAAAAAGAGATTCAAGATTATAAGTAGAAAAATCACTAAGGCTTGCAAATTTTCCTGTGTCGACTTTACTAAAGTTTACGTAGCTTGTGTAATCTTTCACATCATCCGGGCTGTTGTAGAGGAAGCCATTTGTAGCCTTGGTTAGCCTCATTGTGTTTGGAGTACTTGTGGAAGCCATTAGAGAATGGTTTTTTTGAAAAGTATAGGAAAACGAAGATAAGTTTAAATTTTGAATTAAAGGTAGAAAGAGATGATAGTAATAGATAGATAAATAAGGAATCAGAGGACATACCTATTGGTAAAGTGACACTTTTTTAGTACATATGGCTTGGTGAAAAGGTCGAGGGAAATTCAAGATTTTGAAATTCAAAATTTTGAATTTCGAATTTCAAACCATACATATGTCGACATGTCTTCTGGTTTTTCTAAAGTGATGTTTGATTTTTTTTGTTTTTGGTTTATTTATATCTTATATTCTTATTTAATTATTTCCTAGGATAATTTTTGTTGTAAAAACACTTTTTATGTTATTTTATTATTATATTATTAAACGATTATTATTTTAATTTTTAAATTTTGGGTTTGAAATTCAAACTTTCAAACAAGGCAAACAATCAAACAAACATGCAAAAAACCATTCAAGCAAAATTTTAAAAAATTGTTATAAAGCCATTCTTATTTTTAGATCCTTTCTTTGATCTCTTCTGACTCGAGAACCACTGTGAAGCACACATTCAAATTGTTCATTTCTTGTTCTTCATCACTAGAAGATGAATTGGAATCATCCAAAGTTACTGCTTATGTTCTTTTTCTATTCTTTGATGAATTATTATTTATCGTTTGATTTTTTCGGATATGGACAATATCTTTTCAGATGGCATGTTTGTCACAGTTATAACATCAGACAATATTTGGAATTTTATTATTTTTCATAGAATTTCTTTGCTCATTTCTTTTGAAATTATTTCTTTTTCTGCATCTCAGGAATTTTCTAAAATTTCATTAAGGTTGTCTCTTCATCAACATCACTATCTGAGTCATAATCTTCATTGTTGCTTTAAATGCTATCGATTTCTTTTTCGATGACTTATTTTCTTTTCTTTCTTTCATCTGAACCTCAAACAACATTAGGTAACTGGGAAATTCTGCAATTTTCATTGTACTAATATCATTAGCCTCTTCAATTGCAATTGTCTTTTGATCCCAATATAAAGTTAATGAACTCGGAATTTTTCTAACTTGGTCTTCCTCAGAATATGTTTTTCCCAAAGCAATTAGTGAATGCATGATCTCGTAAAACCTGTAGTACATACCATAGATGGATTCATTCTGATTCATTTTAAATAATTCAAACTAATCAATTAACAGGGATATTTTGGTATGTTTAACTTTGTTTGTTCCTTCATGAGTCACTTGCAAAGTTTTCCAGATTTCATATGCAGATTTACAAACTGATATCCTATTAAACTCATTCCTATCTTATGAATAGAATAAAATATTCATAGCCTTTGAATTATTTTATCCAGTGGTTTTATTGATCATTAGTACATTGTACAAAATTAACAGTAGGTACAATATATTCAGTATATGTGATATTCCAAACATCTAATCCTATAGAAGGTAAATAAATTTTCATTCTACAAGCCCAATATGCATAATTACTACTATTGAATAGTGGTAGTCTAAAAGTGGACTGGCCCATTGCAAAAGAACTATTATTGTTGACAATTCCAATGTAGGTTTCCATTTAAACGTTTCAAAAAATTAGATTATGAAAACATGAAAACTTGTAACACCCCACATCCGTTAAGCTCACTCACAAAGGGAATGCCTTAACTTCATTGGAGCATTATGGGTACTGGAACCGAAATATTACAAGATAGGCATATATAAAATAGCAGAAAGTAAAGTGGAGGTACTACAAATAATTTATTAAATATAATTGTTTACAATAAAAGCCCATCAACTTCCAATACCCAATTTGCATAGCAAAAATATCTGTCTTGCTCAAAAACAAAGAAGCATAAAAATAAACTGTAGCATTCCCCAATAAAGCAGTAAAGCAGCCATAGCCAAGAAAGGTCCAAGCCATATATGATGATCTTGAAGTAGAAAGAAGTCCAAACTAAGTAGTAGTGTTTCCTCCCTGAGAACCTGGGGGGGAACGGAAGAAAAAGAGACGAAAGAAAACGGGTCAGTCATAAAGACTGGTAAGTCCTAGTGACTTTCAGCATAGAAACAAGTAAAGATAACATGACATGTATAAACTGGAAGTAAACATAAGGATGATGACAAGATAGGCCAGTTAAACTAAGATAACAAGATAAACTACGGTAACAAGATAAACTATGCTAACCAGATAAACTACATATAGCATTGCATGTTTAACATTCTCTACACTAGTACTAGTATAACAGAATTAGGTGTTATCCTAATGTCCAAACAGAAACGGAAACAGAAATGGGCCTTTACCACCTGTACTAGTAACCCTACCCGTGTCATGTATTAACTATGAAATGATCCCTTGCCCAATATCATGAAATGACCCATTACTTGGTTAATGACTTAACCCTACCAAATCATCATGTCAAATTGGTTAAGTATATTCAAGCGGTTCATGACTTAACCCTATCAAATCATCTTGTCAAATTGGTTAAATATATTCAAGCGGTTCATGACTTAACCTTATCAAATCATCGTGTCAAATTGGTTAAGTATATTCAAGCGGTTCATGACTTAACCCTACCAAATCATCGTGTCAAATTGGTTAAGTATATTCAAGCGGTTCATGACTTAACCCTACCAAATCATCGTGTCAAATTGGTTAAGTATATTCAAGAGGTTCATGACTTAACCCTACCATGTGGCATTAATTCATTAATGCACCCCAACCTCTCACATCAGACCTGTTGTTGTGGTCACTGGATATGCCGGGCGGTTCCGGGCAGATTTACACCACAACTCAGTCTGACCTCGGGTTTCAAGTGCGATATGACCAACTACCCACATTGGATCCTACTGTTTGCAGTAACTGGATTTGTCGGGCGGTTCCGGGCAGATTTACAGTGCAAACTCAACCCAACCTCGAGTTGGCCATTTTCATGTTTATTCTAGTGTCATGTCCATGTTCAAGATTCATGTCAAGTTCGTGTCAAGTTTTCAAGGAAAGTTTCATGTCAAGTTTCCTGTGATTACTAATTTTTCCCAACGTTACCCCGTCTAAATATTAGGCTAACAATCTTAGCCTAATTTTCCGTCCGCATGATTTTTGACATATAATATTAGGCTAAAAAGTTAGCCTAGTTTAACGTACACAAAATTTGCATAAAGAAATCCATTAACATAAACATGTCATAGGTGTAAACTTGGAATTCTCGGCATAGTCAATATGAACATCATAGGTGTGTACTTGCAAAGTAATCAACATGAATATCATAGGCGTGAACTTGCAACGTGGACTAATTCAATATACATATATGTGAATTTGCAACATAGACTAAATCAACTTACATATATGTGAACTTGCAAATCAATCACGAACATAAGAATAAGTGTGAACTTGAAATATGACGTAGGTTTAACACATAAACATGTCATAACAGGTTATATTCCAAGTTCATATACATATGAATAGACTTATCCATTAATTCTCAATTCAACATGATAATAAAATAGAACTACAGACATAGATCAATATCATTCAATTTCACCAATAACATAATAGACATCGTTCTATTATTAATTTAATTCCAAGGTATGACATAACTAAATTGACTAAAACATCGCAGGCATATAGATCTGATAATATTATGAACATGAAAATGTTTGAATAATAATCTAGTTTCAAGAACATGGATAGATCTAACTTAAATAGAAAAATCCCCAAAATCGTGATCCAAGGATAAATAAAGAAAGTCAAGCTAAAATCAAATTTCAAAGTTATAATCCTAGGCAATAACCTCATGGTCATGAATCTTAGGTAATTAGTCACAATTGTCCTTGTCCTAGTCATAGGCAAAGTCTTATTGTTCATAGTCATAAGCGGTCTTATGTTCACCGTCATAGTCATAGGCATAGTCTTATGTTCACCGTCATAGTCATAGGCATAGTCTTATGTTCACCATCATAGTCATAGGCATAGGCAAAATATTATGTCCACAGTTATAGGCATAGTCATAGTCTTAGGCCATTAACAATAGTTTCAACGTCGTAGGCAATATTCCCAATAGTCAAGATCCAAGAAGAAAACAAGAACAGATATGAATCATACATAAATCAATTCCAATTTATAACATGCCCATATTGGATTTATAGTTTTTATCTAAAAGTAACTGGAACTTACAGATCGTGGTCTAAGAAATTTAGAAGTCAAGTCTAGAAATTATTCATCGAATTGTTGCGGTGTCGCTGATTTATTCTCTTGAATTGTTGTAGAAGCGCTGATCTTTGATTTGAATCGAGTTTGAATGCTTATGCTTTAATTTGGAGGCGGCGGCCATGGTTCAAGTGGTGAATTAGCAGCATAGCAATGTAAGAATGATTTGTATGAATTAGGCTAGGTCTTAGGATGTATTTATAGGGGTAGCAACTAGTTTAGGCCCTTAGATTAACCCTAGAATCAATCCGGACCATCAAAACATGTCTCAGGCTTCAAATATAGGTTTTGGGTCAAAACAGGATGACCTGTAAGGGGGGAGGTCGACCACATGGTCAACTTGGGGGGTAGTTCGAACCTAGGGTTGACCACATGGTCGACTTGGTTCCCAGGTCGACCCCCAGGTCGACCTGGCTGGTCCGGTGCTGCCTAAAATCTGCTGAATCTTCTACAGGCTATAACTTCTTCATCCGGACTCCGATTTTCGAAAACGCGGACTCTATTTCATGTAAAATTTCGAGACGAACGCAATGGCGTAACCCGTTTCCCTTGATTCTTATTTTAAAAATTAATTATACCTGGATTTCTAGTTTCAACATGTTATTAAAATTCGGGTTGTTACATTCTCCCCTCCTTAAAGGATTTCGTCCCCGAAATCTTCAAGTTAAGAAGAATGTGTCCTACCATCCAATCATCCATCTACTCAATCATCAATCATAGGCATCCATTGTCCTTAAGATATTTCTAATGTTGTATGAACATATGCATAAAGTGTGTGTATATGTTCTTTATCTAATGCAAATGATCAGGCCTGATTGATCTTCTTAATGCAAAATATGTTTTAGTGCCATGAGTCCAACATGTATGCGAATAGTCCTAGCCATATAAACACTACATATGTGCACAAACATCCATCCATATGCAACATCCACATGATATCACATTCAAATTCGTCCACAAACAAATATAAACACTCATGCATATGCAATATGAAAGGTGACTGGGCCGATCTAGTGTCTAATGTACGTGTATATGCAATCACGAGCAACCACTAGCAGCCACTTGCAACCACTTGCAACCATCAATCATAACATGTCTCAAACACATGTTTACACCCAATTGTTCATACCTAAAGGTATAATCGAACGATAGAAGCAAGTAAAAACCTTGTGCCCATTAGGCAATGTCAAAACTGAAAATCTATGTCACATTTATACTGATTTGGAGAAGAACTCCCTAAGCACCAGCCCCGAAGACCGAAATCAATATCAGACTGATACCCAAAGAATTAACCAACCAATATATATGTTTCTAGGAAACTAAGCATGATAGACTCCTTTTTGGTCACAAGAAATCCCTTCCTAAGACCAACCCATATCCTATAAAACCCAAAAAGTTTAGTCAACCTAACGGACACCCCCAAGCCCCAACATGTATTACTAACAGATGAGTCATACTCCCTATGGGGTTTGCAACAGAAATAGGATGGAGAATATGACCGAGAGGTTATACTTAAAAGATAGCATGCAAATAAGCTCTGCAGGAAAAGAGGGATCAAGGATATACTCTTAGAAAGAGATATGATGCACGTATCTAGTTTTCAGTCTTCTGAGTCGCATTTCCTTGAGCTTAACTCCATTGTGCTTTCACCGTCTTTAACTTCACAATTTCGTAGCTTCTTAATTCTTGTTTCCAAAATATGAGTTGGAACTCATTCCACTGTTGCCTCTCGTTCCACTTTTACTTATTCTTCTTCTAGTATACTCGGCTTAAACATAACTGCGTACTCATGGTTTTATGCAAGCTCTCCAAAATTCACTAGTGAATCTCGGATCTCGTTCACTTACTAAAAGGTATTCCACATAAATGAATTATCTCTTGAAAATAAACAAATGCCAACCATGTTGCCAAGTGTACTTACTAAGGTGATTTTCTATAACTCATGCATAAGCGAGATGAACCATCCGCCTTGGTGGCGAACACTACTCGAGCGGATCAATAAATATATCAAGAGATTTTAGGTAACTAAGCATGGCAAAACCCTAAGGGTTACACTAGACTTCGAGGGCATTACCGGGGCAAGTCAAGATTCTAACTACCCTCTTTTCATACTCGAGAATGGTATCATTTTTGGAAAACCACTCCATCCCTAGAATCAACCCACTGCCCAAAAACATAAGCATTACTTCTAAACTCAACACTTAGCATAGACATTCTCAAATCCAAACAAGTTATGAATAAATGAGCCGATTCCCCATAGGATTTGAGACAAAAAATGGGATCCTCTACTACGCTAGTACTAAGATGCAGAGACTCCAACTATCGAAGCAGAATTAAAAGGATGCAATGTACAAAAACAAAGTTCTAACGGTATGATAGAAAAGAGAAGCTAAACTTTTAACAGAAACATTACCACCTCTCTTAGGTATGCTAGTAGTGAGAGCATACAATTGCCCTCTCGACGATCTTGTTCTTTGCCCTTGTCCTTGTCCTATGATACTTAACTACATGTCCCTTTATACCATACCAACGATGTTCTTTCTTGTCATGGGTTTTATTATTCTTTTACTTTGACCTCTTTCCTTTCACCTTTTCCTCCTTCGTGGATTAAGCCATATCAACAAGTTCCTCCTCCTTAGGCTTGTGTTCTTTATCCTCGTTCTTACTATCCTTGTATAGCTTGTTGACAAGTCTCTCGAAAGTTACCTCCATCGCACTGCAACTCTACAAAGCTTGAAATAAGATTAGTCGCAGATGAAACTACTGCGGCTACTGATGGAGGTTGGGCACTCCTTTTCCCTCCTACATGTGTCGTACACCTACAAAACTATGGTGAAAAAGAAAGAGAGAAGAGACTCAAGGAGACAATCAAAAGATAGTGCATATGGCTTTGGGGAATATGCCTTCCGTAAAACAAAACTTTTCTTAGAAAAATGCTTCTTTGTAAACGTTTTGAAAATAGTTTCAGAAGGTTTTTAAAAGCTTTTGCCCAGTCTGGTAACCTTATACTCTGATACCAAATGTAACACCCCACATCCGTTAAGGTCACTCACAAAGGGAATGCCTTAATTTCAGTGGAGCATTATGGGTACTGGAACCGAAATATTACAAGATAGACATATATAAAATAGAGGAAAGTAAAGTGGAGGTACTACAAATCATTTATTAAATATAATTGTTTACAATAAAAGCCCATCAACTTCCAATACCCAATTTGCATAGCTAAAATATCTGTCTTGCTCAAAAACAAAGAAGCATAAAAATAACATGTAGCAATCCCCAATAAAGCAGTAAAGCAGCCATAGCCAAGAAAGGTCCAAGCCATATATGATGATCTTGAAGTAGAAAGAAGTCCAAACTAAGTAGTAGTGTTTCCTCCTAGAGAACCTGGGGGGGGGGGACGGAAGAAAAAGAGGCAAAAGAAAACGGGTCAGTCATAAAGACTGGTAAGTCCTAGTGACTTTCAGCATAGAAACAAGTAAAGATAACATGACATGTATAAACTGAAAGTAAACATAAGGATGATGACAAGATAGGCCAATTAAACTAAGATAACAAGATAAACTACGGTAACAAGATAAACTATGCTAACCAGATAAACTACGTATAGCATCGCATGTTTAACATTCTCTACACTAGTACTAGTATAACAGAATTAGGTGTTATCCTAATGTCCAAACAAAATGGAAACAGAAATGGGCCTTTACCACCTGTACTAGTAACCCAACCCGTGTCATGTATTGACTATGAAATGATCCCTTGCCCAATATCATGAAATGACCCATTACTTGATCCCACGAAACGATCTATTAATCGATCGGCTCCGTACAAGCTCTAGCTCGTCATGTGTCTGTGCCATACGGCCCTATCACGAATGTAGTTACCTGTGCTAGGTCCACCATAGGGAGTATTAAGCCCTAGGGTGCCAACCACTGACACGAATCAAGCACGCATAGTGTAAACCTACTGGGGCCCAATGCCTGCTTTTTCAACTCCGGACTACGTGCACGACCATGGTCCGCCTGAACCTACAATGGCGCACCAACTCAGCCATCGTTCTGGTCGCTTACAATCAGCCCAGTAATCGTGCCCCACCCTACCTAGTTCCAGGGTACCGTGATACATCTAGTGGGTTACTGCTGAAAAGGACCGCGTAACTAGGGTTTCCGTCCAGTAGGTTAAGTGTTGTCATTTAAATTCGAGACTTAACCCCATCAGTCTAGCATGTCAAGTTGGTTAAGTGTTGTCATTCAAGTTCGTGACTTAACCCGCCTACGTGTCATGTCAAATTGGCTAAGTGTTGTCGTTCAAGTTCATGACTTAGCCCTACGAATCATGTGTCAAGTTGGTTAAGTATGTTCAAGCAGTTTACGACTTAACCCTACCAAATCATCGTGTCAAATTGGTTAAGTATATTCAAGCGGTTCATGACTTAACCCTATCAAATCATCTTGTCAAATTGGTTAAGTATATTCAAGCGGTTCATGACTTAACCTCATCGAATCATCGTGTCAAATTGGTTAAGTATATTCAAGCGGTTCATGACTTAACCCTACCAAATCATCGTGTCAAATTGGTTAAGTATATTCAAGCGGTTCATGACTTAACCCTACCAAATCATCGTGTCAAATTGGTTAAGTATATTCAAGCGGTTCATGAATTAACCCTACCATGTGGCATTAATTCATTAATGCACCCCAACCTCTCACATCAGACCTGTTGTTGTGGTCACTGGATATGCCGGGCGGTTCCGGGCAGATTTACACCACAACTCAGTCTGACCTCGGGTTTCAAGCGCGATATGACCAACTACCCACATTGGATCCTATTGTTTGCAGTACCTGAATTTGCCGGGCGGTTCCGGGCAGATTTACACTGCAAGATCAACCCAACCTCGAGTTGGCCATTTTCATGTTTATTCTAATGTCATGTCCATGTTCAAGATTCATGTCAAGTTCGTGTCAAGTTTTCAAGGCAAGTTTCATGTCAAGTTTCCTATGATTACCAATTATTCCCAACATTACCCTGTCTAAATATTAGGCTAACAATCTTAGCCTAATTTTCCGTCCGCATGATATTTGACATATAATATTAGGCTAAAAACTTAGCCTAATTTAACGTACACAAAATTTGCATAAAGAAATCCATTAACATAAACATGTCATGGGTGTAAACTTGGAATTCTCGGCATAGTCAATACGAACACCATAGGTGTGTACTTGCAAAGTAATCAACATGAATATCATAGGCGCGAACTTGCAACGTGGACTAATTCAACATACATATATGTGAATTTGCAACATAGACTAAATCAACTTACATATATGTGAACTTGCAAATCAATCACGAACATATGAATAAGTGTGAACTTGAAATATGACGTAGGTTTAACACATAAACATGTAGATCTAACATTTGGTCACATATATGATATTTTAAAACCTAAAACTTGCATAACATGATAAACTACACAAATTGTCATAACAGGTTATATTCCAAGTTCATATACATATGAATAGACTTATTCGTTAATTCTCAATTCAACATGATAATAAAATAGAACTACAGACATAGATCAATATCATTCAATTTCACCTATAACATAATAGACATCGTTCTATTATTAATTTAATTCCAAGGTATGACATAACTAGATTGACTAAAACATCGCAGGCATATAGATCTGATAATATTATGAACATGAAAAGGTTTGAATAATAATCTAGTTTCAAGAACATGGATAGATCTAACTTAAATAAAAAAAATCCCCAAAATCAAGATCCAAGGATAAATAAAGAAAGTCAAGCTTAGATCCAATTTCGAAGTTATAATCCTAGGCAATAACCTCATGGTCATGAATCTTAGGTAATTAGTCACAATTGTCCTAGTCATAGGCATAGTCATAGGCGGTCTTATGTTCACTGTCATAGTCATAGGCATAGTCTTATGTTCACCGTCATAGTCATAGGCATAGTCTTATGTTCACCGTCATAGTCATAGGCATAGGCAAAATATTATGTCCACAGTCATAGGCATAGTAATAATCTTAGGCCATTAACAATAGTTTCAACGTCGTAGGCAATATTCCCAATAGACAAGATCCAAGAAGAAAACAAGAACAGATATGAATCATACATAAATCAATTCCAATTTATAACATGCCCATATTAGATTTTTAGTTTTTATCTAAAAGTAACTGGAACTTACAGATCGTGGTCTAAGAAATTTAGAAGTCAAGTCTAGAAATTAATCGTCGAATTGTTGCGCTGTCGCTGATCTATTCTCTTGAATTGTTGTAGAAGCGTTGATCTTTGATTTGAATCGAGTTTGAATGTTTAAGCTTTAATTTGGAGGCGGCGGCCATGGTTCAAGAGGTGAATTAGCAGCATAGCAGTATAAAAATGATTTGTATAAATTAAGCTAGGTCTTAGGATGTATTTATAGGGGTAGCAACTAGTTTAGGCCCTTAGATTAACCCTAGAATCAATCCGGACCATCAAAACATGTCTCAGGCTTCAAATATAGGTTCTGGGTCAAAACAGGCCGACCAGGTCGACCTATAAGGGGGGAGGTCAACCACATGGTCAACCTGTGGGGGTAGGTCGACCCTAGGGTCGACCACATGGTCGACCTGGCCCCCAGGTCGACCTGCCTGGTCCTGTGCTGCCTAAAATCTGCTGAATCTTCTACAGGCCATAACTTCTTCATCCGGACTCCGATTTTCGAAAACTCGGACTCTATTTCATGTAAAATTTCGAGACGAACGCAATGGAAAAACCTGTTTCCCTTGATTCTTATTTTAAAAATTAATTATACCCTGATTTCTAGTTTCAACATGTTATTAAAATTCGGGTTGTTACAAAACTTATGCACTGATACCAATTGTTGAGAATGTGGATTAAGGATCTTATGACAAACTAAACACTAGAGGGGGTGAATATTGTTTTACAAATTTTATTAATTTTTTGAAATCATTTTGAATTAAAAAAAAGGTTACGCAAATTACAAACATTAACAACCACGGAATCAATCATAGATGCAGAAATAAAAATAAAAGCAGTAAAAGAAAGTACATACCGAGATTTTATACTGGTTCGGGACTCCCCTACATCCAATCCCAGATAACGCTGGGTTGATGTGGATTTTTATTCAACAAATATCTAATTATAATCCATGATTTTAGGGCTATAAGGACTACACTAACCGCTTCCGAGTACAGTGAGACTCAGTTGATTTTCTGGGCCACAACTTTACACCCAATAATCGATTTGCATGACACAATTACACCAAATCGATTTATACGAGACACAATCACACCTGTTTTCCTTATCAATTTTGGAGGATAGAACTTGATCTTGCAATCTTTGATTACATACAGCCTATAACTCTTGAGTAGCACTTGTATTTTAGAGAGATTATGGTGTAGAATTGAAAGATAACAAGATTGATATAATTTATTTGAAAATCGGCAGAGAATAAGTATAGATTTTTGAGAAAATAAGAAGAATAATGGCAAGAGGATTAAGGAAGAAGAAGGAGATGAAAAGTAATTAAAAAATTCGAATTCTGAAGCTTTTATATAGCTTTCCAACATGCACAACCTTTAAGAATTTGAATTCAATAGACACAACTTTTCAAAATTTTGAAAACAAGTTAGCAGCTCATATGTCGACCTACCAAAACATGTATGTTGACATACCCTAGTATAAATTTAAAAGTAAAATTTTATATAAAAGTAAATAATGTTTAAACAAATTATGGTGATTCCTGAGTTAAAACAAACTATATTCCTTTATATTAGAATAGAGTATTCCAAGTAGAAAATATATTTAAAAACATATATTAAGACAGTTTAAAAATAATTTAAAATTACATATTAAATGATATAAAAGTATATCTATATTTAGAATTGTAAATATAAGAAAAGTTTTTGAACTTATAAATATAACTAAGATAATAGAAAACATAAGTAAATATTAAATCAGCCAGTAATAAATATTTGAATTAGGAGTTAAAATATATGAAATATAAAATTAAAAAACAAGAGTTGAAATAAATTTTAGGAGTAAAAATAAAAAGATATAAATTTCGAAGAAGGAAATAATTTTAAAAACAATTTGAAAATATATTTATAAACATGAAAGTAATTTTAAAACAATTTAAAATTATATGAAATTAGTGAAAGAAGTTTGAAATTAAAATTCAATGCTAACCAGAGTTTTAATAAAATATCTAGACACAATTACTCTGTATTTCTTAAACTCTTGAATTATTGGATTTTTGATACTCATGAGTCCTGAATCTTGAACTCTTCTGCTTTGAAATCTTGATTCTCTGAACTGTACAGACTTCAATAATTAATACCTGCGTAGATTTCCTATATATATATATATATATATTATAGATAACAGTGTTAGTATATATTGTATAATAATAATAATTGAAACAAAGTCGAAACAAGGTTGTTGTCATCAAAACTATCGCCATCATCATCTCTAACACATAAGAGAAACATGGTAATTTTATGCTACAGTTACCGTAGGTGGTGTACTACATGTATAAACTTTAGGCTTTTCTAGGCTAAATAATAAGGAGATCTATCCGCTTAAACAGTTAGGTGGCGATCCTCTCTTTTGTATATTGTCTTATTATTTCCAAAAGAAGCAAAAATTGAGCTCACCAGAAAATCGATCATTTGGTCTGCAAAGCGCTCAGAAAATGAGAGAGTGTACTCGTAAGAGATGACCCGAAGTGTAACCACTCTTGAAAACTATATGCGTGTTATATGGGGGAGAATTGATATTAATATCTATATGCTGGAATCATGTGAGATTTGGAGACCTGTCGGGCTTTGGGAATCCATGTGTGATTTCAAAAAAAATAGAGATGTGAAAAAATGGTTTGTGATTCCAAATCTCTTAAGGTAAGGGAGTCCATATTGGGTTATGTGATCATTCTTTGAGCACGGTGCTTGAGTCGGAATGTCTTATGTAACCTCATCAGCGGTAATGATCAAAACATGAGACATGACCGGCAGGGTTGGCAAACCCTTAGGATGTAGTTTACATCCTTTATAGTAATGCCTTTGGATCTCTGGCATCTGGGAGAGATGCAGTCGGTCTTAGCAAGACCAGTTATGTTTTTCCTATATTATTGTGGCTAGTTGGGTACAATGTTCTAAAAAGATAACTCTAGCCCTTGTGCAAGAGGACTATTGCTTAGCGTGTTGAGGTCATCTCCATGGACATTCTACATAATTAAGGAACAAGCCTTACTTTTTTATATAACTAGTATTGTTGTAATGTAAAAAACTAGCTTTACAGCTACTTTATTTTGATATGAAATGATGTGGTAATCGTAAGGTAAAAACATGTATGCGTTTATGTATGGTGTGATCTTAGGATGCCTTTTATTTAAAAAAAGTTTATAACATTAAAAATCCAATTGTGATGTGTTTTCTCATGCTGGCTTATCAGACTGATTCATATATTATTTTATTGTAATACTAGTAACTAATAAAATATGTTTACAGATTAGATTTAAATTGCTTTAAAGCTTCAAGAGATTACCTAAATGTTCAAGACATACACTCTTACATTATTTTAATTTCCTTTGCATCTGTTTCTTTATTCATCGACATTTATAATGATAGGATGTTCACTGTTCAGGCTGACTCGTAGGTTAATTACTCTGATTTTGTTGTACATATAAAAGCCTTTCTATTTGGTAAAGATGGCGTTTATATTACAAATTATTCATTTTGTTGTGAGATTTTGTTGTACATACTCAAGAATTCCCCTTGAATCATGTTTTTCTTCACCGAATGACACTCTAGTTTGCTTCCCCATGACACATTCCTCGCAAAACTCCAGCTTGTTGAAACTCTCACCATCAATCATCTCCCTTCTACAAAGAACATACAAACTCTTCTCCGAGACATGACCCCAATCTCAAATGCCACAACCATGTCGCATCTAAGCCACGAGAACTATCAACATCAACTCAAGTTTCGCCATCCATAGTCACTCCTTGAAGCAAACAAATTCCATGAGTCCTAGCACCCTTCATAACCACAAGCGCCCCCTTCAAAACCCTCAAACTATCACGCTCACTAGTGATCTTGCATCCCAAAGAATCTAGTTGTCCTAAAGAGATAAGTGACTTCCGTAGTCCCGGAACATAGCACATATTAGTGAGAATACGAACCACACCGTCAAACATCCGAATTTGCACGGATCCAATGCCCTTCGACTTGCAAACTGCACCATTTCCCATAACAATTGAATTTCCTACTCGATCAACATAAGAAGAAAAACAATTCCTATTAGGGGGCATGTGATATGAAGCCCTCGAATCAAGCACTCATTCGCTACCCAAAACATCCAATGCTACAACTGACTAAACATCTACGTCCCCCTCACCAACATCTCTCTCTGCCTCAACTGATGAAGATGCTATTTCCTTCTTCCCCTTGTTTGGACATTCATTCTTCCAATGACCATATTTATTACATATAAGGCACTTGCTATTTCTTTCCTTCGACTTTCCTCTCTAACGGGGCTTTCTAGACTTGGAACACCCCCAGTTTCCCTTCTTTTCATTTTTCTCCTTCTCTACAAATAAACCATGACCATTACCTACACCACTACTTCTATCACTTGGCTCTTTCATATGATCTTATAATTCCTCACTAAGTAGACCCATCTTGACATCATCAAGAGTTAATGTATCTAGGCCATAGATCAAACTATTTGAGAACCCAGTATAGCACTAATGCAACAAACACAACAATATCATCGCCTTCCGCTCTCCTCAATCTTCAAATCTACTGCCTTCATCTTCATTAGTAAATCATCAAGCACATTCAAGTGCGCCTTTAGAGAAATCTTCCTTCATCTTGTACGTAAAGAAAGTCTACAACAAGATCAGTCGATTTGGGAGTGACATCTTCATAAACAACTCCTCTAACTTGTTCCAAATACCCTTAGCAGTCGTCTCACCATTAATTTCGAAGATAACATTCTCCTCCATAGCAAGTTAAAGTGTAGTAAATGTCCACTCTTCCATTTCTTCTCTCTCCACATCTGAGATGTCCACTAGCAATAAATGTGTACCAAACACTACTTGATGTACTTGATTCCGCCTAAGAACCGCTTTCATCTTCCATTGCCATTTTTCAAAATCATTATCTCCATTCTACTCGTCAATAACCAATTGTGACCCAGAAGCTGCATACAAACCATGTATATAAGAAGCTACACCACTTGGACTTGTTGAGGCACTATTTGAATCTGATTCCGGCATTTCTACAACTATCTACCATAACCAAAGTTCTGATACCAAATTTTGTGGAGAAATTATGACTCAAGACCTCTCAAATCAAAAATCCCCAAATCAGCGGAAGACGAGATCGTAGTAAACATGCAAAAACAACCTTCTTCAATATCTTAAAAACAATCTCAACCCAATCCAAAAGCCAATCAAAATCACGACACAACAGAAATAAAGGAGCAATAACGAAAAGAAAATCCCATAGGGATTTATAGTGGTTCCACTATAACAATTTATTAGTGTACGTCCACCTGAGAGAAAGAGCCTTTTATTAATACCAAAGAAGAGTTTGATTACAATGGTCACTCAATTCACTCAAGAATTTGATTTATGGAGATAAATAGTTGAAGAAAATAGATTTAGGTTATAGATCCTAAAATTTAATTGGGAGATAATTGGATACCTTTCCCTCTCTTTTCTAGGCTTATTTTATAAGACCAATTACTTCATACCCAAGTTTACTTTACCCGTAAGTCAAGTAAACTTGGCATCAAAGTTTTTTTATATATATGGCAAAAGTTCTTATCAAATATACCACCGGAAGAGGGAAATAAATATATACCCAAATCTCATTAAGTTGGGAAAGCAATATCTACCCAAATCCCATTAATTTGGGAAAGCAATATCTACTCAAATCTCATTAACTAGGGAAACCAATATCTTCTCCTTCTCCCCTCAAAAAAAAAAATTCTTCCATTTAATGTGATTTAGCATCACCAAATTTAACAATATACGTATAAACTCGAGGCTATTCTAGGGTAAATGATAAGGAGATCCGTCAACTTAAATAATTAGGGGGTAATCCACTCCCTTATATATTGTCTTATTAGTTCCAAAGAAGTAGAGTTGAGCTCACTAGAAAATCGATCATTTGGTTTGCGAAGCACCAAGAATATGGGGGAGTGTACTTGTAAGAGATGGCCCGAAGTGTAACCACTCTAGAAAACTATATGCGTGTTCTATGGAGGATAATTGAGATTAATATATGTCTGTTGGAATCTTGTGAGATTTGGAGGCCCATTGGGCTTTAGGAATCCATCTGTGATTCCAAGATCTTTTGAGATGTGAAAAATTAGTTTGTGATTCCTATTCTCTTAAGATATATAGGCTCTGTGATCATTCTTTGAACACGGTGCTTGAGCTAGAATGCCTTTCATAACCTCGTCGGCGGTATTGATTAAAATATGAGACATGACCAACACGATTGGCAAACCCTTAGGATGCAGTTGAATTCCTTCATAGCAATACCTCTAGATCTCTGGCATCTGGGAGAGATGCAGTCGATCTTAGCAAAACCAGTTATGTTTTTCTTATAGTATTCTAGCTAGTTGGGTTCAGTGCTTTGAAAGAATAACTCTAATCCTTGTGCTAGAGGATTGTTGCTCAACGTGCCAAGGGCATCACCGTGGGAATTCTACACAATTTGGGAGTAAACCTTACCATTTTGTATTATATAACTAGTATTGTTGTAATGTACACTCACTAGCTTCATGGCTACTTGATTTTGATATGAAATGATTTGGTAATCGTAAGGAGAAAACATGTCTACATTTGTGTATGGCGTGGTCTTACGATATCTTTTATTTAAAAAAAAAAGTTATAACATTAAAATCCCAATTGAGATTTGTTTTTCTCACGCTGGTTCATTAGACTAATTTAGATGTTATTTTATTATAATACCTGTATTAAACCGAATATATATATATATACACACACACACACACATATATATGCAGACTAGATTTAGATTGCTTTAAAGCTTTAGGAGATAAGCTAAATGTCCAAGATGCACTGTTACAATCTTTTAATTTCCATTGTATCTGTTGTTTTATTCATCGGCATTTATAATGATAGGATGTTAGTTGTTCATGTTGACTTGTAGGTTAATTACTTTGATATTTGTTATACATATAAAAGTCTTTCTATTTAATCTTAAGGTCACTTAATATATTGTTGTATAGAAAAACAAAAAGCTTCATTATTGGTGAAAAGATCGTAAATGGCGTCATGGCTCTCCCCAAATTTCATATCTCTCCCCCTCGCATCTGATTCTTTTCCTTTTTCACTTTGATTCTCTCACTTTTCCTCTAATTTTTTTCTTCCCCAGCCATGTTTATGCCATGCGTGATCTTCTTTGCGATAATCGGTTTACCTCCTCCAGATCTATACTTCTACAATGAAACTATTTTGAGTATCAAAACTCCCCTTTTTCTCTTCAATCTCATCTCTAATACACAATCCTCTCCAGTTTCCCTTCTGATTTCGTTCTCATCCACAACTGCGACTAGTTCAGGCAACTACTCGTCTCAATGGGTTATTTAACTGTTGGTTGCTTCTGTGGATGATTAATGACACTTACATGGAGTTTACATATGAGCAACAACTCCTTTTTTGTTTTGGCGTTTTCGCATCTCGACTCTGGTTTGTGATGGCACGTCATGCTGATATGGTATTCAATGTAAGTCATGTTCTCGTCTTGTAGGTAGTACATGAATTTGGTTTTGGGCAACTAGAGACATTTTACGTTTTAGTGGTGCTTGGTTGTTTCCTTGGAGTTTTGATGCCCATTTACATGGAATGTATCAGAACTGTGCTCCTTGTTTTACTTGATTGCCACTATCTATAAATGTCATGGATGTTTGGCTCTTATATGGGTGGGTTTTCGCCTCTCATTGACGACAAAAAACGAGATGCTAACGCACTGAAACTTGTCCTTGATCTTGGGTGAACAACATGCCTACTTGTACTAGTCTGGATTTGTGATACTTGCAGTACGATTGAATTTATGCTGAGCAGTTTTCTACAGGGGCCTTCTTTGATGTGTCGTGGGTTTGGTGAGTTGGTTTATGGCTAGTCATCGATAGCACAATGGCATAGGAGAAACTTATGGCTCTCAACATCGTTGTGCCCTTCGGTGTGCTCTGAAATTTTTTCCTTCCTCTTCTTCGGCTACACTATTTTGGCCACTATTTAAAATCACCATGTTAACTGTGTATGGTACTGCATCAACTTTGGTGTGGAGCCCAAGAAATCGGCACAGGATATAGTATGGAGCTTGCTGAAGCCTCTGCACTGTTCAGCTACTATTTGTACTATAGACCTATCATGTTAATTTGTTAGATACCCTAGGCTTGATTAAAAACAAGTTATCTGTTTCATTCGTATTCAAATGTAATACACTACGTTTGTAGTATGTAATATTCTCTCCTTGCGCGGAGAGTTAGATCATATGAGGATGCAATTATTGTAGTCTAGTAACAAAGCTAACTTCAATGCTCTAAGCATGTATAGGTGTAGTGTCTAGTTTTTCAGAGAAAAAAAATCCAGAAAAAGCTTGCAGCCATGGTTGCCTCCAATTCTCTCCTTAATCCAATTTTTGATGATAACCCTAATCATAACAGGGGATCTTATTCATCTCCCCATCTTTCCTCCAATCCTTCTTCTAGTCTTCCTCAGCCTTCTCCAGATTTCATAGTTGATGAGGATGGGTTCACAATGGTTCACAATTGAAAAAAAGGGGACGGGTAAATCAAATGAGTATCCATTCAAATCGAGACGGAAGCCATTCCCAGCTTACAATGGAGAATGTTTTCAACCCAGAAATGCATCCAAATCTCAACCCAGAAATGCATCCAAATCTCAACCCATAAATGTAATCAGAAACGTTCAAGATCCAACACAGCATGTTAAAAGTAATCCGTCTAACGTTCAAAAAGCATCAACCTGGGCGGATATGGTCATGAAAGGAGGCCAAGATTCTAATTTTGACCTGATTTTTATACCTCCGATTGAAACTATTGGCGAGAGGATCATCGTGGTTTCTGAGAAGACTAGCATCAGAAATGAAGGAAATTGGGGGTTGTCTGTTGTTGCCTATGTATTTGGCAAACGCCCTCCTTATCATTATTTTAGGGCTTTCGTGGTTCGCACATGGAACCTTATAGGATCCTTCGAGATATTCACCAGTGAAAACGGTTTTTTCATAATCAGATTTACTAACGTGGAAGATTGCGAAAAGTTACTTTAAGGAGGGCCTTACTTTATCAATGGTAAATTGATCATATTAAAAAGATGGACCAAGAAGTCAATTCTTGATCGAGATATACTGAATGCTATGCCAATTTGGATTTGACTCCCTGAGCTAAACCTAAGATTATGGGACAAAGAGGTTTTCAGCGCAATAGCAAGTTTAGTTGGCGTTCCCCTGAAAATGGATGAACAAATAGCCAAAGAAACTCGACTGAGTTACGCTCGCATTCTTGTTGAGATTAGAGCAGATGCTGATCTACCCAATGAGGCATCTGTGTACATGCATGACGGTGAAATAATCTCTCAACCAATCACGTATGAACTAATTCTAGATAAATGCAGAATATGTAAATACTTTGGACACTCTCTTGAAAATTGTATTCATAATACTGAATCGAAAGTAGATCCAAATGAATGTACAAATCGTGACATTAATTCTGATCACATAGATACTGCAATTAACTCATTCGAATCTCCTCAAAATATTACCAGTCATGCATGTACACAGATTCCCAATAATACAGAAGATATGAATATTGATTCATCAGGAATCAACAATTTTGTATTAGGTTCAAAGGATCTGCACTCATAACAACACATGCAAAAAACAGGTAGTTCTCTAAAGCTAGGCTTATTTCAAAAAATACATAATTCTGCAAGTGCACAGGAAAACTTACAGAATGATATTGTTCCAAATAAATCAGAGGAAAACACATCCTCAGATTTGGATGAACAAAATTCAGATAGTATTGGAAATCAAAACAGCACAAAGGGGATCAAAAATGCAAAGGTCACTGAGACCTCCTCGCCTAAGGAGAACCCAAGTTTAGTTACAAGCTTTTCTAATAACAAATATAAAGGAAAAGAAATAGAATGCGGTGAACTTCTGTCTGCAGATCCAATATTCACTAATTCTAATTTGTTAGTTGTTGGTCTAGCTCCTGTTAAGATCTCTCAATTTCTGATGACAATATTCAGAAGGTTGTTAACCACACTCTGGCCACATCCAAATCATCAAAACCTGCATCACCAGTCAATAGGAGGAAGAAAAGCAGGACTAAAAGCCAATCAGATATAATTATAGTTAAGGAAACAAAGAATTCTACAGATCATGAATTCAAGAAAAAGCATATTAGTAAGAACTCCAAATGGGAGAAACAGTTAAAGACATCTGATAACACCAGTTTTAAAAAGAGTGGTAAACAAATGGAGATTAAGGTGGACAACAGAAAGCTCAGTGGTCCACTGTAGCTATCGTATCCTTTATTTTATACTTTTTATATTTTTTTTATGGATATTATAGGTTGGAATGTCAGGGGTCTCAATTCCCCTGAAAGGCAACTTGACCTTGCCAATTTTTTGAATTTGTATAAGCCTAGCATTATAGGTTTTCTCGAGCATAAATTAAGTGATCAAAAAATTAATGATCTGTAGGTTAGAAGTCTTTCAAATTGGAGCATTATAAATAATAATCTGATGGGAGGAAATGGTAGGATTAGGGTATTACATAATCCTATCATTTGGACTCTCATCGGTTATTTTACTGACTTGCAGTATATGCACTGCACATTCAAAAATAAAGGTGGCCTAGTTTTAAAGATCACCTTTATATATGCCTCCAATTTTGAAAATGATAGGATATTGTTATGGAACTGTATTGAGCAGCTAAGTCTCTATAAATTGTCCCGGGATTCTTATTGGGGATTTCAACACAGTATTTCACAATCATGAGAAGAGAGGTGGCAATTCTATTCCTTTTTCTAAACTATAAAGAATAGCCAACTTTATTTTAAAAACTGGATTAATAGAACCTCCTATCGTAGGAAAAAAATTCACATGGAAGTCTGGTGAATATAGAAATATTCACTGCAAATTGGATAGAGTTCTATTTAATCAAGTTTTTATTAATCTGTTCTCTAATGTGAAATTTAATACCCTTCCCCAAAACTCCATTGATCATGCTCCCATTCAAATCCCTTTTCAAACAAATAAAGGAAATTGTAATAACTTTCCTTTTAGATTTGTAAATGGATGGGTTTATGAAGAAAAGTATAAAGAGGCAGTATCTAACAGCTTAAGGAACAATTTACATGCAACTTCTCGATACAAGTTTAATAAAACTCTGTAGATTGTTAAAAATAATCTACAAAGCTGTAATAGTGATAGGTTTAAAAATGACATCAAAGCTATTAGAGAAAATTGTGAGAAGATTCAAAATGACCTAGATGACAACTATACTGATAAATCTAAGGCTGATTCCTTCTTTAATGCTCAAGCTAACCTTATAAATGCTCTTCATATAAATTCAATTAACCTTAGGCAAAAAGCTAAGGTTGACTGGTTAACACATGGAGATGAGGCTAGTAAGTTTTTCTGTACTAGGTGTCGAACAGAAAATACAGGAATAATATTGGGAAATTAATAGATGTAAGTGGTAAAATAGTAAATGGTGCCTCTCTCATAGAGAAAGAGGCCATCAATTATTTTAGCTGCTTGTACAACACATCTAATTATTCTAATATTTTTAGTGATATTGAGTTTAAGTTTACTGTTAATCGTAACAGTTCTTATATTCTTCTTGCTCCTATTAGACCAGAAGATATTAAAAATATCATTTTTAATGCCAACAATGAGAAGAGAGCCCTAGCCCTGATGGCTCTGGGGCTAAATTTTACAAACCTCATTGGGCAGAACTGCAATCTGCTCTATTTGATTTTGTGTCTGAATTTTTTAACTCTGGAAAGTTGCTAAAGAATTTAAATCACACTTTTTAACCATGATTCCAAAAGTGGAAACTCCAATTGGTCTAGATGATTATAGACCAATTGCTTGTTGCAAGTTTATATATAAAATTATTTCTTTTATTCTTTGTAATAGATTGAAATGCTTTTTAAAGTTTGTCATCTATGAAAATCAGAGTGCTTTTATACTTGGGAGGTTAATTTCTGAAAATTATTTATTAGCTCATGAGCTAATTAGGAATTTCATGTGCATAAAAATAGATCTGCATAAAGCTTTTGATAAAATTTATAGAAATTTTATCATTTATATTATACAGAAAATGGGTTTTGATAATAAATTATGTTCTCTAGTTAATGAATGCATTAGTAATGTAACTTAGTCTGTAATGATAAATGGTTCCTTTAAAGACTTTATCCATAGCAATAAAGAAATTAGACAAGGGGACCCATTGTCTCCTTATCTATTCAATATTGTAATGGAATGCTTTTCCATGCAAATAGAAATAGAAGTTTTAAAAGGAAACATTAAGCCAATAAACAAATGCAAGCCACACATTACACATTTACTATATGCAGATGACATGCTTCTATTTCTAAAAGCTGATAGAAATAGTGATAATGCTGTGTTCAGAATTTTAGACAATATGGAAAAGCATGCTGGTTTATCTGTCAATATTAATAAAAGTAAGATATATTTTAGCAAGGAGGCTTCCCTGAAAGAAGAAATTCTAAAGTTATTAAAATCCAAAGAAGGAAACCTTCCTGTTAAATATCTTCGCTTGCCATTAAGTATTAATCAGATTAATGAAAGGGAATGTTCTAGATTATTTGATATAATTTATAGTAAACTTGAGGGATGGTCAAGCAAGTTACTTTCACTAGCTGGTATAATGGAGCTCACGCATACTATTATTACTGTTGTGATTATCTATTGAATTCAGGCTCATAATATTCCGATAAATGCCATTGAAAAAATTGAAAAAATTGTTCAAATTTTATATGGAAAGGGAAGCATCATAAAATTGCCTGGGATAAAGTTTGTAAGCCAAAAAAGTTTGGTGGCTTGGGCTTAGGAATATTAGGGACATTTCTGAGGTTTGCAAATTCAAATTGTTTTGGAAATTCATAGATGGTAAATCACTCTGGGCTAGATGGATGAGAGAAAAATATATAAAAAAACAAAAAAATTTGGATTTCCAGAAAGGGAATCATCATTCAAATGCCTGGAAAAACATTTTAGACTGCAGCGATTTGGCAGAAAGATTATTGATAGAAATATTAAAGATGGCAGTCAAACTAGCATATGGTTTGACCCATGGATTAGTGGCAACTCCCTAATAAACCTTCTGGGCTGGAGTAATCTATATATCCTAGGTGGTGTTAGTGACACTGTCCAGAGTATTATTTATAATAATTGTTGGAGTTTTCATAATAATCCTACTGCTTTTATTTTCAGAAATGCCATTAAAGATATTCATATTGATCAAAACAGTTTTAAGGACTGCTGGTCTTGGAAGTTTTGTTCAAAGGAGAAATTTTCTTTTAAAAAAGTTTGGGAGTTTTTAAAAGGGGATGAAATTGAATGTGGCATAAGGTTATTTGGTGTAAAATTAATAGCCCAAAAATGGCACATTGTGTTTTTATTGCTTTACTAGATAAATTGCCCACTAGGGAAAGATGCAGCAGGTGGAGCAAAGATTCTGAAATTACATGTTTTCTTTGCAAAAAGGAAATTGAAAACTCCAATCATTTATTTTTTGATTGTTCATTCTCCAGTACATTTGGTATAATGCCAAATGTACCTTAGGATTCAATCATAGCTATGCTACTTTGAATATTAGGGACAGTGTTGATTACATTATGAAGCATTTCAAGCCCAAGTCCACAAATTTTAATAGAGCCTCTGTTTTTCTACCTACCTCTATTTACTATATTTGGAGTGAAAGGAACCAAAGGTTTCACACTAACAACGAAACAAGTTGCTATCAACTTTGGAAATTAATTGCTAATGACTGCAATACTATCATGAAAAAAGCTAACAGACACAGAAATGACAACTTGCATAATCAAACTATGTACTGTAATGATGCAGACTATAATAAGCAAGTTGAAGATCTATTACTCAATGGTAAACAACCCTCCTATAAGAAGGCAAGACATCACTCCATCAAATATATGCCAATGGGATGAGTGACAACATTAAAAATCAAGGAGAGTATCTTGGCTACCTGGTTAGTGAAGAACAACTCTGCCTTGACAACAGACATAACATTTGCAAGGGAAGTAACCAGAATACATTAGAAACAGATTTTATTTCTAAATATCTGGACAATGATGCACTCTCTTTACCTGCCATAGAAGGAAGAGATGATCTTCTAACAAGGAATGATCTAGGGTGCTTTCTAGATGCTCACGACAGATCAGACTTCCTCCCTGTGGCATCCATCAACTCTGACATCAGAAACTTTCACTACGTGGGAAGTAAACAAATCATTGCTATAAAAAATCCTTTTATTGATAACAAAATGAATAGTAATGTTTTGTTCATACCTAATGCAGAGCGAGGTTCCACCAGCAGTGATCCTGACCTTAGCAGCATCTGGAAAAGAAGATTTATTCGCACAAGATTAGGTTTTTACAAATATTTGGTTACAATCGCTATAAAAGCATGCTGAACAACCAGATATATCACTTATCTAGTTGGTCAAAGGGGAAAGTAGCAGCAGTGGTAGCACTGAAGTCATCAGAGACTATCAAAGACTAAAGAGAAGCCTTGAAAGTTCAATATTGGCAAATACGACGGATCTGAACAACCCAACAACAGATCTGAAGGAATTGAGCAAAGTATCTTCAGATCCGAAGGGTTCGAGCATCTCACATAACATCAGACATCAGAGACATGATTCTAGAGATTATGAAGCTAAATTCAAACACTATACTTCGGTGGAGAAGAAGGATAGTGTTGTATGGAAGCCGCTGTGAAGTCATTTTTGTTATTTTCTCTCGCAAGCTCGCCATTTTTTTCTAGGGTCTGAGAGATTTGAGCCGCCATTATATGGCTTAGGGTTTTGAATACCTCGTATAAGCATTCGAGTGTATTTTTGTTGCTTTGTACCCATTGATGCTTGGGTTTTACTAATATGGGCCTTGGGCCTTGTTTTTTGCTTTTTCAAAAAAAAAAAATATAGGCATAGTAGACGGAACATTATAAACTCTGTATGTGGTGGGCGGTTCACCTTAAAAATCGAATGTAGCTGACTATCAACTACAGTCACTTGTACTATATTGTATTTTTTTTATTATTAGCTATAATATAAATGTGTTCGTGACCACCTTAAAAGCTGGACGGCTTTGCTCAAACAAAGCCTTTCTATTTGATAAAGATCCCAATTATATTATAAATTATTCATTTTGCTGTGAAATTCTGTTTTGTTTTGTTTTGTTTTCTTCTTTTTTTTCTTCCCTGAATATCATTCTTCAGTACTTGATTGCTCAGCAAAAAATACCGTTGATGACTTTTGGGAATCCAAATGATGGATCGCTGCCGTTGATGTAACTGTTTAAGATGGTTAACTAGCATACTTCCAAATTTGAAACGTTGTACGCGTATTATTAATTATGTACACCATCTGACAAATAAGTGTACTTCCTAACTATTTTACGAAACAGTTTGTTTGTTAATGAAATAAATCATCTACATACAAACGTCAATATATAAGGTCACGTACCATTAGTGTAAAGATATTACTTTGACTTGTATCGCTAAGTTGCAAACTTGATATGAAATGCAATATAAGAAAATCACGCACGCTCAATATTATTTACAACGAATACCACAAACATCGACCGTTAAGGTTAACATACATTAAACAATAAGCGAATGAACAACCGTAATGGATACCAAATAGCTATAACCATTAAACGTTAAGCAGTAAGCAGAATATACAGAAACTAGATAATTTTATCTTGTCCAATAGCTGTTGCTATTCAAGGTTACCAATCACCATTCATTTCAATCCCGTACGCTCATAAATTTCATTTAGTATTTGCACTTTTACCACCATTCAGTTAATGATATATTCATCTTAGGTATAACTTTAGTACTTTACACTGAGTAGCTCAAGGAAGAAAATACTATAACAACATATATAGTGTACGTAAGATGTACAAGAAGTATGTATTCTTAAATTCATAATGGTGCCTCTAAAAATCGCTTAAAGTTGCCTCGAGGAGACTTTATTCCACCCCATTCTCACCATTTACCCTGTATAGTGTCAAAAAGGCATTTGCCTTGCAAAGAACTGTTTGACCTGCAATGATGAAAATGAGAACAAATTTTCAACAGAAGTAACATGCACTAAGCATAAGCATTTAGGTGATGCAAGAGATTTTAATAGAACCAGAGTGCAATTTAGCATTTACATTTACCCAAAATGGTAACTTTTGTCATCAGAAAATGATAATACATGAATGCATCAATTATTAAAAAATTGCGTGACAAGAAACAATGGAGGAAAGAAAAAGAAAAAGAAAAAGAAAAAAATCTTACCTGCTCTAATGTCAAAAACATTATTGCATTCCATAATCCCAGACGTACAAAATTAGATAGGAATCCTTTATAAAAAGCCCAGATTCCCTGCATCAACCAATTGTTATAGTTTTAGGAAGGCTATTTCATGCAAACATTCACACACAAAACATTTTCAGTTATAAGCAGTCGTATTGAAGTTAAGGTTATCATCTAAGATACAACTTATATGATATCCACAAACAAAGAAGAAGAATAAAACACGCAAAAAGTGGGCAAAAGTAACTAAGAAACGAAAGTAACATTTACATGATTTGGCAAGGAAGCCTATATCAACAAAACAAACACATCTGTTGAAAAATATTCAACAATTTACTGCCTTGAACGCAAATTCTGTACGAAGTGTAATGGTTGTTTACCATCCAATCCCCGAGGTTAACACAACAAACTTAAAACTTGTGCACGTGAATTTTTGAGAATTTAAGAAGAAGAAAATCCTTTATCTATTTTCCTAGGTTATCATCAAAATATAAGATAACAACATATATGAAATCCACAAAACAAAGAAGAAGAATAGAATATGCAAAGAATACAAACACGCAAAGAGTGGGTAAAAATAACTAAAAAAAAAAAAAAAAAAAAAAAAAAAAACATTTACATGATTTGGCAAGAGAGTACATAACAAAACAAACGCATCCGTTGAAAAATATTCAGTAAGGTACTGCCTTAAAGCACTTTTTGCACAACTATACTATAATCTATAAGGGGATGATCAATCCCTTTCAGGAAAAAAATAAAAAACATAAAATGGATTTTGCAATGATGTGATAAAACAAACAGGTTCAATAATTATCAATCATAGAAAAAAACTGAAAACAAGAGAGAACACACAATATTTATAGCGGTTCCACTATCGCGAGATAGTGTACGTCCACTTTAATGGGAAAAGATTTTATCAATATTGAAGAGATTACAGAGTATTACAATAGAGCAAAGAAATGAAGAAACGACATAAAAGACGATGAGATGAAATTAACATTCTCTATGGCTCTCTTTACATAGAGAAGAATTACTTGAGGATGAAGTAATCGATTTATGTAAATAAATCAATCCAAATATCATTTGCATTAATTTTCTCGTCACATAATTGATTGATGACATTCCTTTTTCTCCATCAATCAATCATATCCCAATATGATTGCTTTCTGTTTCTTCTTTCACAAAATATGACAACAAATATACGGCGAATATCTCCAAAATCCCTATCTCTTTGATATTCATTATCATTTCTTTCATGCACAAAAAGGGTAACCAATATACCGAGAATATCTCCAAAATTTATTTAATTTTGGAAATATTGTATCACCAAAATTATAATAATCTCCACCTTGATACAATATCTTTTACAACCAAGATACTCCAATATGAATGCTTCCCAATGAGTTCCTGCAAAAGTCGCCTCTCATTGCACTTTGTTAATGAACTCCGGCAAGGCTACCGCCCACCAACAAAGTATTGGAAATACTCAAAAAATAGGGTAGACATCATGCAACCAAACTCACAACGAATAAGTATAATATAACTCATATCCCTTCATATAAAAAAAATACCGCATCTTTTCTTATGACTTTAACCAAGTCACTCTCTTTTCCATGGTGCCACCACGTGGCATCTAACACTTCATCAAGTAAATCAAGTTCGAGCAATGCTCGAATTTAATAACAGGCAATGCCTTCGTAAACATATCCGTTGCATTGTCATCTGTGTGAACCTTCTGAAAACGAACAACTTCTCCTCATTCATAGCGCAATTCCACTTCGAGTTATCGCTCGACTTCATGGCTTCTTCAAGACTCAAAGATTCATGACGAATTACATGCAAAGCATACCCAAATTGATCACCAAGACTCAAATTTGCATATTGTCAATCTTCATATCTAATTGAAGCTCTCTTTGGTCTCTGACAAGCCCGAACGGCTATATCATCCGACTCTCCTTCAGCTCAACCTTGAGCTGAATTTTCTTTAGCTTCAGGACCATCTCCATCACTGCTAGAGGAAATCTGTGAACTATCACGTGATGTATCATAAACTACTATGTTACTATTATCAATAGTAACAACCCTACTTCGGGTTTGAAAATTGGGAATTTCGGTTTTTTTAGACTTCTCATCAACTGAATCTCAACCATCAGATAATCCTTCCAAAGGTTTAAACATTGTTGACTCAACAAAAGTCACATGTCTGCAATGTATAACTTTCTTCGTATCTGGATTCCAAATCCTATATCATTTTATTCCATCTGTATAACCAAGAAAAACACATTTGGATGACCTAGGTTCCAACTTATCATGTCATACATTATGAACATAAACTGGACAACCAAACATACGGAAATAACTTAATAAGGTTATTTCCCTTTCCATTACTCCTCTGGAATCTTCCCACCAATGGCTGAGCACAGAATCTGATTAATAATGTGCTGCAGTAGAAATAGTTGCTGGCCAAAAACCCATAGACATACTCGAGGTCAATATGAAGCAACAGGTCTTCTCAAGTAGAGTTATATTCATCTTCTCAACAACACCATTGGATTGCGGATCACCACGTGTAGTAAAATGTCTTTTAATACCGTGTTGTCTGTAGTACTCAAGGTACTCTTTGGAGACATATTCACCACCATTGTCGGATCTAAGAATCTTCAATTTCTTTCTTGTTTGATTCTCAACAAGAGCTAACCAAATCTTAAACTTCTCAAATACCTCCAACTTAGTTTTCATAACATACACTCAAACCTTGTGTTAAGTCATCAATGAATGAAACAAAATAATAAGCTCCACCAATGGAATCTGTAGGGTATGGCCCCCAAACATCTGAATGCACGTAATCAAATACCTTCTTAGAAGTATTGCATACCATTACGAAAAGAAACTTTGGTTTGATTTGCCAATACACACTCCTTGGAAAAGTTTAACTTGTTGAAGATTTCTCCCTTGATCTTTTTCTTCTTACGAAGCAACTCTACGTTGTTCTCCGAAGTATGACATAATCTCATATGTCAAAGCTTGGTAGCATCCACGTTTTTAGAACTATCGATTCCAACACATAATTCTCCATGAATAGTGTTACTCGTTAACAAATACAAATTTCGTACCATAACACCCTTCATCAATACAAGTGCCTCTGTAGAAACTCTCAAAGCATATCTGATAATGATTATCTTATATCCCAATGATGTCAATTGGCCTAATGATATCAATAACTTCCGAAGACCTGAGACATAGCGAACATCTGAAAGTGTGTGAACAATCACATCATACATGTGAATGCGAACTGAACCAACTCCTATAGATTTACATGTAGCATCGTTCCCATAAGGATGGAACTTCCTTCTTTGGCATCGAAAAAAGAAAAATAATCCTTATTGGAAGTCATGTGAAATGGCACTGCAGAATCTAAAATCCAGTGGTCAACAACATATGATACAACCGCTGTCAAAAAATCACTACCATCTTTCTCCATCGCAATAGATGAAGAATCATCAGTCTTCTTCTCCAAATCTGGACAGTCTCTTCTCCAATGACCCGGTTTCTTGCAATCATGACACCTTCCATCTTTAGATTTACTCCCCGATAAGGCTTTTTAAAATTGGAATGCCCCCTATAATTCTTCACTTTCTTCTCTGCTCTACCTCTCTCAACAAATAAACCTAAGCTACTACTAATTCCTCCACTACTATCACCAACACTAGACTCTTTCATCTGATCTCTCAACTCTTCATTGACCAAACATGTCTTTACATCATCTAATTTTAATCTATCTCTACTATAGATAAGGCTGTTAGCGAAACTAATGTATACCTCTGGAAGTGAACACAACAGAACAATTGCTTTCTGTTTTTCATCAACTTTCAACTCAACAAGCTTCATCTTCATCAACGGGTCATCAAACACACTCAGGTGTCTTTATTGAAGAATCTTCCTTCATCTTATAAGTGAAGAAGATCTTCAATAGGATCAAGCGGTTAGTTAGGAATTTCTTCACGTAGATGTCCTCTAACTTCTTTCAAATGCCTTTGGCTGTTGTTTCCTGACTGAGAAATTGCATTCTTTCCCATAGCAAATTGAAGAGTAGTAAAAGCTCATTCTCCCATCTCTTCTAATTCTACTGACGAAATATCACTAGGCAATGTCTATGTATCTAATACTACTCGATGAGCATAATTTCTTCTCAAAATAGCTTTTATCGTCCACTGCCACTTTTCGAAATCTCCTTTACCGTTCCACTTCTTTATCGTCAACTGTGATCCTAAAGCCACATAGGAGTATCTGACATATGGAGCAACTACTGACACTGGATTGACCTCTGAAGTACTATTTGTACTATTTTCATCTTCTTCTGTCATTCTATCAAACATATTCTTTGCGAATCTAGCTCTGACACCAGTTGTAAGGGGATGATCAATCCCTTTCAGCGAAAAACGTAAATAAGATTTTGCAATGATGTGATAGAACAAACACGTTCAAATAATTATCACTCACAAATCACAGAAAAAATTGAAAACAAGGGAGAACACATAATATTTATAGTGGTTCCACTATCGTGAGATAGTGTACATCAACTTTAACGGGGAAGAGATTTTATTAATATTGAAGATATTATAGAGTATTACACAGGTTCGAGCCCCGGTCTCTTCATATAATGTGAGGGAAAGGCTGCGCGCGCTAATCGACCACCCCCAGAGCCCGAAAAGCCGTGAATAGTACCAGGATGGGAGACTGACCTGGGAAGTCCTCGCGCTTGAGTACGGGAGCCTTTGGCACTGGGTATTCATCTTTTTTTTTACAGTAGAGCAAAAAAATGAAAAAAAATAACATAAGAGATGATGGGATGAGATTAACATTCTCTATGGCTCTCTTTATATAGAGAAGAATTACTTGAGGCTGAAGTAATTGATTTATGCAAATAAATCAATCCAAATATCATTCGCATTAATTTTCTTGTCACATAATTGATTGATAACATTCCCTTTTCTCCATCAATTAATTCTATCCCAATATGATTTCTTTTCGCTTCTTTCATAAAATACAACAACAAATATACGAAGAATATCTCCAAAATTCACATCTCTTTAATATTCATTTTCATTTCTTTCATGCACAAAAGGTAACCAATATACCGAGAATATCTCTAAAATCTATTTAATTTTGGAAATATTGAATCACCAAAATTCAAATATAATCATTGATTACCATCCAATCCCCAAGGTTAACACAACAAACTTCAAACTTGTGCACCCAAGGTTAAAGAATTTGAAGAAGTACAAAAAGGCAGTTGCACTTAAGGTTAAATCATCATTTCCTTTAAAAGATTTTTAACATCTTTGTATCCAACATGGATGTGCCTCATTTTTTTGTTATATGCACTATTCTTTACGATTTCAATAGCAACATGAGAATCACATTACAAAGAAATAGGAGCATTAGTTTTTTCTTCTAGTGGAATTTGTGCCAAAAAACATTTCGACCATTATATACCATGACATGCCAACTCCATAGCAATCAATTCAGATTAGATTACAGGTCGTGTTATGCAAGTCTGTTTTCAGGACTTTCATATTACGGCACCTCCTCCCAACGTGAAAAAGTAATCACTAGTAGAGCTAGCTTCATTATTATCAGCAATCTAGTTTGCATCACAAAACTTTTCCACAACAACAGAATGTCTATTAAAATGTAGACACCAATAGTACCCTTAACGTACCTCAAAAGACAACAAAGAGCTTCCCAATGTTCGACGTTGGGGTTATGAGTGTATATACTTAAATGACTCACGGCATAACGTATGTCAAGTCTAGTTTAATTCATAAAAAACATTATTCTACCGATGACCTTAACATATTCTTCTTGTGATTCAATAGGTTTTTATTTTTTTAATATGCTTACTAGGACCACAGAAGAACAAACAAGAGTCACATCAAAACTAAACTTTTTCAATATTCTATGTAGTGACTGGTCCGGTGAAAAAACCGCTAGCAGCTTTTCTCATTTTAATTCCTTGTGTTAGATCAAAAAATGGTCTAACACTTCAAATGTCCTTTGTAAGGCTGAGTATATGAAGCTTTATGGTAAGCTCGAAGCCAAATGGAAAAAAATAGAAATCAATTAAGTTGTTTGAATGGACCAATGAGTAATGAGCTAGTTAAAAGCGAATCAGTTCAAGATACTTCAAGGAAGTTTGAAGCCATCTTGCATGCTATACCAATACAGTTGTCACGGGTTTTAAAAATATGCAACGAGCAATGCCAATTTGTAGGCGTATATCATTGCTCATTCATATGCTATGTTGGTACAAGATGTCATCATCGTGATCTTTATGCTATGACAATTTAAAAGTTCGTCAAAATGTCTAAGAACAAGACCGAAATTAATCTCAACAGAGTTTCACCCAAATTGATTTAGGTTATAAATGAAAGAAAGTGGAGACTTAAAATAATGAAATGATCAACCATTTTCTAGTGCTACCCCACCCTTATTTATAAGTGAAAGCTCCTAGTTGTGTCTTTGAGTTTGCTTTGAATGATTAGGTGTTGCTTCGAACGGGTCGAGGTTGATTTGAGAAGTCGGCTTCATGTATTTTCGCTTCGAAGGAAATTATTCCAAAGGTTTTAGGGTTCGAATCAATGAGTTTAGAAGGCTTTATCTTCAGATGGCCTTTTTATCTCCATATTGATGTTTCATGGCTTCGAAGGTTCGTGCTTCGCAGATCCTGACCTAGAGATGGCTTTGCCTTGCTTTTGATTAGACTACTTCGATGATCAAGGCTTCAAATGGATTAGCTTCGAAAGATATTCTAGATGTTGCTTTGTCCCTCTCTAGACTCCCATGCTTCAACTTTGAATGCATGGTTTTGGAAACTTCGATCGACTCAAAGGAAGTTTGCTTCGAATGGTGTCTTTGAAGAAGATGGTTTTGAAGAGGGTGGCTTCGAATGTCCTAAAATTCCTTTGGGTCTCTTCGGCTCAAAGCATAGACTTCTCCCTGATTCTAGGATTCGAAGCCATCATAATTGCTTTGAATACTCTCTGATGCGATGTCTTCATGATGTAGATGCTTTTGAAGAAGGTTTTTTCGAAGCAAGGCGCTTTGAAACGCTGTATTTTTGTCCTTTCTTTGAATCTTCTTGACGCCAAAGGGTTCTTCAGCACTTCATTCCCAAGTTGTCAAGTCTAATACTCTTAACGAAGCCAAATTTGAACTGAAGTGAATTATGGTGTAACACTAGCCTTCCTCCCCATTTCCCCAAACGTGATGAAAATACTATTTTTTAAGTTGGTTCCAGTTGTTTCTTTCATCACGACCACTTATTTTTAAAAGGTTGCATCATCAAGGTTCGGGTTTCCTCTTCTTTCGTCAACATATAAATTTCCTCGTATTTCCCTACTTCTTTCACCTGCATCGTTAAAACACAAAAGAGAGAAACATTTCAAGCTTCTAAAACCCACTTTTTCTCAAACATTTTTATTTCAAAACTGAGGTCACTATTTCCTCGCCTGTTTCCTCTTCTTTCGTCAACATATAAATTTCCTCGTACTTCCCTTCTTTCTACCTGCATCGTTTAAAACACAAAAGAGGGAAACATTTCAAGCTTCTAAAACTCGTTTTTTCTCAAACATTTTATTTCTAAACTGAGGTCACTATTTCCTTGCTTAATCAATTCCAGCTTAGCTCTCATTTCCGAAAATGTTATAACCGATTGACAGAAATCGAATCTATCACGATTCAATTTTTTATTTGACTTCCAAATCTCCGCTAATTTTGGCTAATAATGTTCTGATTGATTGTTAAAGAAAAATCTAGGTTTCCATTTATTTGAGCGGGAAATAATTAGTTTGTATAAAAAAATGTATCGAGGTAAGGTTCAATCACTTCCTTCGATTCTTATGTGAATCTAAACAAAGCATTTGCTTTGAAGATTTTTGGATCGAGATTTGTGCTTTGAAACTTACAATTTTCGATGATTCGAAGCGTAGAAAAAGCAACTGCAGTACTAGTTTCAAAAAAAATATGCTTAAAGCCGTGGATGGTTTTGAAGCATAAATCAAGATAACTCGCAGTTTTGATTTCGAACGACTTTATGTGTTTCAAATTAAGCAAGATTTTGAAGCGCAAAGCTATATAGTCCGATGCAATGGCTAGGGCTTGCGCCCCGATTTTAAATGGCTTTGAAGCATTAAGGTAGTACAAAGTCTTAGCTTTCGAAGGATTTGAGTTTCGAATTTTAAGTGACTTCGAAGCTCTACATTCGACAGCTTGAAGCCCTAGTTTGTAGTTCGAAACTAAATGTGCTTCCAAGCGTAAAAGATATTTCGAGGCCGTGGTTTAAAACTTTACAATCTAAACCCATATAGCTCCGAAACGTGAATATTTAGTAATGGCTTCGACTGTCATAATGCCTTATGTTCTGAGCTACTTATGACCTGAAATACGACCCCCCACTTTGTTTGTAGACAATACCCTTAATATTTTACCATTAAACTACTTTTTAGATTTAAAGCATCATAGTTTTGATAAAATACTTCTATAACATGTAATCATCAAACTTGGTTTCCTTAAAAGATAAAGCACATTGCCTATGATATATCTTCTTGAATATTCATATGCTTTACGTTGATGGATCAATTTTATATTAGTTCATTTTCGGATCTCTCCAACAGACTGTTAAATATTGTGTTAACTCTTGAATGAACAAACTTTAGTAACTTCAAAATTTACCATTATTTTAAGACTTTTAAAGTCTAGGAATTATATCACCTGACAAGAAAATGTAACCTCCTAAGCAATTGAAAAAGAAGACCCATTAAGAAGATCAATTCTGGTCCATAATGCTCAAAGGACAAGGAAGATCAGCCTGTACGGGTGTAAACGGGTCGGACCGGACCGGACGGAGGTGTGTCCAAGCTCTATCCTATAAGAATTCGAATGGACATGGACCGGACATCATATAGCCTCGGACCGAGCCGGACAACGGACTGTCATGTCCGATATAGCCTTGGATAATAGAAAAAACATCGAATATTTTAGATCGGACCGAACACTAGTGTGTCTAAGCTCTGTCCTATAAGAGGATCGGACGGACACTGACCGGACACCTTATAGGTTCGGACCGAGCCGGACAACGGACTATCATGTCCGATACACAGCCCTATCAGCCTGTATATTCTGACATTACTACTCAAGCCAAAGTAGATTTTGTTCTTGATCAATTTGGAATCTCTAGGATGGAGACTATCTCTGTCGGTCCTAATGATACCATATTCTCTCTCCTCCTGCAGGTTACTTTGCTTTTACTTTAGCTCATATATGGCACTGGGGGCTACTGCTTTTCCCGATTTCATCTTAAGATAGTTGGAGTATTTACGAGTTGCTTCCATCCAATTACTTCCCAATGCTTACACCTACCTATGTCGCTTGGAAGTGCTTGCTTGGAGAGCAGACTTAGGATCTCTTAATGATAAAACACTTCATTATCTAGCATGTTGTCATAAAAACAACAAGATCTAGGGTCACATTCTCTATCAGTTGAACTGATATCCAAACAACATTATTTTTTTATCCAATCAACAGACCCAAGAAATAGGATAATCCCTTCTTGTTCGGCAAATGCTACTCCACGCTTTCTACAGCACTTACTGTTGCTTATGAGTTTCTTCATCTCCAGTTGGCACTACTAGTTTTTCCACTTTTTATACCAACAAACTATTTGTTCATTTCAGCCTCTTCTCTAAAGCCTTTAAGCCCTTACAATGAGAAAATCATAAAGGCCTTAGTTAAAAGAGTCACCCGAAGGTGTCAAATGACTTCTCTCTTAATTCACACCTAAGTTACTATTGCTTAGGCATGAGTAACCCCAGGGTGTCAATGACTTCTCTCTTTACTCACGCCTAAGTTGCTTCAATACGGTGTTATACCTTCTAATTCTAAAGTGTTTGCCGAACTTCCAAGCTCAAGAATTTTTAACGGTGAACTCATCCTGATTCCCGGTAAAGAATCGTCGTTCACACGCAACTCTCTTATTTAATGAGGACCTTCTAGTAATTCTACTTTGCTTGTCACTTAAAGTTCTCTTGGATGAATTCACATCCAACCCTTATTTGTTTGATTTAGATATCGTCGTCAAGACTTCTTTCAAGGAAAATGAAACAGAGGTTGTTCCTTGGAGAACAGGAGTTTCTTTTTCTGTAGATCAAAGTTCAAATGATCTCGACCCCCAAAATCTACTCTTCTTTAGAGCCTGATGATCTTTTTAATGATGTTCTTGCTTCTTATGCACTGATCAAAAGAAAAACTAATTGGGACCATGAGCTTCCTCCTTCTCCAAAAAGACCAAAAATTTCTGAGGTTGGACCATCAAGCATTCCAATTATTCTAAACCCTCAAAGTCTCAACATCACATCTTCTCCACCTCATGCCTCAGTAGTTGCACAAGAAAATGAACCACTTCTTCAACTGCCTTCCATTTTCCTGCTTGATGACATAAATAGTTGGTGTGAAGAGATGAGATGCTTAGTTTCACTAACGTCATCTTCCATCAAAGTCACCAAAGCCTTCTCCTGCTAAGGCATTCAAGGATATAGCTGGCCTTGTTTACAGCCTCCATCTCATTTCGTCAGAGCCATGTTGACGCGGAATGTTGACTCATGACTGAACTGTTAGCCATTGAAAATCCTCTGATTGATGAGGTCTTTGATTCAAATAAAGAGGGGGATGATGCTTTCCACGACCCCAATGGCAGAGACCATGATGATGGAGATGACGGCGGCTTTGGTGGCAATGGATGTGCGAGTAAGACTTCAGATAAGGGGGTGGATAAATACCGTAAAGGTCCTTCTGAGGTTCCAAGTGGGGAAAAGAGAGGAGGCAGTCACGCAGACACTTTTGATTTATCTCTTCTAGATACTTTTGGTCAAAGAAAAGCCAAAGGAAAAGCTCTTGAGTCTTCATCCCTTCCTTCTTAGGTATGTCACTGTTATCTATACTTAATTCTTATTTTACATTTATTAGTTAACTTTATAAAAGTTTTTAAAGTGGAATTAAATCAAGGTATAAATTCAAGTAAATAATTGAGGAAAAGGACGCAAAAATTAGGCAACTTTAAAGGGAAATGAGCAAAGTCATGGGGTTCTATAAGCATCTGTCACAGAGATATCACCAGTTGAATCGCGAAACATCCGTTTTGAGGAGGTACAAGGATAAAGAAGTTCCACTGTTGAAGAAACAACGCTTTCAGAGGAGCCACCTTTTAAAAGAACACATTGAGTTGATGACCCTCTTTTGGATGCTAATTGAGGAGAGAGAAAATTTTATAGAGGCCTTATATAAAGAATGTTGCTGAAGTACTACCACTGACTTCAACTATTGAGGAGATATGAGTGATTATCTCAAGAAGGAGAGCACTCATTCGATGCTTATCATTTTCGTTATTTTTGCCTTTCCTTTAGTGGTTGCTATTGTCGTCTCTTTAACGTTTCTTAAAATCCTTATCCCATTTATTGTCATTTCCAATGTTATTTATATTGAAGTTGGAACCAAATTCGAAAATCTTTCACTCTCGAACACAAGTTGCTTCTTCAACATAAAGGTGTTTTATAAATCTGTTCCATTGTGAAGTCCTTCAATGAGCGCATTAGTTCTTTCTATGTCACTCCGATTTTGAGGAAGTATGACTATGATAGCCCCAACTTGCAATGCATCAAGGATGGTAATCATATGATCTTTTAGCTTTTTGAAGATAACTTGTAATTCACGTACTTGATCCATAACAGAAGTATTATCAAGCATCTTAAATTCAGAGAATTCAAAAATAAAAAAAATTATTTACGCCTTGATTTGCATATTGTATTTCGACTCTAATGCTTTCCAGCTTTCCCTTGGTGATTTTACTAAAATGGAGAGATCGTGAAATATGTCACCTACGTACCACTTCATCTTTCACTCATTTCCTTTGTTTTTCCTTTAGTTCTTTGGTATGTTTGTATGTAGGATCTAGTGTCAGCTGTAGGTCTGGATCAAGTATGTGATCTTCAAAGTTGGCAGATGGACAATTATTTTATCAAATGCCAACGAATGTAGTTTGTGTCGCCGAAGCGATTAAGTCTAGTGAATTCCAGATTTATGATTTTGTAGGTTGATTTTGATCCTTGCACTGAAGCAATAATCAACTCCTTAAAATTGTTGAAAAATTCAGTAATCGATGAACCAGGATTAATCTTTGAGGCATGTCGCCAGAAGATTCCCTCTAAGGAACTTATCGCCCCAACTACAAAAGATATTGCCTGAAGTTTAATGGTGAGAGTCCTTCAGGATACAACGGAGAACCTTTTTTCGCAGACAGCAATTATCTTGGAGAAACGTTTATAGATTTATTGAAGTATCAATGTCGGAAGAAGAATGAAAAAGGTTGAATTCTCTGCTATGGACGTGCCTGATTTTTATAGCCAGTGAATGGATGCATGCTGGTGAGAAGATCAGTCAGTTCAGATCAAACGGTTACCGCTTGAAAAAACAAATTTTGTTCCAGATGTAAAAAGGAAAAGACCAATGATGGGTTGCAACTGTCAGAAGTATCTGAAATTATGAACCAACGTCTTCCACCCTATTATCCTAGCACACTCACGCGCCAAAGTGCCCATCTTTGATAGTTAACATATACTATCGATGTTCCAAAGCTCACAAGAACAATTAAATTACTTAAATCTTGTTTCATCCCACACACACAAAAATAAAAGCGTGCACACACACACAAACATAAATTCGTACATACGTAGACATGCTCAATATTTTGGCAATGAGAAGACTATTATTACCCACTTCCAACATATTAAATCTTCATGTTTCTACGATGATCATGTTACCTTTAACATCATCTAGCATAGTTTATCATTAGATGGGAATTATTCAATATTACAACAAATGTCACCTAATTGTCAACCAAGGATCCAAACAGCAACAATACTAGTAGCTTACCTATTATTAACATTTGAAAAGCAATTAAGATGCTCAACCAACCTCATGTCAAGATCTACCACTGTATATAACAATATCTGCCGCTCATATGGGCCAATAATTTATTAAAATATATTAATTCATTAATATAATGCAAGTTAATTTTAGTGAAAACAAATTCAAATTTTTGGAAGTTACTTTTTAAATAGTGCGAGGTACAAAAAATTATCAAACAAGTCTAATAGACATAGACTTAAAATTTAATAACTTATATTATTTATCAACAAAAAAAAAAAAAAAAACATGTCAGCAACAAATAAGACTCCAAGATATAGTATGGTTTGCATTGTACAAAGGTGCAATAAAACCAATCAAAATTGCCCAAACCAGTTGAACGTGACTATTTAAGTTACATACAACATGTTTTTTTAATTATATTATTCAACATGTTAACATAAGTAAATTTAAAATTTTCAAGTAGCTTGCATTATATGCAATGGTGGATAGAATAGAAGCCCAAAATGCATACAATGATGTAACTATGACACGAAAGAAAAATAAGAAAATGAGGAGTTTTGTCGTAGATTACAAATAAAATAGGAACGCTTTGAAAACAGTAAGAATATTTGAGGACAAACAATAAATAGAGGGAAGGCATGCACGGATGCATAATTGCCTCCCACTTTTCAGTATTCATCAAAGGCTCGTATACAGAAGAAAATTTCCACTCTAGCAGAAGGATACTAAAGAGTGGTTTAAGTGGTAAAAAGACATCAACTTGTGTTACATGCCAAAAGTGTAATCTTAGCTTAGCATTTCATGCAAAATGAACAGGTAGTTAAAAGTTGGAAGAAACATACATCATTTCTCAATGTCTTGATGAAACAATCAAGAGTGCTTTTATAAGATGAATCTCCCATCATTCTAGACTTTACCTGCATAAAAAAAGAATCATTTTGTATAATCAGGAAAATGGATCATAAGTATAAACCAAAACACTAAAGCTTCTTATTCTTATGAAAATCAAATAACTAAAATCAATGTAGGACGATGGTTGGAGATAATTATAAATGTAATTTAGCATTGTAAAATCAAGAATTGACAGACTTCTTAAATTTAACACAGTTCAACAACAGCAAAAATTGGGCATATCGTTCAGGAATTGCATATCACATAATGCACAGAATAAACAAATTGATGATGAAAAATATCTTTCAGCTCTCCAGCTATATACCGTGTCATATTGGCTATGTTAAAATTCAAGGACAGATGGTGTTCTATAAATATTTCACTTCAGGACAATTCGTTTTCAAGAGCTTATGGAAGAACTAGCAAATGTAACAAATTGAGGCTTTTATGATCTCACAAGTCACAAACGGTTACTTGTCTTGTTGATTCACTTGAAAGTGCAATTCCAACCTCCTACTTCACTTTTACTAGGCAAAAAGGCTACTAAACATGGATGATTTTAAACCACGTGCTCACATAACTATTGCAAGCGTTGATAATTTTCTCACGTCCTCTAATTAAATTGCTTGACCATACATAAGCACTATTCCAATTTTCACATCACTAAACGGTTTTGTGATAATAAGTAGTTTCAATGCTAAGCTCTTCCATGCATGAGCTCTGTGTAGTTAAAGCGTTTAGCGATTCTATGACAGTGGAGGTGCAAAAAGTTGTAGCGGAGATATAGTAGAGGTCCAAAAAGTTTCATTAGATGTAAAATAATATATCTAAAATTAATTTATTATTGTTCCCATAACATTTGTGGAGATAAAACCATAGTAGTTAAGGCGCTAAAGCGCAAGCATTGAGCCTGGGGCTTTTTTGAGCCTTGGGCTTTTTTGTGTGCCTTTTATATGAGTTTGATTTGCTATTTTACTAACTACAAATTAATTTTTAAACCATATTTTATAATTCATTCAATTATTTACATATTTTATTAATAAGATTTAAATTTTAAACCATACTTTATAATTTGTTGAACAATCAAAAAAATTTATTTAACTATTTATAAACAAAATTTTGAATTTAGGAAAAAAAAGGCCTAAAACTGCAAAAAGGCGCACTCAAACTGCAAAATGGCGCAAGCCTTGATCCTTGGCCTTTTTAGCGCTTAGGCGCGCCTAAGCGCATATGGATAAAACTATTATTATTATTATTATTATTATTATTATTATTATTATTATTATTATTATTATTATTATAAAAATTCAAGAATATCATGATTGATTATGTGACTATAATAAAATTTTAACTTATACCAGAAACTTATGCTTTAAAAATACCTCCTTGTACTAGATTTTTTTGAATTGTTTTAAGAAAGAACTAGTCAAATCAACCTCCATACATTAATATTCTAAAACGGATGCTAAAAAAACTTGATGTAGCGGGTGCAGCATAAAATAGCGGGGTTTGTAGCGGATGTACTGTTCATTAGGGAAAAACTGAAATAGCATTACGGTCGAACAGTGCTATGGGCAACAGCGGGGATCTTACGGGGCTTTAACTGCACAGCATGGGCTTAACCATCATCAATGCTCCACGTCACTCAGTTAACGTCGATGTGTTTGAATTTAGATACACCATGCATGTGAGAACGTGTTGAGAAATGTCTCACTTCCTCTAATTAATTTTTTTAACCTTACATAAATACTTAAAGTTCACTCCTCACATCACCAACTGATTTTGTAATGGCAAGTAGTCCTCTAACAGCAAGCCAAAAACAAGAGGGGAAATTTTGTCTATAATAATTTTAAAAAACAATTAAAAATATTTTACACAGACAAATAACTGAAGTGAATAATTCTCACCACGTCAACTGGGGAGCCTATGCAAACTGCAAAAAACCCAGCTCCTAGGCCAGCTAAGAGATGGGTAAAAACATCGTCTGAAAATCCTGGAATTTGCAATATAGTCTTCACAAAAATGTAGATGTTTAAGTAAAAAGAAAGATGTGCATTAAAAAAAAAAATCAGTAAGTAAATCAACTGCAATATATCTATACTATAATAAGGTTATGACTTTTATGAAGAGATAAGCACCTCTTTCACTTGATCATAGCTAGCTAATTCTGCAGCATTTACGATAGCATTTCGAGCAATATTAGGACCAATGCCTGTCCATAAAGCGGCTAACCCTTCCTAGTATAACAAAAAATAACTCATGTAAAATAAGCCCTCTTGCAAAATAATAGACATGTTAGATCAATAAGCATAACATTAGATCAATCACCAACCTGCTTGACAATAGTATAATAAGCACTGATTGCTCCTAAATAACGTTTGGGAACACCAGGTGGAAGCTTCCCTTCTGATTGAAGTCGTACTTTCACAAGGTCAGTTGGATTTGCTACCACAATTGCTAAAGCACCTAAAAAAATGTACTTATTAATTACCAATACAAATCTATAAGCTAAATGCAGCTATTCTATGCTCACCAGTTGTAAGACCAGCTAGTACTTTCTTGAATAAAGGAATATCACTAGCAATATTTCCACCAACATAAAGAGATTTAACCTGCCATTTATATCGAAGGCTTAGATGTTAAGCGTAACCAATATGATTCAGTTATTTAACATCATCATTGTTACCTAAGATTTTAATCAAAATTAGGTCGTTTAGATCATCAAACAGTAAATACAAGCTTTAACAATCGATGAAGTATCACAGTAATTCTTGTTATGTAATCTTAAATAACCAGTACGTTGGTTCCAAGCAACAAATATAAAAGTACCAGAGAAGCAAGAATATGGTATAATTATGAAGATGCTACGATTGATTTAATACATGATAAAATGAACAATAACAGATATTGAACACAAAAGTACAGTGAAAATATTACCGGATCATACAGGCCAATCCTTAAACCTCCGTAAAGGCATTGTCGGTGTAAAGCAGGTATAATACCTTTCCAAAGAGCAGATAAACCTTCTTCTCTAACAACTGTGGCAACGGTTCCGGACATTCCTCTATACTTGGGTAAATCCAACACTTCCTCCGTAACTGATTTCTTTTGTAACTGAAGCCTTACTTTAGCAATGTCTAGAGGTATCGTACATATCTAGAAGAAAAAAACACCAAGATAAATGGCTTGCCTAATTATGCATACACTTAGAAATTCGTAATGGTCATACTAAAGGTTAGTACTATGCATGTGTGCTGCATATGACTCGACATCATTTACTACAATATCACATATGAGATTTGGTTCTCATTTAAATTGTTAGTGATTTGCATGACGGTGAAAATAAATGTTAACTTTAACCTTACTTTACAGTTTACAATTTTAAATTTCAGATAATTATAGGTCTGGGAATGAAAGATTCACCGGTAAGCAAATGGAAAGAAAAAAAAAATCTATTTACTTGTATTTTATGCTATATGTTCAACATATGGAAAGTCTATTTAGACATGAAATATAAAAACAATTGGTTATACAAAGGAACTCTACCGAATTCAACCCCATATAAAGACAAAAAAGATCCAACGATTCAGATTTCTTGTGTCACCGATTGATTTTAATTTTCTAGTTTTTCATCAAGAAATGAACCATGTTCATCATCCGCAAATATCATAACTACCAGATAATTACAAACTAACTGTTCTAAAAAAAATTGGCAAGTACTTTAAGTACTCTCATTACAGTCCATGAGTTTAATAAGCACATGTTAAGTTGTCCCAAAATTGCAAAAATTAACTTGCGCAAATCCCGAATAACCCTACAAAGGACAATACGCAATTTTATCGCACAATCTGCAATTGCATACATGCATATTAGCTTGTGCTACATGTACTTATGGAGCAAATATTTACATTTTCCTTTGAACTCCAAATACAAAAGACCATTCCAGTAGCATATTATTTGAAGAACCTAAATCATCATCATAATTTCAGTCGAAGACACAAAAACAAAAATGGGAATCCAAATGTTTCACCTAAATCGATTTTAGGCGCAAGCCAGTTATATAGAAAATTACTAAACGTGAAGCAGCATACAGTTTGTCGCAGATATGCCAAAAAATCTAAGCATATACAGATATAGAAACTTCAATAATTATAGCAGTTGGGAAAACTCGGCAACTCGACTGTCAAAATTAATTGAAGTGGAATACGATACATAAGAAATGACAGAACCATATCTAGTATACATAGCCGATGTAATAACTATGGTAAAGTGATATAAAATGCAGCATTAGCAACCGGAAACATTAATACTGAATACCTCAGCGAAGCAAGCAGCAATTGCGCTGCTTATGAATCTACAAATAAAAGAGATCTCAACTTGAGATCCCTGAGTGCCCATTACTTCAGTGGCAAAATCAAAGTAAGATTTAAACAGAAATGAAGTGGTTAAGTGGGTTAGGTGTATAAATCAAAGATGTACGTTGGTAGCTAATGATGGAAATATGAGTGAGAGATGTGGGGAGCCAGAAATGAAAAGGTGAACTGATTTCTTTGTTCAGATGTTTAATAGCTGATTCAATTCTGGATCTTGGATTTCATATTTTGACGGTCACGCGAGTTATTACCAACTTGTCCTTTTCACGTCGTTCCGTTTATGCACTGCGCTTTGTAAATGATACAACCAGAATGACACTTCGTCTGCAACATAGCATTGGATTGATGATGCACACCTAACTAAATAGGCATTCTCCTTTTGTAATGTCTCGTTTGGATCGACTTATATAAGTCATCTTTTGATTTTTTGAAAGTCAAAATGGACAAGTTTTTTGATTGGAAAAGTTCAAAAACAACTTATTTTAGTTGGTCCAAATGAGACAGCTAGTTTTTAGACGTGAATTTTACCTTATGAGGTCACTATGAGTGATATTAAAGCAAATCATCATCGATAGAGGTTCGAATCACGAGAGAAGCAATCTGCAAACTAGGTATTGCAAAGATGAGTGAAGTCATCCAAAGTTAAAATGGTAACATTAGACTTTTTTATCCATTTATCCACTTTCAGAGTCTTTCCAGCGATGTCCAATAGCAAATAATACACAAATACTTAGAAGCGAAAAACATACACCATGATGCTTAGAGTTGTTCAAATCCAATATGAATTTTACTATGTCAGTTGAGTTATTTCTTATGACTGTTTAATATTAATCACTGGTCTACTTAATGTTTATAGTGATAACAATGGTATTCATGATCTCTTTTGATGACCGTAGAAAAATGACGAGTCTTAATAGTGAAAATAGTAGGCATCGTTTATATATAGAAAATAAGTAATGGTTATCATATCACGTACAGTAACAATACTAATACGTGAGGTCATGAAATCATATTTCTACATGCATCTTCCCATACATGCAACAAGATAACATTTTTTTATTATAGTGCTACGTGATATGTGAAGTCTAACGATGACTAATCATTGTGGTATTCAAACGTGACTTAAAAGTCATACACTGTGCCAGAGGGCCTCCAATCTCTTGATGATGTCAAGCCCCGCTAAATATGATCATCGATGTAACATCACATCTAAGACATTTTACTGCATTGTCCACCACCTCTAATCTCATCGAACACAAATCGATATATACAATTCTAATCGCTATCATTTGTTTACCAAGAGGACTTAGGACAAGTAACTTGTGTACGGTTTATAATCTCCTATAATATCTCATTTTCACACTTAGACATAATGGGACATCGGGTCTTCTTCATATCTTCCCCGACCTCATCTTTCTAAAGTATCCAGATCGCTTTCAAAATGCGAAACAAAATCTCAATTCGAGATCTTATCTAAAAAAATTTCATTTTTAGTTAGATTCAACTAAAGCTGCCCAATCCAGTTACAAATTTACCAACTTCTTAAATATACTTTTTTAGTTTTTATCGTGACGATTCACAACGAAAAACGTCATTTGTTTTGTATGTTCAAATAAGATGAAATAATCCCTTAAAATTATTTTATTTAAAAAAGAGAGAGAGAGAGAGAAAGAGATGAACAGTCATTTATTTAAATGCAATGAAAGAAATGACCATGAAATAACGTTCACGTGCTTATTGCAAATTAGACTACAGGTAATTTATTAAAGGTTTTGTTTAGCTTTCTCCGTAGCTGATAGATCTTACTTGCATAGATGGCTTGGTTTTTGTATGTAACCTAAGTCTTTGGAATTTTTTTTCTAATTCTTTAAAGAAGTGGTAAGGGCCCTCTATAAAACTTTGCTTAAAATTGAAAAAAAGGATGAAATTATTCAATCACTACTAAATAAATTTGGTTGATAAAGCTGCTACTTTTCTCTAAACCATTAATTTCAACTCTTTTCTTGTAAAAATAAGCATGTTATAATTTTATTTTATTTTGAAAATTATAGTTGATAAATATATCATCAAAACGTCAATTTTAGATACACAAATTACTCTGAAATGTTTTAAAGATGTTAATTCGAGATGTACACTTAAGACACACTCATCTTGTCCAAGTTCTCATTCGATACGAGACAGCTTGTGTGGAAATTCCAAGATGAAACATGGTCGGAATCTGATATTTAAAATCTTGAACCTAAGGCTAACAACCCTTACTATAAAGTAGCTCAACCTCTACCGCTTTAGCTACTAAGATCATCTTTTGTCACTGAATCAGTGTCATCTAACATGAGCAATCAAGACAACCACGCGTTACTCTACAAATGACCTAAGAATATAAAATCCCAAAGTTGTGACCCAAGGATATTGTCTTACTCCTTGTGTAATATTAATGAAATCACATATCTCAATACCTTAGTCATCTCATCTTGAAGCCACTAGTCGACTACATAAAACCACCATATGATTGAAATCACATTTTAACCTATTGTTTGGTATTTGTATTACCTAACATCTATCTCATGTGTCCCAGGATATGGCATATCATCCCTAGGCTCATTACATTGCTCCTTAGTCACTTCAAACTACCTATATGTTAAGCATTTCTCAAAAATGATCCTTAAATATCAAAATATTAACCTTTTGAAACGTAAACCAACTTCTTAAACCCCACAACAATTCAGATGTCTGTACAGGATTTCATAAGTTTGACCAAGATTTAAAATGTAAGGTCGGAAAATTCTAACTGATATCCTAATTTTAGACTGCAATATGTAGAGATTTTTTTTGGAGGTTTAAACCTTAAAATACTTGTAAAGGACGAGAACAACCAGGGAAAACAAATATATCTTTAGTGGAAATTCATTCCACCTTTTCCTCGTCTGTATTTCATTTTTTAACCACCTATCTTTACATATCAAATGATCAAAAATATTTTTATTTTATTCATACGAGTTCGTATAACCCTATAATTATGAGATACGACTCCTAGAGACATTTTAAGTACCTATGATTTTCATGGAATTTCTATGTGACCATTCTGACCCTAAAATATTATTTTGGGTATAACATTTTATAAGAGTAGAATTAGGGTCTTAAACAAGTTCCATTGCTTAGAGATGATGGTTTCTCGTTACATAAAATGGACATAGTTGAAACGGACTTACGGTTAGGAAGTTATGTTTGTTTTAAGTTTAGGCAGCTATTGATATCAATTGGCATATAACTGATTAAGCCTAAATCTAGACTTATTAATCTAATTTGATATTAATACAAATAAAGGATCATGGAGTCAAAATAAATCATATCAATCTTTCTTAAATTGGATCTAAACCCATGTTGGCCCTACTTTCATTCGTAATTGTAACGACCGGGAATTTTGCTCGATCCGAATCAGTCGCTAAACCGATCAAGACCGTTCGAAACGCCTGATTGTTTCGAGAACACGACAAAATAGAACACAGACGGAAGAACATTTCATTGCTTATTACAACAATTCCATCAGAGTACAAGAATATACAGAGTATGAATGAATAAAATACATTCGATAAATATCAGAGATTACGATACATTACATAGCAGCGGAAAATAATACAATACACAACTAGAAGTAATACGCAGATACAAAGCTTTCCGAGTATCGTTCTAGCTGTAAATCAGGATCCTGTGAATATAAATCTGCAAAACCAAAACTACTAGCTGCCCGTGTCAAAATAAGGGTACCTAGAGTTTAGGTTAAAACAATAAACTCCAGGTCAGTCATAGGATTGGTGTAAGAACTAAAACAGTTATTTATCTTTATTTTAAAGTTAGGTAAATCAAGGGACCACGCCGTATAACACGGAACGGGTTTCCTCCCAAGAACACCAGTGCATAAAACAAACAGCGCAATGCTAAATAAAGAACAATGAAGCTATTATAAGACCCAGGTCCCATCACACAATGCAACACAAACCAGAGGATAGGGTTTTCCCTTATAATAGCCAAAACATGCTTGATACGTTTAAAACAAATCATTTGATACTATAATAAGTGTATAGTGTTTAAAACAACTTCAAATCATAAGTATCAATCCTAGATGGCATGGGTACCATATATCATGTCGCCATACTAGGCTCTACAATCAAAACCGCAAATGTCACGTATTTGGAAGTTGGATTTCCATATGTGAACCGAGGCAAAAGATAGTCCTCTACCGATTCAAGACGCTCTAGCCCGTGTCTCAGGATCAGAGCTCGAGTGACCCTTAGGAGCCACAGGGCTGGTCCACCGATGTGGATTAAAATGCCTGAACACTACGTTTCCCCCTATATATAAACTATATTTTTATATGTAAAAATCGTATTTTTACTTCACTAAAAATAATATTTTTATTTCGCTACATATATAAAGATAATATTTTTATATTTTCTATTATATAATAATCAAATTTTTAATACTTCTACTTTATAAAAATTATATTTTTATAATCTCTACTATATAAAAATCTTATCCTTTTCACTTACAAAATTTTTATCTTTTCTTTTGTAACTAAAAATAAAATCTTTGAATAACTAAAGATCAAATCTTTTCTCTAAATAAAAATCTATTCTTTTCTAGTTATAAAAATCACACTTTTCTATGTTAAAAATCAATACTTTTCTATGTTAAAAATATCACCTTTCATACGATAAAAATCTCACCTTTAACAAATGCAAAATCATATTTTTATCAAAACAAAAGTCATATTTTTATTTCAAAATTATATGTACAAAGATTATATTTTTCTATCGCTACCTATATAGAGAAGATTATATTTTTATAGTGTTAAAAATCATATCTTTTTCTCCTTTAAAAATTTAAACCCTTTTGCTTTTAAAAATTAAACCTTTCTATAGTGAAAAATTAAACCTTTCTTATGAATAAATATCTTTACTTTTATAGCTAAACATCTCATGATTTTATAACCTAAAAATCAAAGTAAAAAGGGGACAAAACTCACTGTTTTGGGTTGTCGTAGGCTCCACGGCCAAAGGAGCGTTGGGAGGGGCTGTGCGAGGATGCGGCGGTGGGTTGTCTCAAGGAGGACGTGGAAATCGAAGGGGAAAAGGGGGGCGACTGGCCGTCGTTGAGAGGAGGAGGGAGGAGAAGGAGAGGTGGGGGGTGGCCACCCCTGCGGCGTGGTGGCGCGCCAGTGGGAGGAGCGACGGCTCCTCCCTCTTCTTCCCCCTTTTTTTATTATTTCTTTCTGAAGTCGATAGTGAGAAAGGAGAGTATATGGGGGGTTTATATAATTTTATATTATTTTATATTTCAAAAAGGTAACTTTATAATACGAACTCGAAATCGAACCCACCGCCTGTCGTCCATAGCTAATTACCCCCATTCCGAACACAATGAGATATGTATCGTAGGCTGAGTCGATCGTTTCGATCAGTTTTCGTCAAAATCAACATATAACTCTACATCTTGAATTTGAACGCGCATTTCAATTTACCGGGGTCACATACTAACTCGAAAAATTCCAAAAAAATATTTTCTAGCTTCGTATTGACGATACGGTCCTAACAAAACTAGTTTCGTCGAATTCTGAGACCGTTTGAAAAATGGCCATTTTCCAGTCGATTAAAATCAACTAAAACTGGTCAAACGCGTTTTAGTATGCCACGCTCACCTACTGATTCGAAAAATTATGAGATTTGAAACCTAGCAATAACTTGACATCACGGATCCAACAAAGGTGGTTTCGTCAAAATCTGAGGCCGTTTGCAAAATAGCTATTTTCAAGGGCCGAAATTCCACAGCGACTATTCTGAATTTTCAACTGGACTTATCTTTTGATTCCCGCTATGAAATTTCGATTCTTCAGATTCGTTGGAAAGATATTCACAAACAGATTCTAATATTTTTGGTTTCACTAAAATTTGGTTTATTTTGCACCCAGTACATTCATTTGAAGTTTGAAATCGAATTATCGAACTACCGCGCCATTTTCAATTCCTTTTATATATATAAATAAATATTTATATTCTAACGACGATCTATATAAAATATACGTTCGAATTCCATTCAAAATAAATTTCTCGTCATTATTATTTAAAATAATTCATTTTAAATGATCAAAATTCACTAAAATTGCCAAAATGAAAGTTTTAAATTGGCTCGGATTTCCGGGTTATTACAGTAATCATCAAAAATGCTCTTTAAATAAGATTAGATTATATATTAATGAACAAACCATCTATTAAAACATAAAGATCGTCATTTTGGTCAATGTGTATTGCTTTCCATTGCTACCAACATCACGTCTACACTCAAATGGGTTGAATTGGGTAATCGATGAGTGGACTTCTCACTATCATATGCATTTTATATAGTTGAATGCATGATTTTACATGCCTTAGTTGCACGATAACTATTCATATGATCTAAATTGATCCAGAATTCACCTTATATATGTTCATATATCCATGTATAATCTAGATCTAAAATAGAATTTGCGTGTTTATCACATTCTTATTACTTAATTGCCTGAATGGATGTATATACATATTATATTATGTGTGTATGTTATGCTTTGTTGTTATTTGTTAGTGTTTTGGATGCTTAGAAAGATAGGTTGACAAATTGAGCTAATCGAAGGCAAAGATGGTTAGAACTTTGGAGGTACGGCTCTGCAACATAATAGGAGCCTACATAGTTAGACATACCTTGCGAGAAAATGAAATCATAACTCCGCATTAACCATGGGGATAGGTTGGTATGGAGTATGGTATTGACTCATATAGGTTGATCAACTTGATGGATAGGAAGAACTTTGGCTAGTGTAGGCTTTCCATGACAAAATGTAAGAGATTGAGTAAGCATTGGGTGTTATGACAAGTTGCTTTTGGAACTTGAAGTTAAATGATTTAGAGTGAAGATCGAGTCGGTATGATGGATAGATTGAGGTCTAAAGCATCCAAGAATGGAGTATAAGAAGCATAGTAAGAAAGTCAGTCTTTGGCTAATTTAGGGTTGGGGACGAGTGAAGGGATAAATTGGTTTTTATTTATCATGGTGGGTTCGATGATAATGGAACTTCTAGGGACTGGAGTGGAGTTTTTTTTTAATCGTTCTAGAGGTGGTGGCTCGTTCACATCAAAGAGGGATGGTAATGTAGAAACATGATAAAAGTTATGCTTTAGTTTGTGACTCGTTGTAACAACCCAAAAATCCAAGTAACAATAATCAATTAAATAATAAATAAGTTGTGAAATTGTCATAATTTAGATACGAGATTGCACCATTGAGTCCGTGGCAATTTGCTGAGCCATTTGCATATATAACTTGTCAAAATCATAATTCATATGAGAAAGTTATTAAAGAAATAAGAATGCAAGTAATAATATAAGTGCAGAAATCAACTCAGCAAAGAAAACGAAAAAAAGATTTGTAAAGTCAGGTCGACCTCCACCTTAGCTAGGGCGACCTGCACTTTTTCCTGGATGTGAAAACATCTAGATACGAGCCGATTGAACTGAAAAATAAATTTTGACGATTCTGGTGTGTTAATCTTCTAATTGGATGGTTAAATTTGATTCTGTGGCATGTTTGGACCAAATTTAATCAGCTTATCCTATGGTATGAGATCTCCAAGCTCCACCATAAATAAGACCCTAGACTTACTTATTCTCTCAGACATAAATCTTTTCTTCATGGATTCCTTTTGCCTAAGGTAGAATACTAAAAACTAAATATTTCTAGGAAGAGAGCTTGTTTTACTAACATGGATTAAACAAAAGAATACTAAATTTACAGAAAATATTTATATAATTATAGATCTGTAATAAAAAGGAATTGGGCTGAAATAGGAAAATTATAGGAATTTATAGTAAATTATGACAAATGTTATAATTTAAAAAATAAGAAAGATGCAAAAGCTTATTATGGTATTGAAAAGTTAGAAATCATAATAAAATGATTTAGAAAGAAAAAATAGAACCTATTATGATAAAAGTAGAATATCATAGGCTCTGGTCAATATGTTGGGCTCAGATTTGTGTTTGGGCTAAGAAAAGAAAGTTAGGTTATTAGATAGGGACCCACTCTGTAACGACCCGTATTCAACGCATCATATGATCGTAGAATATTTATTTCTTTCCCACGTGAAGTCGTATGGTCATGTAACTTTGGGAAATATCTATTAGAGTCATTTCCCATGTTCATGATTTTTCCCGATTTTTAAATGACCATTTTACCCCTAGTTATCACTGTTTTGGCCATAACTTTTGACTGGAAAAGAATTTTGACCTAAAACCACTTCCATTGGCTCCGGATGATGGTTTACAATTCCGTAGAGTGGTCACATTAGCCAAACGGACTCACCGTTTGGGAGATATGACTGAAACAAGTTTCAGATGGTGAAAAACAGCTTAATTGGGCCTAACCGGGTGATTAGCAGCTAGGCCCAGAGGGGGATTCAGGGTTTAGGGGTATATAGGGGCTGATTAGGGTTAGAAAACATTTCTTTAGACATTTTCCAGCCGCCACTTTCATCCTTAGACACTCTAACAATGGCCTCCTACATCTAAAACACCCCAAATCACTTTCTAATTGAAGATTAGGCTTAGCAACATCAAATTAAGAAGAAAAAACACCAAAGCAAGGTTAGAGCTGCTGTTGGGCATCAGTATTCGCCCCAAATCAGAGAAGTTTCAGTTCTGAGAATTTTATTTGAGGCCAAGGTGAGTGATTTGCATAGTTTTTGCACTAATTACGGTAATTAAGGGTAATTAGTGAAGATTAGCGAATTTATACACTAATAAATTCTGGAAAAATGTTTAGAAATTCTTAAATGTTATTTTAAACCTCTGATAGAAGTTTGGTTCGATTTGATTAAGTTTTGCCAAGTATATCACTTGATTTGCTTAAACATGCTTAAGGGAAAATTTGGGGTTTTGACCATGTTTGATCCACTTTACATGCTATGATTTGTGTTATGGTGTTCGTGGTCGATACTATACGTTGCTATGACTGTATGAGATGTTTTTTGATTGTTTAGAAGTGTTAGTTTGGTCAAAAACGCCGTCGAATGGCGAAAGACTGTCGCTGGAACGAAATGCAGGAATTTACCCGGATCGGATCGCCCCCCCTATGAGCACGATCTGATTGAAGCTCACGCCACCATGTGCCACGATCCGTTCCACTATGAAGGCCACGAACCGATGCAGCACCGTGTCCAAACTAAAGTACCTCGATCCGAATCGCTCCAGCTTGGTGGACCACGAACCGATCAGAAGGTGTGATCCGATTGGGGAGGCGCGTCACGAACCGAACCATCCAAGGGAGCACGATCCGAGGAGAAGACTGAATGAAGACCGATCCGGAAGTGAAGACTATAACCCGAGATGCAAAGGAAGTCCAAATGAGAAGTTAGAGCTCAAGATTCATATGGGAATCAACGAGTTCGCTTCATGGTTGGGCTTTGCTGCGGGACGTGTGCCAAGGAGTTATTGACGTCTATAGCTTTGGACCACTATGGTAGGAGGTACGAAGACGGATTCAGAGCCATTATGGCATCGGTAGAACCAAGGGCTACAACCAATGAAGTGGGTCATTGAAATGTTTGGTCATGACTCCATATGTTTAGCTTGGTCATAGCAGGGTTTCTACAAGTCGGGATTCGTCGTTACCTCAGTTTGTCTAGTGTTCCAAAGTGGTAGATGTCGTACGCTTTACGCACTGAGTGAGAGATGTGAGGATGGTTGCTATGGATGATTTGTTTGCTATCATTGTGACATGCACACCCCACCCCCGTATTCTTACACTATTTATTATGGCACCTTAGAGCATTGTACGGTATGTGGTACTAACTCTTTGGTTGCAGGTCCAGGTTCAGGTATGGTTTGGTATACCTGTTATTGTTTTGTTTAGATGCTTATCGCTCATACCAGGCTTTATGTCTGACCCAGAGTTTTATGTCTCCTCTTATTACTCTGGGTGCTCACACGAGCAGACTAGAGACATGTTAGCTGGTGATGCACGGGTAGACGATCCGGAGACGAGCAGGAGGCTTCCACGTAATATATATAATATTCTCCCTGTGTTATTGAAGATCACTGCTTGGGCATTGGTGGTGCATCTTCTACTTTAGCTTTCTTTTGTTTAGAGACAGTAAATTTGGAAAATTGTAATAAGCTGTATATGGATTTCCGCTGCTCTGATGATTGATGTTGATTTTAGTTATCAGCTTATGCACTGTCTCACCTGTTTTATGTCAAGTATGTTATTATTATACTTTGTTCCATGCGCTGTGAGACATTCTACAGGTTTTTCTTCACTTCTTTCCTTTCTTTAGCGACCGTTCCGTGTTAATCGGGCACGTATACAGCGCACTTTCGGAGGAAATGCCGACTGGTACGGAGCGGGCCGTCACACTTGGTATCAGAGCTCTAGGTTGCGTAGTTAACCTAGGGAAGCTATCAGGGAGAGATAATATACGTATACGAGAGAGCGTATTTGTGATTATTTTGATTTTTAAAAGCTATATATATATACTATTAGTAGTATAAGGATGAAGTCGTACTGCACTAGCACCACTATGGAGTCGTTAATCGTTTCCTTTTTCAGATTGACGATGAGCCGATATTTTAGAGGTACCGGTAGAGGGGCCAATTATGGGAATGCTGCTGACATGAGGACGATGTTTACTGACCTCATGAGAGAGATGCTTAGAGATGTGCAGAGGGCAGCTCCCAATGGTGGAAATGGTGGTGGTCCAATAGTGCAGGCGCCAAGAGTCGACTTCGCCAAGCTGAATAAGGATTATACTAGCCTTGGTGGAAAGTCGTTCCACGGAACGGAGTCGGCCACGGATGTTCAAGATTGGTTGGATAGTTGCGAATGTATCTTCGAGGATTTGGGTATCGAGGATGCGATGAAGAGAAAGCTAGCGTCCCATCAGCTGCAAGCGCGGGCAATGAATTGGTGGAATGCTATAAAGGCAGCTACTCCCGAAGATCAGATTACTTGGGAGCAGTTTAAAGCTCGCTTTAGCGAGAAGTTCATTCCAGCTGCTCAAAAGTCAGTGCTGTTTAAGAAATTCTTGGAGCTCAAGCAGAATGGCAGAGCTGTCTCGGAGTATATTGCTGAATTCGACACTTTGTCGAAGTATGGGTTATCTCTTATTGATACTGCCGAGAAAAAGAATGAGAAATTCATAACTGGTTTGGATCAGTACTTGGGGGAAAAACTTATTAACCACATCGATGAGACGTTTGAATCAATTGTGGGGAAAGCATTAAGATCAGAAAGTCTCTACCCTAAGTCGAAGACTGAGGTTGCATCCGCAGATGAGCCAAAGCCACAAGCAAGTGGTGGAGGCAAGGGTGGTTCCCAGAATAAGAGAAAGTAGAACCAAGCTAAGGATGGCCAGAAGAAAAAGAATAAGCAAGATGTGGAGTGCTTCAGCTGTGGTAAGAAGGGCCATTATGCTAGTAATTGTCGGGCCAAGCCAGCGGATAGGAAGTGCTTCAACTGTGGCCAAATGGGACATCACAAGGACAAGTGTCAACAGCCCCCTAAGGAAAAGCAAATGGTGAAAGCCTACGCTCTTAATGCTATTCCTTCTTCGTCGAATGCCCCAACAGCGGCGGAGAAGGGAAAGAATGTCGTCATTCAAGGTATGCTTTCTGTTTATGATGTTCCTGTTAGAGTTTTGTTTGATACCGGAGCTTCCAGTTCTTTCATATCTAGTGACCTGGTAGATAGGTTGGGATTGGAGCCCGAGATTGTCGATAGACCTTTAGTAGTGACGAACCCGATTGGTGGTTCGACTAGCCTTAGCATGATTTGTCGTAATGTGGTCTTATCGAGTCATGGATGCATGTTTGTTTGTGATTGCTTTGTTTTGGGCTTTACTGGGTTTGGCATTATTTTGAGAGTAGATTGGCTCCAAAGATACAGGGTGGTGGTGGACTGTGAGGGCTTTTTAGTGACAGCTAGAGCGGATGATGGGCGGAGGATAGTGTTTGGTGGTCTACCCAGTAAGGGGGTATTGGCTAGTTTTCTAAACTCCCTCGACATTCCGCATAGTGAGTTGTCAGGTTTGCCCATGGTTGGCCAGTATCCGGATGTTTTCGAAGAAGTGACCGGACTTCCACCACACCGAGAGATTGAGTTTCGTATTGATTTGGTAAAGGATGCCAGGCCTATAGTGATGCCACTTCGTCGTATGGCACCAAGAGAGCAGCGAGAGCTCGAGGTGCAAGTCAGCGATCTCTTGAAGAAGGGATTTATCAGAAGGAGTGTTTCTGAATGGGGAGCACCAGTTGTGTTTGCTACCAAGGTGGATGGTTCCCTTCGGTTGTGTGTAGACTATCGCGAGTTGAATAAAGTGACGAGGAAAAACAAGTATCCTCTACCGTGGATAGATGATTTGTTCGATCAGTTGAGTGGCGCGAGAGTATTTTCTCAGTTGGATCTCGCGACAGGTTTTCATTAGCTTAGAGTGGAAGCTGAGAGTATAGCTAAAACGGCATTTCGAACGCCGTCCGGATTTTATGAGTGGTTGGTCATGTCATTCGGGCTGACCAATGCCCCAGCATATTTTGTGGATCTTATGAGTAGGGTATTCAGAGATCAGTTGAATAAGTCTGTCCTTGTGTTCATTGATGATATTTTGGTCTATTCGAGGACAGAGGAAGAACACAAGGAACATTTAAGAGTAGCGATGGAGGTGTTGAGAAAACACCAATTGAAAGCAAAGTTTTCTAAGTGTCACTTCTGGAAGAGGGAAGTGAGTTTCTTGGGCCATGTTGTATCAGAATGGTATTGCCGTGGACCCGGCAAAGGTGGCTACGGTACAAGATTGGCCTACGCCCAAGAACGCAACAGATGTAAGAAGTTTCTTGGGATTAGCCGGAAATTATCGTAAGTTTATCCAAGGTTTCTCCAAGATAGCAGCACCATTGACCCAGTTGACCAAGAAGAATCAAACTTTTGTCTGGGATGAAAGGTGCGAGAATGCATTCAAAAGTCTAAAGGATAAGTTGACAAGCGCACCAGTGTTAGTCATTCCTAAGGGGGATGAAGAGATGACGGTATACACGGATGCCTGTGGTACCGGACTGGGTGCTGTATTGATGCAAGGCGGTAGGGTTGTGGCTTACGCAAGTCGGCAATTGAAACCGCACGAGAGAAGATACCCTACCCATGATTTAGAATTGGCAGCGATCATGTTCGCATTAAAGATGTGGAGACACTATCTCTTGGGAGAAAGATTTGAGCTATTTACAGATCATAAGTCGTTAAAGTATCTCTTCTCTCAGAAAGATCTGAATCTCCGTCAGCAGAGATGGTTAGAGTTCTTGGCTTCCTATGATTTTGACATCGCATACACACCGGGAAAGGGCAATGCGGTGGCCGATGCATTGAGTAGAAGACATGCCAGCTTAGGGGCTATGTTCCTTGAATGGAAGCAACTGGAGTTTATCGCGGGTTTGATTTCAGACCAAAGTGCGAATTGGATCCAGAAATGTTAGCAAGTTTGACGATCAGACCCACTTTGATTGAGCGGATCGGCTCTAGTCAGAGGGACGATCCTAACCTATTGGAAATCATCTCCAAGTTAGAGATGTGTGTCGATGAGGAGGTGAACAAGTATGGGCTTGATCGAGATGGATGGCTTAGAAAGAATGGAAAGCTTGTTGTACCCAATGTTAATGGATTGAGAGATGAAGTGCTTAGAGAATGTCATCACTCAAAGCTAACTATACACCCCGGTGGTAACAAGATGTATCGAGATATGAAGCAGACTTACTACTGGGAAGGGATGAAAAGAGACGTTGGGAAGTTTATATCCAAGTGCATGAATTGCCAGCTAGTTAAAGCCGAGCAAAAGAAGCCTAGTGGGTTGTTACAGCCCTTAGAAATTCCCGAATGGAAATGGGAGCAAGTCTCGATGGATTTCATCGATGGTTTACCAAGGACTAGATCGGGATATGACAGCATTTGGGTAATTGTAGATCGACTGACTAAAATTGCAAGGTTTATACCAGTCAAATCGACCAGAACGACAGCTAAGTTAGCAGAATTGTATATCAAGTGAGTAGTGAGATTTCATGGAGTACCTAAAAGCATTGTGAGCGACCGAGACCCGTTGTTCACTAGTGGGTTTTGGAAGAGCTTACAAGAGGCTACCAATCCAGTATCGGTATGGCTCCGTTTGAAGCTTTGTACGGAAGACCGTGTAACTCACCATCATGTTGGATAGAGACTGGCGAGAAGTTTATGCTTGGACCAGATGTGGTGAGAGAAACTTCAGATAAGATCAAGATCATTCAACAACGAATGAAGGCTGCCCAAGATAGGCAGAAGAGTTATGCTGATAAGAGGAGAAGAGACCTAAAATTCTCCGTTGGTGACTTGGTGTTTGTCAAGACTTCTCCGTTGAAGAGCGTAATACGATTCAGCAGGAGAGGCAAGTTGGCACCAAGATTTGTTGGCCCATTCGCTGTTCTTGAACTAGTCGGGAATTTGGCATACAAAATTGACTTAGCAGAGAAGATGGCGGGAGTTCACAACGTATTTCATGTTTCCCAACTAAGGAAATTCGTTCACGACTCAGATATGACTATCTCACCTGATCAGTTAGAGGACTTCGAAGTAGAACCCGAGGCGGTTGGGAACCGCAAGCCGGCCTGTATTGTCGCGCACGACATGAAGCAACTTCGAAGGAAGGCGGTGAAGCTAGTCAAGGTACAGTGGAGCGAGGATGAGAATGATTGTACTTGGGAGACAGAGGAGGACATTAGGAAGACGCACCCAGAACTCTTTGCCTGGTAAGATTTTGACTTCGATTTAGTTTTCCGCATGCTAGGATAGGCTTACTTGCTTGTTTTGCATGTTTGATTGTTGTATGTGGTTGTTAGGCATGCGGGATCCTTTGTATGTTTTGGGTTAAGGAATTTCGGGGGCGAAGTTTCTTAAGGGGGGGAGAGTGTAACGACCCGTATTCTACGCATCATATGATCGTAGAATATTTATTTCTTTCCCATGTGAAGTCGTATGGTCATGTAACTTTGGGAAATATCTATTAGAGTCATTTCCCATGTTCATGATTTTTCCCGATTTTTAAATGACCATTTTACCCCTAGTTATCACTGTTTTGGCCATAACTTTTGACTGGAAAAGAATTTTGACCTGAAACCACTTCCATTGGCTCCGGATGATGGTTTACAATTCCGTAGAGTGGTCACATTAGCCAAACGGACTCACCGTTTGGGAGATATGGCTGAAACAAGTTTCAGATGGTGAAAAACAGCTTAATTGGGCCTAACCGGGTGATTAGCAGCTAGGCCCAGAGGGGGATTTCGGGTTTAGGGGTATATAGGGGCTGATTAGGGTTAGAAAACATTTCTTTAGACATTTTCCAGCCGCCACTTTCATCCTTAGACACTCTAACAATGGCCTCCTACATCTAGAACACCCCAAATCACTTTCTAATTGAAGATTAGGCTTAGCAACATCAAATTAAGAAGAAAAAACACCAAAGCAAGGTTAGAGCTACTGTTGGGCATCAGTATTCGCCCCAAATCAGAGAAGTTTCAGTTCTGAGAATTTTATTTGAGGCCAAGGTGAGTGATTTGCATAGTTTTTGCACTAATTACGGTAATTAAGGGTAATTAGTGAAGATTAGCGAATTTATACACTAATAAATTCTGGAAAAATGTTTAGAAATTCTTAAATGTTATTTTAAACCTCTGATAGAAGTTTGGTTCGATTTGATTAAGTTTTGCTAAGTATATCACTTGATTTGCTTAAACATGCTTAAGGGGAAATTTGGGGTTTTGACCATGTTTGATCCACTTTACATGCTATGATTTGTGTTATGGTGTTCGTGGTCGATACTATACGTTGCTATGACTGTATGAGATGTTCTGTGATTGTTTAGAAGTGTTAGTTTAGTCAAAAACGCCGTCGAATGGCGAAAGACTGTCGCTGAAACGAAATGCAGGAATTTACCCGGATCGGATCGCCCCCCCTATGAGCACGATCTGATTGAAGCTCACGCCACCATGTGCCACGATCCGTTCCACTTCGAAGGCCACGAACCGATGTAGCGCCGTGTCCAAACTGAAGTACCTCGATCCGAATCGCTCCAGCTTGGTGGACCACTAACCGATCAGAAGGTGCGATCCGATTGGGGAGGCGCGTCACGAACCGAACCATCCAAGGGAGCTCGATCCGAGGAGAAGACTGAATGAAGACCGATCCGGAAGTGAAGACTATAACCCGAGATGCAAAGAAAGTCCAAATGAGAAGTTAGAGCTCAAGATTCAGATGGGAATCAACGAGTTCGCTTCATGGTTGGGCTTTGCTGCGGGACGCGTGCCAAGGAGTTATCGACGTCTATAGCTTTGGACCACTATGGTAGGAGGTACGAAGACGGATTCAGGGCCATTATGGCATCGGTAGAACCAAGGGCTACAACCAATGAAGTGGGTCATTGAAATGTTTGGTCATGACTCCATATGTTTAGCTTGGTCATAGCAGGGTTTCTACAAGTCGGGATTCGTCGTTACCTCAGTTTGTCTAGTGTTCCAAAGTGGTAGATGTCGTACGCTTTACGCACTGAGTGAGAGATGTGAGGATGGTTGCTATGGATGATTTGTTTGCTATCATTGTGACATGCACACCCCACCCCCGTATTCTTACACTATTTATTATGGCACCTTAGAGCATTGTACGGTATGTGGTACTAACTCTTTGGTTGCAGGTCCAGGTTCAGGTATGGTTTGGTATACCTGTTATTGTTTTGTTTAGATGCTTATCGCTCATACCAGGCTTTATGTCTGACCCAGAGTTTTATGTCTCCTCTTATTACTCTGGGTGCTCACACGAGCAGACTAGAGACAGGTTAGCTGGTGATGCACGGGTAGATGATCCGGAGACGAGCAGGAGGCTTCCACGTAATATATATAATATTCTCCCTGTGTTGTTGAAGATCACTGCTTGGGCATTGGTGGTGCATCTTCTACTTTAGCTTTCTTTTGTTTAGAGACAGTAAATTTGGAAAATTGTAATAAGCTGTATATGGATTTCCGCTGCTCTGATGATTGGTGTTGATTTTAGTTATCAGCTTATGCACTGTCTCACCTGTTTTATGTCAAGTGTGTTATTATTATACTTTGTTCCATGCGCTGTGAGACATTCTACAGGTTTTTCTTCACTTCTTTCCTTTCTTTGGCGACCGTTCCGTGCTAATCGGGCACGTATACAGCGCACTTTCGGAGGAAATGCCGACTGGTACGGAGCGGGCCGTCACACACTCCTAGCAGCATTCTTATTCAGGTCAAGGACTGGTGATCTCAGATGTGGAACTAAGATAGGGTACTCTACGTTGGAATAGGAAAATAAGCAGTCAAAAGACTAGTTTAACAAAAATGGAAAAAGGGTGCAATTAGAATACTAGTTGTTATGGAACTATGCCAGCAGCATTCCCCTTCAAGTCAAGGACTGATGATATTAGATCTGGAATTGAGCTCAGACACGCTTATATTGAATCGTGGTATATAACCGGTCCAAGAGTTGGGATGATAATTAGGGAACTCGAAGATCCCCATGCATGCGGAATCAATTGGGGATTACTATGTACATGCGTTATGCTAGTGTGTGTCTTTTGCTGGTGGATCGATGGATAGTGATCATTTTGGTACGGTTTCATGATAGGCGGGTTCACATTGGCATGCTACCATGACTAGAGGTGGTAGATTGTCATTCTAAGAGACGGTAAGCAGGAAATGTCGATCAATTGGTAGAATTAGGAAAACCTATCCTAATCATATTTTCATAGTAGTAGAAACAATGCAAACAATCAATCAATCATTCATTCATTCAACTTGAACTTGATAGACAATCTAATTATCTCAAAAATCATTTTTTAAGGTTGTGCACGTACATATTACATTATGAAACTAGAACTATGTCTATTATGTTTATCTTGCTTAATTATGTTAGTAATTACTTCATTCACTAGACGATATGCCTGACCCAGTCCTTTTCCTTGCTTTTTCTCCCCCGTTAGGCTCGCAACGTTGAGGCTAGTTGATTTAGGTAGCTTAGAGGTTCTTTTAAGGAGTTTTTATTTCATTGTTGTCTATTGATGTATTCTTCTATTTTTCATCTTCTTCATTTTGGTTTGGTTATATTGGCACTTGTGAGGGGGATTATGTTTGTACTCTGATTTTATATGATATTGATGTTTTTATGAGACATGTGGCTGTTATGATTTAATGTTTTGTTCTAAAATAAAAGTTGGGCTTTTGGAATAAAATTTATGATTTTAGTTTAAATATTTCTGGTGCATTTATTTTCATGCCTTGTGAATCTTAGTCTTTTTGATTTGTTTCTTTATACCTAAAACGCTCCACGTTTCTTAGCATGGCTCGACTTTGGGGAATGCTAAGGGATATGGGATGTTACATTTAGTATCAGAGCCTAAGCCTACAAAATTCTTAAAATTTTGTTTCAAAATGTAAAAAATGTTTCCAAAGAAAATAGATTTTCAAAAACAAAAGCAATTTTGGAAACAAAGTTTTATAAAATCATCTCAACATCAGTAAAACCTTCCTTTAATCCCTTCGAACCTTAATCTTTATATATTCTCTTGCGTAGAATGGCAGATTCTCCTAATCTTCCTGTGGGCGTCGCAATTTTGGCTTGGTTCAGTCAATACCTCCAGGCCATGTGTAACAACTCGCCTAGAATGGGCCTAAGATTCTGACCTAGAAAAGGCCCATAAGAACTTAGAGCCATTATAAATGAATCATTGGTTCCTACAAGGATTGCATAAACAAAGTCAACTAAAACCGACATCAGATTCTTACAATGGAAGAGATAAAATATAATAATAGAAAATAGATGTACCATTAAACCAAACCATAATAATGTGATTATATCAAGTTTCAGCTATCATATAACGTACATCAATATCCCTCGAGTAAAATAAAACTGCATAACATAATACTAATGATAATAATAACTATAGATCCTCTTTTGTCATGCTCCAATCTCCATGATTTCCTCAATGAAGTGTTTCCTACCTATTAGCCCATTTATATGTCAAAAAGAGGGAGGTCAGAACAATAAGTTTTGGTGAAAGAAAATTATGTAAGTTTAAGAAATATCTATTTCTTATATTTGGCAGTATAAATTTTAAAAAATCTGTCAATGCAAATTTAACACATAATTAATATATATTGATTAGGAGGACTACTCTAAAGTCACTTAAGGCTTAGTCTTAAAATCGTCATCACTATTAAATATACTCTCAGTGTAAATCGGGAGATAGTAATCTGCTACTTAATACTGGTTTTAGGTACGAATTTATCGCCACTATGACCATTCTGGTGGACCCATGTATTACTATCTAGTTGTCATTATAGGTGAACTCCTAATCACTTAGTAATTCCTTAGACAGCTAGCCCTTAGAAATATTCATACTGCTCATCCCTAGGTGCTCCCTCACATAGCCCATAGATAAGAAGTAGACAACTTCTGGAGAATTACCTTACTCACACGTCTAATATTTAAATTAAAATCATCTAATACCTTATTAGAGAAAGACCGACCCAATGACCACTTAAGACCTTAATAAGAATGGGTTCCATGACTTTGGTCCTAAACCGAGGAGTGAACCTTAGGAACATACCAAATCCTAACCACTTAATACCCAAACTAGGTATGTCAGACACTTAATATTTTATCGAGGCAAGCCTGTTTCACACAAACGTACACACATGCGTGCAAACACACACATATATATACGTACATACACAAAACATCTCACATTAAACCGACTACTTGTAGATGTTGGATTTGCTAGGTGGTTTCGAGAAGGCTTCTACTACAAGTTGGGATTAACCTCGTGCCTTTATTATTATATTGGCATATGGCACCTAGACCTCTCACATTAACCCGATTAAATTGTAGATGTTGGATATGCCGATCGAATCCGGACAGGCTTCTATTAAAAGTTGGGAGTAACCTCGTGTCTATGTGTCTTTAATACTAATAAAAGCCATTAATACTCACACACATACAAAGTTCCTATGGAGACATTTATAATTCTAATTTCCTATCTAATGCATTTGATATGCTCTTAATACGAATTTAAGCGCATTTATAATACGTCAATTACGTTATATAGTTATAAATAAAACATAAATTAAGTGCATGTAAAAAACATCCTAAACTTTTGAAATGTCAATCCTAACATCAAAGTAAGGTTTACAAGTTTATTTCCCTAACTTGATCAACATGGCATAAACATGTATATTCACACTCAATCAACAACAGGGAAATAACGACATATACATAAAAACTTGTAGCCAAGGTTTATAGGATTATTTCAATTATAAAAGAAAGATAAGGTGCAATATGCAAAATCATTTTTTTAGTATTGCTTCACTTTTCATATGATTTATATATATATATATGTATATATATACCAAAAAAAACTTAAGACTTTAATGATTTGTATATAATGCGTTCAAACCATATATTTAAAAATAGAAGCTTAAACCCATTAAATCTATATTACTTAAGTCTTATGCCTTTGTACATACATACATAATTTTTATAATTTTACAAGAAAGAGAACTAGACCATTATCATAAATTGTACAACACCGAAGGTCCTATCTGTTATTACATCAATAACCAAAACCCAATTTACACCAATTGATTGACCACTTCCGCGAATTATAAAGGATTTGGAGGATTTGTTTATAAATTTTTTTCGTGTAAATCCAAATTTCTTTAGAAATAAAAATTCAAATCTACACTACAGGATATAGAAAATTGAAAAACGGATGTAACTTCCACTCATAAAGATAGGAAGAGAAGAATAGTGAATTCAGTGTAGAATATAACAAATCTAGATTGAGCCTTTCGAATCAACATACTCCAAAATCCTCCTAGAATACATGTGTATATATATAAGAATCAGATTTAGAATCTCATATATATATATATATATTATACTTAATTCCAGAATCTATATGTAAGAATTCAGATTATAAGAGGCGGAATATTGGTTTGAAGAAAGAGGAAACTTAAACTGTTTCTGGAATTAAGAAAAATAGCAGAGAGATGGAATGGAGGCATAGAAGAGAATGAATGTAGGGTTTAGGGGAGAGGCTAGGAGTCCTTCCTATAGTTGTTTGTGTGTATGTGGATTGTAGGATTAGTTACATTTTATATGGACAGTCCATTTAAGAAAAACTATATAAAAACTCTCAACAAAAAGTGCCTCTTTCGCACCCATGACCAGGAGAGTGGTCGACCCCTTCTATAGGAGGGCGATTGACCCCCTTCTGGGTCGAGCGTAGGGAGATTTGTTTCCCTTTCATATTAATTATATTGATTACGTATTAATTCTTGACCGATTCTTTCCATTATTTATTTATTCTTGTCTCCACTTGCATATATATATATATATATATATATATATATATATATATATATACATATATATACACATATATATACACACATACACACACACACAAATTCAAACCTCTAAGGAATACTTTATTATGCCAATCAATGTATAATTTTATTCCAAATTTATATTCATTCGGTTTGAATTTCAATTCTTGCGTGTATACAATTTACGTATAAATTGTTTTATTAATAAATTCTTCATACGGACCCTGTTTTCGACAAATAAAATATGAAAAAGGAATAAAATCTCGCTACAAATACAATGGTAATACTTTCGTGGCCTAATTCTTAGTTATCCAAAATTCTTATTTTCATACCATTAATATTTTATAAATTTATTATTGTTTATCATTATTTATATTTAATTTAATTGCCTATGTCTATTTATGGTATATTTTACGGGTTTTACATTCTTCCCCTTAAAAGAGATTTCATCCTGAAATCTTTCTGAATGAGCGAAAAATACAACTCACTCTAACAAACATGTTATACATTCAGGTTATTTATAAACATCCATAAAACATCTATTACTCGATGTGATTATGCACTGTAGACTTGCTAAAGTGAGCTCGGTCCTCGCATGAACGTGTAACATGTGATGATGTATGTATGCAAAACACCCTAACATGAGTGTTCCATGCATTGTGTTGCAAAAAATTCCTACCATCCAATTTAGCAACCGTAATGCAACCGTAGAATCCTAAAAAAAATCTGAGAAAGGCTACAAAAATTAAAATTGTCATGTCTTTCATCGAATTTTCTCCCTATGTACTCGAACTGGTCTAACTAAATGTTGTGGAGCCTTGTAATCCTATGCTTCACAATATCAGTGGTGGCACGAGATACCATTGGTTCCTTCTTTGTCCTCATTTCTTGATTAAGCCCTATCAAAATTTGCCATAGTGTGGCAATATCTTTTCAAATTTAAAAGTATAAAATATCATGGGCTCCTATCAATAATAATAATATCTTTCATTTCCCTAATATTGAGGAGGCCCGAAATATAATGCCAACTTTCTAACCTCCACAAGCTACTTAACCAAATTTAAAAAATTCCCAAAGTCTAATCACAAATTTATGTTCGAGTAAAATTTATTGATGGTTTTCCACCAACACTTTAGTGATTCACATAGCCCCCCTTGAAATACTTCAAGGGTGTTATCTCAACCATCAAAAGTACTATATTAATCCTAAACATAAATATTATTCTTATTGTCTATGAGACTCACGATGCAAACTTTTCCTTTCGTCCTCCAAGCTCTAGTTATCCCTTTAGTTTGCCCTCCAGTCTCCAATGAAGTGTGACCCGAAATTCAAAAATTTCCAAAATTAAATTTTCTAAATCTAACTAATTAATGTCCTAGTCTGTACTAATAACTAAAATATTTTCCTATGCTCCAATTTGCCGAAATTTAAATTCCAATAAAAGGTCTTTTGCTATAGTTTCCATAAAACTGTCTAAACAATAATGTTGATATATTTAAAAATTACAAGAAATGAGTATTGTTTTATTTTGAACGGATAGTGTAATCTGCGTGTAAGCACGTAAAATTACACATCACACCCGTTACATTTAATGTGTATTCCTTGTAATTTCAAATATAATTCTTTTTATGAAAAATCACAAAAGGGCAAACTTATAAAAAAATTAAACAAATATCCTTAAGCAAACCAAAATACAGTCATATTCAAACTTAAAAGGCTAATATACGCAAATCCAATATTTAAGCCTATCCCTTAATCTCATGCTTTAATTCTTATTCTTGAGGATGACATTCTTTAAAGCTAAACTTCTTCACTCAATATTCCAAAACATTAAGTTTAAATTATTTCCTTATTACAGGCTGCAAATTTGATTGCCTTATTAACTTCCAAATTCCAAATGATCAAGTGTCCCTATAAAATTCCCTTACTTATGATAAATTTGCTAAGTTGTTTTAAATTCAAAATCACATAAGCATAAATAGGGATACATTACTTTCACAATTTTTATACCATCTTCTAATCATCATAGAAGACTACTTGTGATTAAAATATCAAATCCTAGGAAAAGAAAATATTTTTGGAAGTCATCACTTACAACCAGTGATATAAATGGTATTGATGTCTTGATCCTTTATTCCAAACTTAACACACCATCCCAATACTTTTCATTCTCCTTGATTTTCCATTTTCTCAAAGATGTGGTCCATCCATAGTCTTAATTTATTTAACCTCTTTGAGAATATTAATTTATCCAAATTAAAGTATTTTTCAAGTTTGGAGATACATCCATTTCCTCGAATTAAACTCTCTTCAAATCAGTCCCTGCAAATTCTCTTATGAATTATAAGTTTATTGCCCATTAAATCTGCAATTAATATCCATGAATCCTATTATTATTATTATTTTAAATCATAAATTATGTTACTTATGCTATACCTATAATTATATATATTGATTATAGCTACATATGTTCGTAATCGTACTAATTCCTAAACTAAACTGTCAAGGGATACCTAGTTTACAACTACATCCTAATTCTGGAAACTCTTGCACTTCACTAAATATTCCAATATAACCTACGGGATTGACACTAAAATTTCCAGATTAGGTTGTACAACTTATTCTTACTTAGTCCTAAAACCTGATTCCGACTCGCCTAATTTGCTACCCATATTTACTCCAGGATTATTTTCTTTCTATAGAGTGTAATTTTAGCAGTTATAAATATATTTTTAAGGCCACTGGTATATCATTATTATTACTAAAACTTGTACAAATTTAGAAATAAGCGTTAATGTTTCATCAAAACATGAAACATCAAATTTTGCATTTTCTCCAAAGTTAAATCTTTGTGAAGATTTTGATGCTTAATGAACTAAGTATCAATACATATTTTGTTTTAAGAAAACATTCTTTATCAAGAATTCTATTTATTTTAAAATGTTACAATAAGGAATTAGATGTCTCTTTTCAAAGCTTTAATGTTTTGGAAGCAATTACAAGTGTTCTAAAATAAGAGTAAAACAACTTTTCTTTTTAACACTTATAATTATTAAAATTTTAAATGTCAACCATTAACACTTTTCAAGAACAATAAATGTTTTTAGGTTTTAAATAAAAACTTTTAATGGCGAGTAAATCAAATTCTTATTCTATTTTCGTAAATAGAATCTTAATTAAATATCCAAAATGGAATTAGGCGATAATTAAGTCTCCAAAAATGTCTAGTGACAATTATTGCTATATTTTCTAAATATGTTTTTTTTGGCAAGGCCGACTGGTTTTTATAGTGTGTCGTAACACTCTTTTATTTATTACAAAATAAAAAATATAAATGAGTCATGTCATATGTAATATACATATCAACTATTAGTCGGTTTTTAAGGTGGGCCGTCCACCGCTAATGACATTTATAGTGGGCCGTCCACTATGTATTTCCCTAGCACTCCACACAAGGAGGCAAAAGTTACATTTTCTATTCTCACCACGCAGGGTGAAATACATAAACATATAACTTAATTCAAATATGACATGGCGGTTTACATCTATCAGCAATTACATTAGTCTTCAAAACCAAGCATCACTACACAACAGCAACAATGTAGCAAGCACTATGAAGCACTGTTTCACATTGAATTCCCTACTGCAGAAAGCAGACTTCTCTCGAGCCACATGAAATACACCATGCTGAAAACAAACATGGGACTGTAGAAACAAGCATGACTAGACAGAATGACATCGGCTAAAAGGGGGTAGGTGATTAGAAATGCAGGAGAATTATCATCCAAAAGAAAACCCAGTAAATCGAGAGACCTACGTCTTTACCTAGGATCGAGAATGCTTTTGGAGACGTTGAACCAGATCCCAAATTATCACAACAAACCCATTGAGAGCACACAATTTCATGACAAGAACTATGTACCTTACGATCCTTCCGACCCAAATTTGAACATCCCCGAACAGCGAAGGAAACCTAGTAAAACCATTACAACATCTGAACATAAGGAAAGAAAACACATTGCAATGACAGATCTATCGTTCTATGGCAGAAAACAATAACACAACATGAAACCAGCAAAAGAATGATAGATACAAACCCAGCAACGTAAAACGTTATATTCCTAAATTTTAACACAGAGTGCAAACTTAGGAATTGCTTTTGGGTGAACTTACATCGGGCGTTGGCATTGCCAAGTTAATTGCTTTCGCTCTGAGCTCAGGAGCATCAACGCATCGCTTCCAATCGACAGGGCAGTAAGGAACCAGGCCAGTGAAAAAGGGCTAAAAAGGAACATTACAAATTTGCACTAAATCGATCCACGGTAAGAGTAGATCTGAAAAATACAGATCTGAAAAGACAAGATAACGTGGATCAATTTAGGGTTCGTGAAGTTTTACCACAATGACGAAAACTGAGGAAGTTGAGAGAGCGAGAAGACGAATGGGTAGAATAGAAGTGAAGATGAGATGAGAATGGAAGGAAGAGGAATTTATAGGAGAGAAAGGAGATAGGTTTTGGCCTCAGTCGCCATTAACAGAGAAACTTCACGAAGCTAGAACAAAAAAATTAAAATGAAAAATGAAAACCACCCAATCTTGAAGGAAAGAACTTTATAGATTTATCTATTTTATGTGAAATCTAGCATGTAAAATATAGGTAAAATGAGAAAAATGAAAATTCCTATAAAAATTTAAATTTTAGAAGTTGTTACATGGAAACTGTAACAATAACAAATTTATCATTAAAATTTTCACTATTTGACGCACTTTTAAAGAGATTTACATTTCTTTATATTAAAGCTCATAAATGTAAACTTTGCAGTTATTGGTTTACTATTAATCTTTTATCCATTTAAAGAATTCATCTTCTGTTTTCTCTAAAATTTATATTTATAGTTTATCGAACATAAGAAATAGTAAACTTTTCAAAATTTCTCTCAAAACTTTTATGTTTCAAAAATCATATTTGAAATTTCTTTTCAAATGGAATTCTTACATAATTTGTGCTTATCAATGAACCACAACTACTTCGAAAAGTCATTTTACAAAATAATTCAGTGTTATGTTAAAAAAACATTTTTTGTAGGTTTTCTAGCAAAGTTTTTTACCAATTGGAAAAACATATTTATTCTTTTCCATCAAACTTTCCTATTCAACCTACTCTCTTTTCATCAATGATTGACGACCACTTTTTTAGAGAAGTCCGTTTCTTACCTTAACTTCTTTCTTCCGTATTCCTAATATTTGGTCTCTTAACATTCCTAATGGCTACCTTAAAAATGTCCTTTATGTCCAATTTAACCATTTTAAATGCTCGTTCTTATGGACATTTACTATCTAATTCAAAGTCAAATATTCATACCTTCGCATAAATAGTCTTAGTTGCTCCATTAATATTTTCTGTTTCTAATATTCTTTCACTTACTGACCATTTAGTGCTCTTTCAATTTTCCATACTTTTTGTTATAGAAGTCTATACCATTAACAAAAGTTATACTTATGTTTTCCCTTTAAACTCATGATGATCTTGTTTAATGGACATAAATTTGTCTTTATTATTGGTTATCCAAACAGACACCTACTCGAAATTCTTTGTATTTCTTTCTCCCTATAAATGATAATTAAGTCACCAATTTGATTACCACTTATTATTTATTAAACAGGAAAAAATTGTGAAGGACAAAAAAACCAAAAAAATTGCCCAAAAGGACAAGGGGCAAAAAACTTGTCCAAAAGGACAAGTTTTAGTGAAAAGTGGAAAAACATGGGACCCCCCTGAAATTCACCATTTGCACTAAAACTTGTCCTTTTGGGCAAATTTTTTGGTGGTTGTCCTTTTGGGCAAATAATTTGGTGAGTTTGTCCTTGTGGGAAAAATCCCCTTTATTAAATCGGGAGTTTGAATCCTTTCCACTTTTCGACCCTGTGGTCCTTACATCCAGTATGTGCTTATCGATTTCTAAATCGATATGGAAGTTGCTAAATCATTGTATGGTTTCTAGGGTATTTCTAGAAATTAAGGTCAATCCTCTCGTAAATGGACCTACAGATACTACTCTAAAGAGATAAGCATACATTAACTATAGGGTGCGTTTTTTACAGGTCCCTATTAGGTTTCAAAATATAAAAAAAACCCGGTCGTAAACTTATTATAAATTAGGTCCCTATTTTCAAAAACATATAAAAACATACAAAAAAAATATAAAAAAATCATGTAAATTCGTAATTAATTAAATCAAATAATCGTGAAAAAAATCAGACCAAAAAAACATCAAAAACAACGTCGAAATCACGAAATACAGAAAATCAACGAAATGCAGTAAATTGCATCAAAACATGCATATAAGTCGATTAGTTGCATACATGTATGCATTTATTTCAAATCTGCGTCAAAACTGCAGTATAAATGCATACATGTATGCACATATTGTTGAAACATGCATCTGCTGATGCATTTGTTTAAAAACTGCACACCTACGTGCAACTTATTCACGTTTGCATGTATTTTGACATATATGCACACATGTATGCAGTTATATAGAAAAACTGCATACATGTATGCAATTTTTCAAACAGGCGTGCATAAGTATATGCATGTGTATTCGAATAGTTGCATAAATGAATGCAACTATTCGTAAAAGTTGCATACATTGATGCAACTTTTTTTTTTTTTAATTTCTGTGGACTTCCGGGAATGTTTACAGATTTTAGAAATTTTTTTTTTTTTTTAAGTGATAGCGCCTGAAGATTTGGACAGAAAACGAAAGAGGCGGAGGTTTGGAAAGTGGCAGGCGGAAGATTCCAGGCGGCAGCTAAAATAGGGGGCGGGTTTACAGAGAAAACATTAATTACAGGGATGTATTGCGAATTTAAAAACTTGCAAATAGTTGCATACATGTATGCAACTTTTGCCAATAGTTGCATACATGTATGCAAGTATTTCTGAAGCTGTTTCAGTTGAAAATGCATGCAGAAACCAGCATACATGTGTGCAACTATTTGAAATACTTGCACACATGTATGCAAGTATTTACATGTGAAAATAAAATGTGTGCAGAAACTTGCATACATGTATGCAACTATTTTAAATACTTGCACACATGTATGCAAGTATTGCATGTAAAAATATAACAGAGAAATACTTGCACAGATGAATGCAAGTATTCCAAATATGTGCATGATTTGATGCAAATTACTGCATTTTTCGTTGTTTTCTGTATTTTTTCGATTTTGATGCATGTTTTGATTTTATTATGATCTGAATTTTTGGGCGAGTACATGTTTTATTTAAATACGAATTTACGTGATTTTTTTATATTTTTTTAATATTTTTTTTATGAATTTTCGAAAAACAGGGACTAAATTTACAATAAGTTTATGACCGGATGTGAGCCTAATTAAGTTTCGTTTTAGGGATGTGTGCCTAATATTCACTTAACTATATATATATATAATTAAACTTTTTGAAAACTCTTTTTTTAAAATAACAAGTATGTCTCTCATATGTATAGTCTCCCCATAATCGGGTAACCTAAGCTCTGATACCACATGTAACGACCAGCCCGGAATGGACCTAATTCAAACACAGAAAAGGCCTCGGAACTTAGAGCCATTCTATATGGATTGTTGGTTCTTGTAAGGATTGCATAAACAGAGCCAATTGAAAACAACATCAGAATCTCACAGCAGAAGGGATAAAATATAATAATAGAAAATATATATAGCATTAAATAAAACCATAATAATGTTGATTAGATCAAGTTTCAGCTATCATATAACGTACATCAATATCCAACGAGTACAATAAAATTGCCTAACATGATGCTATTGGTAATAATAACTATAGTTCCTCCTTCGTCAGTCTCCAATCTCCATGACTGCCTAAATAAATAATTTCCCACCTACTAACATGTTTACACGTTAAGAGGAGACATGCCAAAAAAATCTGTTAAATGAAAAACACATAAGTTTAAGAAATTTCTAATTCATATATTTGGCAGTATAAATTCATCAAATTATGTCTATGAAAATCTAATACACAATTAATATATATAAATTAGGCGAACTACTCTAAAGTCACTTAAGGGCTGGTACTAAAGCCATCATCACTATTAAATATATCCCATGCAAAGCTAATTCAAACAAGAGTCCTCTCTGCGACTGAAACTTTTAATTAAAGTCAGAAATGCCATTATATCCTATGAATGGAAGAAAGGCTGAATTTATATGTAATTCATGATGAAGTGTGCCCTGAAATTACTAGCACTAACATTTTATAGCGCTTTACATTTTTGGAAGATATGCTAGTGATATAAGAGAACACTAAAACTAAATATAGTCGTGGACATAGATTGTTGAATTTCCAGAATTAAAAAGCCTGGATCTCTTGAGCTTTACATGTAGCTTTAAGAATCACAGTCTGACAGTTTGTATAGTTATAAGAGAGGATAAGGTATTAAAAGTTATCTTAACCTGCAAATTTGGCTGAAAATATGTGGGTAATGAATGCAATGTTTGGTTTCCTTTATTCATATGAGTTCCATGTATTCATTTGAGTTTATGGTATGGTTTTCTATGTATTATTGACAGTTTTGCCCATATATTAACAGTCTGTTTTCATGTACTGACAATTTGTGTATTTATGTGCTAATAGATCTTAATTATATTGACCGTTTATATTTATGTGCTGATAGATCCTAATTATATTAACAGTTTGTGTGTTTATTATCATTCTAACTTTTTATTATTTGCTTGACTTGCAGGTGTAGAAATTATAATTTGATTGTTGTCACATGTTCAGAGCCCAGATGCACTTGGTTATCTATTGAATCATTGGCTATATCTTTATGTTTTTTCAAAACTACTTGAACTTAGTAGATTGGAATTAGTCCCTTTTTTAATAGGAGACATCACTTGGTAACTCTTTGTTGTGTATTCATATTGACCAGCTTAACTTGAGCTCTCTTTTCCATTAAAAACAATTTAGCTTTTCTGTTAATGCTATATGCATCACCTTTATTTTTTGTATCCGCATGTATTGAATCTGTAGTATTCATATTATCTTAAGAATAATTATTTCGTTGTTTTGGAAATTATGATTTGACTTTATTACATTTTCTATTGCAATTTTATGGTTATGGTTACTGGTTATGGTAACTGAAAGTATCAATTGCATGTTTATGGTTGAAACACTCATCGAGTGTTCCATATTATGAACTTGAAACACTCATCGAGTGTTGTAGATTATCAAACTGAAACACTCATCGAGTGTTGCAGATTATCAAACTGAAACACTTACCGAGTGTTGTAGATTGTGAACTTGAAACACTCATCGAGTGTTGCAGATTATCAAACTGAAACACTCAACTACTGTTGCAGATTATGAACTTGAAACACTCGTTGAGTGTTACAGATTATAAACTTGAAACACTCACTGAGTGTTGCAAATTATCAAACTGAAACACCTGCTAAGTGTTTTGAAAATCTACAACATACTAATCTGCAACCCCTAAAAAGTGTTTCTAAAATTTTTAGCAACATTTTATTAACGTTACAAAATGGTCGTTTTGGTGTTATGGTAAATCGAGAGGTAATAATCTGCCACTTAATACCAGGTTTTTGGTAGGCATTTATCGTCGCTTATGACAACGGACCCATGTGTTACTATATATCTGTCATTACAGGTGAACTCCTAGTCACTTAATACTTCCCTTAGACGGGCATTTCTTATAAATTTTCATACTTCCCATCCCTAGGTACGCCCTTAGATAGAACTTAGATAAGAAGCAGACAACTTTCGAAGAACTACCTTACTCACACGTCTAATGTTTTAATTAAAATCTTCTAATACCATATAAGAGAAAGGCATACCCAATGGCCACTTAAGACCCTAATAAGGGGAGGACCCAATTTTGGTCCCAAAACCAAGGGCTGAACCTTAGAAACGAACTTATTCCTAAGCACTTAATACCAAAACTTGTAGGTCAACCACTTAATACATTCTTGAGGCAGGCCTACTTCACACGTACACACACACATACACAAGACATCTCACATTAAACCGACCACTAATAGATGTTGTATTTGCCGAGTGACTCCGAATAGGCTTCTACTACAAGTTGGGCTTAACCTTGTGTCTTTGTGTAATAATTATAATGGCCCATAGCGCCTAGACCTCTCACGTTAATCCGACTAACTTATAGATGCTGGATATGTCGGTCGATTTCAGATAGACTTCTACTACAAGTCGAGATTAAGCGCATGTTTATGTGTCATTAATATTAATAAAAGCCATTAATATTCACACACATACGAAGGTCCTGTATGGACATTTATAATTTCAATTTCCTATTTAATGCATTTAATACGCTCTTAATATGGATTTAATACACGTTTATAATATGTTAATTACGTTATAAATAGTAATAAATAAAATGTAAATTAAGCACACATAATAAACGTCCTAAACTGTTAAAATGTCAATCCTAACATCAAAATAAGGTTTACAAGTTTATTTCTCTAGCTTCATCAATATAGCATAAACTTGTATATATGCATTCATTCAACAACAGGGAAATAATGACATATACATAAAAACTTTATACAACCACCAAAATCCTATCTTTTATTACATTAATAACTAAAACCCAATTTAAACCAATTAATTAACTATTTTCGAAAATTATAAGGGATTTAGAGGACTTGTTATATTTTGTTTTCGTATAAATCCAAATCCCTTTAAACATAACAATCCAAACACTACAGAATATATAAAATAGAAAAATTGATGTAATTTCCACTCATAGAGATAGAAAGAGAAGAATAGTGAACTCAATGTAGAATCTAACAAATCTGAATTGAGCTTTTTGAATCAATGTACTCCAAATCCTTCTAATATATATATAAGAATCGGATTTAGAATCTCATATATATATATATATATATATATTATTTAGTTCTAGAACCTATATATAAGAATTTAGATTAGAAGAGATTAAATATAGGTTAGAAGAAAGAAGAAGCTTATCCTATTTTTGGAACTAAGAAAAATGGCGGAGAGATAGAATGGAGGCGTAGAAGAGAATGAACATTGGGTTTAGGGGAGAGGCTAGAGGTCATTTTTATAGTTGCTTGTGTGTACGCAGATCATAGTATTAATTATATTTAATCTGAACAATCCGTTTAAGCAAAACTATACATAATCCCACAACAAAAAGTACCCTTTTCCCACCCACGAACAGGAGGGCGGTTGACCCCCCTCTTATGGGGTCGTCGACCCCCCTTCTGGGTCGAGCGCAGGGAGATTCGTTCCCTTTCGTATTAATTATATTGATCACGTATTAAATCTTGATTAATTCTTTCCGTTATTTATTTATTCTTGTCCCTTCTTGCATAAATTTGTTTATTTACACACAAATTCAAACTTTCAACGAATTTCTATTATGCCAATCAATATATAATTTTTTTCCAGATATATTATAATTCAGTTTGGCTTTCAATTCTTATGTGTATACAATTTACGTATAACTTGTTTTATTAATAACATCTTCATACCGACTCTGTTTTCGGCAATTAAAATATGAAAACGGACTAGAATCTCGTCATATATACATTGGTACTATTTTTATGGCCTAATTCTCAATTATCTAAAAAAATATTTTCGTCTCATTGACATTTAATTTAATTGCCTGTGTCTTTTTAGGGTATATTTTACGAGGTGTTACACCATGGCCCCAATAGACCCACCACAAGAGAAAGTGCAGGATCCAACGCAAGATGATTGAGCGCTCGCTTGTCCACCAGCTTAGACTGACTTCTCTAGACTCTGTGAGGACTTTTCTAATCTTGGTGGTAAGCTATTTTTGGGAACTTAGACGTTTGTAGAGGCATGGACGGGGCTACGGGGTACAAAAAGGATATTCGGTCTCTTGCGGCCTCCGGATAAATTTAGAGTTTAGCTTGCTTCTTGGCAGCTATAAAGGAGGCTTCCTACTAGTTGGAGGTGGTAGAGCCTGAGGTAAGAGAGCTATGTTGGGATAGATTGTGGAAGAGATTCGAGGGGAGGTTTTTATCTTTGGTTGAGGAAAGATTGCAGTTAGAGAGATTCGTTTAGCTAAAGAAAGGAGATATGCCAGTTAAGCAGTACATCAACATGTTTAATGAATTATCTAGGTTCGGATTGGATTTAGTCAATACACCATATAAAAAAGCTCTCAAGATTGCTAGAGGATTGAATCAGCACCTCCAAGTATTGGTACTGACATATGTACCTACGAAAGCGACATTTGTGTCCCTTCTCGAGATGGCTTTTATGTATAAGGTTAGCAAGGATAAATTTAAGGAGTTTTCTAAAGCAACAGATTTGAAGAAACCATGGTGGAATAATAAGAAGGGGAATAATAATAAGAAGTTCTAGGGTCTCTAAAAGGATCAGATCTGGAAAGATGTGAGGTGTCATAATTATGGAATACCTAGTCATTATGCTAAGAGCTGCAAGAGAGACTCAATGAGAGGGAAGTGTTATAATCATAGGTATGCTAGACATCTCAACAAAACTTGTCCTTAAAGAGTTAGAGGAGCACATAGGACTAGTGCGCAGGTGGTGCAGGTTCAGATCATGGATGCAGATCCATCTAGTAGTGGACTGGATAGAGGTACAAAAGTCACAGTAAAGTTTTGATTTTCATTTCTGATTTTCCTATTCGCACTCTTTTTGACTTAAGATAACCACACTCCTTCGTTTCTAGTTTACTTACCGATTATTTTCACTTGAATATATCTCTAGTTTTAGAACTTATAGTTGTTTCGAACCCCGTAAGAGGATCGACATATTTATCGATGATTTATATGTGTTTGAAAATTATGATACTATAGGTATAGTTTGATTGCGATGCTTATGTACTGAGATTTTCGCAATTTATAACGATCATAGGGATGGGTTGGTTAGCCACATACAGGGATATCTCGGACTGCGAGAGGAGGTGTGCCAAGCAAGGGACATACGATGGATGAACCTTTATGATTTCTAACGACGCAAAAGGGCCAGTCATGTTGAGTTCCTATACTCCCTTGATGTGTCTCTAGATGTCAATTCAGTTCCTATTGTTAGAGGTTTCCCAAATGTGTTTGAGGAGGTGAGATGGCAACCTCCTAAGTGAGAATCGATTTTTGGATTTATCTGAATCACATTACCAAACCTATGGCAATGACCTTGAAACATGCGACTCGAAGGGAGTGAAAGGGGTTGAATAATAAGATAGTTGAGCTTTTGGAGAAGGACCTTACTGGGCATATCATCTCTAAGCGGGGAGTGATAATCATCTTTGCTATAAAGGTGAATTGTTCTCTCCGACTTTGTGTGGATTACCAAGAGTTGAATAAGCATACTAAGAAGAACCGTTACCCACTCCCATAGATAAACTATCTCTTTAATCAACTTTTTGGTGCTTCGGTATTTTCTTAATTAGATTTGGCCACTAGTTTTCATCTATAGGGTAGCGGAACATTAACGAGACAACATTTCAGACGCTAAACGAATTCTTTGAGTGGGTTGTAATGTAACACCCCGCATACCATAGCATCACATAAAATAGGGTTATGTAGAGAAATATAGAGCATTGTAGGTATAAAGAACTATATGACAAAAGCTAAGATTTACAAGACAATAAAATAATAAACATGGCAGCAAATCATTTAAATTGAATACATAACTTTATTTCCAAATCCATTATTCATTTTAGTCATAAAACCATCACATGTCTCATAAAACAATACACATGTGTGTAAAATATCAAAGTACAACATAAAAGTTGTAATGACCCGTATTTTTGACAGTGTAATAATTAACTTATTTAATTATTTAAATAACGAATATATTATTTAATCAACGACGTTATAACATATAAATTATAATATAATTATAATCGAGCTCGAAATGGCGCTGCAGTTCGTAAATTGGCGATTCGAACTTCAACTGAATATACAGAAGCCTTTTTAAATCGGATTTCTATGAAACAAGAAACGTACGGAGCTGGTGAAGTATATTTTTCTAGTGGAAGAGAAAAATCGAGATTTCGTCGTGTAGATTTTGAGATATGTCCAAATCAAATTTTAAAATAGTCGTTATAAAATCGTTTATCGACCGTAACGGTTTATTCGATATAACTAGAGATCAGGTTTGAATATAGACAAGGTTCTTTTGAGACGTAGTGATAATTTAATGTTTAGAATTTTATGGTAATTTTTAATTAATTAAATAAGCAACTTTTTATTTGGAGTATTTGGCACCCTGTATCGACGTTTCGGGGTTTCACAATATGAGTTCATCTACCGGTATTATTACATTTTTTGGACCAGAGCACATCAATCATATCAATGGTATTTTTGTTTCTGTCCATAATAGTCCCTACGTGAACAGAATATTTCATAGTACGGTACACTATGTTTTTAACTTAAAACAAACTAAACTGAATGGTTAACTGGTCAAACGAACTCGAAATTCAACGAAACAAGTTTCATACGAAACCTTAGGAAGAGGTCTAGTGAAACGTCAAGGCCTCATATTTTTAGGATTTTTTCTGTAATTTTAAGGAATTAATGCTCGGTGTTTTTCATCGATATTTTCTAAAGGATTTTCACAAACGGTGTCGGAATTCGACGAAACCTGTCCCATTGGGTCCAGAATATTTTTCTATGTTAGGATTAGCTTGTTTTGTCAAAAACAAAGATCGTATGTAGGTATTTTGGGGTGAATTTCTCATTGCAGTCCCATGTATATTAAAATAATATTTAAAACATTCCAAACCTTATATATTTACCTCATCATCCCTTCTGTGCATCAAAACGTGGTTAAGGCACCGCCACCCACCCGTCAACATTAATAAACATAACATTGATATAGCACGACATCAAATTAGCGTGGAGTATACTTCCTCATTTTTCCACAGTGGCCAAAATATAATAAAAAAATAAATATAATAATAATACTAAGTGAATGCTTAACATAGAAGTATCACGCACATGCTAAGAGATAGGACTGCAGACCAATTTCTTCCACCCTATTGCTTCATGTCGGTTGCTTCCTGAGTTTTCAAATCAACTGTAGCCTAAGATTGAACAACCATCAATTCATGTCGACCTCTCTATTAAACAAAGATTCAGCTTCCTTAACACCAAAGTAAAAGCATACTATATATATAACACACGCAAGAAGTCCTCCGTTTCCTTTCTAAAACCAAAAACGCGAAAGGGGATCCATCTTTTTCTTTTAATCCTCAGTAGACAAAGAAGCCACGATACCTAAATTCCTCTTTTGATGCATGACCATTTTTTCTCTTCTCGGCAACTAGGCTTCCACACAGTATAGGATAAACGATGGTAGAGGTCCTTGGAATGGTGCAGTGGTGCTCGCGACCGGAGATGAGATGCGACGAGTTGTAAATGGCTAGAGCGAGTTCGTCTTCATGAGTATGCGTGGAAGGAGGAAATGAAGGGGAGTTCGGCGGTGGAATTCTGGTTGAGATCGGTGGTTAAGGGAGGGAGGCTGTTGGGTTTGAATACTGGCGGAAATGGACTGTGTAAATGTCTGGAGCCGGTATTTCATTTGGGGGAGATGAACACTGTCCATCATGGTAGTTTGTTTAGTGGGAGGTGTTTTACTGTGCGAGATTTGTATGTAGCAGGGGGTCAACGCGATGTAGGAGGTGAGGTGATGTTTTTCATACAGAATATGTGAGAGAATGAAGGTACAGGTTGGAGAAGCCGTGATCATTGTACATGAGGCGTATTCTTGTGAACTGGAAGAAGAAAAAAATGAAAGCTCGAGATAAAAGAGACAGTGTACCGATCTTGATCTTGAGGGTGATGAAGTCACGTTCAATGAGGAGCTGAGGGTTTTATGTCACGGTGAGGAAAATATGAAGAATGAGGTGGAGAGAGTTTTGGTGAATCTTGTTTTGAATTTAACGAAGTTGGAAAGGGATGTGTTTTGCTGAATGGCTTGAAAGGGGAGCACGGGTTTTCGATGATACGGGGAAGAAGGCCGGACTGGGCCTGTAGGAGAAGAGTAGTGAGCAGAATAAACCGTGGACAACATGAATGGTCAGATCCAACGGGATCGTATGGGCGGACATCACACACTGGAACGGGGTGGGAGTGATTCGGAGCTTGTCTGGAATTATGACGAAATAAAACGTCAAAATCCGAACCAACAACCGTAACGCATTATTTAACGATTACGGACAATATGAGTAAAACTCACCAACTCTGAACTGTTATATTTTTATAACGTATGCTTAGAACTGATAATTATCTGTTGACTGTTGTGTGTTGATTTGGTTGATTGAACTGCTAGTCAGTTAGTTGAAATTTTATATATATATATATAAACCGTTATATATATATATATATATTGATTCTGTTTATCAGAATAATTCGTACTGAACTGAAATTGATGTTGATTTTTATTGTATAACATCTATGATGCAGGGAAACAGGTTGGAGGAATCCAGCTGGATTCCTCAACATTTATTTTACTGTTATTCACATATTTTGATATATGATGTGATATATAATCTACCATTGATTTTGTGTGTTTTGGACGATATTTATCGTTGTTATGTGGTATGTTAAATACCATAAGAAATACCAGGATGTAGAAAGGAGATTTTCAAAGTATAATTTGAAAATAATTTATGTATATAAAATCACTCGATTTTATATACATAAAAAGGAAAAAGGGTTATTTATTTAAGGAATAAATAAATAGAATAAAGGATTATTTATTTAGAAAATAAATAGAGAAAAGGATTTTCCATTTAGAAAATAAATAGGATTATAAAGGAAATATTTATTCAGAAAATAAATACGATATTATAAAAGGAAATAAGGTTAATTAAGTAGAGTACATTAACCAGTTAGAGTTAATCAGTTAGGGTCAAATCAGTTCGAATTAATCAGTTAGAGTCATCCAAACAGAGTTAATCAAATAGAGTTAAAGATATAGAGTTAAACAAAAATTAGAAACTGACTAGAGATTAATAAGTTGAATGGTTTCCTGAGTATCGATCTGATGTTGGTTTCGGCCTTCGGGGTTTATACTTAGGAAATTGTTCTCTTGTTAGTTTATAGTTAGGGACTGATAGTTGTGGGAGAATAGTGATTTGTAAATAAGCGGATGGAAACGTTTTCCAGTGTTAATAACGTATATTTTCTAAACATAGAAAAAGAGGAAAATTATATATATATATATTTGATGGTTAAATCGATAGTTCCATTTGGAATTAAGATCGTTGTGTGAACACCGACATGTTTTTCTTTGATAGTTAACTCACCGACTATCGAAGTTTTTACCATTTTAACGTTGTTAATATGGAGAGACCGGTTGGATTCTTATCCAAAGAACCACTCTGTATTGGCATAAGCGTTGCGAATATGCCAAAGAAAATTGAAGACGGAGTAAAGTGCAAGGGCTATTGTATAAGTCTTAGATAACAATGACTAAGATGGATGTACTGAATAGTGCCTTCGGTTTCGTTCAATCCCAGAACGAACGTAAATGGACGAATGTATGACAAAGTATTTACAATGATCGAATGGGTTGGTCTGTATAAATATATATGGTTGCAACGGATTTATTCCCTTAGCATAACATCCAGAATATTTGTGCAAATCAATTAGTGATTAACGGATCTGAAAATGTGGCATTCTAAGTAATCGTGTTATCAATGAATGGAAAGTAGTCGTAGCCTCTGGCCTCAACAACCAGGAAATGACAAAAATCGGGTAGGCAGCATGGCTAAGTCGGTCGCACCGAAGTAGGGTGTATAATCACCTATCTAGAGAATATTCATTTGCTTCTTTAATCTATCAATGATGTCCCATATATATATACGGGAACGGTTGCTGATCCCAACCGTTGGTGATATACATTCGATACACTCAAGCGAAATGAGTGGTCGGTCATGTGTGGCTGAGTTGCAAGATGTTCTTGTTGAACTCCAGTGTATCGTTCCTAGAGTACACTGATCGGAAGGTGGTTCCATACCTTGTCATAGTTGGAAATCCATTACCCAAACGTGCTTGCGGTTTTGATTGTATGCTATATATGTAGAGCGTGAGATGAAAGCGTTTCTGCTAGATGATTATTATAATGTGGTTGATAGAGATTATTATAATATCAAAAAGGATTTTGATATAAAGATTATTTGGATTCTCATAAGGGAAAAACCCATTCCGTTATACGACGTGGTCTTATGAGATATCGTTTACTTGTTCGAGCTGTTTTTAAACTGTTTTACTCATACCAGTCCCATGACTGACCCGGAGTTTATTTTGTTTTATTTTCCCTAAACTCTTGGGTGCCTAATTTTGTACGGGCAGTCAAGTAGTCGGGATTTTATAGATACACTTGGAGAGCTTGGAGCAGGAGGCTTCAAGATTCTATAGCTATTATTAATTTTGCTGTGTTGTAAGTGTTGTACTCTGATAAGTGCTATTGTATACATATACTGTCTGTATTTCAAAAGTTATGTTATATTTTATTCGTTCCGCTGTGAGATTCGTGTTTACTCTGATGATGATGTTCTTCTTCTTCTTCTATTCTATAAGTTCTACCTTATCTTTCCTCACCCTCTGTCTTCTTTCTATTAATTTCCCGTTTTCCAGTGCAATTTGGGTTAGACTTGTGTTATTTAGTCAGCTCAAATTGGACCGGATTTTTCGGGTCATTACAGTTGGTATCAGAGCTTAAGTTAAGTGAATTACCTTGGCTCTGTGGCGTGACTCAGTAGAGATGGGGTTAGTAATACCCTAGACTGAGATTGAGTGTGTATATATGAGCGCGTATTTGTTATTTGATATAAAAATTTGTTTTATATTGTGGAAATTTATTGGTCGAGTAGTTTATGAATTCTGGTCGATACGGTAATGCAAACTGTGTTGATATGAGTTACTAAACACTTGAGTACGACGAACCGACATGGTATGTCTTGAAAAGAGGGTAAATAAAATAATTTTACCCAAGTATATATATTGGAAATATTATAATGTGTTGGTTGTTATTATAATCAAATAAGATTATAAAAGTGGAATGGTTATAAATAACCAATCAGAATTCGTATAAGTGGTGCGAATGAATTAAATCTGAAATTAGAGTCAGAATTGAAATTTAAAACTGGAAATTCAGACCAGTGTTTGTAATTGAATATGGATTAAGTATACGTGAATTTTAAAATCCTGGGAGGTTTTAAATTTGTTTTGATAAGGATATATAGGATTGATTTCAAAATGGGAAGTGTTTAAAGGTGGTTTTGAAAGGAATATAGTATTGAACTCACTTTGATCGCTGGGAAATAACTCCGAGGATGGATCGATACATCATCGATGTAATTTTCGAGTTGCTAAGTGACGGATTACTACCAAAGATTTTCTTTTGAAATTGTTTTGCAAAAACCAGTTATTCAGGAATTCAAAGGATTTTGAATTGTTATTATGATTTCAAGTGATATGAATAAACCCAGGAATTTAAATTCGGAAATTTAATTAACTTATGAGTTAAATAGATGAACTGGTAAAAGTGATTTATAAATTGGGATTTAACTTGAAATAAGTGAATATGAAATTGAGTTGGTAAGTTGAGAGATTGAAATTTGAGATTAGAGTTTGAATGGAATTTTACTTGAGTACAAGCCAATAATTGTGTTTAGAATAAAGACAGATTGGAGTTTGATTTGGATGGCATGATATATGCAAAATTGATAGCAGATGGTAGGGATATAATGAAATACTCGACAAAAAGGTACAAGTTTATAATTGATATGAGTTTGAAATTTATGAGCTGAATGGGCAAGCCGCTTGGCTGTTTGATTTTCTTTTGGGTTGGAGATAGCCTAGAGAGGCGAGTTGTGGTTTTACCGATAGGGCTGTACAAAGGAGGTTGTGGCAAAATTTTCCGAAAAAATTTTAGGCGTTAGAAAATTTTCAGAATTTTTGAAAATTTTAGTTAGTCAGAATAAATTAATTTTTAGTAGATATTAATTGGTTCAGTTGAAACTGAAGCTAAGGGGTAAACCGATAAATATTTACCCAGTAGATAGGGTCGTCCTCTACCTTAGCAATTTCGAGGACGAAATTATTTTAAGTGGGGAAGAATGTAATGACCCGTATTTTTGACAGTGTAATAATTAACTTATTTAATTATTTAAATAACGAATATATTATTTAATCGACGACGTTATAACGTATAAATTATAATATAATTATAATCGAGCTCGAAATGGCGATGCAGTTCGTAAATTGGCGATTCGAACTTCAACTGAATATACAGAAGCCGTTTTAAATCGGATTTCTGTGAAACAAGAAATGTACGGAGCTTGTGAAGTATATTTTTCTAGGGGAAGAGAAAAATCGAGATTTCGTCGTGTAGATTTTGATATATGTCCAAATCAAATTTTAAAATAGTCGTTAGAAAATCGTTTATCGACCGTAACGGTTTATTCGATATAACTAGAGATCCGGTTTGAATCTAGACAAGGTTCTTTTGAGATGTAGTGATAATTTAATTTTTAAAATTTTATGGTAATTTTTAATTAATTAAATAAGCAACTTTTTATTTGGAGTATTTGGCACTATGTATCGACGTTTCGGGGTTTCACAATATGAGTTCATCTACCGGTATTATTACATTTTTTGGACCAGAGCACATCAATCATATCAATGGTATTTTTGTTTCTGTCCATAACAGTCCCTACGTGAACAGAATATTTCATAGTACGGTACACTATGTTTTTAACTTAAAACAAACTAAACTGAATGGTTAACTGGTCAAACGAACTCGAAATTCAACGAAACAAGTTTCATACGAAACCTTAGGAAGAGGTCTAGTGAAACGTCAAGGCCTCATATTTTTAGGATTTTTTCTGTAATTTTAAGGAATTAATGCTCGGTGTTTTTCATCGATATTTTCTAAAGGATTTTCACAAACGGTGTCGGAATTCGACGAAACCTGTCCCATTGGGTCCGGAATATTTTTCTATGTTAGGATTAGCTTGTTTTGTCAAAAACAAAGATCGTATGTAGGTATTTTGGGGCGAGTTTCTCATTGCAGTCCCATGTATATTAAAATAATATTAAAACATTCCAACCCTTATATATTTACCTCATCATCCCTTCTGTGCATCAAAACGTGGTTAAGGCACCGCCGCCCACCCGTCAACATTAACAAACATAACATTGATATAGCATGGCATCAAATTAGCGTGGAGTATACTTCCTCATTTTTCCACGGTGGCCAAAATATAATAAAAAATAAATATAATAATAATACTAAGTGAATGCTTAACGTAGAAGTATCACGCACATGCTAAGAGATAGGACTGCAGACCAATTTCTTCCACCATATTGCTTCATGTCGGTTGCTTCCTGAGTTTTCAAATCAACTGTAGCCTAAGATTGAACAACCATCAATTCATGTTGACCTCTCTATTAAACAAAGATTCAGCTTCCTTAACACCAAAGTAAAAGCATACTATATATATAACACACGCAAGAAGTCCTCCGTTTCCTTTCTAAAACCAAAAACGCGAAAGGGGATCCATCTTTTTCTTTTAATCCTCAGTAGACAAAGAAGCCACGATACCTGAATTCCTCTTTTGACGCATGACCATTCTTTCTCTTCTCGGCAACTAGGCTTCCACACAGTATAGGATAAACGATGGTAGAGGTCCTTCGAATGGTGCAGTGGTGCTCGCGACTGGAGATGAGGTGCGATGAGTTGTAAATGGCTGGAGCGAGTTCGTCTTCATGAGTATGCGTGGAAGGAGGAAACGAAGGGGAGTTCGGCGGTGGAATTCTGGTTGAGATCGGTGGTTCAGGGAGGGAGGCTGTTGGGTTTGAATACTGGCAGAAATGGACTGTGTAAATGTCTGGAGCCGGTATTTCATTTGGGGGTGATGAACACCGGTAGTTTGTTTAGTGGGAGGTGTTTTACTGTGCGAGATTTGTATGTAGCAGGGGGTCAACGCGATGTAGGAGGTGAGGTGATGTTTTTCGTATAGAATATGTGAGAGAATGAAGGTATAGGTTGGAGAAGCCGTGACCATTGTACAGGAGGCGTATTCTTGTGAACTGGAAGAAGAAAAAAATGAAAGCTCGAGATAAAAGAGACAGTGTACTGATCTTGATCTTGAGGGTGATGAAGTCACGTTCAATGAGGAGCTGAGGGTTTTATGTCACGGTGAGGAAAATATAGAGAATGAGGTGGAGAGAGTTTTGGTGAATCTTGTTTTGAATTTAACGAAGTTGGAAAGGGATGTGTTTTGCTGAATGGCTTGAAAGGGGAGCACGGGTTTTTGATGATACGGGGAAGAAGGCCGGACTGGGCCTGTAGGAGAAGAGTAGTGAGCAGAATAAACCGTGGACAACATGAATGGTCGGATCCGACGGGATCGTATGGGCGGACAGTACACACTGGAACGGGGTGGGAGTGATTCGGAGCTTGTCTGGAATTATGACGAAATAAAACATCAAAATCTGAACCAATGACCGTAACGCGTTATTTAACGATTACGTACAATGTGAGTAAAACTCACCAACTCTGAACTGTTATATTTTTATAACGTATGCTTAGAACTGATAATTATCTGTTGACTGTTGTGTGTTGATTTGGTTGATTGAACTGCTAGTCAGTTAGTTGAAATTTTATATATATATATATATATATATAAACCGTTATATATATATATTGATTCTGTTTATCAGAATAATTCGTACTGAACTGAAATTGATGTTGATTTTTATTGTATAACATCTGTGATGCAGGGAAACAGGTTGGAGGAATCCAGCTGGATTCCTCAACATTTATTTTACTGTTATTCACATATTTTGATATATGGTGTGATATATAATCTACCATTGATTTTGTGTGTTTTGGACGATATTTATCGTTGTTATATGGTATGTTAAATACCATAAGAAATACCAGGATGTAGCAAAAAGATTTTCAAAGTATAATTTGAAAATAATTTATTTATATAAAATCACTGGGTTTTATATACATAAAAAGGAAAAAGGGTTATTTATTTAAGGAATAAATAAATAGAATAAAGGATTATTTATTTAGAAAATAAATAGAGAAAAGGATTTTCCATTTAGAAAATAAATAGGATTATAAAGGAAATATTTATTCAGAAAATAAATACGATATTATAAAAGGAAATAAGGTTAATTAAGTAGAGTAAATTAACCAGTTAGAGTTAATCAGTTAGGGTCAAATCAGTTAGAATTAATCGGTTAGAGTTATCCAAACAGAGTTAATCAAATAGAGTTAAAGATATAGAGTTAAACAAAAATTAGAAACTGACTAGAGATTAATAAGTTGAATGGTTTTCTGAGTATCGATCTGATGTTGGTTTCGGCCTTCGGGGTTTATACTTAGGAAATTGTTCTCTTGTTAGTTTATAGTTAGGGACTGATAGTTGTGGGAGAATAGTGATTTGTAAATAAGCAGATGGAAACGTTTTCCAATGTTAATAATGTATATTTTCTAAACATAGAAAAAGTGGAAAGTTATATATATATATATATATATATATATATATATATATTTGATGGTTGGATCGATAGTTCCATTTGGAATCAAGATCGTTGTGAGAACACCGACATGTTTTTCTTTGATAGTTAACTCACCGACTATCGAAGTTTTTTCCATTTTAACGTTGTTAATATGGAGAAACCGGTTGGATTCTTATCCAAAGAACCACTCTGTATTGGCATAAGCGTTGCGAATATGCCAAAGAAAATTGAAGACGGAGTAAAGTGCAAGGGCTATTGTATAAGTCTTAGATAACAGTGACTAAGATGGATGTACTGAATAGTGCCTTCGGTTTCATTCAATCCCAGAACGAACGTAAATGGACGAATGTCTGACAAAGTATTTCCAATGATCGAATGGGTTGGTCTGTATAAATATATATGGTTGCAACAAATTTATTCCCTTAGCATAACATCCAGAATATTTGTGCAAATCAATTAGTGATTAACGGATCTGACAATGTGGCATTCAAAGTGATCGTGTTATCAGTGAATGGAAAGTAGTCGTAGCCTCTGGCCTCAACACCTAGGAAATGACAAAAATCGGGCAGACAGCATGGCTAAGTCGGTCGCACCGAAGTAGGGTGTATAATCACCTATCTAGAGAATATTCATTTGCTTCTTTAATCTATTAATGTTGTCCTATATATATATACGGGAACGGTTGCTGATCCCAACCGTTGGTGATATACATTCGATACACTCAAGCGAAATGAGTGGTCGGTCATGTGTGGCTGAGTTGCAAGATGTTCTTGTTGAACTCCAGTGTATCGTTCCTAGAGTACACTGATCGGAAGGTGGTTCTATACCTTGTCATAGTTGGAAATCCATTACCCAATACGTGCTTGCAGTTTTCATTGTATGCTATATATGTAGAGCGTGAGATGAAAGCGTTTCTGCTAGATGATTATTATACTGTGCTTGATAGATATTATTATAATATCAAAAAGGATTTTGATATAAAGATTATTTGGATTCTCATACGGGAAAAACCCGTTCCGTTATACGGTGTGGTCTTATGAGATATCGTTTACTTGTTCGAGCTGTTTTAAAACTGTTTTACTCATACCAGTCCCATGACTGACCCAGAGTTTATTTTGTTTTGTTTTCCCTAAACTCTTGGGTGCCTAATTTTGTACGGGCAGTCAAGTAGTCGGGATTTTACAGATACACTTGGAGAGCTTGGAGCATGGGGATTCAAGATTCTATAGCTATTATTAATTCCGCTGTGTTGTAAGTGTTGTACTCTGATAAGTGTTATTATATACATATACTATTTGTATTTCAAATTTATGTTATATTTTATTCGTTCCGCTGTGAGATTCGTGTTTACTCTGATGATGATGTTCTTCTTCTTCTTCTATTCTATAAGTTCTACCTTATCTTTCCTCACCCTCTGTCTTCTTTCTATTAATTTCCTGTTTTCCAGTGTAATTTGGGTTCGACTTGTGTTATTTAGTCAGCTCAAATTGGACCGGATTTTTCGGGTCATTAAAAAAGTCATCCCTCTCAAATGTCAGTAACACAGCCAAACCCAATAGAATAAGATGCAAAAAAAAACATTAACAACTAGTTCGAACTCCAAAAATGATCCTCTAAGAAATCGGAATCAACCAACTTAGGATCTATGAGCCTGATGAGGAAGAAAAAGGATGAAAGAGGAGTGGGTCAGACATAAAGCCTGGTAAATAAAGTAATTACTGGCATAGTTAAGTAATAAAGGAAACAGACTTAATAATGGCTCTAGTGTCATAAAGAAATGTGTGCGTGCACAACTTAGGTAAGATAAGGTTACATGTCTGATTTAAGATGGAATGACTTTTCGATTGTTTGCGCTTTTCTATTATTCTAAAAATCTGATTAGGATAAGTTTTCCAAATTCTACTCATCAATCGACTTTTCCTGCCTACTACTTCTTAGCATGGTAGTCTACCGTATCTTAGCTTGGTAGTGTGCCTAATGTGAACCTGCTCATAGTGAAGCCATATTGTGATGACCCGAATTTCGGTACTCTTTGAGTTGACCTAATACAACCCAAGTCCAACCCAAAGAACACTAAAACTCAGATGTCGAAGAAAGAAATTAGAGGAAGAGGAACAGAAAAGATAGAAAAATAGAATAAAAGAATACAGATAGAATATAGAACTGAACAACAGCATAGAATCCCACAACCGCAGCGAAATTAAATATAATATATGAATAATCCTTTTGAAATACAAACTGTATTTGAACTTACATGCATCATCAGAGTACATCATACATATAACATAGTGGAATAAACTCTAAATATCTAATACTGAAGCCTCCTGCTCCAAGCTCCTCCAGATAAATCTGTAAAACCCGAACTTCTTGACTTTCGGTACAAATTTAGGTACCCAAGAGTTTAGGTAAAACATAGAAAAATAAACTCTGGGTCAGTTATGGGACCAGTATGAGTAAACGATTTTAAAACATTTTAAGAAAATAAAACGATATCTCATAAGACCAAGCCGTATAACATGGAACATGTTTTTCCCTTATAAGAATCTAAAGCACATGATTTAACTTTCAAGAATCCTTTTATAAGAAAAGATAATCGTAAGACCGATCCACACATAAATATGGATGGTTTTTACCTTACAATAACCCAAAACAATCTTTATATAAAAATTCTACTGATATTATAATAGTGTCTATCAACCATAAATAAATAATTATCTAGCAGAACGCTTACATCTCATGCTCTACATACATAGTACACAATCAACACCGCGAGTGCTTAATGGATAATGAATATCCAACCCGGCCACACATGACCAACCACTCATTTCGCTTGAGTGTATTGAATATATTTTCACTAACGGTTGGGAGCTACCCACTATTTCTCGAAAGGGACAACATCAAATAGAATAAAAAAGCCAATGAAATTTCTCTAGATAGGTGGTAATACACCGTATTTGGAGTGATTCACTTAGTCATGCTACCTGCCTGATTTTTTTCATTTCTCGGTTTTGAAGCTTGAGGCTGAACTTACGTTTGAGAAATCACATCTTCATTCACTTTGAATGCCATATCATCAAACCCGCCAATATCACAAATGGATTTCCCCAATACCACGGGTATAAAGCTAAGAGAAACGAATTCCTCCGCCACCAAACATAGTTTGAAGAGATCAATCATATGATCTGTTAGGCATGCTCTGTCATACATTTGTCCGTACAAGTTGTCCTGGGACTGGACAAGCCGAAGGCACTATTCTCTAAATCCATCTTAGGCAATTTCTACCTAGCAATGACAGAACAATGTTTGCATAAACTCCATCTTCAACGGTCTTCAAAAATCTCTGACGCGAAAGGTATATATCGAATCGAAGTGGAATTTGAATTCTGGTCTCCTCGAACGATAACGATAATAATGGTCTAGATTTGATAGTAGGTGATTTAACTATCAAATATAATATAAACACCTTTGTTTTCGTTGGACCTGTTAAGCTTCTTTTAAACAGTATTTTCATTATTTAAATTCAGATATTAACTTATTCATAGGCTTATTTGAAATTACATGTATTTCTAAACTTAGGAATTCTAATTATAAATCTTACATGATAATCTCACTCTTGAATGTACGTTTTCATAACTGAAAGCGATATTCAACTCTAATACTCATTTTGAACACAAACTAATAATATCTATCGGATAATAGTGAAATTGTTCAAGTTAGGATATTTTAATTACCTCTCAAACCTTGAATCGAGATCATTCGTGTAGTAAAGATTCGTAGAAGTTTGATATAAAAAATATTCGACAAACCAAACTTTGTAAATCTAATTGGTTTTCAAATCTCAAACCATTTCAAAACAATGTTGTTGTTTTTGAATCACTCTACCAAGTTAGCTTAATTAATTTAAATGTTAATTTAAGGAACTTATCCAAATAAAGTAACTTTATTTCTTTATCCTTTTATAATTAAATTATCTTTACAAACTTAATTAAATAAAGAATAATTATGTTAAAAAATTATCTCGAAAAATTTATCAAATTTTAACTTCTCCATTTAACTACACAATTATCTTACCAAAATCCATTAACTAAAAATATCAATTAACTTCTTATAAAATGTTTTTATGCTTAACAAGTATTTGTTAAAAAACTATCTCCATTAAATTAATCGAACATAGATTAATTTTATTGTAATGTCCCGTATTTTTGGCAGTATAATATTTAATTTATTTTACTATTTTAAATATTATATCTGGAATATTAATGGATTTTAATATTAAATTCTCTTATTATAACGAAGTTTGAACATTAATTTATATTTATATTAAAAACGAGCTCGAAATGGCATAGTAGTTCGTAATATTGAGTTTTGAACTTCAATTTGATACACAGAATCCGATATAAGTCGGAATTCTATGAAACAAGAAACGTTGGAATCTTGTTGATTACAATTTTCTAATAAAAGAGAAAAATTCAGATTTCATATTATAGATTGTTACTTATGTCCAAATCAAGTTTTAAAATAGTCGCTATGGAAATTGTTATTAAAATATAATGTTTATTAATTAGTTTAAAAAGGATTTATATAATTTGGATAACGTTTAAGTCGAAATTGATGATTTTGAGTTGTATAAATTATATTTAAAGCTATCCATATATTATATGTGGATATTTATGATAATAATAATTTATTATTATTTTATTTGATTATTTTGGAATTTTATTAATATTTTATCGATATTTTAAAGGCCTTGGAAATAGCCCATTTTCAAATGACCTTCGTTTGCGGTGAAACGAATTTTGTTGGGTTTGGAACGTCAAAACATAGTGTGCTGCCAATTTTGGGGCCAATATGTGAGCATACAGAATTTAATTGTAAACCAACAAATAATTTAAATTATAAAATATCGTTGTTTTCCAAATGGAGTCGGATTTCGACCAAAGGAATTTTATTGGATCTGTATTAGTAAGTTATTATTATGTTTCAAATTTGGTAGCAATACGATTAACCATGTGATCGTGGTAGTGTTAAACACCCTTGTTTTCATTTAATCATTTACTTTATTTTGGCCAATTTAGACAATGGTAACTTTAAAGGAATAAATGACTGACAAATGAACTCCGATTTTAACGAAACAAATTTCACTGGATCCGTAAGGAAAAGGTCTAGTAAAATATCAAAGTTTCAAGTTGATTGGGTTTATTTTCTGATCATGGGAAATTTAAATGCGAGATTTTTAGCCTGTGAATTATAACGGACTTTTAACAAACAACCTCGAAATTTGACGAAACCTATCCCATCGTGTCCGGAATATTTTTTTAATGTTAAGATTAGGATTCTCACCTCGATTGGAAATCGCATATGCTTGATTCAGCATGATACTTCACGAGTGATTTTTGTAATATTAAAATAATATTAATTATATCCAATGTCTATATATATTCACTCCAGCAAATCCAAGTTTTCTCTGGTCAAAACAAATGTGTGGTCAATGTATTTTTTCGGCCGTCAGTGTAAATGAACGAACAATAATGTTCGAAACTTCCAATCCTCCAATCTTAAAATCCATTCATCTTTAGCCAAATCCGTTAACTACAAATGTGTAGAGAGACGAGAGTTCTACTAGATCAGAGGTCATGATCTGTTCAAGTTCAACGTGGTGGTCGTATTCTCATTCGGAAGACGGAATGGTTCGAGATGGATGACTGGCGAACGACAGCATTGGAGTGGGCGTAGCTCAGGCTGGAAGTAGACGGCAGTGTGGCGCTCAGATTGGCAACTTATGATCGACCGATAATTGACCAGAATGTTGCGCGGTTGTGAAAAGCTGGAGGGCATACAGGGTAGTAGCGAACTGGAACAAGGTGGGTGGGTGTGTTTTAAACAAAGCTATGTGAAGGTGGAAGCTTGAACGCTATTGAGGATCGTCCAAAACAGTTTCAAATGTAATTAGTTTATTTTAAACAGTAATTAAGGAAATATTTTAAATAGTCACACTCCAAATTCTAATACATAATTGACACAGTAATGTTGGGTCTGCTGAACGAAGAAACAATGGAGCAAAAGCAGTAACAAAACAGTGAAGGAAGAATTATGTGCGTGTTTTACTAATCGGTGTAATAATTAGTCTAATTAAGTTTAATTAAATTATAATCAAGGGAATTAGTTAATTAAATCTTTTTTTTGAACGGTGTAGGACTGTACATGGTTTAGTTTGAAAACAACATACGGGATGAACAATGAAAATCTGATCTTCCTGTTTCTTTGCAAAAGAAAGTTATAAACTTATTTATATTATAATTAAGGAATTTAATTAAAATTTGTATACTAAAATCTATATTATTTTATGCCATGAACTGGAGCTATATACGGGAAATAAAAAGGAATGGAATGAAGCAGTAAACACAGGATCAACTATTTTAAAATTTTAAAAATGTTGTAAGTTTAATTAATTATTAATAATTAAGAATATTTAATTAAATTAAATTGGTTAATGCTTATATGTTGATAACTTATCCCATTATGATCAGAATTGGACGGTTCAAGAAAGGGTGACCTGTCGTGATGTGATCTTCATTTTGGAACAGAATAGGACATGTCTGGAATCAACTGGATTTTTAATTAAATTAAACACTCGTTTAATTTAATTATACCCAACAGTTTGAACAATGAAATTGGATCAAGGTGAGTTAAACTCACTCAGTTTTTTCCACTTATATTTTATATAAGTTAGGTTTTATAATTATGTGCTATGGTTATTAATGGTTGACTGTTTGTTTGTTTGTTAATTATATATATTCATATATTGATTGAATCGTTGAAATTAAACGTTGTTTAATTTCAGTGAAACATCAAATCGTTATTTTAACGATGGGTCCCAATTAAGGTAACTTACCTTATTGGTCACGTTTATAAAATAAACGTGTTTAATTTGATGAATTGTTTGCATTGTTATGGTTGCGTTAAATAAATTGGTCAATATTGAATTGTTGTTATTGACTGTTATGAAAACCATCATTTATTTGAATTGAATAATCATATTTTAGATAACGTATTTTGAATGCAGGAATGAACAGGTTGGAGGGATCCAACCGGATTCCTCAAATATATTTAATATTATTTATCTTCATGCTATCATCATATGAACTGTTCTTATTGGACGATTGATTTGGTTGTTGATCGTTGACCTGAAATTCAACGGTTGTTTGTTTTAACCAATGGGCAATATTGGTTGAGTAATTGGCAGTATATGACCTATAAATCAATCGTTTTCTAAATATGGATTTACCATCAGTTGAATCGATAGAAATGAAGTTATAAAATATATTTTATAACTGAAGATAGATTTTTAGATTTATTGTTCTGAATAAAAGTTATAAAAAGGAAATAGATATTTGTTATTTATTATTTAAGTTTATATTTAATTTTTAAATGATTTTATAAAGCAAATTCTAATATTAATCAGATTTATAAGCAAGGAAGTAGAAAACTAACCTAACGGTTAAGATTTGAATAATTATTTTAAGAAATAATTAAATGGAATTATTTGAATTAATTATATTATTAATTAATTTAAAGTGAGAACTAATTGCTATCGATTAACGAATAATCGTGTTTGAGTTGACTAAGTCAACCGTTTAACTCAGATTGGTTATTTAATTAATTTGTCTTAAATTAATCAAATGAAATATTTTAACGAATATTTGTTTTAATTTTTAATAAGATTTTAAAAAGGAATTTACTGTTATTTAGTTAATAAAAGAAGTTAGCTACTGCTATAGTAGTTAATGATTGAAGTAAATTATTATTTTAATTAATAATAATTTGAGAAATTACTTTTTAGTTGGAATTCATTTATAAAGTAGTCAAAGTTGAAATGGAATCTAATTGAATTGTGAAAGGAGCATCTGAACGGGTTTTATATTGAAACCCGAGTTTTTTATAACAAAATTATAAAAGGAATTTTAAGCGAATATGATAGCTTAAATTATATTGACTTAATACTTGAATTAAGTTAAAAGGAAATTGAGATGAAAAGGGTTTATATTAAACCATAATTTATTTAAACAAGGTTTATAAAAAGCGATGAGGTGTTATATCGTTAATTTTAAATTAAGGTTACTTAATAATGGAATTGAGTAAAAAGGAAGGAAATTGAAATAATATTTTCAAGCGGGAAATGGTTGAATGTATTAGGCACGGGATTGTTAAAATTAAATTTGGTAATGGATTTATGAATAATATTTTGTGATAAAAATCCGTGTTATAAACAAATTGGTTAAGAGAATTTAAAAAAAAGGAGATGTTAATAAGCATTTACTTAATCTGCGAATTAAGTAATAATAGTTGTATTTGGAAAGGAGATTTTCTGAAATCAGAAATAGATTGTTAAACCATGTTTCGAGTAAAATGGTTAAATGAGATTTGTTTTGATATTAGAATGAAATATCAGTTTTTGAATTAGAACTCGTTTCTATTTTGAGATTAGAACGTTGTTAATCAAGGTCTGAGAGTTAAATTAAATACCCCAACATGAACGATTTCAGGATTGTCTGAAGATGATATTAGTTGTAATGGCAAAGAGGTATAGAATATTTTATTAATTCCATATGAGAAATAATAACGCAGTGAAAATTTCAAGATTTGAAATTATATAATGAGATTTCCAAAGTAATGGAAATGAGAAGATTTGATTATATATGTATGTATGTATGTATGTATAATGACATTCCCAAAGTAAAAGAAAAAAAAGGAGATGGTGTGAAATTAAATTGGTATTTTTGAGATAAAAAGGAAGTGAAAAGGGGAGTTTTGGAATGGATTGATTCTAAAGAATAAGGGTTGGTTATTATTTCAAATATAAAACAAGAATGATTTCGTAACGTTGTTTTACGAACGATAATATGAATTTATTTCCCAAAATATAGATAATGAGTGATGAGATAGCAAATGTTTTGTAATTGTAGTAAAATAGAAAAAAAGATATGATTATAGGATATTTTCCCTTGTATTAAAATAGAATAATTTTGAGAAAAAAAATCTTATGTTAAACAAGAAGTGACAAGTTATATTCGTAATATTTAAAGATTTAAGAGTTTTAAACTAACCATCGTTAATTGTTTTTATTTAAAGAGGCCAAGTAATGCCGTCTACTGAATCAGTGAGCTCGTTTTATTCTCATGGTTGTTTATTTGATAGTTAAATAACCGACTATCAAAATATGACCCATACGATTGTGGGTACGGAAAGGCCGTGATCGAAATTATATTCGAAAACCATTTCGAACCAACAAATACGTGAAGATGCTGATCGAAGATGGAGCAATTAAATCCGTGAATCTTCCTAAGCGGAAGGACTATTTGTTAGATTTCTCTAGTGGCCGCCAGAGATATTTTGACTTGTGATTCTGTCATGGTTTAGATTTGCTGATTGCAAGGACTACTTGCTACTGATCCATATGGTGATCCTTATATTAGATGCAGTAAGAGAGTGTCTTCGGTTCATCCTGTTCCTGGATGACTTGTATAGACGAATGTTTGATAGAGTATTTCCTAAAATCCACGTACGTTGATTTTTACAGATATACCAAATCGGTGGCAAAGAGGGGCACTTATTTTATACCCATAGTATATTTATGGATGTCAATTAGTGATTTGATGGATCTGACGATGTGGCATTCAGAGTGAATAATGGCTAGACGTTCTAAAAAATAAGTTTAACCTCAAGCCTCATCAACTGGGAAATGATATAAAATCGGGTAGGTCACATGGCTATGTGGGTCACAAATATTAGAGTATATCATTACCTGATCTGGAGAAATTAAATGCCTTCGTTGTCCCTTTTATTTTTATTTTTTATGCTTCCGGCAGTTGGTTGGCCCCCAACCTTGGTGATGATATATTCGGTACTCTGAAGTAAAGTGAGGGGTCGGTCATGTTTAGCCGGGTTGCAAGATGTTCTTGTTGAACCCCAATGTATTTATCTCCGAAGATGCATTGTCGGAAGGTGGTTGCCCATGCCTTGCCATATAAATCCATTCTCCAATAAGCACCCGTGGTTTTGATTACATACTATGTTGTAGAGCGTGAGACGCAAGCTTTCTGCTAGATTGATATTATTTGTATTTATACATGATTATAATATCAGAAAAGATATTGATTTCAAAAGTGTTTTGGGTCATCGTAAGGTAAAAACCGTCTGTATTTATGTGTGGATTTGGTTCTTTCGAAAGGATTTTGACTTTAAAATCAAGTTGGATGATACCCTTAAAATTAGTGTGTTTATCTCACTCTGGTTCACCAAACTGATCTGACGTTTGAAATGTTCGGGTTAGACCGAATTGTATAGGTCCAGGTTATCGGATGCTGCGAGGTCCAGAGACGTGCTGGGGATTTTCAAATGTATAATATCTAGTATTTATTCCGCTGTGTGCTGTATATGAGGACAAATTAATATAATCGTCCAAATGTGTTGATGTACTCTGATGATCGTAAGTTTTTTCTTAAAGCTCTCTATAAGGATTTATTTCGATATTTTATTTTGTCCCAATGTGATGTTAGACTCTGTGTTTTATTGGTTCTTCTTTTTCCTCTATTCTAATATTTCTTTCTTTCTTATCTCACCTTCTAATTTCTTTATAATAACTATCCGTGATTTCGATACTTGAGTTCTGATAAGTGATACAGGAAATGTATTATTGTCATAATTCAGGTTCGAATTTCGTAGGTCGTGACAGTGGTATCAGAGCTATTTGATGGTGTAAGCTGGGAGACGCATGTTAGGGGGTTCTCGCTTCGTGGTTTGGTGGAAAACGGGAGACTCTTACCCCTATATATCCCTCGAAAGTAATGGATGGTTGGTTGAGTCGTGAGGCTGGTCGTAAAAGAAATTCTGAGGTATCTCTGTTGTGTCACGCTGGGAGGTTAGCCCAGTGGTTGATGGTTGCAAAGCCTAGACCCATTATAGTGATATCAAAGCTATTAGTTTAGTAATAACCTTGGCCCTGTGGTATAACTCGATAGAGATAGGGTCAGTAATACCCTAGATTGAGTTGAGTATATATATATGAGAGTGTATTTGAAAATTTTATATAGAAATGTTTTCTATTGTGCTATTTGATCAGTTCAAATGTTGAGAAGCATTTGAATAAGCAATGGGTACGATACTGTTTTGTAAACAGGGTAAATGAAATACTTTTACCCAAATTATATTTTTATATAGAAAAGAAATAATTTCATTAAATAATTAAGATATTGTGGTTTGATTTATTTGAATGAAATTCAAATGGAAATTGAATTTGAATGGTTAATACTACCAGAAAATTTCACATACATAGTTTGTGAATGAGAATTTTAATATGAAATTGGAAATTAGGATTTAACTTAAGATATGTTAAACCAAAATAAATTCGAGTGATGATTTTTGAAATAAGATCAGAATTTGGATTGTGAAATAAAAATGAACTAATTAGAAATATCAATTAATTAATTGGATTTGAAATTGTAACTTAACTTTGGTTAAGTGGAGTTAAGAATGATATCGAAATTAAATAAATTTGATATGGGATTTGAAATTTTAACGGATGATAATTGAATAGAAATTAATCGAATGTTAATCGATTGATGTTCCAATATATGGAAACCAAAGTAAATGTTAATATTGAATGTAAATTCGATTGATTTATTTGATTTGGTTGTGTATTGGTGTAAAGTCCCGTATTTTTACGGTATAATAATTAATTTGTTTAATTAATCAAATAGTGAAAATGGTTGTTTAATTAAACAATAGTGAATATTTAATTAATATAAATAGTAGAATATTATATTTAAGTCTGAAATAACCAGAATTAAGTTGAATTGACAATATTGTGTGAATTGGGCAATTTAAAACATATAATTTAGTTTAGAGTTGAATTATGTTAACGAATTTATTTATAAATGTCAGTTGAATGTATAATTTATATTATAATTATAATCGAGCTCGAAATGGTGCGGCAGTTCGTAATTTGGCAGTTCAAACTTTAAACGAATATACAGAATCCGTTTTAAGCCGGATTTCTGTGAAATATGAAACGTTCGGAGCTGGTGAAGTATATTTTTCTAATGGAAGAGAAAAATCGAGATTTCGTCGTGTAGATTGTGAGTTGTGTCCAAATCTAATTTTCGAAAAGTCGCTATGGAATTTCTTTATAATTTATAACGATTTATTTATATTATAAATAGATTTTCAATATAAATTGAATACTGATTTAATTTGGATTTGAAATGTCGAGTTATAAATTCAGATAGGAATATTTTGGAGATGTATTATATTCTATGTGAATATATACGATAATATTCATTTATTAATATTAAATTTAATTATTTTTAAATATTAATATTTAAATGGGTTTATTTAGAGCTTTAAAAATAGTCACTTTTGCAAACGACCCCGTTTTCGACGAAACTAATTTTGTTGGATCCGGAATATTAATTTATTGCTAGATTTTAATTTCCATGATTTTTGGAGTCTGTTTGTGGCCGTACGAGATTTTAATGTGAAAAACAGTCAATAAATTGACTTTAAAAATACGCTGTGTGAGCAAATGGACTAGGAATTCGACGAAACAAGTTTCGTTGGGTCCGTAATGTCGAACTATAGTTGTACGTTAATTTTCATCGGATTTGGGTATCGTATGTGATCATACAGATTTTTAGAAGATAAATATGGGTAGTGTTGACTATATGAATTTACATAAAAATTGAGTGAAGCTTCTAATGGAAGCCAAAACTATCCTATAAATACACTACACATCTTAACCCTAATATACTTCATCTAGTAGTCAACAAATTCAAGTCGCCTGTTTTTCTTTCTCCCAAACCTATTTCGCGATCTTAGAAAAAATCATAAAAATCCAATGCAAATTCTATAAATCAATATATATGTATATTTGTGTTGCTGGCATCTTTCTCTTCGATTCAGTATCACTTTTAAGGCCTACGGTTCATGTTTGATGAACTCGACATTTTTCAGCGTCCGTTCTTTTGATCTAGGGTTTGAGTATTGGTGAATGTAAGCGTTTATACATGTTTTTGGCTTTGGTTCTGAGATCGTGACAATGTTTAGCACTTGTGGTTGAATTTCGGGTAAATTCCGTGATGCTTGAAGTCGCCAGTCTTCCTGTAGCTCACGAGAAGTTGCCATCGACGCGTTGTAGGAGGAGGTTCCGTCTTCGTTGATTTTGGTATGGGTTGAATCGAATTTTGAAGGGGAGAACATATATATTTAGTATGGATTCAAGTGATGCAATGGAAGAGTTTTGGATGGACGAATCAAGCGCAGGGCCATGAATGAGGTGTAGCGGCTTGTGGAAGTCTGAACGAGGAAAAAGGGCATCAAGTTGGGTAATGAAGTATGTTCAATGGTGAGTGTATTTGTGGTCTCAGTTTATACAAAAATGTATTAAAGAAGGAGATGGGATCAAAAGAATTACTGAAGAAGAGGGAGCGGTTGTGAACTGTAGTTGCGATGGAGGTGGGTATGCACGATGGAGTGGTTGTTGAAGTATGGGTTTACTTGATGTCGATGTTCTTTAAATTGAACAAGAGGGAAGGCAAGTCGACAAAAATGATGAAGCAGTTTACGGCTAAAATTGTTGAGAGGGAGGCTGCGTAGAGGATGAGTTGAGGAAGAAGTTCACTATGTATTTTGGTGTCGGGTTGGATTCCGTTGGGCCTGGATTGATTGGGTAAAGCCCATAATTAAATTTAATTAAGCTTAAATTTAATTGAAAGTAGTGTATTAACTTAACCTTTTCATACCTTGCTTGTATTTTATCGGAATTCATCAAAACCAGATCCGTTGGGATCGTATGGATGAACGCTACACAATGAAACTGATTCGGAGTGAATTGGAGCTCGTTACAATTTATAGCAAAATAAATTTCCGGATCTGAATCAAATCAAACACAATTTATCGTTGTTTAACGACAAATGTCCAATGTGAGTAAATCTCACTAACTCTGCACAGTTTATATTTTTATAACGTATTTTTAGAATTGGTAAATATTAGTTGATTGTTGTGCGTTGACTGTTTGAATGAATTGGTAAATATATATATATATATCATCAATCAAATATTGATTCTGTTTATCAGAATATTTCAAATTAAAATGAAATTGATGTTATATATGTTGTTTAACATCTGTGGATGCAGGAAAACAGGTTGGAGGGATCCAACTGGATTTCTCAATATTGATAACACTGTTTGTTTTCATATATTTTGATATTTGATGTGATATATAATCTGTGATTGATTATGATGACACTGGTTATTTTAATTGATATTTTAAATACCATAAGTGATACTGGAATATATAAAGGGAATTTTCAAAGTGTATATTGAAAATAAAATATTTATATAAAATGAAAAGGATTTTAGAAAAGGAAATAATTACAAAATGAAAAGAATGTTATAAAAGGAAATATTTGGAAAATGATTAGAATTTTATAAAAAGAGAATTTTACATTAAGAAGGTTTAGACCCGTGCTTCGCACACGGGTGTAACATGATATGGATTTAAAATAAATATTAAATGGAAATCTATTTTAACAGATAAATTGAGAAGATTAATTTATAAATAATCTTTTATAAATTAAATAAAATATTTACCATTGGATAAATGAGATATATAAGCCTGAAATTATATAGAGAAGCAAAATCGGTTTCAACACCGATATTTGAAATCGAATGTGAACTTAGCAGTGTAAAGGGAGTTATAGATAATATTTTTACAAATAATCTATAAATAGAAGTATAAATAGAATTTGGATTTTGGATATTGTTTTTAAATACGAAATCAAACTGTTTGATTTGATAAATGAAACATTTCTCACATTTGATGTGAATAAGGGATTTAAGTAAATATTTTGCGAAATGAAAATATTATAAAGGAAACTGGGTTTTGAAATAGGAATTTAAATTGGAGTTAATCAAATATTAATTATTCAAATAGAGTTAATCGAATATTAGCTATTCGGAAGAGAGTTAATTGAATATTAGTTATTCGAATAGAGTTAATCGAATATTAGTTATTGAGAAGAGAGTTAATCGAATATTAGTTATTCAAATAGAGTTAATTGAATATTAGTTATTCGTAAGACAGTTAACCGAATATGAGTTATTCGAATAGAGTTAATCGGATATTAGTTATTCGAATAGAGTTAATCGAACATTAGTTATTCAAATAGAGTTAATCGAATATTAGTTATTCGAATATAGTTTATTCAAAAGAGAGGTATCGAATATAGTTTATTCGAAAGAAAGTTATGGAATATAGTTTATTCGAAAGAGAGAATGTCGAATATAGTTTATTCGAAAGAGAATTATCGAATAGAGATTTTTTTTAAAATTTTGGTTCACTTTATTGCTAAAACCAAATAAAAACCGCCTTTATAAGACCCTATAACCCCCTAGCCTTATAGGGAAAAAGAGTACTTATAAATTTGGTATACAACATAATATATGAAAACGGGAAATGGAGAAATGGATAAATTAATTTAAAAGGAAAAATGTTGATTTATGATTGATCGGTAAAATTTCCATTTGAAAATAAGATCGTTGTGTGTATGGCTGTTTTCCTTTAATAGTTAAATAATCGATATCAAAGTTCTAACCATTTTTCCTTCGTCAATACGGAGAGACCGGGATCATATTTATTATCTGAAAACCACTCCGTATCGGCATTAGCATTGCGAATCAAATATCATGAAGATAATTGAAGACGGAGTTTATGCAAAGGCTATTCTGGAAAATACTAGGTAGAAATTGCCTAAGATGGGTTTATAGAATAGTACCTTCGGTTTGTCCAGTCCCAGGATGACCTGTACGGAAGAATGTTTAACAGAGTATATTTAATAGATCGCATAAGTTGATCTCTTCAAACGTATTTACGTTTGGTGGCGGAGGAATTCGTTTCTCTTAGCTGTATACCCGTGGTATTTTTTAGGAAATCAATTTGTGATTTGGTGGGTATGACGATGTGACATTCAAAGTAAATAAAGGTGTGATCTATACGTTATGGCCTATAGCCTCATAACTAGGAAATGGTATAAAATCGGGTAGCTCGTATGGCTAAGTGGTTAGCTGCCAATTAGGGTGCATTGTCACCTGAGCTAGAGAAATTTCATTTACTTCTCTAACCTATTTCGATGTTGTCCCTTTCGGGAAACGGTTGCTGATCCTAACGTTGGTGATAATACATTCGGGACACTCAAGCGAAATGAGTGACCGGTCATGTTTATCCTGGGTTACAAGATGTTCTTGTTGAACCCGATGTATTCCTCTCTAGAGATACATTGTCGGAAGGTGGTCCCATACCTTGCCAATTGGAATCCATTACCCAATAAGCGCCCACGGTTTTTGATTATATATTATGTATGTGGAATGCGAGATGAAAGCGTTCTGCTAAATGATTATTAGTTATTGTTGGTAGACACTATTGTAATATCAGAAGAGATTTGATATAAAGAATAATTAGGTTTATCATAAGGTAAAAACCACCCGTGTTTATGTGTGGATCGGTCTTACGATTATCTTTTCTTTTAAAGGGATTTTAAAAGTTAAACAAATGGTTGGAGTTTACTCACACCAGTCACATGACTGACCTAGAGTCTATTTTGTTTTGTTTTCCCTAAACTCTTGGGTGCCCAATTTTGAACGGGCAGTCAAGTAGTCGGGATTTTACAGATATACCGAGAGCTTGGAGCAGGTGGCTTTAGGATTATATAGCAATTGTTTATTTCCGCTGTGTTGTAAGTGATGTACTTTGATAATGATATGTATATTCAAGTACAGATTTGTATTTCAAAGTTATGTTATTTAGTATATTTATTCGTTACGCTGTGAGGTTTGTGTTACTCTGATTGTGTTGTTGTTCCTATTCTTCTATTCTAATTTTCTGTCTTATCTATTCTCATCCTCTAACTTCTTTCTATTAATGATCTGGAATGTTCGATGCCTGAATAATTAACATGGGTTTTATGTTGATTTTCTGGGTCGAAAATCCTGGTTCGTTATAATTGGTTGTTGATTGTGAATTGTTTATTGTTGGATGGTAGATTGTTTGAATGGAAATAATCAACAATTTAGTGGAGCTGAATGAATTATAAGCTAAAGAATAAATTCCAGTATAATTAAAACTGGAATGAAAATGCATATGAATTGAAATTTATGATTCAGCCCTGTATTTGATAATGAATTGATGCTACCTGTTCTGATTTTTGAATTCGTGTAGTTATACTTGTTGATTAATGAAATATTTTTAAGAATTTCATATATTTATTATTTATATGTTAAATTGGGTTAAGTACAAGTGCCAGAAGGCTAGTGAATTAAGTTTAGTTGCGTAGATTGCACATAAATTGAGCAACTATGCTCAATAGCATTAACATAAGGTACGCCTACACGAAAATAATAAATTTTGATTTTTGGTTTTTGTTTTCCGACCTTTTAGGTCGATTTATATATATTATATGTTCGTGTGATATCGCAGAAGACCCTCCGTATAGGGGAGACTCTACCGAATTTTTCCGGGGATTTAAAGTGTTAGAAATCTTTACCCAAACCCGTTAACTACAAATGTGTAGAGGACGAGAGTTCTACCAGATCAAGGTCATGATCTGTTCAAGTTCAACGTGGTGGCCGTATTCTCATCCGGAAGACGGGACGATTCAGGATGGATAACTAGCAAATGACGGCACTGGGGAGGGTGTAGCTCAGGTTGGAAGGAGACGACAGTGCGACACTCAGATTGGTAACTTCTGATCGACTGACAATTGAGCAGAAGGCGACACGATTGTGCAAAGGCAGAGGGTATACAGGGTAGCAGCAAACTGGAACAAGGTGGATGGGTGCGTTTTGAACAAAGCTATGTGAAGGTGGAAACTTGAATGTGATTGAGGATCGGCCAAAACAGTTTCAAATGTAATTATGGAAATATTTTTAAATAGTTAGACTCCAAATTCTAATACATAATTGACGTAGTAATGTTGGGTCTGCTGAACGAAGTAACAATGGAGTTGGAGGAGTAACGAAATAGTGAAGGAAGAATTACGTGCATGTTTTACTAATCAGTGTAATAATTAGTCTAATTAAGCTTAATTAAATTATAATCAAGGGAATTAGTTAATTAAACTCCATTTCTGAACGGTGCAGGACCGTACATGGTTTGGTTTGAAAACAACATACAGGATGAACAACGCAAATCTGATTGGCCTGTTTCTTTGCAAAAGAAAGTAATAAACTTATTTATATTATAATTAAGGAATTTAATTAAAATTTGTATAATATAACCCATAATATTTTATGTCGTGAACATGAGCTGTATACGGGAAATAAAAAGGAACGGACTTAAGTAGTAAACACAGGATCAACTATTTTAAAATCTTAAAAATGTAATAAGTTTAATTAATCATTAATAATTAAGAATATTTAATTAAATTAAATTGGTTAATGCTTATATGTTGATAACTTATCCAATTACGATTAGAATTGGTCGATTCATGTAACGACCCATATTTTTTTAACCGTTCAAATCGACAGTAAACCACACATGTCGACCCAAACAAATCACCAACACAGGCAGTTATTGGGAAAAGAAGAAAAAGAAGAAAGAAGAGAAAAAACAAATCTCAGAATCTCACAGTGGAAGGAAAACATATAATAAACAAATAGCAGTTAAAAAAGTTGGAATATATACATTTGACTATAACGAACAATTGATAAATCAGAGTTACACATCAACAGACATACATAACATGGCAGTGGAAATACATATATAATAGATATATATCAAATCTTCGTCTTCGATGTCCAAGGCAAAGGAACTTCACTAACTGCAAACTTCTGCTGACCCGAGCGTATTGCATAAAAAGAAAACACAACAAACACTCGGATCAACACTAAATCATTCTCATATTAGTCAAATTGAAATATGAAATAACATCAGTGTCATGGGTGCAGTAACTCAAGAGATGTTACGGGATTTTCTATCTCTCGAGGATCCGTTAAACTAATACATACATAGTATAATGCGCTATTATGATAATGTCTATCCAGTAAAGTAAATATCATAAAAATAACATAAGCGGTATTACCATATTACCCTTACGCCGTTTACAGGCATCAACAGTCTAAACAGTACCGTAAATTCACCGTACCGGTGTTATCAGAGGGCACTCCATAGAAGGCAATGCTAAATCAAAATCGTATGGGGCTCGATATGGATAAATATGACAAGGCACTCGAGGTAATGCCCAGGGTAGGATTCTACCAATTGCACTCCCGGACCGGTGGTAACGCATAGCAGCCACTACCGCCCACCTTGGAACACACTCCCATAATCAAAAATGGGCCCAATTCATCATCTTCATCATAATCATAGAAATAGTATCGAAGAAGTGCGTCCGATCAAAGAAGCCACCTCAATTAGTCACGGTATAGCTCCTGTTTTAGTCATTTCAATTCTGACCGAAGGTCAGGGCTATTACATCATCGTTTATCTCCTTTGATTAAATAATTGCCTCCAATTCATCATATACCGTTCTGGATACGTCAAAACGTTCACAGTTGTCAAAGTGGTATCGACACTGACAGAGAGTATGCCTTATGTCGACTCCGGTCTCCTTAACAACCAACGCTTACATCTTTCACATCGGTTGGTTCTTTTATATTTCATAAAGGTTCGCTTTCATATAAAAATATCATATTCTGTTTCGAACCAAATCTATATTCAATATAATAAAATTTCATATCAAAATATCATAAATCATAACAAACGAATTATATTATAAATTAGAATATATTTCCATATCCTTATATTATAATCATATAATATTTCAAAATATTCTTATATTCAAATAGAATATATCTCATCTCAAAAATTCAAATTATTCTAAATCGATTTATGTTCGAAATCCATTCATATTCAAATAGAATATATACTTCCGTAACTCATTTCAAATTACTTTGGAGATAAATTTATATTCGAGTAGAATATAATTCACACTCCCATATTGTCATTGGTTTAGAAATCGATTCTTATTCAAAGAAGATGAAACTTGTCTCAACTCCATTTGAGCAATGATTTTAGATCCAGCATTCCGTTTGGAAGAACTTTATACTTATAAAAATGTAAATTTTAAAAGATGGATATTTATAAAGAAAACCTTTATATAAATAATATATATATTTCATAGCTAGAATAAGATATGATACATTTTAAAACACTATATATATAAATTAAAAGTTTACTAAATAATTTAAATCATATAATATAAGAAAATTTGTTATAATAAAAATAGTTATAGATAAAAGTAAATAAGTAAATTCTTGAAGAGAGGATAGTTATTTAAAATCAAACGGTGTAAATCTATATATAAGAAAAATTCCTTAACTAAAAATTTACTCTTTCTTCCAAACTTCAATACTGAATCTAAACTCCAGTCTCAATGGAGTTGCCTAGCTCACAGGACTTGTTTCAAATCCCATTTCAACCCATTTCAATTCAAGAATTCAAAATCATACTCGTATTAAGTTTTGAAAACAATTTCCGAGTATCATCAATTATCTTTTCTTCAAATGTTAAATTTAATAAGAATTTATTAAATCTGAGTCTGTCCAATCCTTGAAAATCCCAAATCCTATAAATTTAAATCTTTAACCTTCAAAATCCACTTTGGGAAAATTTACGTAATCATTTCAAATAACGCTTTAGATTTAAATCTTTAAGGGAAGAATAAACTTTCGAAATCGACACATTCCTTTAAATGAAATTTCCATTAGTAAAATTTCAAATATTAAAAAATCATTTAACCAACCGATGTCCATATATAGTTTGCTAACCTATGGCCAAACGATTTTAATTTCTCGATATTTCAGGGATGGATATATATCATTTTAATCCAAATCAGGGTCACAGGTATGTATCATTTCAACCTGTGTTCTTAATTTATTCAAAACGATAAATCCCGGGTTTATTAGATGTCCATAACATCAAGGGTGAAAATTTGGGATTCATCGTAAAAAATGAGCACACACATCCATATACGGAAATAGATAACATTTGAAGCAATACTCATTTAGAAAATCACCCAAAGCATCCATCAAACCATTCATCCCATTAATCAGTATTAATCTGTTCTACGGGTTTGCAAGGATCAGAAATCCCAACTAGCAATTTAATTAAATTAAATAACAAATCATCAACCAAAATTTCAGATCATATAATTGCATGTCATTTTTAAGCAATAAATCACAATCCAACATAACCATGCAACCAAACTTATTTCATATTTTAATTTAACAAATATGGGAATAATTCAGTATTTCGTAATTGAGAAAATCACTCACCTTTCGGTCTTTAATCAGACGAATGTCCAACCAAAGCCCAAAATTTCACAGTCTCTAAATGCAGCCAGGTTAGTGCCAAAATGTCCGCAATTCCGCCACAATCCCAAAGCAACAAACCGTGTCCAAATCCGAGTTAAAACGAGAAAGTTATTAACGTTTTATCATTTAGAATTTAAATATATATAAAATTAATAAAGTACATCTCTCACCAACCACAAGCTGACACGTCAGTGCCCTCTAGTTCTCCCGCTCGTACTCCAGGTGAACAGTAACCACGGGAAAAACCCATCCGCACCGAAAGTTTGTGTAACGACCTGTGTTTTGGCCGTCAAATATTTAAGTTATTTATTATTTTAAATATTATATTTGGAGTATTAATGAATTTTAATATTTAATTCGTTATTTAAAACGAAGTTTAAGCGTTAATTTATTTATAATATAAAACGAGCTCGAAATCGCGCGGCAGTTCGTAATATTGAATTTTGAACTTCAATTGAATGTACAGGAGCCGAGATAAGTCGGATTTCTGTGAAACGAGAAAAGTTGGAATCGTGTTGATGATAATTTTCATATGAAAGAGAAAAATCCAGATTTCGTGTTATAGATTGTAAGTTATGGCTAAATCAAAATTTGAAATAATCGCTGTGGAAAATAGTTATTAAAATATACGCGTTAAAATAGCCGTTTTGAAAACAGACTCAGATTTCGATGAAATCAGTTTTATTAGAACTGTATCGTTAAATTATTGTATGGTGTTGAATGGTGTGGCAAACCGATGTCAATTTCTATTGCGCGTAATTAATTTAATAAAGGGTTATTTGGGTATAACTTGAACAGACAATCGAATTAGGCCGCGAAACCAATTCCGTTGAGTTCGTATCGTCGATTAGAGTCAGGATAGGTATATAGTTTGTTATTTTTGGAGACCGTGTAATTGGGTGTCCGAAATGGCATTGCGGTGCGCGTAAAAAATAGCCTACCGGGGAAACTGTCTCAGAATGCGACGAAACTGGTGCCGTTGGGTTCGCATTGATGAATTATTATAGGATCGCAAGGTTTCAAGTTGATTTGATTCATCTAGTGATCATGAAAAAATTAAACGCGTGTTTATTTCTGATCTTATAAAGGAAATTTTTTCACACGACCTCGGATTTCGATGAAACTTGTCCCATTGGACCCGGAATACCTTTTTACACTAAGATTAGCTTTTTTATCAGAAAAACAGAAATCGTTAGTAGTGATTTTTATCAATTACTTCACCGTGAAGTTTCGTAAAATAATATTATTAATAATTTTGTCCTAAAAAACTAACTCCTTTACTAGACTTCGTTCTATTTACAAATCTCTTTCTGAAGGCAAAATTCTCGACAAAGGAGGCCTTCATCATTTGCAAATACATCAACATTTCTGGTCTTGTACTTAAGTTGCTGCTCAATTTAGTATATCCCACATGCTGGTACCCTAACCCGGCTCAACGCACATCCCATTTCTTATGTCTTTTCCTACACATCTAATCTATTCACGTGTTTCCTTCTCTTGCAAGACTACACAAAACATCCCTAGCCTAAAATATGCACTGACATATCTTGTCAAAATTTTTAAACCACACATGCTATACACCATACAATTTGGAAACGCAAGCCTATCTTCTCTATGTCGAGTCTCATCAAATTAAAGAACCCTTTTTTTGCAAGCCTATCTAGCCTAGCCCATATCAAAATATACGTAAAATCTACTGCTAAGATTTGCATTTATTTCTTTATTTTTACCTAGCTGAAACGAGTACTAGTTTAGATTAAATCATTCTATAGGAGTAAATATACCTAACATTACTGTATAGAATGCTGAGAATTTTAAATGCTTTCATGTGACATGCTCGAGCTCAACAACGTACATACTATATAGGTTTTAATACAACACTGCAGACTTTTGCACAAGCCTAAAAAGAAAACAGCTATTCTACTGCACATGCCTAACCCATCTATGGTCACAGAAAAGTAGTCAAGCCTGAAGACATGTGGAGGGCAGTGCTTCGATAAATAATTTCATTTACATTTCTTGGCAGCCAAACCAACGATGCCTTGTGACCCAAACTTTTCTTCCTTCATCCCCACGTAACCGTGCCTCCCACGCTTCTCCGCGTATAAATACTGCTGTTCTTTGTTTCTTTTTCCTTTCACCAGATGAAAACGCAACTTCCAGAAATTATTCCAAGATCATCGCTCCACAGAAAAAATGTAAAATCCGTATGTTTTAGATCCTTAGAACACTCTCTTCACATTGGTAATCATTTACTGTATTCAATGCCAATTTCCATCGCACGAGCTGATGTAGCAGGGTATAAGGACTGGAAGTCGATACATCAAGGGTCGAGCTGAGCGCTTTCTGACAAGGTGGCGGTGGTCGGCCATCTGCAGTGAAGGGGGTGGACGTGTGGAGGTGCAGTTTTGGGTTCAAACTTTTCGAATTGAAGCGAAGAGTGGCTGTATAGGTACCGCAACACTGAACGGGAACACGTACTGTGCATAGACAGGAATACAGGAAGGAGAGGGAGTATGGGTTTTCGGCGAGCAATAGTAAGGGAGTGCGGTGGTTCTTACTTTCGAAGAAAAAACAAAAAAATGGTATTATATAAAACGAATGGAGGTGGGCAGAAACAATGTACACGCATGGGAGGACATGCGTTGGCAGGATGAAGGCTTTGGGAACGGAAGCCAAAACGTGAAAGGACAGTGGGAAGTATGGGAAGTAAAGGGCGGACTGTTACTTGGAAATGGCAAGGGACGTGGGTTTTCGGTGCAAGGATGTTCACCTGAAACATGCAGGAAAAGGTGGGAGGATACAGTAGCAAAGTGGATGGTAGGAGGGAGCTATTTCGGGTGTACCCATGCGTGAGTTCAAAGAGAGAGAGTGGAGTTTGAACGTGAGTAGTAGGATGGCGTTGGGCATTTAGTTGAACAAAACAGAAGTGGAACTTGTGTGTACAGCATGGGATGGTGCGTGTACAGTTACGAAGGTGTGAGTCAGACCAGAGGATTATAGGGTGGTCGGTGAAGCATATTTGGTGGTGAACGGTGTCAAGAAGGGAAGCTTGCGGAAGGGTTATGGCATATTTTGGATGAACATGAGCAGTTATGGTATAGTGCCAAATCCCTATTTAAATTGCCTAATTACAGTTATAGCTAGCCTAATCAAGTTTTAACACAGACTAAGTATATAAGTTTATCACGGGCCTGGAAGAAGTTTTAATACGGCCATCTGTTCACTTAAAAAGAAATAAATAGGTTAGTTTTAAGGAAGTAGAATTTGGGTATTCAAACAATACTGGAACGATCAAAACCAAAGTATTCAAGTATAAACTGGTTTTTATTTATAAATAAAAAGAAATTTGTTTAATTAAGAGTTGGTTACTGGAATAAATCGTATTGTTGGTGATGCAGGTGCATCAGTTTCGAACAGAAGGAATTTGACGGCCTGCCACTGTTTAAGAAAGTAATTAATTTTATCAAACTATTACTTGTATTTAATTAGTAATTAAAAACCTATATTAAATAACGTATGACCTTTTATGCGGTGAACAGAGCAAGTCGAATTAAACAAGGGGAGCGTTTGAACACAAAGGAGGAAGAAAATAATTTGTCTACAACTTATTGATAAGTGCTTGAATGGGATGGAAGGTGTGCGTGACAATAAAGAGGACTAGAACGAGGAAATGAGAACAATGAGCAGAAGTAATTCGGCTCTTCAAAATTTAAAGGAAATTGGATGGGACTTGCTATGTTGGAACGGTAGTGTCGAGCGCTACATTTTGGTATTGAACCCGAATCGCTTAGCGACAACGACAACCAAGGTGAGTTAAACTCACTCAGTAATTTTTCCCATTTACATTTTATATAAATTGGGTTTTTAATTTGTGTGCTCTGTTTGCTATGGTTGATTGTTTGCTGGTCATATATTTATTTGTTGATTTAACTGATGAAATTAAACCGTTGGTTAATTTCAGTAAAATACCAAATCGTTATTTTAACGATTGGTTCCAATAAAGGTAACTTACCTTATTGGTCACGTTTATCAATAAACGTGTTTAATGGTTTGGATTGGTTGATCTGTTTGAATTGTTTTAAACTGTGTGGAGATAACCGTTTGTATATAGGGAAGAATAGGTTGGGGGGATCCAACCGGATTTCTCAAATATATTATTTATTTTCATATTATCATATATGAACTGTCGTGATTGGGTTATTGACCTTAGTAGTGATCATTGACCGAAAAGTCAACATATGTTGTGTTTTAACCAATGGGCTATATTGGTTGAGTAATCGGCAGTAAATAGCCTAAAAGTATATCGTTTTGTTTATATTGATTCACCGTCAGGTGAGTCGATAAAGAGGAAGTTATAAAATTTATTTTATAACTGGAAATAGATTTTGGAATATATATTGAATAAAACTTTACTAAAAGGGAATAAATATTTATTTTTATAATTAATTATAAATTGATTTTTGTAAAGTCAATTCTGATGTAATCAGATTTGAAAAAGTGAGAATAAGGAAATTTACCCAATGGTTAAATTGGGATTAATATTTTGTTAAGTAAAATTAAATGGAATTATTTAAAGAGGTCGAGTTAAAAGTGAGGTTTTAATAAATATTACTTAATTATTGAATTAAGAAAGAACGGGCATATCGGAGAAAGAGATTTCCAAATAATAAGAAGGTTTAGGAAACCGTATTTTGAATAAAATAGTTTAAATGGAATTTGATTTGAGATTGGAATGGAATATTGGTTTTTGTATTACAATTCGTATTTGTCTTAAAATATGAACGTTGTTGATCAAGGTCTGAGAGGTAATTAAAATACCCCAACTTGAACGACTTCAGGATTATCCGAGGATGATATTTGTTATAATGGTAAAGAGGTTAGTGAAAATATATTATTTCCATTAGAGAAATAATAAAGGCAACGTTTGATGAAAATTTGGAGAATATACATATAATGTGGATTCCAAAGTAAAAAGGAAATAAAAGGTGTTGCGGGAGATTATAACGACATTTTCAAGTTTAATAAGGGAAATGTAAAAGATGAGCTTTCTTCTATAAGAGTAAGCATGGAGTATTGTTTCATGTAATGAATTAAAGATATCTCGTAATGTTGTTTACGAGTAACAAGTTAAATTGATTTCCCAACATTTTATAAGAATGTGGCTAATGTTTTTGAAAGTTAGAAAGAGAAACTAGTAGAGATGATATAAGATTTTACTAAATATTAAAACGGAATTTGGTAAAGAATAACCTTATGTTACATCAGAATCGAGAAAACTATATTAAAAATATTGGAAGATTTAAGAGTTTTGAATTTACAATTTTTTTAAATTTAAAGGCCAAGTGAGACCGAATACTGAACCAGTGAACTCACTGGATTATCATGATTGAAACACTGATTATTTTGATAGTTAAATCACCGACTATCAAATCTGTCCAATACGATTGTTGGTACGGAAAGACTGAGATCGAATTTATATTCGAAAACCGTTTCGACCAACAAATACGTAAAGATATTAGAGATGATCGAGATGGAGCATTGAAGACCGTGGATTTTCGTAAATGGAAGAACTGCTAACAATCTCTGGTCTACAGCCAGAGATGTATTGTGGTTCTGTCATGGTCGGAATCTACGGGTTGCAAGGACTTCTCGCTACTGATCCATGGGGTGATTCCTATATTGGATGTAGTAGGAGAGTGCCTTCGGTTCATCCTGTTCCTGGATGACTTGTATGGACGAATGTCTGACGGAGTATTTCCTTAAAACTACGTACATTGATTTTTACAAATATACCGAGTTGGTGGCGAAGAATGGCCCTTCTTTAAAACCTAGAGTATATTTGTGGACGTCAATTAGTGATTTGACGGATCTGACGATGTGGCATTCAAAGTGAATGGTGGCCAAAAAGTTAATCTAAACCTCAAGCCTCACCACCGGGAAATGACAAAAATCGGGCAGGCAGCATGGCTATGTGGGTCGCTCCCATTAGGGTGTATAATCACCTATCTAGAGGAAATCCATTTCATTCTTTAATTTATTTCGGTGTTGTCCCTTTTCGGGAAGACGGTGGGTAGCTCCCAACCGTTGGTGATATACATTCGATACACTCAAGCGAATGAGTGGTTGGTCATGTGTGGGCCGGGTTGCAAGACGTTCTTGTTGAACCCAGTGTATTTGCCTCTAGAGATACACGATGGGCAGGTGGTCCCATACCTTGTCATAGTCGAAATCCAATTTCCAATAAGCGCCCGCAGTTTTGTTTGTATATTATATATGTAGAGCGTGAGATGCAAGCATTCTACTAGATTCTATTTACTTGTATTTAGACATTATTATAATATCAGAGAAGATATTGGTTTCAAAAGTGTTTTGGGCTATCGTAAGGTAAAAACCGTTCGTGTTTATGTGTGGATTTGGTCTTACGATTTTCCTTTTCTTTAAAAGATTTTAACTTTAAAATCAGGTTGTGTGATACCCTTAATACTGTGCGAGTTTTTCTCACTCTGGTTCATCAGACTGGCCCGGTGTTTTGTAAATGCTCGGGTTAGCCCGGGGTGTAAAGGTTCAGGTTATCGAATGCTGTGAAGTCCAGAGACGAGCTGGAGATGTTCAGACGTATGATATTATATAACTACTATTCCGCTGTGTGTTGTATATGGGAACAGGTTATTATAACTGTCCCAGTGGGTGATGTACTCTTATATTGTAAGTATTTTTAAAGCTCTCAGTAAAGATTTATTTCTGTATTATATTTGTTTCCGCTGCGATGTGAGACTCTGTGTTGTGTTGGTTCTTCTTCTTTTATTCTAATATTTCTTTCTTTCTTATCTCACCCTCTAATTTCTTTCTAATAACGTTCCACTGTTTTCGGTGTTTGGAAGGTCGGCATGAGTTACGGTAAAGGTATTTATGTCGATTTTCAGGGCCGAAAATCCCTGGGTCGTTACAGTGGTATCAGAGCTATTGGTTTAGTAATAACCTTGGCTCTGTGGCGTAACTCGATAGAGATGGGGTTAGTAATACCCTAGACTGAGTTTGTTATATTTATGAGAGCGCGTATTTGTAATTTGATATAAAATTATTTTTGAAATTATTTTTGCCTAATTTACTTTATAATAAAAGTAATGATTTTCTAAATTTATTATAATATGGGAAATCAATTGATTTCTTATTGTTGATTGAATGATATATTTGGATTGTGTTGTTGATTGCTTGAATATGAATCTGAAAATGATAGACGTGGTTGAAAACCAATATGGAATAAATAAGTTAAATAAATAATCCAGAGTAATAAACCTGAATGGATAATTAAAGAAATAAATGAAATGATTATAAATAATTATAATCTCTTGTGTATTAGATTGTGTGTAGAATTGGTTGGATCGTATGATATGGATATTTGAAACTAATCGATGTTGTTTTGGGGACTAATGGAATTTATTTGAGTGGAGAACAGGTGTAGATTTGCCAATTCAGCTTTAAAATTCATCCAAGGGAAAATTCTGGAGTTAATTGAATCCAGTTTGGATAGATCTGCATAATAACTAATCAAGCTCGAATATAAAATATTGCTTACCACATAATAACGCTCGCAAAAAGGTACACCTATGCAAAATATGAAATTTTGGTTTTTATTGGATTTTGAATTTTTCCGACCCTGTTGGTCGAGGTATATATATTTCTTGAACCTGCGATATTGCAGATGTCCTCCGTACAGGGGAGACTCTGCTAAAATTTTTTCCAAAATTTAAGATGTTAGAATTTTTTTTAAGATTTTTGGAAAATTCTTTTATTTGGAATAAATTGGTTTTAAAACCAATTATATTAGTTTTAAAAATAAAAATTAAGTTTTAAATTTATTTTTGTAAAGATAATGGGTTGTAACGTTCATTCTTACCTTAGCAATTTCGAGGACGAAATTATTTTAAGGGGGGAAGAATGTAACGACCCGTGTTTTGGCCATCAAATATTTAATTTATTTATTATTTTAGATATTATATTTGGAGTATTAATGAATTTTAATATTTAATTCGTTTTTTAAAATGACGTTTAAACGTTAATTTATTTATAATATAAAACGAGCTCGAAATCGCGCGGCAGTTCGTAATATTGAATTTTGAACTTCAATTGAATGTACAGGAGCCGAGATAAGTCGGATTTCTGTGAAACGAGAAAAGTTGGAATCGTGTTGATGATAATTTTCATATGAAAGAGAAAAATCCAGATTTCGTGTTATAGATTGTAAGTTATGGCTAAATCAAAATTTGAAATAATCGCTGTGGAAAATCGTTATTAAAATATACGCGTTAAAATAGCCGTTTTGCAAATGGAATCAGATTTCGACGAAATCAGTTTTATTAGAACCGTATCGTTAAATTATTGTACGGTGTTGAATGGCATGGCAAACCGATGCCGTATGTGACCACAGCAGCCATAAACGCATGTTCAATTTCTATTGCGCATAATTAATTTAATAAAGGGTTATTTGGGTATAACTTGAACAGACGATCGAATTAGGCCGCGAAACCAATTCCGTTGAGTTCGTATCGTCGATTAGAGTCAGGATAGGTATATAGTTTGTTATTTTTGGAGACCGTGCAACTGGGTGTCCGAAATGGCATTGCGGTGCGCGTAAAAAATAGCCTACCGGGGAAACTGTCTCAGAATGCGACGAAACTGGTGCCGTTGGGTTCACATTGATAAATTATTATAGGATCGCAAGGTTTCAAGTTGATTTGATTCATCTAGTGATCATGAAAAAATTAAACGCGTGTTTATTTCTGGTTTTATAAAGGAAATTTTTTCATACGACCTCGGATTTCGATGAAACTTGTCCCATTGGATCCGGAATACTTTTTTACACTAAGATTAGCCTTTTTATCAGAAAAACAGAAATCGTTAGTAGTGATTTTTATCAATTACTTCACCGTGAAGTTTTGTAAAATAATATTATTAATAATTTTGTTCTCAAAAACTAATACCTTTACTAGACTTCGTTCTGTTTACAAACCTCTTTCTGAAGACAAAATTCTCGACAAAGGAGGCCTTCATCATTTGCAAATACATCAACATTTCTGGTCTTGTACTTAAGTTGCTTCTCAATTTAGTATATCCCACATGCTGGTACCCTAACCCTGCTCAACGCACATCCCATTTCTTAAGTCTTTGCCTACACATCTAATCTATTCACGTGTTTCCTTCTCTTGCAAGACTACACAAAACGTCCCTAGCCTAAAATCTGCACTGACATATCTTGTCAAATTTTTTAAACCACACATGCTATATACCCTACAATTTGGAAACGCAAGCCTATCTTCTCTATGTCGAGTCTCATCAAATTAAAGAACCCCTATTTTGCAAGCCTATCTAGCCTAGCCCATATCAAAATATATGTAAAATATACTTCTAAGATTTGCATTTATTTCTTTATTTTTACCTAGATGAAACGAATACAAGTTTAGATTAAATCATTCTATAGGAGTAAACATACCTAACATTACTGTATAGAATGCTGAGAATTTTAAATGCTTTCATGTGACATGCTCGAGCTCAACAACGTACACACTATATATGTTTTAATACAACAATGCAGACTTTTGCACAAGCCTAAAAAGAAAACAGTTATTCTACCGCACATGCCTAACCCATCTATGGTCACAGAAAAGACGTCAAGCCTGAAGACATGTGGAGGGCAGTGCTTCGATAAATAATTTCATTTACATTTCTTGGCAGCCAAACCAACGATGCCTTGTAACCCAAACTTTTCTTCCTTCACCCCCACGTAACCGTGCCTCCCACGCTTCTCAGCGTATAAATACTGCTGTTCTTTGTTTCTTTTTCCTTTCACCAGATGAAAACGCAACTTCCAGAAATTATTCCAAGATCATCGCTCCATGGAAAAAATGTAAAATCCGTATGTTTTAGATCCTTAGAACACTCTCTTCATGTTGGTAATCATTTACGGTATTCAATGCCAATTTCACGAGCTGATGTAGTAGGGTATAAGGACTGGAAGTCGATACATCAAGGGGCGAGCTGAGCGTTTTCTGACAAGGTGGCGGTGGTCGACCATCTGCAGTGAAGGGGTGGACATGTGAAGGTGCAGTTTTGGGTTCAATCTTTTCGAATTGAAGCGAAGAGTGGCTGTATGGTACCGCAACACTAAACGGGAACATGTGCTGTGCGTAGACAAAAATACAGGCAGGAGAGGGAGTATGGGTTTCCGGCGAGCAACAGTAAGGGAGTGCGGTGGTTCTTACTTTCAAAAAAAAGGGTATTATATAAAATGAATGGAGGTGGGTAGAAACAATGTACACGCATGGGAGGACATGCATTGCCAGGATGAAGGCTTTGGCAACGGAAGCCAAAACGTGAAGGATAGTGGGAAGTATGGGAAGTAAAGGGCGGACTGTTACTTGGAAATGGCAAGGGACGTGGGTTTTCGGTGCAAGGATGTTCACCTGAAACATGCAGGAAAAGGTGGGAGGATACAGTAGCAAAGTGGATGGTAGGAGGGAGCTGTTTCGGGTGTACCTGTGCGTGAGTTCAAAGAGAGAGAGAGAGTGGAGTTTGAACGTGAGTAGTAGGATGGCATTGGGCATTTAGTTGAACAAAACAGCAGTGAAACTTGCGTGTACAGCATGGGATGGTGCGTGTATAGTTACGAAGGTGCGAGTCAGACCAGAGGAGTGTAGGGTGGTCGGTGGAGCATATTTGGTGGTGAACGGTGTCAAGAAGGGAAGCTTGCGGAAGCGTCATGGCATATTTTGGATGAACATGAACAGTTATGGTATAGTGCCAAATCCCTATTTAAATTGCCTAATTACAGTTATAGCTAGCCTAATCAAGTTTTAACATAGACTAAGTATATAAGTTTATCACGGGCTTGGAAGAAGTTTTAATACGGCCATCTGTTTACTTAAAAAGAAATAAATAGGTTAGTTTTAAGGAAGTAGAATTTGGGTATTCAAACAATACTGGAACGATCAAAACCAAAGTATTCAACTATAAACTGGTTTTTATTTATAAATAAATGGAAATTTGTTTCATTAAGAGTTGGTTACTGGAATAAATCGTATTGTTGGTGATGCAGGTGCATCAGTTTCGAACAGAAAGAATTTGATGGCCTGCCACTGTTTAAGAAAGTAATTAATTTTATTAAACTATTACTTGTATTTAATTAGTAATTAAAAACCTATATTAAATAACGTATGACCTTTTATGCGGTGAACAGAGCAAGTCGAATTAAACAAGGGGAGCGTTTGAACACAAAGGAGGAAGAAAATAATTTGCCTACAACTTATTGATAAGTGGTTGAATGGGATGGAAGGTGTGCGTGACAATAAAGAGGACTGGAACGAGGAAATGAGAACAATGAGCAGAAGTAATTCGGGTCTTCAAAATTTAATGGAAATTGAATGGGACTTGCTATGTTGGAACGGTAGTGCCGAGCACTATATTTTGGTATTGAACCCGAATCGCTTAGCGACAACGACAACCAAGGTGAGTTAAACTCACTCAGTAATTTTTCCCATTTATATTTTATATAAATTGGGTTTTCAATTTTTGTGCTCTGTTTGCTATGGTTGACTGTTTGCTAGTCATATATTTATTTGTTGATTTAACTGATGAAATTAAACCGTTGGTTAATTTCAGTAAAATACCAAATCGTTATTTTAACGATTGGTTCCAATAAAGGTAACTTACCTTATTGGTCACATTTATCAATAAACGTGTTTAATGGTTTGGATTGGTTGATCTGTTTGAATTGTTTTAAACTGTGTGGAGATAACCGTTTGTATATAGGGAAGAACAGGTTGGGGGGATCCAACAGGATTCCTCAAATATATTATTTATTTTCATATTATCATATATGAACTGTCGTGATTGGGTTATTGACCTTAGTAGTGATCATTGACCGAAAAGTCAACATATGTTGTGTTTTAACCAATGGGCTATATTGGTTGAGTGATCGGCAGTAAATGGCCTAAAAGTATATCGTTTTGTTTATATTGATTCACCGTCAGGTGAGTCGATAAAGAGGAAGTTATAAAATTTATTTTATAACTGGAAATAGATTTTGGAATATATATTGAATAAAACTTTATTAAAAGGGAATAAATATTTATTTTTATAATTAATTATAAATTAATTTTTATAAAGTCAATTCTGATGTAATCAGATTTGAAAATGTGAGAATAAGGAAATTTACCCAATGGTTAAATTGGGATAATTGTTTTGTTAAGTAAAATTAAATGGAATTATTTAAAGAGGTCGTGTTAAAAGTGAGGTTTTAATAAATATTACTTATTTATTGAATTAAGAAAGAATGGGCATATCGGAGAAAGAGATTTCCAAATAATAAGAAGGTTTAGGAAACCGTATTTTGAATAAAATAGTTTAAATGGAATTTGATTTGAGATTGGAATGGAAAATTGGTTTTTGTATTACAACTCGTATTTGTCTTTGGATATGAACGTTGTTCATCAAGGTCTGAGAGGTAATTAAAATACCCCAACTTGAACGACTTCAGGATTATCCGAGGATGATATTAGTTGTAATGGTAAAGAGGTTAGTGAAAATATATTATTTCCATTAGAGAAATAATAAAGGCAACGTTTGCTGAATATTTGGAGAATATACATATAATGTGGATTCCAAAGTAAAAAGGAAATAAAAGGTGTTGCGGGAGATTATAATGACATTTTCAAGTTTAATAAGGGAAATGTAAAAGATGATCTTTCTTCTATAAGAGTAAGCATGGAGTATTGTTTCATGTAATGAATTAAAGATATCTCGTAACGTTGTTTACGAGTAACAGGTTAAATTGATTTTCCAACATTTTATAAGAATGTGGCTAATGTTTTTGAAAGTTAGAAAGAGAAACTAGTAGAGATGATATAAGATTTTCCTAAATATTAAAAGGGAATTTGGTAAAGAATAACCTTATGTTACATAAGAATCGAGAAAACTATATTTAAAATATTGAAAGATTTAAGAGTTTTGAATTTACATTTGTTTTAAATTTAAAGGCCAAGTGAGACCGAATGCTGAACCAGTGAACTCACTGGATTGTCATGATTGAAACACTGATTATTTTGATAGTTAATCCACCGCCTATCAAATCTGTCCAATACGATTGTTGGTATGGAAAGACCGGGATCGAATTTATATTCGAAAACCATTTCAACCAACAAATACGTAAAGATATTAGAGATGATCGAGATGGAGCATTGAAGACCGTGGATTTTCGTAAACGGAAGAACTGCTAACAATCTCTGGTCTGCAACTAGAGATGTATTGTGGTTCTATCGTGGTCAGAATCTACGGGTTGCAAGGACTTCTCGCTACTGATCCATGGGGTGATTCCTATATTGGATGCAGTAGGAGAGTGCCTTCGGTTCATCCTGTTCGTGGATGACTTGTATGGACGAATGTCTGACGGAGTATTTCCTTAAAACCACGTACATTAATTTTTACAAATATACCAAGTTGGTGGCGAAGAATGGCCCTTCTTTAAAACCCAAAGTATATTTGTGGACGTCAATTAGTGATTTGACGGTCTGACGATGTGGAATTCAAAGTGAATGGTGGCCAAAAAGTTATTCTAAACCTCAAGCCTCACCACTGGAAAATGAAAAAAATCGGACAGGCAGCATGGCTATGTGGGTCGCTCCCATTAGGGTGTATAATCACCTATCTAGAGGAAATCCATTTCATTCTTTAATCTATTTCGGTGTTGTCCCTTTTCGGGAAGACGGTGGGTAGCTCCCAACCGTTGGTGATATACATTCGATACACTCAAGCAAAATGAGTGGTCGGTCATGTGTGGGCCGGGTTGCAAGACGTTCTTGTTGAACCCAGTGTATTTGCCTCTAGAGATACACGATGGGCAGGTGGTCCCATACCTTGTCATAGTCGAAATCCAATTTCCAATAAGCGCCCGCGGTTTTGTTTGTATACTATATATGTAGAGCGTGATATGAAAGCATTCTACTAGATTCTATTTACTTGTATTTAGACATTATTATAATATCAGATAAGATGTTGGTTTCAAAGGTGTTTTGGGTTATCATAAGGTAAAAACCGTCCGTGTTTATGTGTGGATTTGGTCTTACGATTATCCTTTTCTTTGAAAGATTTTAACTTTAAAATCAGGTTGTGTGATACCCTTAATACTGTGCGAGTTTTTCTCATTCTGGTTCACCAGACTGACCCGGTGTTTTGTAAATGTTCGGGTTAGCCCTGGGTGTACAGGTTCAGGTTATCGAATGCTGTGAAGTCCAGAGACGAGCTGGAGATGTTCAGACGTATGATATTATATAACTACTATTCCGCTGTGTGTTGTATATGGGAACAGGTTATTATAACTGTCCCAGTGGGTGATGTACTGTGATATTGTAAGTATTTTTAAAGCTCTCAGTAAAGATTTATTTCTGTATTATATTTTGTTCCGCTGCGATGTGAGACTCTGTGTTGTGTTGGTTCTTCTTCTTCTATTCTAATATTTCTTTCTTTATTATCTCACCCTCTAACTTCTTTCTAATAACGTTCCAGTGTTTTCGGTGTTTGGAAGGTCGGCAAGAGTTACAGTAAAGGTATTTATGTCGATTTTCAGGGCTGAAAATCCCTGGGTCGTTACAGTTTGACCGCCTAGTGCTCCCATCTCCGGCCATCTTTGGTCGAACCACCTCCGGCGGAAAGCCCAGACCAAGCCGCATCTTTCCATCTCGCCGCCATCACCTCAGGTGAACCACGGAGCTCGCGCCGTCGAACCCTAAATCCATCAAATCGTGACTTTAACCCCCAATTTTGACCACCTCGCCGATTTTCAAGCGATGTCGCCACCACCATTGATCTCGTATCATCCTTCTCTTCAAAACCCATTTACCAATACTCTGATTAACAAGCAAATTGAAAAGCCCTAATTTTGCCTCTAGGGTTTCGAAAAGTCAGAACTTTGACCATTGATTCTGTCCGATATAATCACTGCATGTCGAAACGAATTACACCAGCAGCTTCGTATCGTCGAGCTCTTCGAAATGTTATATAATACGTTAGAGTTTGAAGAGATTTGATTTTGAAGTTGTATATTTTTATTTGCTAGGGTTTTGAAAACTTTGTTCTGCCATTAGAGAAAAAGTCGGTGGAGGAAATATACGTATGTTGACAAATGGCTGAGGTGTGGTAAATGGGTTTCATTTATATAAATATAGGGGCCCAACATAAGAAACAAACAATTATCCAATTACATAGATCTCTTTCACGCTTTCTTTCGTACGGTCAAACGGTAAGTCGGATTGTAACGCAATTTGAAATCCTTCCATAATTCACCATTCCGGTTCTGATGGTGCCAGTTTCGTCGAATTCCGAGACAGTCGCCAAAATAGTTAAATTTTACAGTTAATTAAATAAATAAAATATTCAATTATTCGATTAACTGTTTTAATTCAAATTAAATATTCATTAAATTCAAATTAAATCAAATTATAACTTAAATCAATTCTATAAATAAATTTCACACATTTTTTCTTAATTTGATTATTGAAATTTTGATTTGAATTTCAGTTATAATTTAACGACTTACAATTCCATCATTTCCAATTTATATTTGAATTCCACTTTTAAATTAACCCACTCAAATTAATTTAATTATTTAAATATTAAATTATGGCCTTTCTAAATAAAACTAAATTTGAAAAATCTATTTATACTCAATTCAAACAATCACCATCATTAAAAATTAACAAAACTTGATTTTTTTTCTAATTTTAATCCATTTTAATTATTTTAAATCGAAATTTAAACATACAGAAAACATGGGATGTTACATTCTCCCCCACTTAAAAATCTTTTCGTCCTCGAAAAGAGAATGAGATAAAGTATTAAACGAGTCATACTTTCAAATCCATACTTATTGAACAGTATTTATAAAATAAGTTATATAGTTGAAAAATCTCATAAATTTTCTAACTCCCGAAATCACGAAAAATTTCGGCAGCATCTCCTTTTACGGAGAGGCCCGGGAAAAATCACAATACATATATAACTCAATATACATCTCATCCAATGAAGAGGCATCCCAAAAATTTGGGAAAACAAAATATATATGTAACAATCAAACTATATAACCCAAATACGTACCTTCTTAGCGTTTATTTGCAATTTATTTAGCTTAGCATTTAGCATTTAGCGCAAGCGAGCTTCGAAGCGTGGCGCGACTTCCTTACACCTGCTACAACTCACATACACATTAGAATCGACATATATACAATATATATAGCAATTGTATACAACTTACACAACATATATCGACCATTTCCACTACAAAACCAAGATATTCATAACAGGCCAGCGAATAAATTGGAGTTTAACCTCCATAGATGATGGAATTGGACTAAGATTAGGAAAAAGTTGTATCATTCTTTTCAGGCTTTCTGAATTATTTGGATTCGTCGAATTCGGATAATCCGTTAAAAAGTTACGACCGTTTTAGTGGAAGCGAGCGCTTCAGCCCAAACACATAAAATTATAGACCTGAGTCGTTCAACCCAGTTTTTACCCCTTTAAATCTCAAAATTTCACTTAGCATATTAAGGAAAAGTTTTAGTTCAGATCCTGGGCTTTCCGAATTGTACTCGCATATTAAAATCCGACGTTTTGTTTGGAAGTTATGGCCAAAACAATATCAACATACGCTTCGGTTTTCCATTTTCTGTGCATACAACTACGACTAATTCTCAGGTTTCAACCTAATAAACATGAAAATTAGACAAGGCCCTATTAGCAAAAGTTTTAGTTCAGGTTCCAAGGTTTCCAAATTGTCCTGAATCGTCGAATTTCGATCAGCCATTCAAAAGTTATGACCATTTTACTTCAGCTTATCCAATATTTCAGGTTTTTGCATAATTGTCGATTTATTTTATTTAGAGTTTCGAACGTTGGATTTTAAATTTTTTTTACAAAGCTTAACTATCTAGAATGGTTTATCGCTCCATTTAGCACATAATACTATTTATCCTTTCATTTGCTTTCACTCATTCACTAAATCCTTTACATCCACCTCATAATCCAAGAAATGAATTTTCATTAAATTTCTTATTTCATTCTAATATATTTTCTGTTCGCTTCTCGTTTATTCCGAGCATTAAATCCCCAAATGAACTTGAATTTATTTGTAATAACTTAAATCTCTTGATATTAATCCAACTTCGTTCCATATCGTTCCAAGCATTAAGTTCTAAATGAAAACTCGAAATTTGTTCTAGCTTTTCAACCAACTTGGTGATATTAAGTCATATATTCATGAATATGGGTCATATTGCCAAATTTCATGACTCATTTTTCGTAAGTACTTAATTTCCATCTCGTCTTTATAAAGTCTTTTAAGTAACTCTGATCGAATCAATTCACGTGACTCGCCTAAGTTTAGCATTGTCTCATATTTCATTTACCAATCCCATTTAAAATGGTTATTACTTCGACACTCGTATACGAAATTTTTCATTGAATTTGGTTTCAATTATCTTTATTTCTTTCATTCATCTCGAATTACTCTCCCATTCCTTTTATTGAATTCACTCTCCCATTTCATTCCAAATTAAATATTATTTCATTTACTCGACATATTTATTCAACTCTCAAATCATGTTTTGAATTAAGAATGTTCACTCTGGAATTTTTTCCATACTTAGTTCTCAAATCATTATTATTCGATTTCCTGAGTTAAACTTTATTCAACTTGATTCCTCTACTCAAATAAAGTTATATTTCTTCAACAAAATGTTTATATCCTTCTCATACGTTGTTCGTACTTAGATTTATATTCGATATATTTTCCAAATGAGGTTCACCATTCAGTTCCCTTTCGTTTCAAATTCAACGATCATTCAAATTCTATTAACCTCTTCATTACTTTAAATTTTATTCATCAGCAATCATATTACCGACAAACATAAGTTTGTTCCAACACCTTCTCGACTAACTTATTAACTTATGAATTAGCCAAGTCGTGTGCTATCGTTCTTATTACACAACCAAATTTCAATTGATTTAGTTGGTTTAATTGAATTTTATTTCGTGGTAAATTTAAATTTCTTCTAACACCCTTACCAACCATAGTTGGGATTTGTTTGACCCTTATCATCACCATATTTAAGATTTTAGGTGACGACCCCTCTTAATTCTTAAGTCTATTCCATAATTTCAAAGTCTAAAACTCCAATGAATTGAGGAAATCAATCTTGAATCGATGTCGTTAACTAGGATGAACTTAAATTGCTTGATTCCGGGTTTTATAAACCAAGCTTAAAATGCATATGTATTTATAAAATCCATAGAAAACATACCATAAATTGAAATCCAACTTTAATTAACAACAAATAAATTTCAGTCCTGATTCAGCCTTAAACTCCACTTTATATACCCTTGGAAATTAGGCCCAAAAATTCCTTTCAACAAGTTATGGAAGTATGGAGTGGTCTCTCCCACTTAGACACTTCATAATAAACGTCGATAATGCGTGCACTCATTACCGATGTCATTTCTGATGTCCGAAAAGGAATTACACACTTACTTCTTTTTTTTTTAAAGAAAAAATCCTTTGAAACTGCTTATAATACCATATTTCAAAATTTGGCAAATCTATTTCCCCAAAAGCCTCAGAATCAAGTTCAAGTTCATTCTATTTTTTACTTACAAATCCATTCTGCAACCAACTATATTTAAAAGATTTCATTCTCCAAATTTCAAACACTCTTTTAAATTTCCATTTGATTACTATTAAATCAAACAAAAATAGATAGTAACCTAATATTATCGCTTCCTAACAACAATTGCATATACACTAAAACCAATAATAATATATTTAATATATATAAAATATAATCGAAAATCATATTGTGTCGATCTATTCTGTTTGATCATTTAGAGATTCCTATCGATTTTATGCCGTCCCATATATCGACTAGAATCTATAAATAATCAACAAAACAAGTCAGCAAAATATAAAACTATTTTATATCCAAAATACAAGTACGCTCTCTCATATCACTCAAACCCATTCTAAGGCGATTTTAACCCCATCTCAAATGAGTTAATTCCCAACAGAGCCAAGGTTATCGCTAACCATTGCTCTGATACCAAAATGTAACGACCCATATTTTTTTGACCATTCAAATCGATAATAAACCACACATGTCGACCTAAACAAATCACCAACACAGGCAGTTATTGGGAAAAGAAGAAAAAGAAGAAAGAAGAGAAAAAACAAATCTCAGAATCTCACAGCGGAAGGACAACATATAATAAACAAATAGCAGTTAAAACAGTTGGAATATATACATTTGACTATAACGAACAAATGATAAATCAGAGTTACACATACACAGATATACATAACATGGCAGCGGAAATACATATATAATAGATATATACCAAATCTTCGTCTTCGATCTCCAAGGCAAAGGAACTTCGCTAAATGCAAACTTCTGCTGACCCGAGCGTATTGCATAAAAAGAAAACACAACAAACACTCGGACCAACACTAAATCATTCTCATATTAGTCAAATTGAAATATGAAATAACATCAATGTCAAGGGTGCAGTAACTCAAGAGATGTTACTGGATTTTCCATCTCTCGAGGATCCGTTAAACTAATACATACATAGTATAATGCGCTATTATGATAGTGTATATCCAGTAAAGTAAATATCATAAAAATACCGTAAGCGGGATTACCATATTACCCTTACGCCGTTTACAAACATCAACAGTCTATACAGTACCGTAAATTCACCGTACTGGTGTTATCAGAGGGCACTCCATAGAAGGCAATGCTAAATCAAAATCGTATGGGACTCGATATGGATAAATATGACAAGGCACTCGAGGCAATGCCCAGGGTAGGATTCTACCAATTGCACTCCCAGACAGGTGGTAACGCATAACAGCCACTACCGCCCACCTCGGAACACACTCCCATAATCAAAAATGGGCCCAATTCATCATCATCGTCATAATCATAGAAATAGTATCGAAGAAGTGCGTCCGATCAGAGGTGCTACCTTAATTAGTCACGGTATAGCTCCTGTTTTAGTCATTTCAATTCTGACCCGAAGGTCAGGGATATTACGTCATCGTTTATCTCCTTCGATTAAATAATTGCCTCCAAGTCATCATATACCGTTCTGGATACGTCAAAACGTTCACAGTTGTCGAAGTGGTATCGAAACTGACAAAGAGTATGCCTTATGTCGACTTCGGTCTCCTTAACAACCAACGCTTACATCTTTCACATCGGTTGGTTCTTTTATATTTCATAAAGGTTCGCTTTCATATCAAAATATCATATTCTGTTTCGAACCAAATCTATATTCAATAGAATAAAATTTCATATCAAAATATGATAAATAATACCAAACCGATTATATTCTAAATTAGAATATATTTCCATATCCTTATATTATAATCATATAATATTTCAAAATATTCTTATATTCAAATAGAATATATCTCATCTCAAAAATTCAAATTATTCCAAATCGATTTATGTTCGAAATCCATTCATATTCAAATAGAATATATACTTTTGTAACCCATTTCAAATTCCTTAGGAGATAAATTTATATTCGAGTAGAATATAATTCACACTCCCATATTGTCGTTGGTTTAGAAATCGATTCTTATTCAGAGAAGATGAAACTTGTCTCAACTCCATTTGAGCAATGATTTTAGATCCAGCATTTCCGTTCGGAAGAACTCTATACTTATAAAAATGTAAATTTTAAAAGATAGATATTTATAAAGAAAACCTTTATATAAATAATATATATATCATAGTTAGAATAGGATAAGATAAATTTTAAAACACTATATATATAAATTAAAAGTTTACTAAATAATTTAAATCATATAATATAAGAAAATTTGTTATAATAAAAATAGTTATAGATAAAAGTAAATAAGTAAATTCTTGAAGAGAGGATAGTTATTTGAAATCAAACGGTGTAAATCTATATATAAGAAAAATTCTTTAACTAAAAATTTACTGTTTCTTCCAAACTTCAATACTTGAATCTAAACTCCAGTCTCAATGGAGTTGCCTAGCTCACAGGACTTGTTTCAAATCCCATTTCAATTCAAGAATTCAAAATCATACTCATATTAAGTTTTGAAAACAATTTCCAAGTATCATCGATTATCTTTTCTTCAACTGTTAAATTCAATAAGAATTTATTAAATCTGAGTCTGTCCAATCATTGAAAATCTGAAATCCTATAAATTTAAATCTTTAACCTTCAAAATTCTAGGAAAATTTACTTAATCATTTCAAATAACGCTTAAGATTTAAATCTTTAAGGGAAGAATAAACTTTTGAAATCGACACATTCCTTTAAATGAAATTTCCATTAATAAAATTTCAAATATTAAAAAATCATTTAACCAACCGATGTCCATATATAGTTTGCTAACCTATAGCCAAGTGATTTTTAATTTCTTGATATTTCAGGGATGGGTATATATCATTTCAATCCAAATAAGGGTCACAGGTATGTATCATTTCAGCCTGTGTTCTTAATTTATTCAAAATGATAAATCCCGGGTTTATTAGATGCCCGTAACATCAAGGGTGAAAATTTGGGATTCATCGTCAAAAATGAGCACACACATCCATATACTGAAATAGATAACATTTCAAGCAATACTCATTCAGAAAATCACCCAAAGCATCCCTCAAACCATTCATCCCATTAACCAGTATTAATCTGTTCTACGGGTTTGCAAGGATCAGAAATCCCAACTAGCAATTTAATTAAATTAAATAACAAATTATCGACCTAAATTTCAGATCCATATACTTGCATGTCATTTTAAGCAACAAATCACAATCCAACACAACCATGCAACCAAACTTATTTCATATTTTAATTTAACAAATATGGGAATAATTCAGTATTTCGTAAGTGATAAAATCACTCACCTTCCGGTCTTTAATCAGACGAACGCCCAACTAAAGCCCAAAATTTCACAGTATCTAAATGCAGCCAGGTTAGTGCCAAAATGTCCGCAATTCTGCCATGATCCCAACGCAACAAACCGCGTCCAAATCCGAGTTAAAACGAGAAAGTTATTAACGTTTTATCATTTAGAATTTAAATATATATAAAATTAATAAAGTACATCTCTCACCAACCACAAGCTGACACGTCAGCGCCCTCTAGTTCTCCCGCTCGTGCTCCAGGTGAATAGTAACCACGGGAAAAACCCATCTGCAACGAAAGTTTGACCGCCTAGTGCTCCCATCTCCGGCCATCTTTCGTCGAACCACCACCTCTGGCGGAAAGCCCAGACCAAGCCGCATCTTCCCATCTCGCCGCCATCACCTCAGGTGAACCATGGAGCTCGCGCCGTCGAAACCTAAATCCATCAAATCGTGACTTTAACCCCCAATTTTGACCACCTCACCGATTTTCAAACGATGCCGCCACCACCATTGATCTCGTATCATCCTTCTCTTCAAAACCCATTTACCAATTTCTCTGATTAACAAGAAAATCGAAAAGCCCTAATTTTGCCTCTAGGGTTTCGAAAAGTCAGAACTTTGACCGTTGATTCCATCCGATATAATCACTGCATGTCGAAACAAATTACACCAGCAGCTTCGTATCGTCGAGCTCTTCGAAAGGGTATATAATACGCAAGAGTTTGAAGAGATTTGATTTTGAAGTTGTATATTTTTATTTGCTAGGGTTTTGAAAACTTTGTTCTTCCATTAGAGAAAAACTCGGTGGAGGAAATATACGTATGTTGAAAAATGGCTGAGGTGTGGTAAATGGGTTTCATTTATATAAATATAGGGGCCCAACATAAGAAACAAACAATTATCCAATTACATAGATCTCTTTCACACTTTCTCTCGTACGGTCAAACGGTAAGTCGGATTGTAACGCAATATGAAATCCTACCGTAATTCACCGTTCCGGTTCCGATGGTGCTAGTTTCGTCGAATTCCGAGACAGTCGCCAAAACATTTAAATTTTACAGTTAATTAAATAAATAAAATATTCAATTATTCGATTAACTGTTTTAATTCAAATTAATTATTCATCAAATTCAAATTAAATCAAATTATAACTTAAATCAATTCTATAAATAAATTTCACACATTTTTTCTTAATTTGATTATTAAAATTTTGATTTGAATTAAAGTTATAATTTAACGACTTATAATTCCGTCATTTCCAATTTAAATTTGAATTCCACTTTTAAATTAACCCACTCAAATTAATTTAATTATTTAAATATTAAATTTCAAATTACGGCCTTTCTAAATAAAACTAAATTTGAAAAATCTATTTATACTCAATTCAAACAATCACCATCATTAAAAATTAACAAAACTTGATTTTTTTCTAATTTTATTCCATTTTAATTATTTTAAATCGAAATTTAAATATACAGAAAATATGGGATGTTATAATTCAAGAAACGGTGATCTCGTCTTGACGAGATCTTCATTTTGGAACCAAATAGGACACATCTGGAATTAGCTAGATTTTTAATTAAATTAAACACTCGTTTAATTAATTAAACCCAATGTCTGATCAACAGAATTAGATCAAGTTGAGTTAAACTCCATCAGTTTTTCCCATTTATATTTTATATAAGTCGGGTTTTACAATTGTGTGTTATAGTTGCTAATTGTTGACCATTTGTTTGTTAATTATATACATTCATATATTGATTGAATCGATGAAATTAATCGTTGTTTAATTTCATTGAAACACCAAATCGTTATTTTAATGATGGGTCCCAATCAAGATAACTTACCTTTTTGGTTACGTTTATAAAATAAACGTGTTTGATTTAATGAATTGTTATGGTTGTGTTAAATAAATTGGTTGATATTGAATTGTCGTTATTGACTGTTATGAAAACGATTATTTATTTGAATTGAATAATTATATTTAAGATAATGTATTTGAATGCAGGGATGAACAGGTTGGAGAGATCCAACTGAATTGCTCAAATATATTTAATATTATTTATTTTCATACCATCATCATATGAACTGTTCTTATTGGATGATTGATTTAGTTGTTGACCGTTAACTTAAAATTCAACGGTTTTTTTAACCAATGGGCAATATTGGTTGATTAATTGGCAGTATATGGCCTATAAATCAATCGTTTTCTAAATATGGATATATCGTCAGGTGAATCGATAAGAATAAAGTTATAAAATATATATTATAAATGAAGATAAATTTTTAGATTTATTGTTCTGGATATAAGTTATAAAAAGGAAATAGATATTTGTTATTTATTATTTAAGTTAATATTTAATTTTTAAACTATTTTATAAAGCAAATTCGGATATTAATCAAAATTTATAAGCAAGGAAGTAGAAAACTAACCTAACGGTTAAGATTTGAATAATTATTTTAAGAAACAATTAAATGGAATTATTTAAATTACTTATATTTTTAATTAATTTAAAGTGGGAACTAATTGCAATCGATTAACGAATTAATCGTGTTTGAGTTGACTAAGTCAACCGTTTTTAACTCAGATTGGTTATTTAATTAATTTGTCTTAAATTAATCTAATGAAATAGTTTAATGAATATTTGTTTTAATTTTTAATAAGATTTTAAAAGGGAATTTACTATTTATTTAATTAATAAAAGAAGTTAACTACTGCTACAGTTGTTAACGATTGAAGAAATTTATTATTTTAATTAATAATAATTTTAGAAATTACTTTTTAGTTGAAACCCAAGTTTTTATAACAAAGTTATAAAAGGAATTTTAAGCAAATACAATAGCTTAAATTATATTGACTTAATATTCGAATTAAGTTAGAAGGAAATTGAGATGAAAAGGGTTTATATTAAACCATAATTTATTTAAACAAGGTTTATAAAAAGCGATGAGGTGTTATATCGTTAATTTTAAATTAAGGTTATTTAATAATGGAATTGAGTAAAAGGAAGGAAATTGAAATAATATTTTCAAGCGAGAAATGGTTGAATGGATTAGGGAAGGGATTGTTAAAAGTGAATTTGGTAATGGATTTAAGAATAATATTTTGTAATAAAAATCCATGTTATAAACAAATTGGTTAAGAGAATTTAAAGTAAAAGGAGATGCTAATAAGCATTTACTTAATCAACGAATTAAGTAATAATAGTTGTATTTGGAAAGGAGATTTTCTAAAATCAGAAATGGATTATAAAATCATGTTTTGAGTAAAATGGTTAAATGAATTTTTTTTTATATTAGAATGAAATATCGGTTTTTGAATTACAACTCATTTCTATTTTGAGATAAGAACGTTATTGACCAAGGTCTGAGAGGTAAATTAAATACCCCAACATGAACGACTTCAGGATTGTCTGAAGATGGTATTAGTTGTAATGGCAAAGATGTATATAATATTATATTAATTCCATATGAGAAATAATAATGCACTGAAAATTTCAAGATTTGAAATTATATAATGAGATTTCCAAAGTAACAGAAATGAAAAGATTTGATAATATATAATGATATTCCCGAAGTAAAAGAAATAAAAGGAGATGGTGTGAAATTAAAATGGTATTTTTGAGATAAAAAGGAAGTGATAAAGGGAGTTTTGGAATGATTGATTCTAAAGAATAAGGGTTAGTTATCATTTCAAATATAAAACAAAAAAGATTTCGTAACGTTGTTTTACGAACGATAAGATAAATTTATTTCCCAAAATATAGATAACGAGTGATTAGATAGCAAATGTTTTGTAATGATAGAAAAATAGAAAATTAGATATGATTATAGGATATTTTCCCTTGTATTAAAATAGAATAGTTTTGAGAATAAAATCTTATGTTAAATAAGAAGTGACAAGTTATATTCCTAATATTTAAAGATTTAAGATTTTTAAATTAACCATCGTTAATTGTTTTTATTTAAAGAGGCAAGTAATGCCGAGTACTGAATCAGTGATCTCGTTTAATTCTCATGATTGTTTATTTGATATTCAAATAACCGACTATCAAAATCTGACCCATGCGATTGTTGGTACGAAAGACCGGGATTGAAATTATATTCAAAAACCATTCCGAACCAACAAATACGTGAAGATGTCGATTGAAGACGGAGCGATTAAAGACCTGAATCTTCATAAGCAGAAGGACTACTTGTTAGATTTCTCTAGTGGCCACGAGAGATGTTTTGACTTGTGATTCTGTCGTGGTTGAGATTTGCGGATTGCAAGGGCTATTCGCTTTTGATCCATGAGGTGATCCCTATATTGGATGCAGTAGGAGAGTGCCTTCAGTTCATCCTGTTCCTGGATGACTTGTATGGACAAATGTCCAATAGTGTATTTCCTAAAAACCACGTAAATTGATTTTTACAAATATTTCAATTCAGTGGAAAAGAGGGGCACTTCTTTTATACCCAGAGTATATTTGTGGATGTCAATTAGTGATTTAATGGATCTGACGATGTGGCATGCAGAGTGAATAATGGCCAGATGTTCTTAAAATTAAGTTTAACCTCAAGCCTCATCAACCGGGAAATGGTATAAAATCGGTTAGGTCACATGGCTAAGTGGCTCGCACCCATTAGGGTATATCATTACCTGATCTGGAGAAATTAAATGTCTTCGGTTGTCCCTTTTATTTTTATTTTTGTATGCTTCGGCGGTTGGTTGGCCCCCAACCGTGGTGATGATATATTCGGTACTCTCAAGTAAAGTGAGGGGCATGTCATGTTTAGCCGGGTTGCAAGATGTTCTTGTTGAACCCCAATGTATTCATCTCCGGAGGTACATTGTCGGAAGGTGGTTGCCCATACCTTGCCATGGAAATCCATTCCCCAATAAGCGCCTGCAGTTTTGATTGTATACTATGTATGTAGAGCGTGAGATGCAAGCGTTCTGCTAGATTGATATTTATTTGTATTTAGACATTATTATAATATCAGAAAAGATATTGATTTCAAAAGTGTTTTGGGTCATTGTAAGGTAAAAACCATCTGTATTTATGTGTTGATTTGGTCTTACGATTATCCTTTTCTTTCGAAAGGATTTTGACTTAAAATCAAGTTGGATGATACCGTTAAAATTAGTGTGTTTTCCTCACTCTGGTTCACCAGACTGATCCGACGTTCGAAATGCTTGGGTTAGACCGGGTTGTACAGGTCCAGGTTATCGGATGCTGCGAAGTCGAGAGACGAGCTGGAGGTGTTCAAACGTATAATATCTAGTATTTATTCCACTGTGTGTTGTATATGAGAATAGATTAATATAACTGTCTAGATGTGTTGATGTACTCTGATGATAGTAAGTTTTTATTTAAAGCTCTCGATAAAGATTTATTTCTATATTATATTTTGTTCCGCTGCGATGTGAGACTCTGTATTGTATTAGTTCTTCTTCTTCCTCTATTCTAATATTTCTTTCTTTCTTATCTCACTTTCTAATTTCTTTCTAATAACTATCTGTGTTTTTGCTACTTGGGTTCTGATATGTGATACAGGATCTGTATTATTGTTGGTATTCGGGCTCGAATTTCGCAGTTTGTTACATTAATAACCTATTTACATTTAAACCAGTTGATTTAAATCAACTTAAAAACAATCTGATTAAGTGATTCCAATTAATCTTCCTTTTTAAATTAATTAATAATATAATTATTTAAAATAATTATCTCTAATTACAAAAATTATTTAAATATTAAAAACTTGAGTTAATTTCTGACTTATTTTACAGAAAATATCACTTAGCGGTCCTAACGACATATAGCAGTTCTAAACGACATTCAAGCCGTAAATCGAATTTACACAAATAGATATGTAAATATAATTCAATATTATCAACTGATAATATAATAACTCAATAACATATATTTGCTGATAAAATATATCAACAAATGTAAATAGTAGAACGATGTTTATTTCTGCTAACAGGGTGTCCAAACAATTCAGTCAATTCAATTAATAGCGGAATGGTGTTTATTTCCACCAATGGATGTAATTACGCAATTAATGAAATTTAACTACTAAATTAATTAAATAATTTATTGAACAAACAATTCAGAGTTTACTGAATTTACAAATCGTTATATATTAGTTATTAACAGTTGTGTTTTAATTTAGTTCAACAATTAAATCTCTATCTGATAAGTTTAAACAAATCAATTCTTTTTAAATTGGGTTATTTAGAACTCGATAGCTACGTTAAGTAAACATCCATGTATCAAATTATTTAACCCTTTGTTCTTGATTTAAATTATATCTATATACATTACCCTATATCAAATATCTATATTCTATTGATATTTGCTTAGGATATTTTCTTTTCTTTTAATTATAATAGGCCGGGTCCAATTAAAACAGTCCATACACATTGTGCATTTGTATTTATATTTAACAATATATATTTGTGTGTGTATACATATATTATATTATTCAAACCTAACTTTAAATTTAAACTTAAACTTTTCTTTTTATTTATTTTTTAAATTTATTTTGGGCCAAGCCTAAAGCCCAGCGTGATGCATAAAAATGACGCAACGACCTTCCTATTCTGTAAAGACCCGTAAATCCCTGCCCTTTTGAATCGACCATAAACCACACAGGTCTGATACAAAAGTTGGAAATCCACGAATACTTTAACTTTGGGAATACAACACATCAGAACAAATAACATAAGACTTTTATAAACATTATAATAATGTTACATCAGAGTACAGAATATCAGAGTACATCGAATAAATAATACAGCGGAAGATAAATTTATAAAAAATACAATACACAGTGGAAGACTATCATTGCTCTGGACACAGCTTTAAGCTTCAATCCAGAATCTTGCTCAATATATCTGCAAAATAAGTTACTCGACTGCCCATGTGTAAAGAACGGCACCCGAGTTCGCAAGTGAAACAAACTACAGGTCAGTCATGGGACTGGTGTGAGAAATCTTACTTAAACTATCTAATAATAATAAGGCTCATCACAGGACCACGCCGCTAACGCGGAACGGGTTTACTCAATTGGATTGCCAGTGCAAGAAATAAGGTGAATCGTTAAACAACGCAATGCTTTTTATATAAATGAAACCGTTATAAGACTCAAGTCCCATCACACAATGCAATGCAAACCGGAGGATAGAGTTTTACCTTATAATGGTCAAAAATGGTTGATACGATAAAATGGAATTGATATTATTATAGTGTGTGTATGTTTTAAAACATTTCTATCATAATATCAATCATAGATGACATAGCTACCATATACTATGTCGTCGTACTAGTTATACAATCAAAACCGCATGGGTCGTATTGGAAGTTGGATTTCCATCATGAACCAATGCAAAAGATAGTCCTTACCGAATTCGAGACACTCTAGCCCGTGCCTTAGGATCAGCCGCAACTGACCCTTGGATCTTCAAGGCCAGTCCACCAAAGTGCAATGGTTGGATTAGTTATGCCTGAACAATACGTTTCCCCGCCCTATGGGGCGTAAATAGAGCCACTAGGGACTCAAATAACTGAGGCGCCTCATTCCATCATCCACATAAGTAAAAATGTCAGGCCTTGTAAAAACCATGACACCACTTCTAGCTAGAAAGAAACATATGTCCTCCCTGCAGTCCTTACTCCCGTTTCTGGTTCATACCGGGGTGTGAGGCTCGCGAAGTAACACAATACACAAAGTTATGCTATTTAAAGTTGTGCGTTGATCATCAACCACAAGGCCCTGCTTTTCAACAAAAGCCTTGATCATTTGCATCTTGGCATGCCACATTGTCAATCCATACCATACCATTGATTTCTACCAATATATAACCTCTGAGCTCGTACGTCTCAGAGGAGGGTGTTAAGCAAGATAATAAATTCTTCGCCACCGCAGATATATATTTATCAGAGATCAACGAATACAACATAAAGGAATACAACGTCAGACATACATCCATTTACAAGTCTGTTCTGGGTCTGAACGAAACCGGAGACACCATATTCCAATACAGGAGAGTGGTTCTCGCATATCCATCGATCTCCAAAAACGTCTGGACGATCACCACTTATTACCTTGTCTTGGGTGGCCGCCCAAATCAAGACATCAGTAACCATCCAAACGATGTGAAGACCTCCGGTCTTCAACCACCGTCTTCATCTTCGACTCTTGATCGTCGTATTATTATTCAGAATGGGTTAAACCCGGTCTTTCTGAATAACTCGCGTATTCTATAATCAATAATAAAATACTATAAAAGCACATCATACGCCTCATTCCAGTTCGGAATATTCTTTAAATGAAATATTCACAACATTAGGGAAAGGTTCCCATTGATTTTATCAAAGATAAAATCTTTAATTTATTCTTTAATCCTCTTTTTAAAGATTCATTAAAACTCCAATTTTGTTTTAATATTAAAAATCATTGTATAATGATTATTCAACTTTAAGAAATAAATCTTGTCTTTAAACTAGGTTAAAGAACCAATGTCATTTAAAAACATTGTTCACGATAAACCCCAAAATCATCTTCCATTTAATATGGAATTTTCACAGAAATCAAATCAATATATAATCGATATAAATTTCTGTATCAAACAAATAATATAAATGGAATAACGGCAAAGATTTTTAAATTCCATATATAGTAATGGTCTTCTTTTACAGAAACTTATCCCGATTATTATTAATTCGAATCCCATTCAATTCCAATTTAATATATTAAATTGGAAAACTTTACTTTTGGAAAATTTCCAATTAAATCTTAATAAAAGATTTATAATTTCCAAATTATACTTTCACTGATAATTGAGTTAAAGAATAAATGTCGTTTAAAAACACAGTTCACAATAAACCCAATTTACCTTTCAATTTATTCCAATTATTAAATATAATTGAAAAACTCTAAAATCTTAATTAAAAGATTTATCCCTTTATTCAATTCTAACTAAATAATAATTAATTAGAAAACTTAACTAAATCTTAATTGAAAGATTTATTCTTTTCATACGGGGTATAAGAACAGTGTTATTTAAGACACCATTCACGACAACCCAAAAATCCAATTTATTAAATCTAATTCCAATTAAATATCAATTAATGGGGAAACTTCATTAAATCTTAATTTAAATATTTATTCTAGCTAATAACTAGTTCATTTCGATAAAAATATATTTTATCGTTTCAAATATGGAATTTTTCATCCAAACTCTTTCCAAATAATATATTTTAATAATTTTATTTAGGCCTGTATAGTCGGTTTCCAATAACGGCCACCGAACTGCACTTACAGCGACCTTTTCTGAAATTGATTTGGACATAATTCCAAATCTAACCGTTAGATCTCAAAACGCTCATATTCATTGGAAAGCTCTTTTCGATATGAACCCAACAGTTCCGATTTTAGGAGAATCCGACGGTCAGATCTTCCGTAATGTCAATTTAAAGTTAATGGTCGCAATTTTCGAACGGTCGCTGCGCGGCGCGTTCTATTCAGGCTATTAAATAAATATATATAATATATCGTCGATTTCCATTTAAAACATATTTTATAAATCGTTTATAAATTCATTTTAAAACGATTTTAACTTCATTTTCAATTTTCAAGCAAAATTGAATATTTTATATTTTTATCGCATTAAACTAATAATATTTCAAAATATTATATTTTGAAAACACTTCTTTTTATATTCATTTAAAATGAAATAAATCGATCGATAAACCCGTTCGGGTTAAAAATGGCGTTTGCTACTTAATTCGGCTTCACATTTTTCTTCTTCACTGAATATTATTTAAAATATTTATTATTTTAAAATATTCTTTATTTTAAAAGATTCTTTATATAAAAATGTTCTTCATTTTAAAATATTCTCTATATAAAAGATATTCTGAATCGGAATGCGACTCAATCAATTACCATACAATTTTAGTTGTATGGATTTCATACATCGCATGTATATATATATAACAATAATGATACATAATCACTAAACAATCCATTCACAACCAGAGTGAAATTTATAATTGTGTGAGCGTTAAAATAATTAAATAAATAACACTCAACACAAACCGTCAATCCATCGATTGACATACAGCTAAATATTGGTACTAGTGTTTGTCATCTCAACACTCGTGTGGGGTTTTCAAACAACAGCAGTTCATCTAAATAGATTATTGGTTAATAAATTTAACCAATTATAATTCTACTTGAATTATTTCCTATTTGACAAATTTTCACTATTAAATTATAAATAAATATTTATAATTTAATTTCAACACAACATATATTTTAATGTAACATGTCATAAACTAAATATATATGGCATTTTAATGTAACATGACAAATTTCTAAAATGATAACTTTTATTCTATCATGACATTTAAATCTAAAATGACACTTTTATTTTATCATGATATTTTTGTCTAAAATGACACATTTATTTTATCATGACATTTTTATCTAAAATGACACTTTTATTTTATCATGACATTTTTATCTAAAATGACACCTTTATTTTATCATGACATTTTATCCAAAATGAGACTTTTATTTTATCATGACATTTTTATTGAAAATGACACTTAACAAAGTCATTTTTAATCTAGTGTATATTTACTAACAAATATGTTATTTTAATCTAATGTCCATTCTTTAACAAAAAGGTTATATTTGTCTAATATACATTTCTTAATCAAAAATTGTGACGACCCGCCCCGCACCGGCCGGCATTTCCCCCAAGTACGCTGTACACATACCCGACTAGCACGGAACGGTCGCCAAAGAAAGGAAAGAAGAGAATGAACTAATCGAAAACCTGTAGAATGTCTCACAGCGCATGGAACAAAATATAATAATAATATACTTGACATAAAACAGGCAAGACAATGCATAAGATGATATCAAAACCAACATCAACATCATCATCAGAGTAGCGGAAATCCAAATACAGCTTATTACAACTTTTCAAAATACTATCTCTAAACAAAAGAAAGAAAGGCACACCACTAATGCCCAAAGTAGTGACCGCAGCAACACAGGGAGAATATCTACATATATGTATCATACGTGGAAGCCTCCTGCTCGTCTCCGGTACAGCTACTCGTGCATACCACCTAACTTGTCTCTAGTCTGCTCGTGAGAGCACCCAGAGTAATAAGAAGAGACATAAAACTCTAGGTCAGACAAAAAGTCTGGTATGAGCGATAAGCAGCTAAACAGAACAATAACAGGTATACTAAACCATACCTGAACCTGGACCTGCAATCAAAGAGTTAGCACTACATACCGTACAATACTCTAAGGTGCCACTAACATATGGTATAAAGAATACGGGGGTGGGGGTGTGCATGTCATAATGATGGCAAACAAATCAAACATAGCAACCATCCTCACATCTCTCACTCAGTGCGTAAAGCATATGATGTCCACCACTGTCAATCACTAGACCCATCGAAGTAGTGACGGAGTTCGACTTGTACAACTACTGCTACTACCAAGCTCACCCCATGGAGTCATGACCAAATATTTACAAATGACCCCACTTCATTGGTTTATAGCTCTTTAGTCGTACCTAGGCCACTGTGGCCCTGAATCCGTTCACGTACTCCCTACACATAGTGGTCTAAAGTTACAGACATCGACAACCCCTATGCACACGTCCCGCAGCAAAGCCCAACTCATGAAGTCAACTCGTTGGTTCCCAACTGGATCCTGAGTACAAACTTCCCACTTGGACTACCTTTGCATCTCGGGTTTTGGTCGTCACCTTCTTCCCCGGATCAGTCTTCATTTCTTCACTTCACTTTGCTTCAGGTCGTGATCATCAACTCCTCGGTTCGGATCGTGCCTCCTACGTCGGATCAGGTCGCACTGCTCTGGTTCACGCCTCAAATCGAAGCACTTCGGTTCGGATCGGAATACCCAAACGGGTCGGATCGTGACTCTTACTTCGGATCGGTTCGTGGCCATCTCCAAAGCATCAGATCGTGTCTTCAGGCGAGCGATTCGTGATGGAGCTTCGGATCGGGTCGGATGGCTCTCCAACCGATCGGTTCAGATTGGATGCTCTCTCCAGGTCGTGCCACCTTGCTCAGGTCAGATCGTGGAACTTCAGGTGTGAGCGGTCCGGTTCGGGTAGAGCACTCCGGTTTGTGATTCTCCATGGCCATCAGTTCATGAGCTTCCATACGGTTCGGGTCGGGCTACATCATGTAACGAGAAGGAATTTCGCTCGGTCCGAACCAGTCGCTAAACCGACCCAAACCGTTCGAAATGCCCTATCGTTTGAGAACATGACAAAATAGAACGCATACAAAAGAACATTTCACTGTAAATTACAACAATGCATCAGATTACAAGAATATACAGAGTATGAATAAATATTACACAGAAATATCAGAGATTTAAATTACATTTAAATACATAGCAGCGGAAAATAATACAATACACAACTAGAAGAGATATACGGATACAAAGCTTTCCGGATATCGTTCCAGCTGTAAACCAGGATCTTGTGAATATAAATCTGCAAAACCAAAACTACTAGCTGCCCGTGTCGAAAATAAGGGCACCCATAGTTTAGGTTAAAACAATAAAGTCCAGGTCAGTCATGGGACTGGTGTGAGAACTAAAACAGTTAATCTTTATTTTAAAGTTAGGTAAATCAAGGGACCACGCCGTATAACACGGAACGGGTTTCCTCCCAGGGATACCAGTGCATAAAACAAACAGCGCAATGCTAAATAAAGAAAAATGAAGCTGTTATAAGACCCAGGTCCTATCACACAATGCAACGCAAGCCGGGGGATAGGGTTTTCCCTTATAACAGCCAAAGAATGCTTGATACGTTTAAAACAAATCATTTGATACTATTATGAGTGCATAGTGTATAAAACAACTTCAAATCATAAGTATCAATCATAGGCGGCATGGGTACCATATATCATGTCGCCATATATAGGTTTACAAATAAAACCGCAAATGTCACGTATTTGGAAATTGGATTTCCGTCTGTGAACCGAGGCCAGGGATCGTCCTCTACCGATTCGTGACTCTCTAGCCCGAGCCACAGGATCAGAGCTCGAGTGACCCTTGGAGCGACAGGGCCGGTCCACCGATGTGGATTAAAATGCCTGAACACTACGTTTCCCCGCCCTTTGGGACGTAAATGAGCCAACGAATGACTCCATCGGACCCGGATCGTCCGATCAAACCGAGGCGCCTCGCAACAGCGACAACCACACAGGTGAAAAGTATATAAATGTCAGGGCTGGTAGGTCACTGACACCACCCTAGCTAGAAAGAAACGCATGCCCTCCCTGAGGTCCTCTCCCGTTTTTGGTTCACAACCGGGGTGCGAAACTCGCGAAGTAAACGTTACACAAAGCTACGCCACAAAGGCCGTGCTTTGATCATCACCACAAGACTTTGCTTTTCAACAGAAGCCTCGATCAATTGCCACTTAGGCATGCCACACAGGCAATTTTACTCCATGCGTTTGATATCCATCAGTATATAACCCCTGAGCTCGTACGTCTCAGAGAAGGGCGTTAAGCAAGAGAATAAATTCTCGGCCGCCAAACAGATATATATTTAATAGAGATCAATCACACGGACTAAAATCCAATGTCAGACACACAGTCCATTTACAAGTCCGTTCTGGGTCTGAACGAAACCGGAGGCACCTAGTACCCCGCATATCCATCGATCTCCAAGCACGTCTGGACGATCACTAACTGTTTCCATCTTCTTGGGTGTACAGCCCAATCAAGATCATCAGTAATCACCCAAACGACGTGAAGACCTCCGGTCTTCAACCACCGTCTTCATCTTCGACTATCGTCGTATCAGTTATTCAGAATGGGATAAACCCGGTCTTCCCGAATAACTCACGTATATTTTAAATAAGTGTTACACAAACACAACATACGCCTCATTCCAATTCATCAGTCACTAACCGTAAATTAATCAAGAGAATAATTTCCCAAATATTAACCCCGAAGGCCGAAACCAACATCAGATCAATATCCAGAAAACCATTCTGCTTGGCTAACCGACAGTTAGTTTCTAAATTTCACATTCATAGGGAGAGGTTCCCATTAATTTTATCCAAGATAAATCATTAAAATTTATTCTTTAATCTATCCTTTTGAATTTCGATTCTACTAGTCGGGATTAACGAATCTTACCGAAGTAATCATTTGTTTTAATTTCCCAATCCCAACCTATTCATCCCATGAAGTAAAACTGGTAGTACTTCATATCTAACACCACAGTGTTATCGGTAAATTCAATTACCATTTCACGTTCAAATCTAATTAAAGATTTAATTATCGCCTGGAGTAAAACTGGTGATACTTCATTCTTGATCTTTTCAATCTAATTAAAGATTCATTAAAACTCCACTTAGTTTTAATCGTTAACTGGGTTAAAGAATCAGTGTCATTTAAAAACACAGTTCACGATAGACCCAAAATCACATTCATTAATTATCAGGTTAAAGAAGAGTGTTATTTAAAACACTGTCCACGATAAACCCAAAAATCAATATCAATTCAATTCCAATTAAATATTATTTAATTGGTACACTTCATTAAATCTAAATAAAAAGATTTAATCTTTTCTCAACTGGGTTCAAGAACAGTGTTAATGAAGACACCATTCACGACAAACCCAAATCACATTTGATATTCAATACAAGGCTCTGAATAGAAAATATATCGGCTTATATTCAATATCAAATTCTACGATTAACAAATGTCGTATTGGGAATAACGATATAAATATATATCTTTCAAATTTCCATAATAACATCTGTATAATCATGAATTCCAACATCGAAATATTCCGAAGACAATTTCGATTCAAATCCACTCCAATATAATTATTGGAAATTCTGGTTATTTTCAAAACCATTTTCAAATTCAATTTATTTATTCAAAAATAAATAGAATTATAATCCTAGTTCAAAACTAGTTCATTTCGATAAAAATCTATTTTTATCTTTTCAAATATGGAGTTTTTCATCCCAATTCTTTCTAAATCATTTCTTATGATTTTACACAAATTATTACTATTTTTAATAATTTTATCAAGGCCCGTACAGTCGATTTCCATCAACGGCCATCGAACTGCACTTACAGCGATCTTTTTCAAATTTGATTTGGACATAATTCCAAATCCAACCATTAGATTTCTAATTTCTAATATTCGTTAGAAAGCTCTTTTCGATACGAACCCAACGGTTCCGGTTTTAGGAGAATCCGAGGGTCGGATCTCCCGTAATGTCCGTTTGAAATAAATGGTCGAAATTCACGAACTGCCGCGGCGCGACGTGTTCTATTCAGGCCATTATATTATATATATAATATACATAATATATATTTCGTCGATTTCTATTTAAAACAAATTTTATAAATCGTTTTAAATTCATTTTCGAAAGCAATTTCAACTTCCATTTCAATTCAAATCAAAATTGAATTCTTCTTTATAAATTCGTTTTAAAATTCATTTCAAATTGATTTCTAATTCAATTTCAGTTCGTTTTCAATTCAATTCAATTCGAATTCATTTCTATTCAATTTCAGTTCGTTTTCAATTCAATTCAATTCGAATTCATTTCTATTAAATTTCAATTCGAAACGATTTCAATTTTATTTCAATTCTATTCGAACTTCGAACCGTTTCAGTTTATTTCGAATTTCAAACCAATTCAATTAGATTCGAATTTCAATTCACTTTAATATTCACTTCAATTTGAATAAAATCGATATAAATATCGTTCACGTTAAAATGGCGTCAATCTATCAACGCGGCTTCATATATTTCGATTTTCAAATATTCTATTTCAAATATTTCTAGTTTTCAAATATTCTATTTCGAATATTTCTATTCAAATATTTCTCGTTTTCAAATATTCTATTTCGAATATTTCTATTCAAATATTTCTATTTCATATCTTTTTATTTCAAATATTTCTATTTCAAATATTTCTATTTCGAAACTGGAATGAGGCCCAAACAATTACCATATAATGTTACTTATATGGATTTTCTACAACACATGTATATATCAACAACGATGAATAATCAACCATCATCCAAAGTGCATTCTACACTGTATAAGCGTCAAATATAAATATCCAAAGCTTATAACAGCTTGTCAATCAATCGATCGACATACAACTAAACAATCGGGATTAGTGTACGTCAAATATCATCCCAATACCCGTGTCGGGTTTCAAGCAATCAAACACGGATTTTTATTTATGCAGTTGAGCGATGTGTAAAATTTATCGTCCCAATCAATGTCCTTCAAATAGGTGTACATAAACAAACCGTCCGGTTTGTAAATGAAAATTTATTTATTCACATTCACGTTAAAAATTATATTTTTAACGATCAAACTATTTTATTCAACCTATGAATATTCTATTCGGTTCATTTATTAAATAAAATGTTATCTTTATTTTTCTAACTTATTTTAGAAAATTTCGGCGGCATAACGGCACGATACTAGAAACGGGACAAGGCCTAGCCTTATCCCCGGTCTAGTGAAGGCCCACGCCATTCACACATCAATCAAATCAATTTCATTTCACCAAACAATTCAATCAAATAATCTAACTAATTTGCAATCAAACAAACAAGTCCATGGTATGTGGACGATTGTGTCGGGTGCTACTAAACACCGTCTGCATCCTAGTATATATATATAACTTAGAAAATGAAATTGAAAGGTGAGAAATTCTCACCGATAGCTATCCAATCATCTTGACTCTTCCTTGATAGAAATCTTCATCGTTATCGCATCTTTGTCATCTTCGTTGCCCGTATTCTCTACATATATAAAAATCACATTTTTATATTCTGCTTCTTTATAAATAAAAGTCACTTTTTCTTTCGACGATTATATATATAAAAATCACATTTTTATTTCATTTTCAAGAGAATAGAAATCATATTTTTATTCCGCCGCTATATATATAAAAATCCGATTTTTACATCGCTATACATATCTTAAAAATTTCATCTTTCTTATCCTTTCTACATAACAAAAATCTTAATTTTTCTATATTAAAAATCGTAACTTTAAACAAACAAAGATTATAAAAAAAAATCAAATACTTTCTTTACTCTAATAAAAATCATATCTTTATATTCTTTACCTTATAAAAATCACCTTTTTATTTTAAATCTCCTCGTATAAAAATCGCCTTTTTATTATACTAAAATCAAATCTTTTACCTAGTTAAAATTCACACCTTTATCTAGTTAAAAGCTATACCTTTGCTAAGTTAAAAATTTATTCTTTATAGGAATAAAAACCTATTCTTTATAGAAAATAAAATAAAATAAAAATTCTTTCTTTTATATAAAAATATATATAAAAAATTTCTTAAACAATAATCATTTCTTAGTATGTTAGGCCAAAAAAAAACTGATTTCAAATTTATAAAATCAATTACTTAGAAAATAAATAAAAACAAATAAAATAAAATAAAATAAACTTACAGTTTACTACGAATGAGTGGGGGTCACTGTCGGCCTTGGAATCCGTGGAGGCAGCGCCGGCTGAAGGCGGAGGGTGGTGGAGGAGTCGCGGTGGTCGAAGTTTGTTTGGGCGAGCTGAAGGAGAAAGTCGGGGTCGTGGTGGCTCGGGGGGGGGGGGGGGGATCGCCGGCGCGAGGGGGGGGGGGGGGGGGGCGGAGCGACAGGCGACGGGCTAGGGTTGAGCTCCATCCGTCCGTTTTCTTTCTTTCTTTTGAAATCGGGTTTCTGTAATGAACGGTAGGGGGAGGAGTTGACTTGGCAAAAGGAAAAGGAGGGGGTGTTTATAATTTTATAATTTATTATTTTAATCCCAAAAAGGTAACTTTTTATTTTGAACTCAGAATCGAACCCACCGACTGTCGTCCCTAGCGTTTTACCCCCATCCCGGACACAATGGAATATGTTTCGTTAGCCAATTCGACTGTTACATTCAGTTATTCTTCAAATTAAAGTATAAAACATTTAATTTTAATTTTAAACGTACATTTCAATTTGCCGGGGCCACAAACTAATTCTAAAAATTCCCTAAAAATAAATTTGGCTATGTTGGGATGATACGGTCCCAACAAAACTGATTTCGTCGAATTCTGAGACCGCTTGAAAAATGGCCATTTTCCAGTCGATTAAAATCAACTGAAACTGGTCAAACGCGTTTTCCTTTGCCACGCTCACATATTGATTCGAAAAATTGTGAAATTTGGAATCTAGCAACAACTTGACATCACGGACCCAACAAAAGTGGTTTCGTCGAAATCCGAGGTCGTTTGCAAAATTCTCATTTTTAAGGGCCTGAATTCCATAGCGACTATTCAGAATTTTCAACTGGACATATCTATTGATTCCCGCTATGAAATCTTGATTTTTCGGATTCGTTGGAAAGATATCATCAATTAGGTTCTATTATTTTTGGTTTCACTAAAATCCGGTTTATTTTTCACCCGGTACATTCAATTGAAGTTTGAAATCGAATTATCGAACTACCGCGCCATTTTCAATTCTATTTATAATTATAAATAATTATTTTTATTCTAACAACGACGTATATATTATATACGTTTGAATTCCATTCAAAATAAATTTTTCGTCGATATTATTTAAAATAATTCATTTTAAATAATCAAAATTCGCTAAAATTGCCAAAATAAAAATTTTAAACTGCCCCAGATTTTCGGGTTATTACACATCACCACAAGCGGATCGGTTCGAAGAAGATACCCCACGATCGGGTCGGTTCGGGTAGGGGCGATCTGATCTGGTTCCTGCATATTTTCCTGCGACTTCTTCCAGTGATTGTTTACGCCATTCGACGGCATTTTCGACCAATCTAACACTTGTAGACAACCACAAAGCATACTATACAGTCATAGCAACATGTATAATCATCCACAAACTGCAAAACGATAATCATAGCATGTAAAATGGATCAAACATACTCAAAACCCCATATTTTCCCTTAAGCATGTTTAAGCAAAACTAATCCTAGAATTAACAAAACTTAACCAAATTAACCCAAAATTTAAACAGAGGTCTAGAACAATATTTTGAATTTTATAAATATTTTTCTAGAATTTATTAATGTACAAATTCGCTAACCCTAATTAACTGTAATTAGTGTCAAAACAATGCTAATCACTCACCTTGGCCACAAATAAAATACCAAATCTGAAATGATTCTCTGTTTGGCGCTGTTCCCAATGCAACACAGCAGCTCTAACCTTGCTTTGGTGCTATTCCTCCTTAATTTGATGTAGTTTAAGCCAAAACTTGATTAAGAGGTGATTAGAGGTGTATTTAGATGTTGGAGGCCATTGTTAGGTTGAATAGAGGGTTTGTGGCGGCTGGAAAATGAGTGAAAAACCGAAATCCTAACCTAGCAGCCTTTAAATACCTCTAATCCGAAATTATCCATTGGGCCTAGCTGCTAATCACCCGGTTAAGCCCAAATAAGCTGTTTTTTACCATTTGAAACTTGTTTCAGCCATATCTCCCAAACGGTAAGTCTGTTTTTCACATGTGACCACTCTACGGAACGGTAAACCATCATCCGGAGTCAATGGAAGTGGTTTCAGGTCAAAACTCCTTTCCAATCAAAAGTTATGGCCAAAACAAGATCAGCTAGGGGCAAAACGGTCATTTAAAAATTGGCAAAAATCATGAACATGGGAAATGACTTCAATAGTCGTCTCCCAAAGTTAAATGACCATATGACGTCGTATATGAAAGAAATAAATATTCTATGATCCTTCGATGCGTAGAATGCGGGTCGTTACACTCTCCCCCCCTTAAGAAATTTCGTCCCCGAAATTCCTTAACCCAAAACATACAAAGGATCCTGCATGCCTACCAGCCATATACAACAATCAATCATGCAAAACAAACAAAACAAACCTATCCTAGCATGCGGAAAGACTAAATTGATACTGAAATCTTACCAGGTAAAAAGTTCTGGATACGTCTTCCTAATGCTCTCCTCTGTCTCCCAAGTACAGTTATTCTCATTCTCGCCCCACTGATCCTTGACTAATTTCACTGCCTTCCTTCGAAGCTGCTTCGTATCGTTCCCAACAATACGCATAGGCCTGCGGTTCCCAACCGCCTCGGGTTCAACTTCGATATCATCCAACTGATCAGGTGAAATAGTCACATCTGGGTCGGGTACGAACTTCCTTAACTGGGAAACATGAAACACGTTATGAACTCCTGCCATCTTGTCTAGTAATTCAACTTTATATGCCAAATTCCCAATTTGCTCAAGAACTGGGAATGGACCAACAAATGTTGGTGCTAACTTGCCTCTCCTGCCAAATCGTATCACGCTCTTCAACGGAGATATCTTGACAAACACCAAGTCGCCAATGGAGAACTTTAATTCCCTTCTTCTCTTATCAGCATAACTTTTCTTCCTATCTTGGGCAGCCTTCATTCGTTGTTGAATGATCTTGATCTTAGCTGATGTTTCTCTTATCACATCTGGTCCAAGCACAAACTTCTCACCAGTTTCTAACCAACATGACGGTGAGTTGCACGGTCTTCCGTACAAAGCTTCAAACGGAGCCATACCGATACTGGATTGGTAGCTATTATTATATGCAAACTCTACTAGATGCAAATTGTCATCCCATGATCCACCAAAATCCAGTACACAAGCTCTCAAGAGGTCTTCCAATGTACGATTCACCCTCTTTGTTTGACCGTCAGTTTGAGGATGATACGCAGTACTGAGATGTAATTTTGATCCTAACGCCTCTTGTAAGCTCTTCCAAAATCCACCAGTGAACAATGGATCTCGATCACTCACAATGCCTTTGGGTATCCCATGAAATCTCATTATCACTTTACATATAGTTTAGCTAACTTAGCTGCCGTCCTGTTTGACTTGACGGGTATAAATCTTGCACTTTTAGTCAATCGGTCCACAATCACCCAAATGCTATCATAGCCCGACCTAGTTCTTGGTAACACATCAATGAAATCCATTGAAACATGTTCCCATTTCCATTTTGGAATTTCTAATGGTTGCAATAAACCACTAGGCTTCTTTTGTCCATCTTTAACTAGCTGGCAATTCATGCATTTGGATATAAACTTCCCAATGTCTCTTTTCATCCCTTCCCAGTAGTAGGTCTGCTTCATGTCTCGATACATTTTGTTACCACCGGGATGTATAGTCAGTTTTGAGTGATGACATTCCCTAAGCACTTCATCTCTCAATCCATTGACATTGGGTACAACTAGTCTTCCATTCTTTCTTTGCCATCCATCTCGATCAAGCCCATACTTGTTCATCTCCTCGTCGATACCCATCTCTAACTTGGAGATGATTTCCAATAGGTTAGGATCGTCCCTCTGACTAGAACAAATCCGCTCAATCAAAGTGGGTCTGATCGTCAAACTTGATAACATTTCTGGATCTAGTTCGCACTTTGGTCTGAAATCATACCCAGCAACGTACTCCAGTTGCTTCCACTCAAGAAACATATCCCCTAGACTGGCATGTCTCCTACTCAATGCATCAGCTACCGCATTCCCCTTTCCTGGTGTATATGCGATATCGAAATCATAGGAAGCCAAGAACTCTAACCATTTTTGCTGTCGGAGATTTAGATCCTTCTGAGAGAAGAGATACTTTAACGATTCATGATCGGTAAACAACTCGAATCTTTCTCCCAAGAGATAATGTCTCCACATCTTCAATGCAAACATGATCGCTGCCAATTCCAAATCATGGGTAGGGTATCTTCTCTCGTGCGTTTTCAATTGCCGACTTGCATAAGCTACAACCCTACCGCCTTGCATCAATACAGCACCTAGTCCTATAACACCCCACCTCCACTAGGCTCACTCACAAAGGGAATGCACTAGTTTTGGAGGAGCATTATCGAGGTAAACAAACACAGAAATATTACAAGATAGAATATAGATAAAGCAGCGGAAGAATCAAAAGATAAATTTCATTACTTTCAAAAAGAGTCAAAACCTTTTACATCAAATAGCCAAGATCATTATTTTCCATTACAACAAATTCTGTCTTGCATAAATAAAGAAGCATAAACTTAAAACATCAAAAATAGCTTAATTCCCCAAAGGTAGCAGAAGTGCAGCCATAGCGTAGCTCAAGATCAAACCGTACATGAGCTGAACCGAAGGCAAGCGAAATCCAAGCTAAGTGCTAGAGTTTCCTCCCTGAGAACCTGAGGGGGGGGGGGGGGGGGACGAAAGAAAAAGAGGCAAAAGAAAACGGGTCAGTCATAAAGACTGGTAAGTCCAAGTGAATTTCAGCATAAAAACAGATAAAGGTAACATGACATGTATAAACTGAAAGTAAACATAAGGATGCTGTCAAGATTGGCAAGATAGACTAAGATAGCATGATAATTCAAGTGTAAATCAAGTATAGCATCACATATTTGAGGTTCGCTGCATCAACTGTACTAGAATCCCAACCCATGTCTTATATTAATCATGAAATGATCCCTTGGCCCAATATCATGAAATGATCCATTTCTAGGTCCAACGAAACGATCCACTAGTCGATCGGCTCCCTACAAGTTCTAGCTCGTCATGTGTCTGTGTCATACGACCCTATCACGAATGTAGTCACCTATGCTAGGTCCACCATAGGGTGTATCAAGCCCTAGGGTGCCAACCATCGACACGAATCAAGAATGCACAGATAAACCTACTGATGCCCAATGCCTGCTTTTTCAACTCCGGACCACATGCACGACCATAGCCCGCCTGAACCTACACTGGCGCACCAATACAGCCGTCGTTTTGGTCGCTTACAATCAGCCCAGTAATCGTGCCCTACCCTGCCTAGTTCCAGGGTACCATGATACATCTAGTGGGTTACTACTGAAAAGGACTACGTAACTAGGGTTTCCGTCCAATAGGTTAAGTGTTGTCCTATAAATTCGTGACTTACCCCCTATCAGTCTAGCATGTCAAGTTGGTTAAGTGTTGTCATTCAAGTTCGTGACTTAACCCGCCTACGTGTCTTGTCAAATTTGACTAAGTGTCACCGTTCAAGTTCATGTATCAAGTTGGTTAAGTATTGTCTTTCATGTTCATGACTTAACCCTATCATGTGGCATTAATTCATTAATGCACCCCAACCTCTCACATCAGACCTGTTATTGTGGTCACTGGATATGCCGGGCGGTTCCGGGCAGAATTACACCACAACTCAGTCTGACCTCGGGTTTCAAGCGCGATATGACCAACTACCCAAATTGGATCCTGTTGTTTGCAGTAACTGGATTTGTCGGGCGGTTCCGGGCAGAATTACACTGCAAACTCAACCCAACCTCGAGTTGGCCATTTTCATGTTCCTTCTAGTGTCATGTCCATGTTCAAGATTCATGTCAAGTTCGTGTCAAGTTTTCAAGGCAATTTTCATGTCAAGTTTCCTATAATTACCAATTTTTTCCAACGTTACCCCGTCTAAATATTAGGCTAACAAACTTAGCCTAATTTTCCGTCCGCATGGTTTTTGACATATAATATTAGGCTAAAAACTCAGCCTAATTTAACATACACAAAATTGGCATAAAGCAATTCATTAACATAAGCATGACATAGGCGTAAACTTGGCATCATCGGCATAGTCAATATGAACATCATAGGTGTGTACTTGCAAAGTAATCAACATGAATATTATAGGCGCGGACTTGCAACGTGGACTAATTCAACATACATATACGTGAATTTGCAACATAGACTAAATCAACTTACATATCTGTGAACTTGCAAATCAATCACAAACATATGAATAAGTGTGAACTTGAAATATGACGTAGGTTTAACATATACACATAAACATGTAGATCTAACATTTGGTCACATATGTGATATGATTTTACAACCTAAAACTTGCATAACATGATAAACTACACAACTTGTCATAACAGGTTATATTCCAAGTTCATATACATATGAATAGACTTATTCATTAATTCTCAATTCAACATGATAATAAAATAGAATCACAGACATAGATCAATATCATTCAATTTCACCTATAACATAATAGACATCGTTCTATTATTAATTTAATTCCAAGGTATGACATAACTAAATTGACTAAAACATCGCAGGCATATAGATCTGATAATATTATGAACATGAAAAGGTTTGAATAATAATCTAGTTTCAAGAACATGGATAGATCTAACTTAAATAGAAAAATCCCTAAAATCAAGATCCAAGAATAAATAAAGAAAGTCAAGCTTAGATCCAATTTCATAGTCATAATTCTAGGCAATAACCTCATGGTCATGAATCATAGGTGATTAGTCATAATTGTCCTTGTCATAGTCATAGGCAATAGTCTTATGTTCACCGTCATAGGCATGGTCTTATGTTCACAGTCATAGGCATAGGCGTAATCTTATGTTCACAGTCATAGGCATAGTCTTACGTTCATAGTCATAGGCATAGGCATAATCTTATGTTCACCGTCATAGTCTTAGGCCATTAACAATAGTTTCAACGTCGTAGGCAATATTCCCAATAGTCAAGATCCAAGAAGAAAACAAGAATAGATATGAATCATACATAAATCAATTCCAATTTATAACATGCCCATATTAGATTTATAGTTTTTATCTAAAAGTAACAGGAACTTACAGATCGTGGTCTAAGAAATTTAGATGCAAAAGTCAAGTCTAGAAATTTGTCGTAGAACGTTGCGGTGTCGCTGATCTATTCTCTTGAATTGTTATAGAAGCGTTGATATTTGATTTGAATCGAGTTTGAATGCTTAAGCTTTAATTTGGAGGCGGCGACCATGATTCAAGAGGTGAATTAGCAGCATAGCAGTGTAAGAATGATTTGTATGAATTAGGCTAGGTTTTAGGATGTATTTATAGGGGTAACAACTAGTTTAGGCCCTTAGATTAACCCTAGAATCAATCCGGACCATCAAAACATGTCTCAGTCTTCAAAAATGGGTTCTAGGTCAAAACAGGCCGACCAGGTCGACCTGTAAGTGGGGAGGTCGACCACATGGTCGACCTGGGGGGTAGGTCGACCACATGGTCGATCTGCCTGGTCCTGTGCTGCCTAAAATCTGCCGAATCTTCTACAGGCCATAACTTCTTCATCCGGAGTCCGATTTTCGAAAACTCGGACTCTATTTCATGTAAAATTTCGAGACGAACGCAATGGCGTAACCCGTTTCCCTTGATTCTTATTTTAAAATTTAATTCTGCCTTGATTTATGGTTTTAACATGTTATAAAAATTCGGGTTGTTACAAGTCCGGTATCACATGCATCCTTATATACTGTCATCTCTTCATTCCCCTTAGGAATGACTAACACTGGTGCACATGTCAACTTTTCCTTTAGACTCTTGAATGCATTCTTGCACTTTTCGTCCCAGACGAAATCTTGATTCTTCTTGGTCAACTGAGTCAACGGTGCTGCTATCCTGGAGAAGTCTTGGATAAACTTACGATAATATCCAACTAACCCAAGAAACTTCTTATGTCCGTTGCATTCTTGCGCGTAGACCAATCTTGTACCATAGCCACCTTCGCAGGGTCCACGGCAATACCATTCTCTGAAATAACATGGCCCAAGAATCTCACTTCCCTCCTTCAGAAGTGACACTCAGAAAATTTCGCTTTCAATTGGTGTTTTCTCAACACCTCCATCACTATCCTCAAATGTTCCTTGTGTTCTTCCTCTGTCTTTAAATAAACAAGTATATCATCCACGAACACAAGAACAAACTTATTCAACTGATCTCTGAATACCCTGTTCATAAGATCCACAAAATATGCTGGGGCATTGGTCAGCCCGAATGGCATGACCAACCACTCATAAAATCCAGACGGCGTCCGAAATGCCGTTTTAGCTATACTCTCAGCTTCCAATCTAAGATGATGAAAACCTGTCGCGAGATCCAACTGGGAGAACACTCTCACGCCACTTAACCGATCAAACAAATCATCTATCCGCGGTAGAGGATACTTATTCTTTCTCGTCACTTTATTCAACTTGCGATAGTCTACACACAAACGAAGGGAACCATCCGCCTTGGTAGCAAACAGAACTGGTGCTCCCCATTCAGAAACACTTCTTCTGATAAATCCCTTCTTCAAAAGATCGCTGACTTGCACCCCGAGCTCTCGCTGCTCCCTTTGTGCCATACGACGAAGTGGCATCACTATAGGTCTGGCATCTTTCACCAAATCAATACGGAACTCAATCTCTCGGTGTGGTGGAAGCCCGGTCACTTCCTCGAAGACGTCCGGATACTGGCCAACCACGGGAAAATCTGACAACTCACCTTGCGGGATGTCGAGGGAATTTAGAAAACTAGCCATTACCCCATCACTAGGTAGACCACCAAACACTACCCTCTGCCCATCATCCGCTCTAATTGTCACCAAAATGCCCTTACAGTCTACCACCACCCCGTATCTTTGGAGCCAATCGACTCCCAAAATAATGCCAAACCCAGTAAAGCCGAAAACAAAGCAATCACAAACAAACAAACATCCATGACTTGATAATACCACATTACGACAAATCATGCTAAGGTTTGTTGAACCACCAATCGGGTTCGTCACTACTAAAGGTCTATCGACAATCTCAGGCTCCGATCCCAACCTATCTACCAGGTCACTAGATATGAAGGAACTGGAAGCTCCGGTATCAAACAAAACTCTAACAGGAACATCATAAACAGAAAGCATACCTTGAATAACGACATTATTTCCCTTCTCCGCCGCAGTTGGGGAATTCGACGAAGAAGGAATAGCATTAAGGGCATATGCTTCCACCATCTGCTTTTCTTTAGGGGGTAGCGGACACTTGTCCTGGTGATGTCCCACTTGGCCACAGTTGATGCACTTCCTGTCTGCTGGCTTGGCCCGACAATTACTAGCATAATGGCCCTTCTTACCACAGCTGAAGCACTCAACATCCTTCTTATTCTTTTTCTTCTGGCCATCCTTAGTCTGATTCTGCTTTCTCTTATTCTGAGAACCATTCTTGCCTCCACCACTTGCTTGCGGCTTTGGCTCCTCTGCAGATGCAACCTCAGTCTTCGACTTAGGGTAAAGACTCTGTGACCTCAATGCTTTCCCCACAATCGATTCAAACGTCTCATCGATGTGGTTAATAAGCTTTTCCCCCAAGTATCCATCCAAACCAGTTATGAACTTCTCGTTCTTCTTCTCGGCAGTATCTATTAGGGATAACCCATATTTCGACAAAGTGTCGAATTCGGCAATATACTCCGAGACAGCTCTGCCATTCTGCTTGAGTTCCAAGAATTTCTTAAACAACAATGACTTCTGAGCAGCTGGGATGAACTTATCGCTAAAGCGAGCCTTAAACTGATACCAAGTAATCTGATCCTTGGGAGTAGCTACCTTTATAGCATTCCACCAAATCATTGCCCGTCCTTGCAGCTGATGGGATGCTAGCTTTCTCTTCATCGCATCCTCGAAACCCAAGTCTTCGAAGATACGCTCGCAGCTATCCAGCCAATCCTGAACATCCGTAGCCGACTCCGTTCCATGGAACGACTTCCCACCAAGACTAGTATAATCCTTGTTCAGCTTGGAGAAATTGGCCCTAGGCGCCTGCACTATTGGACCACCTCCATTACCAGCATTGGGAGCTGCCCTCTGCACATCCCTAAGCATCGCCCTCATGAGGTCAGTAAACATCGTCCTCATCTCAGCAACTTTCCCATTATTGGCTCCTCTACCGGTACCCCTTGCGTACCGGCTCATCATTTAATCTGCACAGAGAAAATGATTAACCATCTCCATAGTGGTGCCAGTGCAGTGCGACTTCATCCTTAACTATACTAATAATATATATATATATATAGCTTTTGAAAACCAAAATAATCGCAAATGCGTGCTCTCATATAAGTATTATCTCTCCCTGTGTCTTTCCCTAGGTTAACTACGCAACCTGGCTCTGATACCAAATGTGACGGCCCGCCCCGCACCAGCCGGCATTTCCCCTAAGTACGTTGTACACATACCCGACTAGCACGGAACGGTCGCCAAAGAAAGGAAAGAAGAGAATGAACTAATCGAAAACCTGTAGAATGTCTCACAGTGCATGGAACAAAATATAATAATAATATACTTGACATAAAACAGGCGAGACAGTGCATAAGCTGATATCAAAACCAACATCAACATCATCATCAGAATAGCGGAAATCCAAATACAGCTTATTACAACTTTCCAAATTACTGTTTCTAAAAAAAAGAAAGAAAGGTACACCACTAATGCCCAAAGTAGTGACCGCAGCAACACAGGGAGAATATCTATATATATGTATCATACGTGGAAGCCTCCTGCTCGTCTCCAGTACAGCTACTCGTGCATACCACCTAACCTGTCTCTAGTCTGCTCGTGAGAGCACCCAGAGTAATAAGAAGAGAAATAAAACTCTGGGTCAGACAAAAAGTCTGGTATGAGCGATAAGCAGCTAAACAGAACAATAACAGGTATACTAAACCATACCGGAACCTGGACCTGCAACCAAAGAGTTAGCACTACATACCGTACAATACTCTAAGATGCCACTAACATATGGTATAAAGAATACGGGGGTGGGGATGTGCATGTCATAATGATGGCAAACAAATCAAACATAGCAACCATCCTCACATCTCTCACTCAGTGCGTAAAGCATACGATGTCCACCATTGTCAATCACTAGACCCATCGAAGTAGTGACAGAGTTCGACTTGTACAACTACTGCTACTACCAAGCTCACCCCATGGAGTCATGACCAAATCTTTACAAATGGCCCCCACTTCATTGGTCTATAGCTCTATAGTCATACCTAGGCCACTGTGGCCCTGAATCCGTTCATGTACTCCCTACACATAGTGATCCAAAGTTACAGACATTGACAACCCCTTTGCACACGTCCCGCAGCAAAGCCCAACTTATGAAGTCAACTCGTTGGTTCCCAACTGGATGCTGAGTACAAACTTCCCACTTGGACTACCTTTGCATCTCGGGTTTTGGTCGTCATCTTCTTCCCCGGATCAGTCTTCATTTCTTCACTTCACTTTGCTTTAGGTCGTGGTCATCAGCTCCTCGGTTCGGATCGTGCCTCCTACGTCGGATCGGGTCGCACCGCTCTGGTTCACGCCTCAAATCCAAGCACTTCAGTTCGGATTGGAATACCCATACGGGTCAGATCGTGACTCTTACTTCGGATCGGTTCGTGGCCATCTCCAAAGCATCAGATCGTGTCTTCAGGCGAGCGGTTCGTAATGGAGCGTCGGATCGGGTCAGATGGTTCTCCAAGCGATCGGTTCGGATTAGATGCTTTCTCCAGGTCGTGCCACCCTGCTCAGGTCAGATCGTGGAACTTCAGGTGTGAGCGGTTCGGTTCGGGTAGAGCACTCCGGTTTGTGATTCTCCATGGCCATCAGTTCACGAGCTTCTAGACGGTTCTGGTCGGGCTCCATCACCACAAGCGGATCGGTTCAGAGAAGATACTCCACGATCGGGTCGGTTCGGGTAGAGGCGATCCGATCCGGTCCCTGCATATTTTCCTGCGACTTTTTCCAGCGACTGTTTACGCCATTCGATAGCGTTTTCGACTAATTTAACACTTCTAGACAACCACAAAGCATACTATACAGTCATAGCAACATGTATAATCATCCACAAACAGCAAAACGACAATCATAGCATGTAAAATGGATCAAACATACCCAAAACCCCATATTTTCCCTTAAGCATGTTTAAGCAATACTAATCATAGGATTAACCAAACTTAACCAAATTACCCCAAACTTTAAACAAAGGTCTAGAACAATATTTCGAATTTTATAAATATTTTTCTTGAATTTATTAACGTATAAATTCGCTAATTATCACTAATTACCCTAATTAACTGTAATTAGTGTCAAAACAATGCTAATCACTCACCTTGGCCACAAATAAAATACCAAATCTGAAATGATTCTCTGTTTGGCGTTGTTCCCAATGCAACACAACAGCTCTAACCTTGCTTTGGTGCTATTCCTCCTTAATTTGATGTAGTTTAAGCCAAAACTTGATTAAGAGGTGATTAGAGGTGTATTTAGATGTTGGAGGCCATTATTAGGTTGAAGAGAGGGTTTGTGGCTGCTGGAAAATGGGTGAAAAACCAAAATCCTAACCCTAGCAGTCCTTAAATACCTCTAATCCCGAAATTCCCCATTGGGCCTAGCTGCTAATCACCCGGTTAAGCCCAAATATGCTATTTTTCACCATCTGAATCTTGTTTCAGCCATATCACCGAAACGGTAAGTCCGTTTTTCACGTGTGACCACTCTACGAAAAGGTAAACCATCATCCGGAGCCAATGGAAGTGGTTTCAGGTCAAAACTCCTTTCCAATCAAAAGTTATGGCCAAAACAAGATCAGCTTGGGGAAAAACGGTCATTTAAAAATTGGCAAAAATCATGAACATGGGAAATGACTCCAATAGCCATCTCCCAAAGTTACATGACCATACGACTTCGTATGTGAAAGAAATAAATATTCTATGATCCTTCGATGCGTAGAATGCGGGTCGTTACAAAAATGTTATTTTAACCTAATGTACACACTTCTAGACCAAATTGTATTATTTTTAAATAAATGACATTCTTATAATAAAATAACATTTCTAAATAAATGACATTTTCTAATAACATGGCATTTCAAATAAAATGATGTTTTCTAATACATGACATTTCTAATTAAATTATGTTTTCTCTAAAATGATAATTTTTATCCAACATGTCATTCTTATCCAAAATGATAATTTAATCTAACACAACTTTTCTTAACAAAAATGTTATTTTAATCTAATAAGCATTCCCAAGTAAATGGCATATTTTATATAACATAACATTTCTAAACAATGACACTTTCTATCAAAAATGATATTATTATTCTAGCATAACATTATTCTGAATAATGACATTTTCTAGTAAAGATGCTATTTTTATTCTAATGCAACATTTCCAACTAAAATGTAACTTTATTTCTAATGCAACATTTTATACTAAAAATGTTATTTCCTTTCTAATGTAACATTTTTATACAAACATGAAATTTCTATTCTAATGTAACATTTCACACAAAAAAAAATGAAATTTCTATTCTAATATAACATTTTATACAAAATTGAAATTTCTATTTTAATGAATTTCTAATATAATGACATTTTAATTTCATGTTTTATTTGCATCAAAGAATGCAAATAAAATGCAACCTTTAAATTCATGTTTTATTTGCATCAAAGAATGCAAATAAAAATACAACTTTTAAATCAATTTTTTATTCACATAAAAAATGCAAACGAAAATGTAGCTTTCATTTTAATGTTTTTATTTGCATCTAAATTGCAAAAAAAAATGTAACTTTAATTAATGTTTTGTTTGCATCTAAAATTGCAAACAAAAATGCAACCTTTATTTCCACCTTTTATTTGCATCAAAGAATGCAAATAAAAATTCAACTTTTTATTGCAATGTTTTATTTGCATCAAAAAATGCAAAATAAAATATAAATTTTTATTTCAATGTTTATTTGCATCAAAGAATGCAACTTTTAATTCAATGTTTTATTGAATTAAAAATTCTAATTCAAATAAACAAAAACGATATTTCTTTATTGAATAGACAATTCTATTCCAATTCAATAATATAAACAATGATGTTATATTTTTCATTGAATTGACAATTCTATTCAATTCAATAGATATGACCAAAATGATATTTTAATTGAATTGACAAACAAATTCAATTCAATCAATATGACCAAAATGATATTTTAATTGAATTGACAAACAAATTCAATTCAATCAAAATAAACAACAAGATATTTCTATTAAACTTAACATTCTATAACCTGTCGTTAGTGTTAACATGTCATCATTCTAAATAAAAGGTAATTTTGTTTTAACATGTTGTTATTCTAAATAAAAGATAATTTTGTTCTAACATAACAATTCATAACCAAATAACAATTTGATATGACACAACAATTTATAGCCAAATAACAATTTTATATGACAAAACAATTCATAGCCACATAACAATCACCATCAATATAAATATAAATATATATATATTTCTATATAATTTACTTTTGATTTTTAATCGAGAAATCTCACCTTGGGTTTTTTGAATTATTCAAAATTCTGGATTGCTCCGTTTCAGTTCTAGTTTGTCCCATCATGTAGATCTGGTCATCACGGTTCCAACGCTTCGAAAATCGCCCATTTCTGAGTTGGTATGACAAAGTTATGAAGTTTTAAAGTTTAATAACGTTAATGAACAATTTAAATAATATTAGTTATGTTAATTACATTCAAATCCTTGCTCCATCTCCCTGGAATAAAATCGTACTGCCGAAACCCATTCTCGAGTGAACAGGAACTGTCGCGCCGCCTTTATGGATGATCGGAACTGGACCCGGCGGTGCCAATCGAACCGCCGTCGAGACCTCCCACGCCAGGATGAAGCTCATCCAACTCGGCCCCTGTCTGAACCCTAGAAACGCCAACAACCTTAGCTACTTTGTGACCAAATTCCGCCTGCCGTTGTCCCTTAAAACCCATCACCACCGACCAACTCGAAGATCTCAGGACCCTCTTTTTATTTCGCTTATCAACCTTGTGGAACGGATTTATGGATTTGGAGAAAAAATTGGATTTAGTTTAGAAGATTACGGCCATTCATTTTCAAAGAGGCGGCTACTGTAGGTTTCTAGGGTTAGGGTATAGTACGTATTGCGTATTTCAATGGTATTTATAATAGTATATTCTAGTTTATTTAATTATTTAATTCAAAAATAAATGGTTAAACCATCCGAACTCCAAACGAAACCCAACGAATATCGCCCCTAGCCAAATACCCCCGTCCCGGACACAATGGAATAGGTTTCATAACCCAATTCAATTGTTTTGATAGGTTTTTCTATAAAATTAAATATAAAACATTTAATTATTTAATTTAATCGTACATTTTAAATTACCGGGGCCACATACTGACTCTAAAAATGACAGAAAAATTATTTCTAGTTATGTTTTGACGATACGGTTCTAACAAGACTAATTTCGTCGAATTCCGAGACCGTTTGAAAAACGGCCATTTTCTGGTCGATCGAAATTGACTGAAACTGACAAAACACATTTTCTTTTTCCACGCTCACATATTAATTCTAAAAATTATGAAAATTGAAATATAGCAATAAGTTGACACTCCAGTTCCAACAAAAGTGGTTTCATCGAAAACGGAGGTCGTTTGAAAAATGGCTATTTTCAAGGGCCAATATATTTAATTAAAATATATATAAATTCTACAGCGACTATTTTAAAAATTAAATTGGGCATAACTTTTGATTCCCGCTATGAAATTTCAATTTTTCGGATTCGTTGGAAAGATGTTTTTCAATTGATTCTAATATTTTTGGTTTCACTAAAATCCGATTTATTTTGCATCCTGTACAGTCAGTCAAAGTTCAGATCCAAATTTTCAAACTACCGTGCTATTTCTAACTCCTTTTATAATTAAATTAAAATTCCTCGTTCTAACTTCAATTTAAATAAATTTATAATCATTATTATTTAAATAAACCATTTTAAATATTCAAAATACATTAAAAATTTTAAAATAAATTTTTTAAATTGGCTCGGAAATTCCGTGTTGTTACATTTTCCTTCTTCTTTTACTATCCTGGCACGCAACGTTCATTTGACTTGTGCAGACCGAAAGCTCATAGTCAGATTAGCAGCTCCGTTCCACATCTTCTCTTGTCACAGCCATACTCCCATATCCCTGCTACTAGCTCTGTCCATACAGCCACGATCAACGCCTCAGTTCCAGTCCTTCTTCTTTTCCCAGTCCTTCCTGTGTTCACCCATGCACGTTGTGCACCTCCATGCCACCTATGATCATCAAAGGAATGTCGAACATCCTCCCACCAGTCACACCACCTTCCAGCTCCACACCAACCTATTGTCGTGAACCCCCATTGCCTCCTTCTCCAAAATGCTTTCCTCCATTAAAATAACTGAACCCTATTAGCAAAATCGCCTCTTCCCGTCTCCTACGACCACCAGAGACCATATAACTTTGTCCACTCCTTCGTCTACTTTCCTTGAAGCTCCAATTATAGCAGTTTTTAATTCTATTAATACAAATTCTTGATTTTGATTTTTGTTCCCAGGACATTAGTTTATGAAATAGTCCTAATTTCTTATGTTACAGGCATATGCATTTTGTTTTTAGATTCATTACCGGTTTTAATTTCTAAGTTTTCCGTAAGATCAAATTTGCTAAAATAATCCATTCAGAAACACATACGCATATGGCATTAAACTATATTCAAATAGTGAATACATGGAAGCTCACTGTTGTCCCCTGTTTTGTGCTTTTCATGTTATAGGTTTTCCTCCATTCCAGGCTAAAATTGATGATTTATCAACTAATAATATACATTCAGAAATATTCATAATATTTGCATTATATAACAATCAGAAAGACTTTTAATGGGGATAGTTTTCTCACAAAAAGTTCCCAGTTTTAAGTATTATACACAGGCCTGGGTACTGATATTAGTTAAACAAAACTTATAAGTTTGTTTCACTTTTATTACCCCTTTCCATTAAACACCCAATTAAATGCTGAAATTAAATATATACTTCGACATGAAACATATTATTCTACACTTTTAATTCAAAATAATTAATTAAACAAGCTTCTCATCATTATGCCTAAACATATACATCAGAGCACCCAAGTTTCAACTAATATTTCAATAACTCCTTAATTTTATTTAGACATATTACTATACAAAACTAGTGAGTACTTGTACTTTATCTAAGTACATCAGGTTGTAAAGAAAGGATGTTTATACCCAAAAACATTCCTCTCTTTATTATATGTGTTTCTGTTTAAGACAGGTACATATCGGTTAACCTATGTACAACAACATATATATATATATATATATATATATATATATATATGTTGTCCCTACACATGTATACATATATTTATATTCGTATATATGATTCAACTATCCATAACATGTACCCACATATATCATGGGTAGTTTAAACGAGCATGAAAGTTAAGTTTACTCACAAAACAAAGCTCCTCTGTTTTTATTTGTGTCCAGTTTCATTGAGTACTTCTTTTAGTATATCATGGTTTTATTTAGTCCACAAATATAACACAACCAGATGCATGTATGAGTATATATATAGGTCTGAATCCAAGAAAATCACAACATGGAATATCTTTAGAAAAGAGGAAATTTGTTGTGTTTACTCACTTTTCAGCTCTCATGCTCCCAGGTTTTAGTCTATGTTTCCAAGCTTGGTTTCAGTTTTTAGTCCAACATTTGCTACCATTTTTAATATTAGTTTGGTTCGAATGGATTGGTGAATTATGTAGCAGCTAGGTGTATATTTGTAGATGCAAAAATAAAGATTAAAATATATGTGCCTGGGAAATGAAATACCCTACCTGCAGATGGAATGTAATAGCCATTCTAGGTTGATGGAAGATTCTTAGCTGCAAATGTCGAATTGAAAAGGGTGCAACTATATTATACTAGTTGTATATTGATTGATTGAAGAGGAGCTATAAATGTAGTTGTGCTAAGGCTATTGTGATTTGAAAGTAAAGTGCTAGGCTGTTTCTCATTCAAGTCATTTCTTCCAGTTTTCCTAGCCAGGCTATTCACAGTACACACATGTGTACTTATCTATGTAAATTTTTATACAAAGCTATGTGCAATGGTTTAAAACATGTGCTTAGTTCCTAAGAAATGTATTGTAGCCTGTTGTCCTATGTGCTACAAGGTATAGCTTCCTATTTGATGTAAAAGGATATGCTAATTGTTGTCTACATCTAATATTAGGAATGAATATTGTTTAGTCCATTTTATTTGTTCTTCCGTACTCAAAAGCTACGACTAGCTATGATGTATATTGGGTAGGCTGCCTATATAATGTACTAATGGTTATAAAAATCAAAACTTAGTTTCCAATCAAACAAACTGATAAATGTTTGTGATTTGTATTCCATTCTTATCACTTTCAAGTCATATCCCTTTCATATACTTCAATGTGAAGTAATTTAGATTATATATATACATATGTTCTCATTAGTAATATAATTAAGAGATAATCTTATATTTACATAAATTTAAACGAAGTTTAAATATGAAGAAAATATCAAAACACCATTTCCAAGATACAAACCACCTCCTTTGGATAGTTTCTGTAACTTGCCCACAACTTGTCCTTCTATAGGGCGTCCATTGGGAAGTGTGTCGGTGACGAGAACCAAGAATATTGAGCTTCTTAAAGGGCTAGATGACGACAACGGATGATGCTGAGTTGTTGTCCTCTATCATCTTCATGAAATAATCCCATGCAACGTGATAAGTTATGTTATATCCATGTTATGTTTTATGTAATGTTGTATGCGTTTATGCAAGCTGTGTACTACTTCCGTCTGTGGAAGTGCTATAGCTGATATGTTCGCTGCATATCACCTGAACTTCTAAAATGTATTTTTTATTTTGTAATAAATAAAAGAGTGTTATTGAACACTATAAAAACCGGCCGGCCTTGCCAAAAAAAACACCATTCACATGTATATATTTAAATATAAAAAGTAAGAATATACAAATATGATTATAAATAAATTATTATACTAATTTCCTATAATATTCATATCTCATATTATCAATATCTAACTAGAGTTTAAAACACAAATTAAAATACAAAACAAAATGACCAAACATTACTCATAGCTATTATATACATATATACATACTATGGATAAAATATTTTAAACCATTAAAATATAAATACTTGGAATTTTCTCAATATTTGTTATTCACAATTTATTATTTAAATCAATCCAAAATAAATCATGTTATAAAATCAGCCAAAAACTGGGATGTTTCAATCTACCCCCCTTACAAGAATTTCATCCTCGAAATTTAAGAGTAATGAAGAGATTTCAGTTATATCCATATTATAAACTTATACACATATATGGGTCATCTCCTAGCAATCACAATAAACAAGGCATCCAAAATACACAAGTTGTCTACCAAATATTTTACAGTAACCAAAACATCCAATACATTAGCAATTAGCTATCAATCACAGTCATTTTCATAACTAGAAACATTTGTTACTTATTGTTGGAAAACATTACATTTCCGTTTATTGCTATTCTTCAACATTCATCCGTCCCTAACCGTAAATTGATAAGAAAAGAATCCTCTTAGTATCAACCCGAAAGAACGAAATCAACATCAGATCAATACTCAGAAAATCATTTAACTCAACTAATCTTCAGTTAGGTTTCAATTTCTTATCTCCAGTTAAAATTTTAAATTCCAAAATCTATATTTCCAGTTTCTATTCCAAACCAGTTTGAAATCACATATCTTAATTCCCTTGTAAATTCAATACCTTCAAATTTTCATGAAACATTTTGTTTTTTCAAACAATTCTACAATTTGTCTTATTTGTATATCTCTTTCTTCTACAAATTCAATTTGGTTCAATATAACAATTTCAGTTCTTATAATCTTATTTTATTATAATAACAACCATCGACAAATCCATATATAATAATAATTTCAGAAAATTATTCTTTCATAACAAAAATATAAATTTGCGCAAAATTACTTTAATTACCGATCTTAAACAATACTGTGTCGAATTTGTTCTGCTCGAGAGTTTAGAAACACCTATCGATATAGTTATACATCCTTCATCGACCAGAATTCATAAACTGCTCAACGAAACAATCATCACAATATAAAATAGATTTTGTATCAACTTACAATTACGAGCTCATATCTATACAATCAAATTTAATCTAGGTATTACTAACCCCTTCTCTATCAAGTTACGCCATAGAGCCAAGGTTACTACTCAACCTTTAACTTTAATACCAAGTGTGATGACCCGAATTTCGGTACTCTTTGAGCTGACCAAATACAACCCAAAGAACAATAAAAATCAAATGTCGAAGAAAGAAATTAGAGGAGGAGAAATAGAAAAGATTGAAAATTAAAATAAATTAAAATAGATAGAAAGATAGAACCGAACAACAACACAAAATCTCACAATCGCAGCGAAATATAATATAATATATGAACAATCACTTTTGATATACAAACCGTATTTGAACTTACATACATCATCATAGTACATCATATATATAACACAGCAGAATAAACTTTAAATATCTAATACTGAAGCCTCTTGCTCCAAGCTCCTCTAGATAAATCTGTAAAACCTGAACTCTTGACTTCACATACAAATTTGGGCACCCAAGAGTTCAGGGAAAAAAATATAAAAATAAACTCTGGGTCAGTCATGGGACTGGTATGTGTAAACTATTTTAAAACAGTTTGAGAAAATAAAATGATATTTCATAAGACCACGCCGTATAACACGGAACGGGTTTTTCCCTTATGAGAATCTAAAGCACTTGTTTTAACTTTCAAGAATCCTCTTCAAAGGAAAGATAATCGTAAGACCGATCAACACGTAAAGACGGATGGTTTTTACCTTACGATAACCCAAAACAATTTTTATACCAAAATTCTTATGATATTATAATAGTGTCTATCAACCACAAATTAATAATCATCTAGCAGAACGCTTGCATCTCACTCTCTACATACATAGTATACAATCAAAACTGCGAGCGCTTATTGGATAATGAATTTCCAACCATGAGAATGTATGGAACCACCTTCCGATAGTAGAGGGGAATACACTGGGTTCAACATGAACATCTTGCAACCCGGTCACACATGGACGACCACTCATTTCGCCTGAGTGTATCGAATATATTATCACCAACAGTTGGGAGCTACCCATCGTTTCCCAAAAGGGACAACATCAAATATAATAAAGAAGACAATGAAATTATATAGATAGGTGACAATACACTGTAATTGGGAGCGACCCACTTAGCCATGCTACCTACCCGCTTTTTGTCATTTCTTGGTTGTGAAGCTTGAGGCTGAACTTACCTTTGACAAGTCACATTTTTATTCACTTTGAATGCCACATCGTCAAACCCGCCAATATCACAAATTGATTTCCCCAATACCACAGGTATAAAGCTAAGAGAAACGAATTCCTCCGAAACCAAACATAGTTTAAAGAGATCAATCGTATGATCTGTTAGGCATGCTCTGTCAGACATTTGTCCATACAAGTTGTCCTGGGACTGGACAAATCGAAGGAACTATTCTCTAAATCCATCTTAGGCAATTTCTACCTAGGATTGATAGAACAACGCATGCATAAACTCCATCTTCAACGGTCTTCAAGAATCTATGACCTGCAATGTATATATCGAATCGAAGTGGAATTTAAATTCCGGTCTCTTTGAACGATAACGATAATTATGGTTCAGATTTGATAATCGGTGATTTAACTATCAAGTATAAAATAAACACATTTGTTTCCATTGGACCTGCTAAGCTTCTTTTAAATAATATTTTTATTATTTAAATTCAGATATTAACTTATTCATATGCTTATTTGAAATTACAAGTATTTCTAAATGCACGAACTCTTATTATAAATTTTATGTGATAATGTCACTCTTGAATATACATTTTAAAAACTGAAAGCAATATTCAACTCTAATACTCATTTTGAACATAACCCAATACTATCTATCGGATAATAGTGAAATCGTTCAAGTTGGGGTATTTTAATTACCTCTCAGACCTTGAGTCGAAATCATTCATGTCGTAAAGATTCGTAGAAGTTCGATATCCAAAATATTCAACAAACCAGACTTTGTAAAGCCAATTGATTTTCAAATCTCAAACCATTTCAAAACAACGTTGTTGTTTTTGAATCACTCTATCAAGTTAACTTAATTAATTTTTATGTTAAATTAAGGAACTTATACAAATAAAGTAACTTGATTTCTTTATCCTTTTATAATTAAATTACCTTTACAAACTTACTTAACTAAAGATTAATTAAGTTAAAACATTATCTCGAATAATTTATCAAATTTAACATCTCCATTTAACTACACAATTATCCTACCAAAAACCATTAACTAAAAATATCAATTAACTTCATATAAAACATTTTTACGCTTAACGAGTATTTGTTAAAACTATCTCCGTTAAATTAATCTAACGAAGATTAATTTAATAACCTATTTACATTTAAACCAGTTGATTTAAATCAACTTAAAAACAATTTGATTAAGTGATTACAATTAATCTTCCTTTTTAAATAAATTAATAATATAATTAATTACAACAATTATTCAAATATTAACAACTTGAGTTAATTTCTGAATTATTTTACAGAAAATATCACTTAGCAGTCCTAACGATATATAGCAGTTATAAACGACATTCAAGTCATAAATCGAATTTACACAAACAAATATGTAAATATAATTCAATATTATCAACTGATGATATAATAACTCAACAGCATATATCTGCTGATAAAATATATCAACAAATGTAATAGTAGAACGATGTTCATTTCTGCTAACAGGGTGCCCAAACTATTCAGTCAATTCAATTAATAGTGGAATGGTGTTTATTTCCACCAATGGATGTAAATACGTAATTAATGTAATTTAACACACTAAATTAATTAAATAATTTATTGAACAAACAATTCAGAGTTTACTGAATTTACAGATCATTATATATTAGTTATTAACAGTTGTGTTTTAATTTAGTTCAACAATTAAATCTATATTTGATAAATTTAAACAAATCAATTCATTTTAAATTGGGTTATTTAGAACTCGATAGCTACATTGAGCAAACATCCATGTACCAAATTATTCAACCCTTTGTTCTTGATCTAACTTATATCTATATACATTACCATATATCAAATATCTATATTCTATTGATATTTAGCTTAGGATATTTCCTTTAATTTTAATTATAATGGGCCAGGCCTAATTAAAACAGTCCATACATATTATGCATTTGTATTTGTATTTATATTTAACAATATATATTTGTGTGTGTATATATATATATGTTATATTAATATATTATATTATTCAAAACTTAACTTTAAATTTAAACTTAAATTTCTCTTTTTATTTTATTTTTTCTAATTTATTTTGGGCCAAACCCAAAGCCCAGTGTGACGTATAAAAATGATGCAACGACCTTCCTTTTCCTTCTTCTTTTACTATCCTAGCATGCACCGTTCATTTGACTTTTGCAGACCGAAAGCTCACGGTCAGATCAGCGGCTCCGTTCCACATCTTCTCTTGTCACGCCCATACTCTCATGTCCCCGCTACTAGCTCCGTCCACACAACCACGATCAACGCCTCAGTTCCAGTCCTTCTTCTTTTCCCAGTCCTTCCTGTGTTCACCCATGCACGCTATGCACCTCCATGCCACCTCTGATCATCAAAGGACATCAAACATCCTCCCACCAGTCACACCACCTTCCAACGCCACACCAGCCTATTGTCGTGAACCCTCATCGCCTCCTTCTCCAAAATGCTTTCCTCCATTAAAATGATCGAACCCCATTAGCAAAATCGCCTCTTCCCGCCACCTCCGGCCACTAGAGACCATACAACTCTGTCCACTCCTTCGTCTACTTTCCTTGAAGCTCCAATTATAGCAGTTTTTAATTCCATTAATACAAATTCTTGATTTTGATTCAATGGATACTTCAAGATGACACATATTATTCTACACTTTTAATTCAAAACAATTAATTAAACAAGTTCCTCATCATTATGCCTAAACATATACATCATACCACCCAAGTTTCAACTAATATTTCAATAACTCCTCAATTCTATTCAGACATATTACTATACAAAACTAGTAAGTACTTATATTTTATCTAAGTACATCAGGTTGTAAACAAAGAATGTTTATACTCAAAAACATTACTCTCTTTATCATTCAGTTTAAGAAAGGTAAATATGGGTTAACCTATATACAGCTACATGTGTGTGTGTGTGTATATATATACATATATTGTCCCTACACATGTATACATATACTTATATTCATATATATGATTCAACTATCCAAAACATGTACCCACACTATATATATATATATATATATATATATATCCAGTACAAAGGCACGTCTGTTGGACGTGTGCATAAACGCCTAAAGCAAAAAGGGGTTTTGTGCAAAGACGTGTGGAGAAATAAGACCAAAGACCACCAAACACAGAAGAAACGTGTACAGTTCGATGTTGGGCAGACCAACAATAGGGAAAAAGTGGGAACATTAAAATTGTAGGAAATTAAATAACGTACAGCTGTGTAAAATTTGCAGCACAATGTAAGTTTCTAAGAGTTGTATAATGTAATATGTACATACAAAACACTGGAAGAAATGTTTATTTCAATTATAAATCAGAAACAATGGTTGCTTATTAATTCATAATACAAACAGAAATAAACAGTGCTGAAAAAAGGGAAATGCATGTAGGAGGAAGCTGCATGAATATTAAGTTGATCGTTTGGCCAGATACTCTGCCTCGATCCTGTCAGCTTCTGCAAGCTGCGGAAGTAACATAAATGTTGAAAATAGCATTTAGCGTACTAACTGTGTGGTTAATTATATGGGTGTAGACTGAATGTCGAAAATATGGGAAATCATGTTGTATCTTATTCCCATATTCTTGCAAATACGTGTTAAAGTGTTTCCCAACTGACAAAATAAATGTGTACATGTCATAGTAAATAACTTAAATGAAGTATGGATAAACACATTCAGTATTTAACCATGGCATGTATGATCAGTTTTATCATATCTGAAAACTGTATGAACATAACCGCAGTGCAGGCCCGACCTAACCTACAATATTGTATTTTTTAACACATACAAATAAAAAATGGATGGAGAACCATCCCAACATAATTTGCTTACCATTTATTTGCAGCTGGTAATGACGTGTTGAAACATATTTGGTAACCTTCTGTGTGATTTTGTCTTTGTTGCAGCCTTGACTGGATACCATATACTGCAAAAATGGAGATATTAAATATGAGGTTCGTTGCAAAACAATTCAAAATCAAAATTGAAGGTGACGCACACTATTATATACCACAGACTAAGTGTAAAAATATGTGAGATCCACTATTGAATGTTTAAAAGATGAATACATGTAGCGTCATCTTGAAGGATGCAAGGGACAACAAATGGCTCGTGTGTGATATTCATGGTAACATCCACGTTGATTATTCATATATTTATGCTAAATGCTAATAATTACCTATTGCTAATTCAAGTTACGGTAGACAAAAGTTCATTTCAATAACATGTATGTTATGTTCTTGCTACTTGAAACCTGAAAAACACAAAAAAATATCAAAATAAATTGGCTCTACATTTGCATGAACAATACTAATCTCTGAAGAAAATTTTATGCAAATAGTCATTAAATGTGTAGTCTTCTTTACTGAACAGATATCGAAGGTTGTAAATAGAATGAAAGACTTGATCGATTTCAGTAATGAAAACAAAATTGGAGCCATAGGCAATTAATTTTTCAACCATTTTAAATTACTATGGCTATAATATTCCCTTTCCAACAGTGTAGTAATGCATAGAAGTCATTAATAGAGAGTCTGAATAAATATCCTCGTCTGCCTTTCCAGAAAAGTCGGAACCCAAGCATATTATCCCTGCACAAAACATGCAGCCTGATCAACGACCACACTTAACAGAATAATGGCCATGCAAAACTGTAACACAGGCTCACACATTGCTAATGGCACCCTGCATTATTCAGCAGCCACCCAACAATTACTCACATATAATGAGACTCCCATCAACTTAGGCATTTCCAGCAAAAGTTCAGTCAGCATCAGCTGTAAATTTTCCTAATTAAACCCACATTGGTCAGGAAAATCAAAACCATGAGTAAAACTCTTTACATCAAATTCTACGTGATTGGAACAATCTTGCATAGAAATCCAATGGAAAAATCATGCATATTATCACCGACTGGAACAATCTTGCAGTGAAACAAATGGAAATGACACATGAAATAAATACCTAAATGGAATCTGCATATTATCATGGGGCTTTTCCATCATTTCAATGGAAAAATATTGTCAAACCTAAAGGGCTTACTGTATTTGGGTTATAAAATTATGGTACCTATAATGCCTATATACGATGTTGAATTGGGATCCTAATCAATGCCCGGTTTTCAGGAAATGAAAACAACCATACCAATGGTGACCCTTAACTCTTCAAGGACACAATAAACCCATAATTTTCGTTTGGGTTTGTAGGTGTGGTGTACAACTTAGATCCGCAGGGTTGGAGGCTGATATTTATCTACTCCTTACCAGGGGAGGACCGACGTACTGCCCAGCTAGGGCGAATGCCCTATCTGAAAATTGGAAAACCAATTACAAAGATCCAAGTTTTTGTACCTAGCCCTAGCTGGGCTTATAGCCCAGTGACACTTGGCTACCTTTTCATTTTTTCTGCCTAATTGCTGCTGTTACGTGCAGCTTTCTCTTTCACAAGAGGTCATCATTTTGACACAGCAGTTCCTATAGTTGATATGCATGACTTAAATATTGGTTATACATATATAGAACAAAATTTTGATCTTTTGTGATGTGGGGTTATTTTTTTTGTTCTTGCCCTACCTCACCTTGGAGGCTGGGTCCGCCACTGCTCCCTACTTGTTAGTAACAAATACCTTTCATTCATTAAGGAATATAACCGCAGTGCTGCTCGATCAAACATATATTATGGTTTTTTTCTAAACATATGCAAATTAAAAATGGATGCAGAAACATCTCAACATAATTTGCTTACCATTTATTTGTTGCGGCTAGTAATGACGTGTTGAGACTTATTTGCTAACCTTCTGTGTGATTTAATTTGTCTTTGTTGCAGCCTTGACTGGATACCACAGACTGCAAAAATGGAGATATTAAATATGAGGATCGTTGCAAAACAATTCAAAATCAAAATTAAAAGCGACACACACTAATAAATACCACAAACTAAGAGTAAAAATATGTGAAAGATCCAGTATTGAATGTTTAAAAGATGACTACATATAGCATCATCTTGAAGGATGCAAGGGACAACATATGGCTCATGTCTGCTATTTGTGGTAACAACCAAGTTGATTATTCATATGATCATGTTAAACGCTAATAATTACCGATTGCTAAATGCTAATAATTACCTAAATGCTTGAATTGGTTGTGCATAATTTTTAGGTTCAGTGTGAGTAACAACATCGTGAAAGTAACAATAGTAAGATGTTAACAGACTTATAACGGCAAGTGTCTGGTAATTATAATGTCAGATCTGAAGAACGAAGCGTTTATTCTGGTGGTAAAACGTGACGTAGAACAATTACAACGAACTGATAATAAGAATTAGCAAGAAGTACGGAAGTACAAATCAATTTTACCTATATTGTTGTCGTGGAGGCGAAAACACGGGCTCGTTCACTACCAGAGCTGAAGAGGATTCAGATGGTAAAGTGTACACAATTTAACCATTGATGTCGTCGTGGAGGCTGAACATGGTCTCGTCCAGTGGTAGATCTGAAGGAAAAGTGGAAAGTTGAAGGCGGGTTTAACCATGGATCTCATGATTAGAAGAGTAATAAGGAAGCATGTGGAAATGGAGAAGACAATGAGAGGTGAAGAATGGGAACATTTAAGCGTCGAATTTGGTGATGGTTGAATAAAGTAGAATTGTAAACTTTCATATAGATCTTGTCCTATGGAGGCAAAAGCCAGCAGACATAGTGGACGAACATGAAATTTTTTAAAAGGAAAATTGAACAAAGTTAGAAAGGAAGTCCGAGCAATGAGCATCTTATTAATGGTTGGAACAATATAATAAATAGTCATTGCATATTTGCTGGTGTAATCTAGAGAAAATATATAAATGCGTAAGGGATAGTAAAAATAGACAACCTATAAAAGGGGAATGTATTTAAACAACAATCAAGGGAAATTAAAAGGAAAAACCATTCAGAAAGAATAATGATATTACTGCAAATGTAGTGTTATGTTATAAGTAAATTAGAAGAGTTTCTACATAAGTGGAAATGGATTTATGTATTAGATAGGCACAGTGAAAAATTAATGTCGAAGGATATGAAGAACAATTTACAAAAAATGAAATATTAAAAGTAGCATGTATGTATTATAAAACAAAGATGAAAACAATGACTATAAAGGGAAAAAACAATCAGTGTCATACCATTAACCGCCTAAGCATAGCAGTGGTGAAATAAAAAATTAATGACGAAGTCCTATATGTGAAGGATTTCTAATACTGGTTCGAAGGTATTAATTTGTTTAGGAAACAAAATAATATTTGGAAAGTAAAAATCAGCATAAACTAAACTATAATTGCAATCAAATGACTATGTAGGAAAATAAGGAAAGGTTGACGTAAATTCAATCAGCAGTTGATAATGTTGCAGAAAACAATGATATTATTTTGAAAATAGCGCTATGTTACATCTAATTAAAATGGTTGATGTATGTGGAGATATGTATTAGATTAAGACAGTGGTAAACTAGTATAGAAGTATAAAAAGGATGATTTATAGAAACGAAAATCAAGATAGTAAAATGTGTGATTAATTATACAATAAGTACAAAAGCAAAAACAATCACTGACATATCACTACCTACCTGAGTATGACTGTAAGTTAAAAGTATTTGTAATGATGAAGTTAGGTATGGAATGAAATGTATGTAGTATTTACCTTTGTAATAGCATGTCTCAAGCAGCTTTGCCCTAAATAAAGAGGCTAGTAAAATCTTCATCGATAACTTGCCTTTGTAATTTATTTTAATATTAAGAGAAATCCAGCGAGAATTATTTTCTGATCCTCCTGTAATTGAAAAACATGACGTAGATTGTTGTTAAAAGCGTGGCATCGTGACAAAAATAGTTACAGATGTATATGGTAATGCATGTTCAGTGCTAAAATTAGTATCGTAAGCACCAATTTTTTTTTCTTCAGTACATGAGACGATGATGATTTAAAAAATTGATACATGTTTCTATTATCAATTATCTTTTTAGTGATCTAAGCCAAAAAATATATGTTATGGTAAGTATAAATCAAGGAAATTTGTTCAGTATATGTTTTAAATTGGAAAGGCATAAAAGGGAAGTGCACAAAAGGAAATTTGTTCAGTGACTTATATAAAATATGGAAACTAAAAACTATCGGCAAAGGATCTAAACAACACATTGAAAATTCAACTGGCAAAAGAACAGTGTGAGAATTGAGTAACAATAAGGTAAAGGTGGAAACATCTTTAACATATTGCAGAAAGTCATATCACCACAATGTATGCATGTATATACATTCATACATATACACCATAAATATATGTATATTGACATATATATCGCTGTGATCATGCACGAATGTGTGTATATTCGGTGTCCAATTTGCTTAAGAAAAGAATACTATAAGGTCAAACATCCTTTTTATAAAAGCTTGAACAACTTTTTTCATTTAAAATAGAGTTTTTTTTACTGCTGATCATAAGCTAAGTTGTTTCATAAAATAATCAAAGGCTTGTTTACTTGTTGTACATAACAGTTAATGGTGTTGAAATTCAATATCTATACATAAATATGGAAAGTACGTTAGTGAATAAAGCCATTACTTTTTATACATGTTTTGTTTATTATTAAAGCAGCTTGCAAAAACTGAAATGATTGTGATGTTTTAATTAAATAATTTGATTATATACTTAGAGTCAATATACCATGCTAATAAACTCAGCAATAGGTAGAGCATATAGTAATTGTATCAACCAAAAAAGAGATAATGCCAACCTTGCTGAAATGCTGACTTATATAGGTCTGATAATCAAGCGATTAATTTAAAAAGGCTAATTATATAGGTTTGACAATAAAGCAATATTATTTACTGCATCATATGAAAATTTCATATATAAAAATTGTGAGAACAATAGTAGAAATGACTTTTAACATACCATTAAAGGCCTCAACATGACACTGAGCAGTCGGTCTTTTTGTTGATGTAGTCGCACTGATAATTGATTTCATCATTTGTGAAGGCTTTTCATTTTCCATTCATATATGGTATCCTAAAAATTTTGAGATTGTTCAATTAATTTATCACAAAATAAACATGATATACAAAGCCATGTTGTTCTACTGTAGAAGTAATTCAAGATTCTTGTTTTTAAGTCTAACCCATTGTGACTTCACAGACAGAATTGGACTGTTGTTAAAAGGGAGAGATTATGACAACAAATTTAAAAAACATATGAAGACTTAGAGAACCAATTTGTCTTTGCTAATTAGCTATTTTATTTTACCCAATTAGTACATAAGGTCATATTTTCTGTTTTAGCAATTTGAAACAGGTTATAAAAAGTGTTAAAGCACATGACCACCTATGAACCTAAAGTTCAACTAAATCATTAAAAATGATAAAACAACCCAGAACTAAAATCTGTAAATCTTAATTATACAAATAAAATTGATAAAACAAATTGGATTCATTTAGGTATGTAGTAAATAGAATTGAAAAACAGGCAACAAACAACGTTTTTTCCATTGGTAAACAATGACTGAAATTAATTATAAGAAAAATCAGAGTAGGTTGTAGTGCACCTAATTGGCATGTCTCCATAATGATGCCATAAATCTGGCTTATGCTTTCTCCAAAATGACATCATAAAACTCCAATTTTGAAAGACATAAATAAATCAGCGTGGGCTGAAGGTACCTGCTTAATTTCAGATAGAAATCATAAATTATGGGTAAAAAAATTAGGTGCATAAGAGCAGGATGCGGTTTACCTAACTGCCAGTTCTCCGTAATTAACACCGTAAACCCTAGCTTATTTTTTTCCTTAAATTGACTCCTTAGACCCCCAATATGAAAGCGACAGAAATAAATCAGCGTTGCTTGCATGCATCTGTTATCATCTTGGGTGGAAAGAGAGAAAAGTGTTGAGAGGAAGAATTGATTTCAGGCCGAAACCCACTGAGTTTGGTGGAAGAAGAGAGAACATGTTGAATGGAAGAAGAGCAGATGGGAAAAGTGTTATTTTGAGAGGAGGTTGAGTAAAAAGTGGGGTTTTACTGGTGAAGAAAACATCAGACTACAGATCTGAAAATAGGAAAGCCATGAGAACCTATTGAATAACCATTGATGTTGTAGTGGACAACAAAACGTAGGCAGTAGAAATGACAGACGTGTCCTATACCATTATTTTCTATCTCACCATTTTGGACGTACGTGAAAGGGTAGGGATGGAAGTTCAAAAAAGCTTCACCATGATAAAGTATTTGTATTATTAGTAAAAATATATCATACAATCACGGGTAAATTTAAGTGATCATGAAAGTTAAGTTTACTCACAAAACAAAGCTACTTTATTTTTATTTGTGTCCAGTTTCATTTAGTACTTCTTTTAGTATATCATGATTTTATTTAGTCCAAAAATGATAACACACAACCAGATGCATGTATGAGTATATATATAGGTTTGAATCCAAGAAAATTACAATATGAAATACTTTTTGAAAAGAGGATATTTGTTGTGTTTACTCACTTTTCAACTCTCATGCTCCCAAGTTTTAGTCTCTGTTTCCAAGTTTATTTCAGTTTTTAGTCCAGCAATTAGTACTAGTTTTTACATTAGTTTGGTTCGAATGGATTGGTGAATTATGTAGTAGCTAGGTATATATTTATAGATGCAAAAAATGATTAAAGTATATGTGTTTGGGAAATGAAATACCCTACCTGCAGATGGAATGTAATAGCTATGCTAGGTTGATGGAAGATTCTTAGCCGCAAATGTCGAATTGAAAAGGATGAAACTATATTATACAAGCTGTATATTGAGTGATTGAAATGGAGCTATAAATATAGTTGTGCTAAGGCTGTTGTGATTTGAAAGTAAAGTGCTAGGCTGCTTCTCATTCAATTCATTTCTTCCAGTTTTCCTAGCCAAGCTATTCACCGTACACACATGTATACTTGTTTATGTAAATTTTTATACAAAGCCATGTGCAATGGTTTAAAGCACACGCTTAATTCCTCAGAAATGTGTTGTAGCATGCTGTCTTATGTGTTACAAGGTATATCTTCCTATTTGATGTAAAAGGATATACTAAATGTTGTATACAACTAATATTAGGAATGAACGTTGTTTAGTCCACTTTATTTGTTCTTCCATGATCAAAAGCCGTGGCCAGCTATGATATATATTGGGTAGGCTGCCTATATGATGTACTAATGGCTATAAAAATCAAAGCTTAGTTTCCAATTAAACAAACTCATAAATGTTTGTGATTTTTATTCCATTTTTATCACTTCCATGTCATTTCCCTTTAACATACTTCAATGTCAAGTAATTTAGATCATATATATATACATATATTCTCATTAGTAATATAATTAAGAGCTAATATTATATTTACATAAATTTAAACCAAGTTTAAATACAAAGAAAATATCAAAACACCATTTACTTGTATATATTTAAATATAACAAGTTAGAATATACAAGTAGGATTTTAAATAAATTATTATACTAATATCCTATAATATTCATATCTCATATTATCTATATTTAACTAGAGTTTAAAACACAACTTAAAATACAAAACAAAATGACCAAACATTACTCATTGCTATTATATACATATATAAATACTATGGATAAAATATTTTAAACCATTAAAATATAAATCCTTGGAATTTTCTCAATATTTGTTATTCACAATTTATTATTTAAATCAAACCAAAATAAATTGTGTTATAAAATCAGTCAAAAACTGGGATGTTAAACACATCAACAAGAATCACCATCTTCGATCCACTAGCAAGTGGCATAAATTAGAGCATGGATGTAGTAGTCCTCAATTAATTCTGCATGCACGATGATCATCGAGTGCCTACCCAACACCCTAACCGTACCCTAAATAGCATAGAATGATTCTAATATAAATCCTAGATTCGAGATCTTTAGTCTTTGACCTGAATGAAAAATGTTGTAGGAACCTAATAATAAATATTCTAATTGCGCTTCGACCCCATACTCGTTCCTTGACACAAGTTCTATTTATTAACCTTATCCTAGATCTAGGTTATTTTTATTTATTAACTTGATCCATGATCTAAGTTTTTGTTCTTGGCCCAACCCTAGATCTGAGCCTAACCTATATGACTTAGTTAGTAACTTGTGCCTATGATATCCTACTTTTATCATAATAGGTTTTATTCTTTTCTTGTATTATAAGTTCTTAACATGTAAATATAGTTATCATAATAATCCACTCATTTTCTATCTCTTTTTAACTTATAACACTTGTCATAATTTTATTGCCAATTCCTACAAATTTTCATAACTCAGTCTAATTCCTTTTCGTTGTAGATCTACAATTTTTATATGTGTTTACTATAAATTTGGTTTTTCTGTTACTATAAATCTATTTTTACAAACTAACATTTATATATTTAGGCTTTTTTGGGGACAAATGTAAATAATTACAGAAAAATGTCTATATTGATAGGAAAAGAATATCTAGAAATCTAACTAAAAGAAATGGTAAGAAAAGATAGAAAAATACTTGAAGGAAATGACTTATGGGAAAATTACTAAAAACTATAAGAAAATTGTAAGAAAAACTAAAACATGCTTACAGAAAACAACTAACAGAAAAACAACTAAAACTGTATGATAAATTTGCAAGAAACTAATACTATTAATAACCATATTTCTTTATATTACTTAGTAATCTAAATAATTATAACACTCACATGTAGTCCTAAGCTTTTGGAGCACGCCAAACCTTCCCTATTCTTGTACTTAGGTTGATTAATTATATTTTTATTTTTACAAATCTATTTCCAGAGAAAAATTTAAGTCGCATGTTGTTGGCTAGCTTTTTGACCAAGCCACCAAGGTTCACTCACAAGAAGAAAGTATGAAACTACGTTCCTTAAGTCCATGAAGGATCGGATCGCACCGGAGGGTCGCCCCACTCGGATCGCCCCCCATCGGATCGCCCCTCATAGCATCAGCGATCCGATTACCTCTACACGACTCGATCTGTACTTACACTACTACCCAGCACAGACCGATCCGATCCCCCGACGCACAGCGAAACCTCTGACCTGTTCAAGCACGAGCTAGTCTTCGACGATCCGAGATGCACGGATCCAGCGAAACGTGTCCCCAACTGTCATTTTGACCAATTCCTCCTTCTTGCTCGATCCGATTTTTGAGGGGATCGCGACACCTGTCCACAACGGCTAATTTGACTAATTCTTCATCAAGCTGCGATACGATCTGATATTCTCGGGATCTGTGTCACATGTGACCGCGATCCGCCTGACAAAATCAGCTATAAATAGCCTAGAGCTTGGCATTTTTCGGGATCTTTTGGCAGTATTGAGCACTGACTCCGCCATTACTATCATACCACTATTTCTTGTCAGTTTTGCTACGATATTACTGAGAGAAATTACAATTGTAAAAGTGAGTTTGAGAGGAATCATTGATTGTACTAGCATTCAAATTATAATCGATAACATATAAAGTGGACGTAGGCTCGTTAACGCCGAACCACTATAAATTCTGTGTGTTTTCTACTTTTTCTTCATTCTCCAGATATAATTCTTTACGAATCAGAACAATTTGGGTGTTGGGTCCAAATTTTGATCTAACATTTTGGTGCTTTCACTGAGAAAACAGTCCCAAAACTTCACTATTCAGTTTTTCGAAGACTCCAGCGACATCTGATATCATGGATGGAAAGAAGTCTAAGGAAGTATGAGCTTCACGGACAAATGAAATCGCGAATGAAGCAGTTGAAGAAAGTGTGCACGAGCTGGGCAATGAGGGACCTTTGGATCGCGGAGCGCCGGGGGCGAATCGATCCGATGAAGGTGCCATGCTCCGAGTCGACGAGGACGAGGCGATCCGGACTGTTGAAGGGGTTGTTACTCGATCCCGTGATAACGCCTCGGATCCTCCTCATACCGTGACCACGAACCTACCCCAGGGGGGCGTACCGAATCGCCGGTCTCGATCCACAGCGATCCGAATTGATGACCAGACTACAACTTGACCTGGAAAGGAACCTATGGCTCGCTCCTACCGTCCCAGCCCCTCCGCTCGACCTGGTTCAAGCTCTTTGCGCATAAGAGAAAGTAATGATGATCAATATGACCCTTCTGCTCCCATTACTGAGGGGGATCTCTCTCGCTTTTCTGAAATGTGGGAAAGGCTGTTTGATGAATTGGCTGCTCAAAGGCAGGAAAGCTCCGTTCTGCGACATAACTTGACCGCTATGGATAGAAGGCTTAATGATCTCGCAAGGCAAAGGACGCCTCCAGTTCGTCCGCTCACCCCAGAATACTCTTCTTCGTCAGAGGAATCGCCGAGACCTCTGCGACGACCATATGAGAGGCCTAAAAACATATAGCAGCTTTGATTTGGAACCCTGCCATCACGGGAAGAAGAGGCACTGGGTGCAGGGCCCTCAAACCGCAATGTGAACGATCATGCCGCAACTCCCAGAGCTCAAGGTGTGGACAGCCCTGTACAGAACAGACTACCTCAGCCCTGTCGCCGTACAAATGCTCATGGTAACAGGGGCAGCGAAGCCCAATCTGAGTCCCAGATTTTGTGGCCGCTCCTGGAAGAGAGATCAGAGAACCCCACCGAATAAGAAGCGCCGACCCCGAACCTCCGCTGACCAGTGCAAATCTTGCAGCTATGATCCATCAAATTCTGGCACATAGCCGTGGACAACGGAAAGAAGATTGGGGAATTGACCGTAGTCATACCCCTTTCACTGATGACATTTTAGATGCAACGTTCCCGAGGCGCTTCAACATGCCGCAGATGAATCGTTACGCGGGTAGATCTGATCCCGTCCAGCATCTGATGAGATATTCTTGGTCAATGACCGCTGCCGCAGCCTCCGACGCTGTCAAGTGCAAAGCATTTCCCATATTCTTGGAGGATGTAGCATTATTATGGTTTACTCGCCTACCAGCAAGATCAATTTCCAGCTTCAGGGAGTTGAGTGAAAAGTTCGTGGAACAGTTCCGCATCTATGCACAAAAGACGAAGAGTGTGATTGACTTATTCCTTGTTAAGCAACGACCAGGTGAGAGTTTGAGGGTGTATCTAGACCATTTCAACCTGGCCGCTACTGAAGTCAAAGATCCTCATGAGCCAACTGTTGTGGCATCCCTAATTGATGGGGTAGATAAAGACACCGAATTTGGGAGATATCTGGCCGGCAAGCCAACCCATACTAGAGAGTTATTCTACGAAAATCTAACGTACACTTACGTCGGGAGGAAGTATATGCCAACCGAAAGGCAAAAACGGCCGATAAAGAGGAAATCCAGAGCAATGTCGCCATTAAGCAGACATGAGACAGCTCGGGGAAGGTCGAGGTTATTGTCGGAAATCGGAATCAGGGTGGTCATCAGTCAGGAAACAATGATAATAACAGTAATGGCAACAACCGGAAGAGGAATCGAGGGAACGACTCCCAGAGAAGGACTCGTCCCAGGTCTTTTGAGAGTTATACGCCAATAAACGATACTTTGGAAAATATCTTCATGGATTCGTACAACGTCCTCCAAAATAAAAGGCCTCCTCCCAGAGAGTCGACGGAGAAAGAACGTGAAACGGGGATGTTTTGTCTCTTTCATCAGATTCATGGCCATTCGACAAATGAATGCCGTCACCTAAGAGATGTAGTCGAGAGGCTTCTCTGAGAAGGAAAATTGGATGAATACAGAATAACGCCCAGAGACAGGGGGCAAGCCGTACAGGCCCCAAATCAGAACCAGAATCAACCTGCTGTCAGGCCAACTGCCCAGCAAAAGGGAAAGGACCTTGTTATCAATACCATAATCGGGGGGCTTTATCTCGTCGGACACGGTTCCAAGGCATTGGATCAGTATGTCAATGCAGCCAAGCAACACCTCGAGGTAGGGGCGTGTAGCAACCCCGAGGACAACGTCCCGGTAAAGCAACAAAAGATGATGTCCGACGATGTCGTTTTCCGCGAACGAGAAAGCATTGGAGTCCATGCTCCGAATGAAGATCCATTTGTAATCACAGTACCTATTGGCCCGGCCACTGTTCAAAAAGTTTTGGTGGATAACGGGAGTTCCGTCAATATTCTTTTCAAAAGGACATTCGACCAGATGAACCTAGAGATAAAAGACTTGAAGCCCTGTCAGGGATGGATCCGTGGATTTAACGGAGCATCCACCGCTCCAATGGGTTATGTAGAGCTACCAGTTACGCTTGGGGAAGGAGAACGCCAGAGAGTGAGAATCCTTCCCTTCGTGGTTTTGGATATTGAATCACCCTATAATGCCTTCTTGGGCCGACCGACCCTCGCAAAGTTTAGAGCCTGTATAGCCCCCTGGTGCTTATTATTGAAATTTCCTACGGAAGCTGGTGTTGGTATTGTCAGAGGAGATCAGGTTGCCGCACGAGCATGTTATGTTGCAGAGCTAAAGCTACTCCGCAATGGAGGGGACATAGAAACCAAGGGCCCTTCTCCCCCCACAAGGGCGGAGACCTTATAGCAACTAAAGAGGATAACCGTAGGAGAGTCGCCCAGAGAGTTGCCCGAGGATATAGATCCCAGAGAGGACAAAGAACCTAGGGGAAGAATGGCGACTCCCAACGAGACAATTGTGGATGTACCGATCGATGATAGTGACCCAGAGAAGGTCCTTAATATTGGATCCCAGTTAAATCCGAATTTAGCTAAAGAACTGATGAATTTCTTAAAAAATAATTTGGATGTATTTGCTTGGACCCACGCAGACATGTGCGGGATATCTCCATCAATTATGAGCCATTCATTAAGCATTAATGTGAAAACCCGTAACTTCCCCATGAAAGAAAGCGTCGGATAGTTCGAGAACAAGCCAAAGCAGGACGCAGATGGAAGAACATTTCATTGTATATTACAACAATGCATCAGATTACAAAAATATACAAAGTATAAATGAATAAATATTACACAGAAATATCAGAGATTTAAATTACATTTAAATACATCGCAACGGAAAATAATACAATACACAACTAGAAGGAGATATACGGATACAAAGCTTTCCGGATATCGTTCCAGCTGTAAACCAGGATCCTGTGAATATAAATCTGCAAAACCCAAAACTACTAGCTGCCCATTTCAAAATAAGGGCACCCAGAGTTTAGGTTAAAACAATAAACTCCAGGTCAGTCATGGGACTGGTGTGAGAACTAAAACAGTTATAAATCTTTATTTTTAAAGTTCGATAAATCAAGGGACCACGCCGTATAACACGGAACGGGTTTCCTCCCAAGAATACCAGTGCATAAAACAACAGCGCAATGCTAAATAAAGAAAAATGAAGCTATTATAAGACCCAGGTCCTATCACACAATGCAACGCAAGCCGGGGGATAGGGTTTTTACCTTATAATAGCCAAGAATGCTTGTTACGTTTAAAAGATATCATTTGATACTACTATAAGTGTATAGTGTACAAAACAACTTCAAATCATAAGTATCAATCAGAGGCGGCATGAATGCCCCATAACACTATGTCGCCATATATAGGTTATACAATCAAAATCGCAAAGTCGCGTATTTGGAAATTGGATTTCCGTCTATGAACCGAGGAAAAAGATAGTCCTCAACCGATTCGAGACGCTCTAGCCCGCCCCTCAGGCAAGTACTCAGTCAAGCCTTTGGATCGTCAGGGCCGGTACACCGATGTGGATTAAAATTCCTGAACACTGCGTTTCCCCGCCCTTTGGGGCGTAAATGAGCCAACGAATGACTCCATCGGACCCGGATCGTCCGATTAAACCGAGGCGCCTCGCAACAGCAACAACCACACATGTGAAAAGTATATAAATGTCAGGGCTGGTAGGTCACTGACACCACCCTAGCTAGAAAGAAACGCATGCCCTCCCTGAGGTCCTTTTCCCGTTTTTGGTTCACAACCAGGGTGCGAGGCTCGCGAATTCACGTTACACAAAGCCGTGCCACACAGGCTGTGCTTTGATCATCAACCACAAGACTTTGCTTTTCAACAGAAGCCTCGATCAATTGCCACTTAGGCATGCCACACAGGCAATTTACTCCATGCGTTTGATATCCATCAGTATATAACCCCTGAGCTCGTACGTCTCAGAGAATAGTGTTAAGCAAGAGAATAAATTCTCCGCCGCCAATCAGATATATATTTAATAGAGATCAATCGCACGGACTAAAATCCAATGTCAGACACACAGTCCATTTACAAGTCCGTTCTGGGTCTGAACAAAACCGGAGGCACCTAGTACCCCGCATATCCATCGATCTCCAAGCACGTCTGGACGATCACCAACTGTTTCCATCTTCTTGGGTGTACAGCCCAATCAAGATCATCAGTAATTATCCAAACGACGTGAAGACTTCTGGTCTTCGACCACCGTCTTCATCTTCGACACCACGTCGAATCAGTTATTCAGAATGGGATAAACCCGGTCTTTCTGAATAACTCGCGTCTATATTATAAAAGTGTTACACAAACACAACATACGCCTCATTCCGATTCAGAATATTCTTTTATTCAAATATTCCTATACTTTGGGAGAAGTTCCCATTAATTTTATCCAATATAAATTCTTTAAATTTATTCTTTAATCTCCTTTGAATATCAATTCAAACTAGTCGGGATTAGCGAACCACACCGAAGTAATCATTTATTTTATTTCCCAATCCCAACCTATTCATCCCATGAAGTAAAACTGGTTATACTTCATATCAAACACCACGGTGTTATCGGTAAATTCAATTACCATTTCACGTTCAAATCTAATTAAAGATTTAACTATCGCCTGGAGTAAAACTGGTGATACTCCATTCTCGATCTTTTCAATCTAATTAAAGATTCATTAAAACTCCACTTAGTTTTAATCGTTAACTGGGTTAAAGAATCAGTGTCATTTAAAACATGGTTCACGATAAATCCAAAAATCAATTCGAATTCAATTCCAATTAAATATTATCTAATTGTTACACTTCATTAAATCTAAATAAAAAGATTTAATCTTTTCTCAACTGGGTTCAAGAACAGTGTTAATGAAGACACCATTCACGACAAACCCAAATCACATTTGATATTAAATACAAGGCTCTGAATAGAAAATATATCGACTTATATTCAATATCAAATTCTACGACCAACAGATATCGTATTGGAAATAACGATATACATATCTATATCTTTCAAATTTCCAGAACAACATCTGTATAATCACGAAATCCAACATCGAAATATTCCGAAGACAATTTCGATTCAAATCCATTCCAATGCAATCATTGGAAATTCTGGTTGTTTTCAAAACCATTTCAAATTCAATTTATTTATTTAAAAATAAATAGAATTATAATTCTAGTTCAAAACTAGTTCATTTCGATAAAAATCTATTTTTATCTTTTCAAATATGGAGTTTTTCATCCCAATCCTTTCTAAATCATTTCTTATGATTTTACACAAATTATTAATATTTTTAATAATTTTATCAAGGTCCGTACAGTCGATTTCCATCAACGGCTATCGAACTGCACTTACAGCGACCTTTTTCAAATTTGATTTGGACATAATTCCAAATCCAACCGTTAGATTTCAAATTTCTAATATTCATTAGAAAGCTATTTTCGATACGAACCCAACGGTTCCGGTTTTAGGAGAATCCGACAGTCGGATCTCCCGCAATATCCGTTCGAAGTCAATGGTCGAAATTCGCGAACTGCCGCGGCGCGGCGCGTTCTATTCAGGCCATTATATGATATATATAATATATATAATATATACTTCATCGATTTCAATTCAAAACGAAATTTATAAATCATTTTAATTTCGTTTTCAAAACGATTTCAACTTCATATTCAATTTCTAATCAAAATTGAATATTACAATATAAATTCGTTTTATATTCATTTCAAATTGATTTCAATTCAAATTGATTTCTAATTCAATTTCAATTCGTTTTCAATTCAATTCAATTTCAATTCGTTTTCAATTCAATTCAATTTCCATTCGAATTCATTTCTATTCGAATTCATTTTAAAACGATTTCAATTCTATTCGAATTCATTTCAAATCTATTTGAATTCATTTCAAAAACGATTTCAACTCTATTTGAATTCATTTCAAATTCATTTCAAAAACGATTTCAATTCTATTTGAATTCATTTCAAAACGATTTCAATTCTCTTTAATATTCACTTCAAAAACGATTTCAATTCTATTTGAATTCATTTCAAAACGATTTCAATTCTCTTTAATATTCACTTCAATTTGAATAAAATTGATATAAATATCGTTCACGTCAAAATGGCGTCAAACTATCAACGCGGCTTCATATATTTCAATTTTCAAATATTCTACTTCGAATATTTCTTTTTCAAATATTTCTATTCAAATATTTCATTTCGAATATTTCTATTTCAAAACTGGAATGAGGCCCAGACAATTACCACATAATGTTAATTATATGGATTTTCTACAACACATGTATATATCAACAACGATGAATAATCAACTATCATCCAAAGTGCATTCTACAATGTATAAGCATCAAATATAAATATTCAACGCTTATAACAGCCTGTCAATCAATCGATCGACATACAACTAAACAATCGGGATTAGTGTACGTCAAATATCATTCCAATACCCGTGTGGGGTTTCAAGCAATCACATACAGATTTTTATTTGTGCAGTTGGGCGATGTGTAAAATTTATCGTCCCAATCAATGTCCTTCAAATAGGTGTACATAAACAAACCGTCCGGTTTGTAAATGAATATTTATTTATTCTCATTCACGTTAAAAATTATATTTTTAACGATAAAATATTTTATTCAGTTCATTTATTCAATAAAATGATATTTTTATCTTTTTCTAATTTATTTTAGAAAATTTCGGCGGCATAACGGCACGATACTAGAAACGGGACCAGGCCTAGCCTTATCCCCGGTCTAGTGAAGACCCACGCCATTCACACATCAATCAAATTCACCAAACAACCAAATTCAAATCAAATCATCTAACTAATTTATGCAACCAAACAAACAAGTCTGTGGACGGTTGTGTCGGGTGCTACTAAGCACCGTCTGCATCCTAGTATATATATATATATATATATATATATATAGCTAGAAAATAAAATTGAAAGGTGAGAAATTCTCACATATAGCTATCCAACTTCACGGCTCTTCATTTATAGAAATCTTCGCCGTTATCGCATCTTTGTCATCTTCGTTGTCCGTAGCCACTACATATGTAAAAATCGAATTTTTACTTCGATGTTCAATATATACAAATCATATTTTTACTTCGATGTTCAATATATAAAAAATCATATTTTTACTTCGATGTTCAATATATAAAAATCATATTTTTACTTCGATGTTCAATATATAAAAAATCATATTTTTACTTCGATGTTCAATATTTAAAAATCGTATTTTTACTTCGATGTTCAATATATCATATTTAAAGAGATGAGCAAAATTCCTTTGCCTGACCCCACACTTTTATATCAACAGTATTCAAGGTTTTAATATGCTCTTTTTTTTCTTTTACAAGAAGGATGTCTCGCAGGCGATCCTATTCTTATCGCTCTCTTCGTGAGGGGACACCCAGTCTTCATCCGAATCCCGAGCGTTCTCGCGGCCTTTCTCACAAGCCTATTTCTTCGCAATCTCGGTCTCCACCAAAATCAACTTCTGGCAAGCCTCGCAGTTATTCGGTACCACCTACAGGGGGAAAACAACTTCCTAAAGAGCTAACTCCTCTGAAGAGTGCACCCTCTCATAGCAGGTCATCAAAAAGACACTACAAGCCCAAGGATAAAAGCAAGGATCCAATCAAGGATTCTGAGAAGGAGAGTAGTGACGTTGTCCCTTCCCGCCAGCAAGATTTGGTTGCCCCCGGGTCACGAGATTACATCCATGGTCCCGAGACTCAAGCTAGGCTGGAAAAGTTGCGGGAACAATTCCCCAACATCTTCTTCGAAAGGATGACGATTGTTCCAGCCTTGGAACTAGTCCCTAGGAACTGGGATAATGAAGTCGTCGGGCACATTCGCCATGTAGCCAGACAGTATGAAGTGATGAAGAAACATGCGGTTAATCTTTCAGAGGTCATCCGAACGCTTGAGATGGAAGCACATAGATCCAAGGTGAAGATAGATAACAATTAAAGGGCTAGGACAAAAATGGAGAAGGACTTGGAAGACGCTCAATCCCAACTTGCCTTAGCGCGGAGAGAGGCTGAAAATTATAAGACTGAATTGGAGAATGCTAAGAAACGCTTTCATTCTGAACTTGACTCAAATAGTCAAGAGAAAATGGCCTTAAAGAAGGAGGTCGAAGATCTTAAAATGGCCAACATTGAGTTGAAGACGGCACAGGGCCATTTCGAAGCCGAGAGAGCTGCTTGGGAGGAAGAAAAAGCAAGTCTGAGAGAAAGTCTAGCTTTGGCTGAAGCGGAGAAGGTAATTTTAAATGATCAAGTTACGGATGCGGAGAGGCGCGCGGCTCTCGCTGAAAAGAATGTAGAAAGTGCCATTGAGATGGCTACTGCTTCTAACAACAAACTCCTTGAGAGAGAAAAGGATATCGAAGGGTTTGAAGAGATGATATTTGACTTCCTCGGCCACGTCCTTAAAACCCGTAACATCTCGTGGATCCCGGACTACCACGTTACTTTAGCCAACTTATGGGATGCCATCGTCGAAGGTGAGAAGCAGAGATTAGGAGTTGAAGAGATTGACGAAGATGAACTGATGAAGACCATTCCGAGGGATAACGAGCCCGAGGATCTGGCTGAAGGCCGTCGTCTAATTCAAGAAGAAATGGAGAAGGAGAGGGCCCTGGCTAATGGCAAAAACAAGATTGACGAAGGTTCGAGCTCAGCTGTAGAGCCCAAGGCCTCCGGGGTTGAGGAATACCATCCTGATGATCCATTAATTCCTTTGGGCCTAACTCCTGTGGTTGTCGGAGCTTCTGCAGCTAGCCTAGATGGAGGATCAGTGGAAGGTATCTCCCTTTTTTCCCCACAATTTGTCAAAGCAATTGTGAATTTTCGTCGTCTGGTAGAGCAACCAATCGGATTAATAACATGTGTTCCCATAATACAGGTGGCGAGCCCGTCGACAAGGATGTCGAGAAAAGGACAGAGGCGGAGAAGATTGTCGTCTCGCCTAGCGCCAGTGTTGATGTACCAAAGCAGGCTGAGGGTACAATAGCAGAGAAGGGCGTCCTGGCACCCAGTGCTGATGCTCCCATGGATGATGAAACCATCAAGGCCTTGAAAGATATGAATGGGCGCCATGTAGAGGATGAGGAGGATATCATTAGTACCAAAGAAGCCGAAGACGATGACGATGAAACTTTGGCTAACAGAAAAGCTAGGCAGGGAAAGCAGCTGGCTTTAAAGAAGGTGGGACAAGAGCCTTTGAACGTAGCTCCTATCTCGGAGTTTAATCCCAAGACTGGGATGGTTCTGAAACTCCAGCCCAAGTCCATCAGCAAACATCTTCATTTTGCGAACCCTGATGATTTCCCAGCTTCTTTGACTGATAAAAGAAAGAGAAAGGAGGTGGAGGAGGAGTCTTCTGATGAGTCGGACGTTCCTCTTATAGACAAACGGAAAAGAAAGAAGGGTGATCAATCCGAAACTGACAAGGCGAAGCTGGAGAAGCAGAAACAGGAGAAAAAGTCCAAGCGTAAATAGGATACTGTCGCTTGTCTATATTTTGTCTTTAGGCTTCCCACTGGCCAGGAAATGTAATTATGAGACTGGCCCACATTTTGCTTTTTAGGTTGTTTTTCACTTTGTAGGCTTGCAGTTTATAAATGAAAGTTTATTTCTTTTTGCATCATCGTGTACCTGCATTCAATAAACTTTTCATGCTTAGTGATATATTATCTGATTATAACTACAAATTAGTCAAGCAACAGAAAGAAAAATTTAAAAAATTTCGTGCTGCATCAAGGTTGTATATGTATATGGCCCCCAATCAATCGTTAACGTAGTGCTTAACTAGGGCTTATTAAAGATTGATTAGCATTGTTTGCATGTTGCCCCCTATTTCTGAATATGGGGGACTTAGAAAATTTAATAAGATAACTGTCCTTGTGGTGCTGAATTTGTAACGACCCGGATTTTTCAGCCGTTGAATTCTAAATATTTAATTGGTTTAAATATTTTATTTGAATTATATATAGGAATATATAGGGAATTTATTTATAAAACGAAGTTTGAACGTATAATATATATAATATAATATAAAACGAGCTCGAAATCGCGCGACAGTTCGTAATATAGAGTTTTGAACTTCAACTGAGGATACAGGATCCGATATAAGTCGGATTTCTGTGAAACAAGACAAGTTGGAACCGTGTTTATTATAATTTTCATATGAAAGAGAAAAATCTAGATTTCGTGTTATATTTTGTTAGTTATGGTCAAATCAAATTTTGAAATAGTCGCTGTGGAAAATCGTTATTAAAATATACGCGTTAAAATAGCCGTTTTGCAAACGGACTCTGTTTTCGACGAAATCAGTTTCATTGGGACCGTATCGTTAAATTATTGTACGGTGTTGAATTGCGTGGCAAACCGATGTCGTATGTAACCACGGTAGCCGTAAACTCTCGTTCAGTGCAATTAAATTAATTCAACTGAATAAAGGGATATTAGAGTGTAACTTGAACAGACAATCGAATCAGGCCACGAAACCAGTTCCAGTGAGTTCGTAGCGTCGGATATAGTCAGGGTAGGTATATGGTTTGTTATTTTTAGAGAGCGGCAAATTTGGTGTTCAGAAGGGCAGTGCGGTACGCGCCAAAAACAGTCTACCGGGGCAACAGTCTCAGAATGCGACGAAACTAGTACCGTTGGGTTCGTATCGAAAAGTTATTGTCGGTGTTCGCAGTTTCAAGTTGATTTGATTTATCTGGTGATCGTGAAAAATTTAAACGCGTGTTCATTTCTGGTTTTATAAAGGAATTTTTTTCATATGATGTCAGAATTCGACGAAACTGGTCCCATTGGGTTCAGAATACCTTTTTACACCAAGATAAGCTTTTTTATCAGTAAACAGAAATCGACTGTGGTTAGTTTTGCTTGATACTTCACCGCTAAGCTTTGTTATAATATAAAATAAATTTTTTTTCCCTCTCTATACATCATCATAAGCCGAATTCCTAAGCCCCAACTTCATTTTCCCATTCTCGTTTTAAATAGTATTTCACAAATTCTAAAACTTATCCTATGCTGTACTATAAATAAAATTTAAATATAATGTACTAGGCTGTGGTATAGCACGTGCAGTATTGCCAACTGCTATCAATACCTTGGCGACAAAGTAAACTAAAAATCAATGCAGACCTACGACTACTTTACAGCTTCCCTATACACCTAATACTTGGGTGCCACGGAAATTTCTCCCTATTTAAACACATTAATTCTCTTCGTTTCTTTTTCTCCATTCTAAAACCCGCAAGTGCAAATTCTTTCTCACCTGGAACAGTAAATAAACAGTTCCAACTCCAAATAATTTCCAACTCCAAATATTTTCTGGCGATAAAACTCAACTAGTCTAGCCGAAAAGATGGAGTTCAAGGTCGTTGCCAGATCGCATTCCTTCAGTGATTCAAGAGAAGTTTTCCATCTTCAAAATCAAAGTAAAATCAAATTAAATTCTGAAAATTCCAAAGTTAATTCCTTTAGACTCGTGTGACTTCGTCCTAGTTAAAATTATGAAGATTTCGGCTAGATTGGTGGGTCTCAACTTCAACGTAGTGGGTTTTCAAGGGGATTAGTAAATGGCTTGGGTTATTTGCGTGAGGAAGTGAAGATTGGGTTCACCATTTTTATTTTTGTGGGTCTGTTGTTTGCAAAAGGAGAAAGCATGGAAATGGCTATTTGAGTTCATATGGGAGGACGCGGGGTACTGTGTGGTAGTTGAGGGGGTATATGTTTGGGAAGAATGAACTGTTGGAAATGGGTTTTGAACGTAAAGTGATTGAGCTGGTATCATATATAAAAACGTTAACGCCTATCTGCAAAAGGAAATACATATTTTCAGTCATAGGAAGAATCATGAGCGGTTATCACTTTGGTTCAAATGGTTTTTGGCAAAGAAGGATTAAAAAAAAAACGTGGAGTTGGAAAGCATGAAAGGTTGGTGAAGTCTGCCACCATGATGATGATGCATGGATCGAGTTCTGTGCGATAATGATTGGGATGGTGAGCACAAAGAGGGAATTAGAACGTGGTTTCATTCATTGAAATTGTTGAGTATGGAGGAACCGAAGTAAAGATTGCGGCTTGCAGCGGTAATTAAGGAGTATACATTTTGGATTAGAAAGATGAAGTATATGGGGGCAGGTACGTTTTGACATTGGGCTTTTTCCGAACAGTAAGACCCATTTAAATTAAAATACATATATAAATACATTCAAATCATGGTGTGTGGCTGTTTAGAATTGCTAATGACCAGGTTAAATAATTAATTAAGCGATTAATGAAGATGGTTAATTAAATATAAATTTAATTTATTGTAAAACTTATAATGTCGATATATTTTTCACTCGTTATCAGAACTCGACTTTACCAGTCACGTTGGGACTGTAACGAGGAAATCTGCATTTTGGAACGAATGCGGCAGGGATACGAGCTACTGGAATGTCAAGGGAAAATCAAATGCCCGTTTAAACGAAATAAAAAGCAAAACCGTCAACCACGAAACGAGGTGAGTAAACCCACTAACTCCCTCTCGTTTATATTTTTATATATAAACGAGTTTTAAATTATTTTATAATGTGAAATGGTTGCTTGGTTGAATGGTTGATAAATTGGTGGATATAATCACATCGTTGATTGATTTTTTCATTTATGCGATATTTTTGATGTTGATTAACATCTGTGGATGCAGGGAAACAGGTTGGAGGGATCCAACTGGATCCCTCAACATTTTATTTACTGTTTTATTTGATGGTGATATATGTTATGCTACATTATCCATGGTTGAATTTGTGTGTTTGGTTTACCCTGGCCTTAGGAACCTGGTATTTTAGATACCGTAAAATATCATCGAATGTGAAAAAAAAGAAATTAGAATTTAAAAGCAGAGTTTATTTCCAAATTAGAAATAATTTCTTTTTCATTGAGTTGCAAATGGAAACCTATTCCATTGGGTAAACCAAGAAAAATGTTATAAATAAAGATATAAATTAAGTGGATCATTAACCATTGGATAAATTAAAAGGTGAGTTCAAATATGAATGTATATTTGAAAGTGAGTATCGGTTTTGAAACCAATATTTGGAAATGGATCCGAATTTAGCAAATTACAGAGGAAAGTTTAAAGAAAGATTTTCAAATGCTTAAAATAAAAGAAAAATAGTTTAAAACAAGAAAATATTTTGCAAATAAAATGTATATAAAAAGGGGATTTATAGAAATCGAATTAAGTGGTTAGAAGAATGTATAGTTTATAAATATGTTTAAAGGAGAACTTGAATTGTTTAAAATAAACAGAGTTTATAAATGAACAACGGAAGCGTGTGCGTCGCACACGGTATTTTATTCAAAACAGCAATCATAACGCTGTTGTTATAAGAAATGCTTTTTAAAATTTTAAACAGCGATTATAACGCTGTCTTTGTAAGAAATGCTTTTATAAAAACTAAACAGCGATTTTAGCGTTGTTGTTATGATAGATGTTGTAAATATATACAACAATTTTAGACGCTGCTGTTATAATAAATGTCTTGGTAAATCTAAATAGCAAATTTTAACGCTGCCGTTATAATAACTGTTTTAATAGCAATCTTAATGCTATGGTTATGATAAGTGTTCTATAATGCTAAGACAGCGGTTTTAACGCTGTTGTTGAAAGCAATGTTTTATAAACCAAACATTTGAAGACAGCAATTATAACGCTACCGTTATAATCAATATTTTTATAAAGAAGGTGTGTTCGTAGATCAAATCCGAGAGTCGCGTAAGCAATGGTTGGTTTAAAAGTTGTGGGCTCTGACTATTTCAAAGTTAAGAATGTCGTTCAGTTAAGGTCTGAGAGGAAATTATACCCCAACTTGACTAACTGCATTATTGACGGAGAAATGGTTAAGGCTCGATAGCAAGGGTTGGTTAGTGATATCGTTAGTTAACGAATGATTTATGATTTGAGTTATAATAACGATGTTTATAACATCAGTTAATTCAAAGGATTTAGAAATGTTTTCTAACTGGAGAAAAAGATATTTTCTCAATAAAGGAATTATAATATTGGAAATGTTTTTCCAAAAATCAAGAGAGAAAATAGAGCTTTGAAAGAACACGAAAGGTGGAAAATGGAAATGATAATGTAATAAAGAACTAATATAAAAGGGCCCAGTGTTGTTTGATGCTTGATTGATAGAATTTCCATTTGGAAATAGAACCGTTGATTTGTATGGATGTTTCTTTGATAGTTAAATCACCAACTATCAAAGTTTTATTTTTATATATACCTCCGTTGTCAACATGGAGAGACCGGGATCAGATTTGATATCTGAAAACCACTCCGTATTGGCGTAAGCGTTATGAAGCAACTTATGCTGAAGAAAATTGAAGACGAAGTTATGCAAGGGTTATCCTGTTTACGGGATAGTGCCTTCGGTTTGTCCAGACCCAGGACAACTTGTATGGACGGGTGTCTGACAGAGTGTTTCCAAAGGGGGTTACGTACGTTGATTCCTTCAAACGTACGAAGTTAGTGGCATAGAAGGGAAACTTCTTTAGCCTAACAATCTGAGTATTTTTGTGAGAATCAATTAGTGATTTCCGATGGATCTGACGATGTGGCATTCAAAGTGAATGGTGGCCAGATGTTCTGGAAGATAATTCAAACCTCAAGCCTCATCAACCCGGAATTGGACAAAAATCGGGCAGGCAGCATGGCTATGTGGGTCGCACCCATGAGGATGTATGATCACCTATCTAGAGAAATTCCTTTTGTTCTTAAATCTATCGATGCTGTCCCTTATCGGGAGACGGTTGCTGATCGCAACCGTTGGTGATATACATTCGATACACTCAAGCGAAATGAGTGGTCGGTCATGTGTGGGCCGGGTTGCAAGATGTTCTTGTTGAACCCAGTGTATTTGCCTCTAGAGATACACGTTCGGAAGGTGGTCCCATACCTTGTCAAGTTGGAATCCAATATCCAATAAGTGCCTGCGAGTTTGATTGTATATTATATATGTAGAGCGTGAGATGCAAGCGTTCTACTAGATTTTAATTACTTGTGATTAGACATTATTATAATATCAGATAATATATGATTTCCAAAGTGTTTTGGGTTATCGTAAGGTAAAAACCATCCATGTTTATGTGTGGATCGGTCTTACGATTATCATCTCTTTTGAAAGGATTTTTGAAAGTTAAACCAATGGTTGGAGTTTACTCACACCAGTCCCATGACTAACCCAGAGTTTATTTTGTTTGTTTTCCCTAAACTCTTGGGTGCCCAAATTTGTACGGGCAGTCAAGTAGTCGGGATTTTACAGATTCACCTGGAAGAGATTGAAGCAGGAGGCTTCACCAGTTAGCTATAGACTATCATATTTTCCGCTGTGTACTATGTTGTATCTGGAAACAGGTGTTTATAACTGTTCCAGGGATAATCGTTGTGCTCTGATAATGGTATGTATATATACAAATACTGATTTGTATTTCAAAGTTTATGTTATCTAATATATTTTATTCGTTCCGCTGTGAGTTTGTGATCTTCGTTTTCTTCTATTCTAATATTTCTTTCTTTCTATTTCTCACCCTCTAACCTCTTTCTAAATAATGGTTCGTATTTCTGTGCAATTTGAGTTGGACGTGTGGTGTTATCAGTCTACTCAAATGGTACGGATTTGTGGGTCGTTTCATTTGGTATCAGAGCTGAAGGTTAAGTGATTACCTTGGCTCTGTGGCGTAACTCAATAGAGATGGGGTTAGTAATACCCTAGGTTGAGATTGAGTGTATTTGTATGAGCGTGTATTTGTAGATCTGATATAAATTTGTTTTATATTGTGTTGGCTGGTTTGTTGAGTGGTTTATGAATTCTGGTCGATACAGGAAGTACAACTGTATCGATAGGTGTTTCTAAACTCTCGAGCAGAACAATTCGACGCAGTATTGTTTTAAAGTGGGTAAATGAAATAATTTTGCCCAAAAGTTATTTTGAGATAAAAGGAATAATTTATGAATTATTATATCGATGTGTTGATTATTATTACGATCAAATGGAATTATAAGATATTGAAATGGTTATATAACCAAGATAAACTAGAATTAAATTCAAACCATAAATTGGAATTTAAATCCCGGATATTTTGAAAATATTCTTTGAAGTATTTTAAAGGTAATATAGCATTGGTTTGAAGAGATTTTTGAATTAGAATGGTTTAAATGGATTTTAAAAGTGATTAAGCACTGAAATCACTTCAGTGGCGAGAAAATAGTACTGATAATGGGTCGCGACATTATCGGTATTCATTTTCGAGTTTCTGAGTGACGAATTGCTACCATAGTAATTTGGGAATGAAAAATTTGTTTGTAAAGGACAAGTTGTCTTAGAAATTCAAATGTTTTGAATTGAGCCGATTATAAATATATGTGTACAAATATATATGATTTCGAACTAATTTGAAATAAAACCCGGGAATGTGAATTCCGAAATTAAAATTTGACTTGTATAAGTTGAATAGGTTGAAATGGTGAAAAGGGACCAAATGAATTGAAATTTAACTGAAGTTAAATATAATTGGACTGGATTAGAAATAACCCAGAATGAAATCAAACAAGTTGAATACTTATATTGTATGTCGTTAATTGGAGTTAAGTTATTTTTGAGCCCAAGCAGAATAAGAGGGTTGACTTTGGAAAATAGAACTCAGTTTGGATTAGTGAATAGAAGTGGTCCAATCAGAAGTTAAAGATCAAAGGTTGGATTGATTTGAAACCAACTGGAAATGGATAGATGTATGCTGAGCAGAATGGAAGAAAGTGCAAGAGATAGAATTATGCCCGACAAAAAGGTACATGTTTACAATATTGTTTGAGTTGATGATTTTATGAGCCTATGAGGCAAGCCACTTGGCTTTTTGATTTTCTTTTGGATTGGAGAAGGCCTAGAAAGGTGAGTTGTGGTTGTACCGATTGAGCCGTGCAGAGGAGATGCTGCCGAAATTTTTCAGAATTTAAAATGTTAGAAAATTTTCAAAATTTTTGAGAATTTTCGTTAGTAAGAATAAATTAATATTATAATTAAAATAAATTGTTCCAGTTAAACTGAAGTTAAGAAGTGAACAAAAAGGATTATTGGACCTAGTTAACAGTGTACGTAGCATCTTTTCCTACCTTAGCAATTTCGAGGACGAAATTATTTTAAGGGGGAAGGAATGTAACGACCCGGATTTTTCAGCCGTTGAATTCTGAATATTTAATTGGTTTAAATATTTTATTTGAATTATATATAGGAATATATAGGGAATTTATTTATAAAACGAAGTTTGAACGTATAATATATATAATATAATATAAAACGAGCTCGAAATCGCGCGGCAGTTCGTAATATAGAGTTTTGAACTTCAACTGAGGATACAGGATCCGATATAAGTCGGATTTCTGTGAAACAAGACACGTTGGAACCGTATTTATTATAATTTTCATATGAAAGAGAAAAATCTAGATTTCGTGTTATATTTTGTTAGTTATGGTCAAATCAAATTTTGAAATAGTCGCTGTGGAAAATCGTTATTAAAATATACGCGTTAAAATAGCCGTTTTGCAAACGGACTCTGTTTTCGACGAAATCAGTTTCATTGGGACCGTATCGTTAAATTATTGTACGGTGTTGAATTGCGTGGCAAACCGATGTCGTATGTAACCACGGTAGCCGTAAACGCTCGTACAGTGCAATTAAATTAATTCAACTGAATAAAGGGATATTAGAGTGTAACTTGAACAGACAATCGAATCAGGCCACGAAACCAGTTCCAGTGAGTTCGTAGCGTCGGATATAGTCAGGGTAGGTATATGGTTTGTTATTTTTAGAGAGCGGCAAATTTGGTGTTCAGAAGGGCAGTGCGGTACGCGCCAAAAACAGTCTACCGGGGCAACAGTCTCAGAATGCGACGAAACTAGTGCCGTTGGGTTCGTATCGAAAAGTTATTGTCGGTGTTCGCAGTTTCAAGTTGATTTGATTTATCTGGTGATCGTGAAAAATTTAAACGCGTGTTCATTTCTGGTTTTATAAAGGAATTTTTTTCATATGATGTCAGAATTCGACGAAACTGGTCCCATTGGGTTCAGAATACCTTTTTACACCAAGATAAGCTTTTTTATCAGTAAACAGAAATCGACTGTGGTTAGTTTTGCTTGATACTTCACCGCTAAGCTTTGTTATAATATAAAATAATTTTTTTCCCCTCTCTATACATCATCATAAGCCGAATTCCTAAGCCCTAACTTCATTTTCCCATTCTCGTTTTAAATAGTATTTCACAAATTCTAAAACTTATCCTATGCTGTACTATAAATAAAATTTAAATATAATGTACTAGGCTGTGGTATAGCACGTGCAGTATTGCCAACTGCTATCAATACCTTGGCGACAAAGTAAACTAAAAATCAATGCAGACCTACGACTACTTTACAGCTTCCCTATACACCTAATACTTGGGTGCCACGGAAATTTCTCCCTATTTAAACACATTAATTCTCTTCGTTTCTTTTTCTCCATTCTAAAAACCGCAAGTGCAAATTCTTTCTCACCTGGAACAGTAAATAAACAGTTCCAACTCCAAATAATTTCCAACTCCAAATATTTTCTGGCGATAAAACTCAACTAGTCTAGCCGAAAAGATGGAGTTCAAGGTCGTTGCCAGATCGCATTCCTTCAGTGATTCAAGAGAAGTTTTCCATCTTCAAAATCAAAGTAAAATCAAATTAAATTCTGAAAATTCCAAAGCTAATTCCTTTAGACTCGTGTGACTTCGTCCTAGTTAAAATTATGAAGATTTCGGCTAGATTGGTGGGTCTCAACTTCAACGTAATGGGTTTTCAAGGGGATTAGTAAATGGCTTGGGTTATTTGCGTGAGGAAGTGAAGTTTGGGTTCACCTTTTTTATTTTTGTGGGTCTGTTGTTTGCAAAAGGAGAAAGCATGGAAATGGCTATTTGAGTTCATATGGGAGGACGCGGGGTACTGTGTGGTAGCTGAGGGGGTATATGTTTTGGAAGAATGAACTGTTGGAAATGGGTTTTGAACGTAAAGTGATTGAGCTGGTATCATATATAAAAACGTTAACGCCTATCTGCAAAAGGAAATACATATTTTCGGTCATAGGAAGAATCATGAGCGGTTATCACTTTGGTTCAAATGGTTTTTGGCAAAGAAGGATTAAAAAAAACGTGGAGTTGGAAAGCATGAAAGGTTGGTGAAGTCTGCCACCATGATGATGATGCATGGATTGAGTTCTGTGCGATAATGATTGGGATGGTGAGCACAAAGAGGGAATTAGAACGTGGTTTCATTCATTGAAATTGTTGAGTATGGAGGAACCGAAGTAAAGATTGCGGCTTGCAGCAGTAATTAAGGAGTATACATTTTGGATTAGAAAGATGAAGTATATGGGGGCAGGTACGTTTTGACATTGGGCTTTTTCCGAACAGTAAGACCCATTTAATTTAAAATATATATATAAATACATTCAAATCATGGTGTGTGGCTGTTTAGAATTGCTAATGACTAGGTTAAATAATTAATTAAGCGATTAATGAAGATGGTTAATTAAATATAAATTTAATTTATTGTAAAACTTATAATGTCGATATATTTTTCACTCGTTATCAGAACTCGACTTTACCGGTCACGTTGGGACTGTAACGAGGAAATCTGCATTTTGGAACGAATGCGGCAGGGATACGAGCTACTGGAATGTCAAGGGAAAATCAAATGCCCGTTTAAACGAAATGAAAAGCAAAACCGTCAACCACGAAACGAGGTGAGTAAACCCACTAACTCCCTCTCGTTTATATTTTTATATATAAACGAGTTTTAAATTATTTTATAATGTGAAATGGTTGCTTGGTTGAATGGTTGATAAATTGGTGAATATAATCACATCATTGATTGATTTTTTCTTTTATGCGATATTTTTGATGTTGATTAACATCTGTGGATGCAGGGAAACAGGTTGGAGGGATCCAACTAGATCCCTCAACATTTTATTTACTGTTTTATTTGATGGTGATATATGTTATGCTACATTATCCATGGTTGAATTTGTGTGTTTGGTTTACCCTGGCCTTAGGAACCTGGTATTTTAGATACCGTAAAATATCATCGAATGTGAAAAAAAAAAAGAAATTAGAATTTAAAAGCAGAGTTTATTTCCAAATTAGAAATAATTTCTTTTTCATTGAGTTGCAAATGGAAACCTATTCCATTGGGTAAACCAAGAAAAATGTTATAAATAAAGATATAAATTAAGTGGATCATTAACCATTGGATAAATTAAAAGGTGAGTTCAAATATGAATGTATATTTGAAAGTGAGTATCGGTTTTGAAACCAATATTTGGAAATGGATCCGAATTTAGCAAATTACAGAGGAAAGTTTAAAGAAAGATTTTCAATTGCTTAAAATAAAAGAAAAATAGTTTAAAACAAGAAAATATTTTGCAAATAAAATGTATATAAAAAGGGGATTTATAGAAATCGAATTAAGTGGTTAGAAGAATGTATAGTTTATAAATATGTTTAAAGGAGAACTTGAATTGTTTAAAATAAACAGAGTTTATAAATGAACAACGGAAGCGTGTGCGTCGCACACGGTATTTTATTCAAAACAGCAATCATAACGCTATTGTTATAAGAAATGCTTTTTAAAATTTTAAACAGCGATTATAACGCTGTCTTTGTAAGAAATGCTTTTATAAAAACTAAACAGCGATTTTAGCGCTGTTGTTATGATAGATGTTGTAAATATATACAGCAATTTTAGACGCTGCTGTTATAATAAATGTCTTGGTAAATCTAAATAGCAAATTTTAACGCTGCCGTTATATTAACTGTTTTAATAGCAATCTTAATGCTATGGTTATGATAAGTGTTCTATAATGCTAAGACATCGGTTTTAACGCTGTTGTTGAAAGCAATGTTTTATAAACCAAACATTTGAAGACAGCAATTATAACGCTACCGTTATAATCAATATTTTTATAAAGAAGGTGTGTTCGTAGATCAAATCCGAGAGTCGCGTAAGCAATGGTTGGTTTAAAAGTTGTGGGCTCTGACTATTTCAAAGTTAAGAATGTCGTTCAGTTAAGGTCTGAGAGGAAATTATACCCCAACTTGACTAACTGCATTATTGACGGAGAAATGGTTAAGGCTCGATAGCAAGGGTTGGTTAGTGATATCGTTAGTTAACGAATGATTTATGATTTGAGTTATAATAACGATGTTTATAACATCAGTTAATTCAAAGGATTTAGAAATGTTTTCTAACTGGAGAAAAAGATATTTTCTCAATAAAGGAATTATAATATTGGAAATGTTTTTCCAAAAATCAAGAGAGAAAATAGAGCTTTGAAAGAACACGAAAGGTGGAAAATGGAAATTGGAAATGATAATGTAATAAAGAACTAATATAAAAGGGCCCAGTGTTGTTTGATGCTTGATTGATAGAATTTCCATTTGGAAATAGAACCGTTGATTTGTATGGATGTTTCTTTGATAGTTAAATCACCAACTATCAAAGTTTTATTTTTATATATACCTCCGTTGTCAACATGGAGAGACCGGGATCAGATTTGATATCTGAAAACCACTCCGTATTGGCGTAAGCGTTATGAAGCAACTTATGCTGAAGAAAATTGAAGACGGAGTTATGCAAGGGTTATCCTGTTTACGGGATAGTGCCTTCGGTTTGTCCAGACCCAGGACAACTTGTATGGACGGGTGTCTGACAGAGTGTTTCCAAAGGGGGTTACGTACGTTGATTCCTTCAAACGTACGAAGTTAGTGGCATAGAAGGGAAACTTCTTTAGCCTAACAATCTGAGTATTTTTTTGAGAATAAATTAGTGATTTCCGATGGATCTGACGATGTGGCATTCAAAGTGAATGGTGGCCAGATGTTCTGGAAGATAATTCAAACCTCAAGCCTCATCAACCCGGAATTGGACAAAAATCGGGCAGGCAGCATGGCTATGTGGGTCGCACCCATTAGGATGTATGATCACCTATCTAGAGAAATTCCTTTTGTTCTTAAATCTATCGATGCTGTCCCTTATCGGGAGACGGTTGCTGATCCCAACCGTTGGTGATATACATTCGATACACTCAAGCGAAATGAGTGGTCGGTCATGTGTGGGCCGGGTTGCAAGATGTTCTTGTTGAACCCAGTGTATTTGCCTCTAGAGATACACGTTCGGAAGGTGGTCCCATACCTTGTCAAGTTGGAATCCAATATCCAATAAGTGCCTGCGAGTTTGATTGTATATTATATATGTAGAGCGTGAGATGCAAGCGTTCTACTAGATTTTAATTACTTGTGATTAGACATTATTATAATATCAGATAATATATGATTTCCAAAGTGTTTTGGGTTATCGTAAGGTAAAAACCATCCATGTTTATGTGTGGATCGGTCTTACGATTATCATCTCTTTTGAAAGGATTTTTGAAAGTTAAACCAATGGTTGGAGTTTACTCACACCAGTCCCATGACTGACCCAGAGTTTATTTTGTTTGTTATCCCTAAACTCTTGGGTGCCCAAATTTGTACGGGCAGTCAAGTAGTCGGGATTTTACAGATTCACCTGGAAGAGATTGAAGCAGGAGGCTTCACCAGTTAGCTATAGACTATCATATTTTCCGCTGTGTACTATGTTGTATCTGGAAACAGGTGTTTATAACTGTTCCAGGGATAATCGTTGTGCTCTGATAATGGTATGTATATATACAAATACTGATTTGTATTTCAAAGTTTATGTTATCTAATATATTTTATTCGTTCCGCTGTGAGTTTGTGATCTTCGTTTTCTTCTATTCTAATATTTCTTTCTTTCTTTTTCTCACCCTCTAACCTCTTTCTAAATAATGGTTCGTATTTCTGTGCAATTTGAGTTGGACGTGTGGTGTTATCAGTCTACTCAAAGGGTACGGATTTGCGGGTCGTTTCAGAATTTCCGGCACCTTTCAGTGCTTAATCATAGGCTCTTTTATACTCTCCTGGCGGCCCCGAGGTTAGAGTTCGAATTCAGTAGTTCAGTCGCTCCCCGTTCCTTCAGCGGGGAAGGAGTTCTTTCTCAGCGCTCAATCGGAGATGCTTTTATACTCTCTCTGCTCTGGAGAGTTAGAGTTCGAGCTCAGTAGTTCAATCGCTCCCCGATCCTTCAGCGGGGAAGGAGCTCTTTCTCAGCGCTCAATCGGAGACGCTTTTATATTCTCTCTCTGCTCTGGAGAGTTAGAGTTCCGTCAAGGCGGTTCCGATCATGGTACACCGCCATGACTTACGGACATCGCCTTCATGTCTGTTATGCTCTTTCTCGGCTCTGGAGAGTTAGAGCGCTATCAATGATATGATTTACTTTATCGCACCCTCAGAGTTTTTACTGGTGATTGCATTCTGTTCTGATGGAAGGCACCTATAATTATACGCTACTGTGGTCGTTGCATGGTTCACAGCAATTTCCATAAAAATCGAAAGGCAAATAAAAAATAGTGCAATAAAGGTAAATGACACACAATATTTTTATAGTGGTTCGGTCGAATCATGACCTACATCCACTTTATAATTTTTGCTTAAGAAATCGGACTATTCTAGGCAAGTCGTGCCTTGTACATGGTCCTTAATAAAGCAAAAGAACAGATCTGACATCTTTACGTTAGATACGGCTGTAAATGTTAGGCATTCCACGCTCTGGGGATTTCCTTTCCATCTACGGTCGCTTGCTTGAAAGTTCCATTATCAAGCTTGCACAGAATAGAGTATGGTCCTTCCCACTTCGCGCCCATATGAGTTGGGGCTGGGTAGACACGCTTCAGAACCAAGTCTCTGGGTTCGAAGGTTCGGGCTCGAACCTTTTTGTTATAGTATCGAGCGACCTGTTGCTTGCATCTCAAGGCACGCAGGTCTGCCTCGTCCCTCTTTTCTTCGATCATATCCAGGGATTCAAGGAGTAATTCGTTATTAGTCATCGGATCGTAATAAGTCACTCGGTGAGAAGGTACTTTTATCTCAACCGGGATGACTGCTTCTGCTCCAAAAGCGAGGGAAAAGGGGGTATGGCCTGTTGCCGATTTATACGTTGTCCTGTAGGCCCATAATGCTAAGGGTAATTCATCAACCCACATTGCTCTGGCCCGTTTCAGTCTTCTTTTCAGGATGGACTTAATCACTTTATTCGCCGCTTCGACCTGTCCGTTCGATTGCGGGTGCGCCACAGAGGTGTACCATTTCTCAATGTGGTATTTCTGGCAGAAGTCTCTGAATTCAGTGCTATCGAACTGAGTTCCGTTGTCGGTTATAACAATCTTTGGAATCCCAAATCGACAGATGATGTTTCTAACGACAAAATTGATCACTCGTTTGGTTGTGATTGTAGTCAGTGGCTCAGCCTCGACCCACTTGGTGAAGTAATCTACGGCTACAATAGCGAACTTTGCCCCGCCCTTAGCTATGGGAAGACTTCCGATGATATCAATTCCCCACATAGCGAAAGGCCATGGACTCGTCATCGTTTTTAACTGACTAGGTGGTGCTCTAGGTATTTTTGAAAATCTCTGACAGGCATCACATCATCGTGCGTACTTTGCCGCATCTTTGTTTATGGTAGGCCAGAAATAACCATGTCGCAACACCTTTTTCGCCAATGTTTGCCCTCCAGTGTGATCGCCGCATTCACCTTCATGTACTTCTTACAGTACACGCTTGATATCGTCATGAGCTATACACCGGAGAAGGGGCATCGAAAATCCTTGTCTGTAAAGAACTCCGCCTTACAGAACGTATCGGGCAGCTTTACGAATTACTTTACGCCTCCCGCTTTTCTTGGTCGGAAGCGTTCCATTCATCAAGAAATTCTTTAGAGGGGTCATCCATGACTCCCTTTCTGGTTCCGTCTCTAGTACTGGATCAATTTCCATCTGATCTATACTAGGAGACCGAAGTACTTCAACTGGGGCTAGCCCGGTCTCTTCAGGATCGTCAGAGCTAGCCATCTTCAACAACCTATCCGCCTGCTGATTCTCTAACCGTGGAATATGAGATATGCTGTAGTGATCGAAGCCGTTCAGCAACTCTTTCACTTTCTCCAAGTATAAAATCAATCTTGGACTTTTGGCTTGGAATTTTCCAGTGACCTGGTTTACAATTAACTCGGAGTCGCAAAAGATGTCCAGCTTTGTGATTTCCAACTCCTTTGCGATCCTTAGCCCGGCTATCAGGGCTTCATATTCGGAGTCGTTGTTAGTGGCGTGAAACTCCATCCGTATAGCATAAGATATCAGCTGTTTCTCGGGAGTTTCAAGCACTACTCCAGCGCCGGATCTCTTGTCATTCCTAGCGCCATCAGTATACAATCTCCAGGCACTGGGGTCGAGAAGTAATTTTGAGGGATGAATTTCTTCGTTTGCTATATCTTCCTCCGGGACAGTAAACTCTGCTATGAAGTTAGCTATCACTTGCCCCCGTATTGACCGCCGGGGCTGAAAGTTCAGATCAAATTGACTCAACTCAATGTTCCACTTGAGTAGCCTTCCAGATGCTTCTGGTCTTTGTAGAACTTGTTTGAGTGGATGATCAGTGTATACGGTAATGAGATGAGCCTGAAAATAATGTCGAAGCTTTTTAGAGGCGATCAGCAAACTATACGCCAACTTTTCTATCCTTGGATAATTACGCTCTGCTGCCGTCAATTTTTTGCTCACATAATACACAGGTCTTTGGACCTTATCTTCTTCTCTTACCAATGCTGAGCTGATCGCGTGGGACGACACTACCAAGTACACGAATAAGTCCTCATGATCCATTGGCTTAGATAATATCGGAGGTTTCTCCAGGTTTTAATATCGGACCCGGGCCCGAAGTCAGGCTTGGTTCTGAAGCCCGAACCTTCGAACCCAGAGACTTGGTTCTGAAGCGTGTCTTCCCAGCCCCAACTCATATGGGCGCGAAGTGGGAAGGACCATACTCTATTCTGTGCAAGCTTGATAATGGAACTTTCAAGCAAGCGACCGTAGATGGAAAGGAAATCCCCAGAGCGTGGAATGCCCAACATTTACAGCCGTATCTAACGTAAAGATGTCAGATCTGTTCTTTTTCTTTATTAAGGACCATGTACAAGGCACGACTTGCCTAGAATAGTCCGATTTCTTAAGAAAAAATTATAAAGTGGACGTAGGTCATGATTCGACCGAACCACTATAAAAATATTGTGTGTCATTTACCTTTATTGCACTATTTTTTATTTGCCTTTCTATTTTTATGGAAATTGCTGTGAACCATGCAACGACCACAGTAGCGTACAATTATAGGTGCCTTCCATCAGAACAGAATGCAATCACCAGTAAAAACTCTGAGGGTGCGATAAAGTAAATCATATCATTGATAGCGCTCTAACTCTCCAGAGCCGAGAGAGAGCATAACGGACATGAAGGCGATGTCCGTAAGTCATGGCGGTGTACCATGATCGGAACCGCCTTGACGGAACTCTAACTCTCCAGAGCAGAGAGAGAATATAAAAGCGTCTCCGATTGAGCGCTGAGAAAGAGCTCCTTCCCCGCTGAAGGATCGGGGAGCAATTGAACTACTGAGCTCGAACTCTAACTCTCCAGAGCAGAGAGAGTATAAAAGCATCTCCGATTGAGCGCTGCGAAAGAACTCCTTCCCCGCTGAAGGAACGGGGAGCGACTGAACTACTGAATTCGAACTCTAACCTCGGCGGCCGCCAGGAGAGTATAAAAGAGCCTATGATTAAGCACTGAAAGGTGCCGGAAATTTAGCACCACAAGGACAGTTATCTTATTAAATTTTCTAAGTCCCCCATATTCAGAAATAGGGGGCAACATGCAAACAATGCTAATCAATCTTTAATAAGCCCTAGTTAAGCACTACGTTAACGATTGATTGGGGGCCATATACATATACAACCTTGATGCAGCACGAAATTTTTTAAAATTTTCTTTCTGTTGCTTGACTAATTTGTAGTTATAATCAGATAATCTATCACTAAGCATGAAAAGTTTATTGAATGCAGGTACACGATGATGTAAAAAGAAATAAACTTTCATTTATAAATTGCAAGCCTACAAAGTGAAAAACAACCTAAAAAGCAAAATGTGGGCCAGTCTCATAATTACATTTCCAGGCCAGTGGGAAGCCTAAAGACAAAATATAGACAAGCGACAGTATCCTATTTACGCTTGGACTTTTTCTCCTGTTTCTGCTTCTCCAGCTTCGCCTTGTCAGTTTCGGATTGATCACCCTTCTTTCTTTTTCGTTTGTCTATAAGAGGAACGTCCGACTCATCAGAAGACTCCTCCTCCACCTCCTTTCTCTTTCTTTTATCAGTCAAAGAAGCTGGGAAATCATCAGGGTTCGCAAAATGAAGTTGTTTGCTGATGGACTTGGGCTGGAGTTTCAGAACCACCCCAGTCTTGGGATTAAACTCCGAGATAGGAGCTACGTTCAAAGGCTCTTGTCCCGCCTTCTTTAAAGCCAGCTGCTTTCCCTGCCTAGCTTTTCTGTTAGCCAAAGTTTCATCGTCATCGTCTTCGGCTTCTTTGGTACTAATGATATCCTCCTCATCCTCTACATGGCGCCCATTCATATCTTTCAAGGCCTTGATGGTTTCATCATCCATGGGAGCATCAGCACTGGGAGCCAGGACGCCCTTCTCTGCTATTGTACCCTCAGCCTGCTTTGGTACATCAACACTGGCGCTAGGCGAGATGACAATCTTCTCCGCCTCTGTCCTTTTCTCGACATCCTTGTCGACGGGCTCGCCACCTGTATTATGGGGAACACATGTTATTAATCCGATTGGTTGCTCTACCAGACGACGACAATTCACAATTGCTTTGACAAATTGTGGGGAAAAAAGGGAGATACCTTCCGCTGATCCTCCATCTAGGCTAGCTGCAGAAGCTCCGACAACCACAGGAGTTAGGCCCAAAGGAATTAATGGATCATCAGGATGGTATTCCTCAACCCCGGAGGCCTTGGGCTCTACAGCTGAGCTCGAACCTTCGTCAATCTTGTTTTTTCCATTAGCCAGGGCCCTCTCCTTCTCCATTTCTTCTTGAATTAGACGACGGCCTTCTGCCAGATCCTCGGGCTCGTTATCCCTCGGAATGGTCTTCATCGGTTCATCTTCGTCAATCTCTTCAACTCCTAATCTCTGCTTCTCACCTTCGACGATGGCATCCCATAAGTTGGCTAAAGTAACGTGGTAGTCCGGGATCCACGAGATGTTACGGGTTTTAAGGACGTGGCCGAGGAAGTCAAATATCATCTCTTCAAACCCTTCGATATCCTTTTCTCTCTCGAGGAGTTTGTTGTTAGAAGCAGTAGCCATCTCAATGGCACTTTATACATTCTTTTCAGCGAGAGCCGCGCGCCTCTCCGCATCCGTAACTTGATCATTTAAAATTACCTTCTCCGCTTCAGCCAAAGCTAGACTTTCTCTCAGACTTGCTTTTTCTTCCTCCCAAGCAGCTCTCTCGGCTTCGAAATGGCCCTGTGCCGTCTTCAACTCAATGTTGGCCATTTTAAGATCTTCGACCTCCTTCTTTAAGGCCATTTTCTCTTGACTATTTGAGTCAAGTTCAGAATGAAAGCGTTTCTTAGCATTCTCCAATTCAGTCTTATAATTTTCAGCCTCTCTCCACGCTAAGGCAAGTTGGGATTGAGCGTCTTCCAAGTCCTTCTCCATTTTTGTCCTAGCCCTTTAATTGTTATCTATCTTCACCTTGGATCTATGTGCTTCCATCTCAAGCGTTCGGATGACCTCTGAAAGATTAACCGCATGTTTCTTCATCACTTCATACTGTCTGGCTACATGGCGAATGTGCCCGACGACTTCATTATCCCAGTTCCTAGGGACTGGTTCCAAGGCTGGAACAAACGTCATCCTTTCGAAGAAGATGTTGGGGAATTGTTCCCGCAACTTTTCCAGCCTAGCTTGAGTCTCGGGACCATGGATGTAATCTCGTGACCCGGGGGCAACCAAATCTTGCTGGCGGGAAGGGACAACGTCACTACTCTCCTTCTCAGAATCCTTGATTGGATCCTTGCTTTTATCCTTGGGCTTGTAGTGTCTTTTTGATGACCTGCTATGAGAGGGTGCACTCTTCAGAGGAGTCAGCTCTTTAGGAAGTTGTTTTCCCCCTGTTGGTGGTACCGAATAACTGTGAGGCTTGCCAGAAGTTGATTTTGGTGGAGACCGAGATTGCGAAGAAATAGGCTTGTGAGAAAGGCCGCGAGAACGCTCGGGATTCGGATGAAGACTGGGTGTCCCCTCACGAAGAGAGCGATAAGAATAGGATCGCCTGCGAGACATCCTTCTTGTAAAAGAAAAAAAAAGAGCATATTAAAACCTTGAATACTGTTGATATAAAAGTGTGGACCCGGGCCCGAAGTCAGGCTCATCGGAGTAGTCTCTTGTCCTCCAACTGGAACAGTGGTTTCCTCAGAAGCAGGGAAGAATGGCTCCCCTTCAAAGTCCCCCTCTGTATATACATCATCAGGCAAAGGAATTTTGCTCATCTCTTTAAATAGTTGTTCTTCTGTTAAATCATCAGGAGCAGCAGGTTCGATCGGAAGAGAGGCCCTTGAGGGGAAACCCCTTGGAGAGACTGGGATTTCCTTAGACTTGTCACCACGGGCCTCATCCCCTCTATATATGTTTAGGTCCTCGTCATCCTGGATGATTATCGGGGAAGGACTCTTACGGAATTTAATTGTTTCTGCTGCCCGTGATGTTCCTTCTCCCTCCGTTGGGGGCACGTATTTGTAGGGTTTGCCGCCTGTACCAAGTCCAAACCTTATATCCAGAAGGCGATGCTTGTAAAGATTTTCATCAGTAATACACTTCTTGATCCTTAGAAAATCGGATCTGCTTTGTAGAAGAATAGACAATCGATTATTGTATACCAAGCCTTCCGTCTTGGGAAAGACGTGATCTGCGCAAAAAAATAAAATGAGAAGAAGGGGGGTGTTAATGCTTCGATTTCTTAAGCAAGATATTCAGTCAAAAGATTAAAGTTTACTTGATTTAAGCCATCTTCTTGAGCACCCAGCCTGTCACTTTATATAGAACCAATCAGACTTGGGATCCCCTATGTTGCTGTATCCGTCATACAGAACCTTCCTATTCGCTACCGATTCGAAGAAAGAGAAATTTGGGGTTGCCGAGGAGCGGTGCTTGAAAAGATAAAAGAATCTTAAATCTTTAAATGTAAGCTCGGTATGCAGGATTTCCACGTATGCAATATATAGAGTGTATAAAGCTGCATAGGCGTTGGGATGGAGCTGCATTGGAGCGATATCCAATCGTTTTAAGGTCTCAATGACGATTGGAGGAAACGGAGGAATAACTCCTACCCAGCACATGAGCCGGCTGACTGTCATATATCCTTCCGAAGCTAAGTGAGGTCTATCTTCGCTGCCGGGTGTCCTCACGTCATCCCAGGGGATCCCGTGTCTCAGGAAAATTCTCTTAAGCTTTATGTCATCGAGTTTGGAAGCTAAAGAATCAGTAAATTTCTCTATCCCAAGTGCGTCAGGAATCTCGTCAGGAGCTCGACCGTCTACTTCAGACTCCTCGTCAAGTGAAGTACTTTCAGATGGATCCGATTCCGTTGCCTTATACTCGGATCCAGAATCCTCGCCCCTTGGGTTAGTTGTAGAGACCTCAGGGTTATGGTGCTCAGACACCTCGGGATCCGTCTCGGTGTTAGATCTTGAAGAGGAGTGATTATCCGACATTACTGTTTAGGCAAGTAAACATGAGAAATAAGATTAAAACTACCCATCCCCCTGTGTGTGCAAGTGTCAGTGTGTGCTAGTGCGTGCATTAAAGAAAGGTACAAAGGTCAACAAAATCATCGAGATATTGGTTGTTGTTCAATTGGTAGATTATGCATTTGTTCAATCCGGAATGTTCGTCTCAAAGGATCTAACCTAACTGTCCATCGATTTGTTAGAGTTGCATCATATTATTCAGTCAGCGTGTGCATCAGATTGTTCGTCAGTCGGATCGCGGGGCAGGTTCGGATCGCGACATATGGTCGGATCGTGGTAAAGGACTCGGTACGCGGAAGGGTACTAGATCATGGAAAGGCTTCGAATCGTGAAGCGCACCAATTCCTCCAGACGGATCGCGATGGTATCTTGGCGATCCGCATCGCCCCCCATTCTCCACGACCCGAAGCTTCAGTATCTCCACGATCTGACACTCGCGTCTAGTTCCCCACGAACTGTAGCCTTGCCGTTTCCGCGATCCGACCCACTAGCCAAATCAACATTCCAGTTCCGTTCCCTCTCCCCTCGCCTCACCATCGCTTCGAACTCGGGCCTCGCCCACGAACCGACCTGGTCATCCCTTCCTTCTTCTTCCTCAACTCTCCTCTTCACCCTTAAATCCATGGAATCGAACCAGGCACGCTCGCGTTTACTATCACCAAATCCTACAAAACTCCGTTGTCTCCACTCTCTAAAGCAGTGCGAACACGATAGAAACTAAAGAAAAGTTGTTTAATTACCTTCTTAAAGTTTGAAATCGGTTGGAAATTTGGAAATCAAAGTTAGGGTTTTCTCTCAGGAAAATTGGCGGCGGCTGCGAAAGAAGAAAGAAGAGGAAAAGAATGAGGGTGAGGATCGATTTATATAGGCAAAGGGGCGACCGTTAGTCTCCCCCTTTTTTGTCTTATTCGATCCGTGAAAATAGGCGGGCCGCAAACCAAAAGCCCACCACGTCTCGAAGAGAAACCCGTCTCGTTCCGTGAAGAGGCCCAAATGCTCACCAAAGGACGAGGCGAACGACTTGCTAACGGACCGTGACTCGCACATGCGATCCGAACCGACAAATGGCCGACAGGAATGAAAATTCAAAAATGCACCTGGTAGATTCGATGATGAAGACTCTGAAAGATCCCAGAAAAGAATTGTCTAATAAACAGGGAAGTTATCGAAGATTTATCCGACATTTATAGCGAGCAAAAAGACACGACTTTCCGTAAATGACGTGACCTTTCGAATAGACGTTACCACTGACTTGCATCTCTTTATGAAAAGATATTTCTATAAGTTTCGAAGCATGTTCCATCATCAATAAAACATACTTCGAGGGGGCAAAATGTTGGCTAGCTTTTTGACCAAGCCACCAAGGTTCACTCACAAGAAGAAAGTATGAAACTACGTTCCTTAAGTCCATGAAGGATCGGATCGCACCGGAGGGTCGCCCCTCTCGGATCGCCCCTTATCGGATCGCCCCCATAGCATCAGCGATCCGATTACCTCTACACGACTCGATCCGTACTTACACTACTACCCAGCACAGACCGATCCGATCCCCCGACGCACAACGAAACCTCTGACCTGTTCAAGCACGAGCTAGTCTTCGGCGATCCGAGATGCACAGATCCAGCGACACGTGTCCCCAACTGTCATTTTGACCAATTCCTCCTTCTTGCTCGATCCGATATTTGAGGGGATCGCGACACCTATCCACAACGGCTAATTTGACTAATTCTTCATCAAGCTGCGATACGATCTGATATTCTCGGGATCTGTGCCACGTGTGACCGCGATCCGCCTGACAAAATCAGCTATAAATAGCCCAGAGCTTGGCATTTTTCAGGATCTTTTGGCAGTATTGAGCACTGACTCCGCCATTACTATCATACCACTATTTCTTGTCAGTTTTGCTACGAGATTACTGAGAGAAATTACAATTGTAAAAGTGAGTTTGAGAGGAATCATTGATTGTACTAGCATTCAAAGTATAATCGATAACATATAAAGTGGACGTAGGCTCGTTAATGCCGAACCACTATAAATTCTGTGTGTTTTCTGCTTTTTCTTCATTCTCCAGATATAATTCTTTACGAATCAGAACAATTTGGGTGTTGGGTCCAAATTTTGATCTAACACATGTCTGTCTCAATTAAGAGAGCAGCCAAAGGGAAAAGATTTTCGTTGTGAATGAAGTCCTAGGCTTGGGGTATTATTTATAATGAAGTCTAGGGATCACAGGCCGTTGGATTTGAAGATTTAATAAGGTTTAGACACGTCTTAGATTCAGTTTTAGCCTTCAGATTTGAAATCAAGCGCTCTAAAATCAGCCAAGTTGTTTTAAAACTAATCCAGATCTCGTTCGGCTCGAACCTGAACAAAACATCTAAGGGGAAAATTCAGGTCGACTCCCAACTACCCATAGGTCAACCTATGTCTTTATTTTTATTTTTTTATTTTTCTTATAACTTGTTTCGTTAATAACTTTTCCATACTAACTTACATTTCGACAAGTTATATACGTGAATTGCTCAGAAAATTGCTACGGACCCAATGATGCAACCCTCGTAGCTAAATTCTGATAATTTCACAAACTTATTATTTTATTAATTGTTTTTTTAGTTAATTATAATTACTTTATTTTTGGGGTTGTTACATTCTTCCATCCTTTAAGGATTTCATCCCCAAAATCTCCAAAGATAGAAGAAGGATATAAGTAATCTCAACCAATGTCTACATCCATCTACTCAACCACAAACCACTACATCCATTATCCTTAAGTTCTCTAATGCAGTTTATGTTATTATGCGATAGTGTGGTGTATGTCCCTAACAAGTGCAAAAGAATATGCGGTCCACTCATTCAGTTGAACTTTCTTTTTATGCAAATATGCACATGCCACATATCCAAGAGTATACAGATATCCTAATGATAACAGATAGTTCTACATGCATGTTACAATCACTGCCCATATGCAACAATCGTATGATAATCATCCATTTATATCAATTATGGCATAAATTAAAAATGCATACACATCCATATGTGTATGATTGGTATCCTAATTTACCTATCTCTAACAATGCCTAATGCGTATATATGCATCCATTAGAAATCACTTTCAACCACTTGCATAAATCATACATAACGTGTTCTATTAATATGTTTTCAATCAATCTTATCATTCATAGGTTATATCCAAAGACATACTCATTTGATGGATACGAAAGATGAGAAAACTCAAAGCGTACCATTGAAAAGAAAAGGTTAGGAAATGCACATCTTGTCTGCAACTACCCATGCCACTTCTTCTGTGTTGCCTCCGTACAGAGCATTCACAATCTTGACTTCCTTATTCCTCAAAATTTTTTGCCTCACGCTCCAATATCCAATTAGGCATACGTCGAACTAATGCATCTCGCTCGATCTCCTTGTGACAGCCCACCCCGCACCAGCCGACATTTCCAATGAAAGTACATTGTGCCAATGTCCAACCTGCATGGGACGGTCATCAAAGAAAGGAAAGAAGGAAATTTGAACTAATAAGGAACCTGTATTATATCTCACAGCGCATGGAATAAAATATAATAATAACATAACTTGACATAAAACAGACGATACAATGCATAAGTTGAAAACTTAAACCATCGTAGTAGCGGAAAATCCAAATACAGCTTATGTTCCACATCATCGTTATTACAACGTTTAAAAAAACTATCTCTAAAGAAAAATAAGGAAGGTACACTACTAATGCCCAAAGTAGTGACCAACAGCGACACATGGAGAATATATAGAGAATAGTATGTGTAAGCCTCCTGCTCATCTCCGGACAGCTACTCGTGCACATCCAGCTAACCTGTCTCTAGTCTGCCCGTTTAAGAGCGCCCAGAGTAAAAAGAAGAGACATAAAAATCTGGGTCAGACAAAAGTCTGGTATGAGCGATAAGCAGCAAAACAGAACAATAACAGGTATATTAAACCATACCTAAACCTGGACCTACAACCAAAGAGTTAGCACAACCAGATGTAAAATACTCTAAGGTGACACTAACATATGGTGTAAGATACGGGGGTGGCGGTGTGCATGTCATAATGATGGCAAACAATCAAGCATAGCAACCATCCTCACATCTCTCACTTAGTGCGTAAAGCATACGATATCCACCACTTTGATCACCCAAATCCTTGCTATGATCACTCTGCCCCATGGAGTCATGGCGACTCCACTGCACTGATCCATAGCCATTAGTCCTTGCTATGTCCACTCTGCCCTCATGAAGTCATAACGACTCCACTGCACTAGCTCATAGCCATGCTATGATCACTCTGCCCAGGGAGTAATAACTACCCCACTGCACTGATACATACCCTAACATCCGTCTTCGTGGTGAATCAAAATTATGGACGTCGATAACCCCTTAGCACACGTCCCGCAGCAAAGCCCAATCATGAAGTTGACTCGTTGGTTCCCAATTGGATCCTGAGTACAATCTTCCCATTCGGACTACCTTTGCATCTCGGGTTTTGGTCATTATCATCCCGTTCGTACTTCAGTTCCATTCAGTTCATTCGCTGTCCAGACTTGAAGATCGATTCGTGGATCCCCCTAGGCATCGGTTCGTGGTTCGCCCCCGGCTCGTGATGATGCTCCACTCGTGACCCATGGCTCGTGACACCACATTCCGATCGTGGGACCCTCTGGTTCGTGATAACGGATGCTCTATGGATTGTGGTTCCCTGCTTGGCTTGTCTCGTGACCTATTATTGGTGACATGCTTGGCTCGTGAGGCTATGTCACGAATGGAAGGCTCGGGTCATGATGGCTCTCCACGGTCGGGTCGGGTCGTGAGCTTCAGGTGCGAGCAGTCCTCCAGCTCGTGGTCTTCACATTCACGATCGGGTTGGTTCGGATAAGGGGGGGGCGATCCGATCCAGCTCTGGGTCATTTCCTGCAACTTTTCCTGCGACTGTTTTACCCCATACGACGACGTTTTCAACTATTCTAACTATTCTAATCAATCACAAAGCATACCATACAGTCATAACAACATATAGAATTGACCACAAACACCAAAGCAACAATTTGATATGTCAAAATGGATCAAATCTACCCAAAACCCATATTTTCCCCTTAAGCATGTTTAACGATAACTAATGATAGGATTAACAAAACTTAACCAAATTAGCTCAAACTTCTAATAGAGGCTTAAAATAATATTTAAGAATTTCTAAACATTTTTCCAGATTTTTGACACGCATAATTTCGTTAATTAACACTAATCACCCTAATTAACTGTAATTAGTGTAAAAACAATGCTAATCACTCATCTTTGCCACAATTAAAACTTTCAGAACTGAAACTCCTCTGATTTGGGCAAATACCATTGTCTAACAGCAGCTCTAACTCTGAAATGGTGCTATTTCTCCTTGATTTGATGTTGTTAAGCTTAATCCTTGATTAGAGAGCAATTTGGGATGAAATTAGAAGGTGGAGGCCATTGTTAGGATTTCTAAGAGGTAAATGGCGGCTAGAAAACTGAAATAGAATGAAAACCTAACTCATTTCAGCCTCCCCATAACCCTAATCCTGAAATGGGTTATGAGCCCATTCACTAATCACCTCATTTGACTCGGTTAAGCAGTTTTTCACCTTCTAAACCTTATTTCATCCATATCCCCCAAAATGGTAAGTCTGTTTTTCACATATGACCACTCTACGGAAAGGTAAACCATCACCCGGGTCTAATGGAAGTGGTTTTAGGTCAAAATTCCTTACCAATTAAAAGTTATGGCCAAAAAAGATCATCTAGGGGCAAAATGGTCATTTAAAAATCGGAAAAAATCATGAACATGAGAAATAACCCCAATAGTCGTCTCCCAAAGTTACATGACCATACGACTTCGTATGTGAAAAAAATAAATATTCTATGATTCTTCGATGCGTAGAATGCGGGTCGTTACATTCTTCCCCCCTTAAGAAATTTCGCCCCCGAAATTCCTTACCTAAGAAACAAAGGATTCTGCATGCCTACCAACCATTCACAACAATCAAACATACAAAAACAAACAAACAAGTCTATCCTGGCATGCGGAAAACTAAACCGCAATTAAAATCTTACCAGGCAAAGAGTTCTAGATACGTCCTCCTAATATTCTCCTCTGTTTCCCAAGTACAGTCTTTCTCATTCTCGCCCCACTGAACTTTGACTAGATCCACCGCTTACCTTCGATGTTGCTTCTTATCGTGCTCGACAATACGAATCGGCTTGCGGTTCCCAACCGCCTCGGGTTCTACTTCGATATCATCCAACTGATCAGGTGAAATAGTCATATCGGGGTCGTGCATGAATTTCCTTAACTAGGAAACATGAAATACGTTATGGACTCCTTCCATCTTTTTTGGTAATTCAACTTTAAATGCCAAATTCCCAACTTGCTCGAGAACTGGAAATGGACCAACAAATCTTGGTGTTAACTTGCCTCTCCTACCAAATCGTATCACGCTCTTTAATGGAGAAATCTTGACAAAAACCAAGTCACCAATGGAGAATTTTAAGTCTCTCCTCCTCTTATCAGCATAACTCTTTTGCCTATCTTGGGCAGCCTTCATTCGTTGTTGGATAACTTTGATCTTATCTGAGGTTTCTCTTATCACATCTGGCCCAAGCACAAATTTCTCACCGGTTTCTAACCAACATGACGGTGAGTTGCACGGTCTTCCGTACAAAGCTTCATATGGAGTCATACCAATACCGGATTGACAACTATTATTATACGCAAACTCGACTAGATGCAAATGGCCATCCCTTGACCCATCGAAATCCAATATGCAAGCTCTCAAGAGATCTTCTAATACTCGATTCACCCTCTCTATCTGACCGTCAGTTTGAGGATGATACGTGGTACTGAGGTGTAGTTCTGACCCTAGAGCCTCTTGTAAGCTCTTCCAAAACCCACTAGTAAACAACGGGTCTCGGTCACTCACAATGCTTTTAGGTACTCCATGAAATCTCACTACCCATTTCATATATAGTTTAGCTAACTTAGCTTCCGTTCTATTCGACTTGACGGGTATAAACCTTGCACTCTTAGTCAATCGGTCCACAATCACCTAAATGTTATCATGGCCCGATCTAGTTCTTGGTAACCCATCAATGAAATCCATTTAGACTTGTTCCCATTTCCATTCTAGAATTTCTAATGGTTGCAACAAACCACTAGGCTTCTTTTGCACAGCTTTAACTAGCTGGCAGTTCATGCATTTGGATATAAACTTCCCAACGTCTCTTTTCATCCCTTCCCAGTAGTAGGTCTTCCTCATATCTCGATACATTTTGTTACTACCGGGATGTATGGTCAGTTTCGAGTGTTGACATTATCTAAGCACTTCATCTCTCAATCCATTGACATTGGGTACAACCAGTCTTCCATTCTTTCTAAGCCTTCCATCTCGATCAAGCCCATACTTGTTCATCTCCTCGTCGATACCCATCTCTAACTTGGAGATGATTTCCAATAGGTTAGGATCGTCTCTCTGACTGGAACTAATCCGCTCAATCAAAGTGGGTCTAATCGTCAAACTTGCTAATACTTCTGGATCCAATTCACACTTTGGTCTAAAATCATACCCAGCGATGTACACCAGTTGCTTCCATTCTAGAAACATAGCCCCTAAACTGGCATGTCTTCTAGTCAACGCATCAGCTACCGCATTGCCCTTTCCTGGTGTATATGTGATATCGAAATCGTAGGAAGCCAAGAATTCTAAACATCTTTGCTGTCGGAGATTTAGATCCGTCTGATAGAAAAGATACTTTAACGATTTATAATTGGTAAACAACTCGAATCTTTCTCCCAAAAGATAATGTCTCCACATCTTCAATGCAAATACGATCGCTGCCAATTCCAAGTCATGGGTAGGATATCTTTTCTCATGCGGTTTCAGTTGCCGACTAGCATAAGCTACAACTTTACCTCCTTGCGTCAATACAGCACCTAGTCCGGTACCACAGGCATTTGTGTATACCGTCATCTCTTCATTCCCTTTTAGGAATGACTAACACCGGTGCACATGTCAACTTTTCCTTTAGGCTCTTAAATGCATTCTTGCACTTTTCGTCCCAGACGAAAGCTTGATTTTTCTTGGTCAGCTGAGTCAATGGTGCTGCTATCTTAGAGAAGTCTTGGATAAACTTACGATAATATCCAGCCAGCCCCAAGAAACTTCTTACGCCTGTTGCATTCTTGGGCGTAGACCAATCTTGTACCGTAGCCACCTTTGTAGGGTCCACGTCAATACCATTTTCTGAAACAACATGGCCCAAGAATCTCACTTCCCTTCTCCAGAAGTGACACTTGGAAAACTTTGCTTTCAATTGGTGTTTTCTCAACACCTCCATCACTACTCTCAAATGTTCCTTGTGTTCTTCCTCTGTCCTCGAATAAACCAAGATATCGTCTACGAACACAAGAACAAACTTATTCAGTTGATCCCTCAATACCCTATTCATAAGATCCACAAAATATGTTGGTGCATTGGTCAACCTGAATAGCATGACCAACCACTCATAGAACAGACGGCGTCCGAAAGGCCGTTTTAGCTATACTCTCATCTTCCACCCCTAAGCTGATGAAAACCTGTCACGAGATCCAACTGGGAGAACACTCTCGTGCCACTCAACTGATCAAACAAATCATCTATCCGCAGTAGAAGATACTTATTCTTCCTCGTCACCTTATTCAATTCGCGGTAGTCCACACACAATCGAAGGAAACCATCTGCCTTGGTAGCAAACACAACTAGTGCTCCCCACTCGAAAACACTTCTTCCGATAAATCCCTTCTTCAAAAGATCATTTACTTGCACCCCGAGCTCTCGCTGCTTCCTTGGTGCCATACGACGAAGTGGCATCACTATAGGTCTGACAACTCATCATGCAGGATGTCGAGGGAATTTAGAAAACTAGCCATTACCCCATCACTAGGTAAACCACCAAACACTACCCTCCGCCCATCATCCGCTCTAACTGTCACCAAAAAGCCCTAACAGTCTACCACCACCTCGTATCTTTGGAGCCAATCGACTCCCAAAATAATGCCAAACCCAGTAAAGCCCAAAACAAAGCAATCACAAGAAAACATACATCCATGACTCGATAAGACCACATTACGACAAATCATGCTAAGGCTAGTCGAACCACCTATCGGGTTCGTCACTGCTAAAGGTCTACCGACTATCTCGGGTTCCAATCCCAACCTATCTATTAGGTCACTAGATATGAAGGAACGGGAAGCTCCGGTATCAAACAATACTCGAACAGGAACATCATAAATAGAAAGCATACCTTGAATGACGACATTCTTTCCTTTCTCTGCCACAGTTGGGGCATTCGACGAAGAAGGAACAACATTGATAGCATATGCTTTCACAATCTGCTTTTCTTTAGAGGGTTGCGGACACTTATCCTTGTGATGTCCCACTTGGTAGCAGTTGAAGCACTTCCTGTCCGCTGGCTTTGCTTGACATTCTTTAGCATAATGGCCCTTCTTGCCACAGCTAAAGCACTCAACATCTTTCTTATTCTTTTTCTTCCGGCCATCCTTGATCTGATTCTGCTTTCTCTTATTCTGAGAACCATTCTTTCCTCCACCGCTTGCTTGCGGTTTTGGCTCCTCTGCAGATGCAACCTTAGTCTTCGACTTAGGGTATAGACTCTCTGATCTCAAAGCTTTTTCCACAATCGATTCAAACGTCTCATTGTTATGGTTTATAAGCCTTTCCCCCAGGTACTGATCTAAGCCTGTTATAAACTTCTCATTCTTCTTCCCGGGAGTGTCGATAAGGGATAATTCATACTTGGATAAAGTATCGAACTCAGCAATATACTCCGAGACTGCCCTACCATCATGTTTAAGCTCCAAGAACTTCCTAAACAATTTTGATTTCTGAGCAGCTGGGATAAACTTATCACTCAATCGGGCCTTGAACTGATCCCAAGTAACTTGATCCTCAAGCTGCCTTAATAGCATTCCACCAATTCATTGCCCGTCCTTGCAGCTGACGGGATGCTAGCCCTCTCTTCATCGCATCCTCGATACCCAAATCTTCGAAAATGCGCTCATAGCTATCAAGCCAATCCTGAACTTCTGTAGCCGATTCCATTCCGTGGAACGACTTCCCACCAAGGCTAATGTAATCCTTGCATAGCTTGGCGAAATCGGCCCTAGACGTCTGCACCGCTGCACCACCACCATTTGCAGCATTAGGAGCTGACCTCTGAACATCCCTAATCATCTCTCTCATGAGGTCAGTGAACATCGTCCTCATATTAGTAGCATTCCCATTATTAGCTCCTCTACCAGTACCCTTCATATATCGGCTCATTATTCAATCTGTAAGGAGAAAACGATTAACCATCTCTTCAGTGGTGCCATTGCAATGCGACTTCATCCTTAAATATACTAATAGTATATATATATAGCTTTTGAAAACCAAAATATCACAAATACGCGCTCTCATATACGTACTATTTCTCTCTGGTATCTTCCTAGGTTAACTACGCAACCTAGAGCTCTGACACCAAATGTGGCAGCCCGCCCCGCACCAGCCGACATTTCCAATGAAAGTACGTTATGCCAATGTCCAACTAGCATGGGACGGTCGTCAAAAAAAGGAAAGAAGGAAATTTGAACTAACAAGGAACCTGTATTATATCTCACAGTGCATGGAATAAAATATAATAATAACATAACTTGACATAAAACATGCGAGACAGTGCATAAGCTGAAAACTTAAACCATCGTAGCACCGAAAAATCCAAATACAGCTTATGTTCCACATCATCGTTATTACAACGTTTAAAAAAACTGTCTCTAAAGAAAAATAAGGAAGGTACACTATTAATGCTCAAAGTAGTGACTAGCAGCGACACAGGGAGAATATATAGAGAATAGTACGTGTAAGCCTCCTGCTCGTCTCCGGACAGCTACTCGTGCACATCCAGCTAACCTGTCTCTAGTCTGCCCGTTTAAGAGCACCCAGAGTAATAAGAAGAGACAAAACTCAGGGTCAGACAAAAGTCTGGTATGACCGATAAGCAGCAAAACAGAACAATAACAGGTATACTAAACCATACCTGAACCTGAACCTGCAACCAAAGAGTTAACACAACCAGATGTACAATACTCTAAGGTGACACTAACATATGGTGTAAGATACAGGTGTGGGGGTGTGCATGTCATAATGATGGCAAACAATCAAGCATAGCAACCATCCTCACATCTCTCACTCAGTACGTAAAGCATACGATATCCGCCACTTTGATCACCCAAATTCTTGCTATGATCACTCTGCCCCATGGAGTCATGGCGACTCCACTGCACTGATCCATAGCCATTAGTCCTTACTATGTCCACTCTGCCCCCATGAAGTCTTAACGACTCCACTGCACTGGCTCATAGCCATGCTACGATCACTCTGCCCAAGGGAGTAATAACTACCCCACTACACTGATACGTAGCCTAACATCCATCTTGGTGGTGAATCAAAATTATTGACGTCGATAACCCCATAGCACACGTCCCGCAGCAAAGCCCAATCATGAAGTTGGCTCGTTGGTTCCCAACTGGATCCTGGGTACAATCTTCCCATTTGGATTACCTTTTCATCTCGGGTTTCTGTCATTATCATCCCGTTCGTACTTCAGTTCCATTCAGTTCATTCGCTGTCCAGACTTGAAGATCGGTTCGTGGATCCCCCTAGGCATCGGTTTGTGGTTCGCCCTCCTGTCCTCGGCTCGTGATGATGCTCCACTCGTGACCCATGGCTTGTGACACCATATTCTGATCATGGGAACCTCTAGTTCGTGATAATGGATGCTCCATTGATCGTGGTTCCCTGCTTGGCTTGGCTCGTGATCTGTTGTTGGTGACATGCTTGGCTCGTGAGGCTATCTCACGAATGGAGGGCTCGAATCGTGATGGCTCTCCACGGTCGGGTCGGGTCGTGATAGCTCTCCACGGTCGGGTCGGGTCGTGAGCTTCAGGTGCGAGCAGTCATCCAGCTCGTGGTCTTCACATTCACGATCGGGTCGGTTCGGATAATGGGGGTGATCCGATCCAGCTCTGGGTCATTTCCTTCAACTTTTCGTGCGACTGTTTTACGCCATACGATGGCGTTTTTAACTATTCTAACTATTCTAATCAATCACAAAGTATACCATACAGTCATAGCAACATATAGAATTGACCACAAATTCCAAAACAACAATTTGATATGTCAAAATGGATCATATCTACCCAAAACCCATATTTTCCCCTTAAGCATGTTTAACGATAACTAATGATAGGATTAACAAAACTTAACCAAATTAACTCAAACTTCTAACAGAGGCTTAAAATAATATTTAAGAATTTCTAAACATTTTTCCAGATTTTTGACACGCATAATTTCGTTAATTAACACTAATCACCCTAATTAACTGCAATTAGTGTAAAAACAATGCTAATCACTCACCTTTGCCACAGTTAAAACTTTCAGAACTGAAACTCCTCTGATTTGGGTGAATACCAATGTCTAACAGCAGCTCTAACTCTGAAATGATGTTATTTCTCCTTGATTTGATGTTGCTAAGCTTAATCCTTGATTAGAGAGCAATTTGGGATGAAATTAGAAGGTGGAGGCCATTGTTAGGGTTTCTAAGAGGTTAATGGCGGCTAGAAAACTGAAATAGAATGAAAACCTAACTCATTTGAGCCTCCCTATAACCCTAATCCTGAAATGGGTTATGGGCTCATTCACTAATCACCTCATTTGGCCCGGTTAAGAAGTTTTTCACCTTCTAAACCTTATTTCGTCCATATCTCCCAAAACCATCATCCGGATCTAATGGAAGTGGTTTCAGGTCAAAATTCCTTACCAATCAAAAGTTATGGCCAAAACAAGATCAACTAGGGGCAAAACGATCATTTAAAAATCGGCAAAAATCATGAACATGGGAAATGACCCCAATAGTCTTCTCCCAAAGTTACATGACCATACGACTTCGTATGTGAGAGAAATAAATATTCTACGATCCTTTGATGCGTAGAATGCGGGTCGTTACACTCCTTATCCTCGGGATGACTGGACATAACTACCTCAACAGCATCATGTAGGAATATGTAACGACCCAGAGTTTTGGTTGATTAATTTTAAATGTTTAATCTCATTTTAAATATTGAGTTGATAATATAAATGAATTTTTATATTAAGTTATCAATTTAAAAATCGATTTTGATTAAATATCAAATATATATTAAATTATCCTAATACGAAATATAATTGAATTCGAAGTTAAAAACTGAATCAAAATATTTCAGATGATCATTATAAATTTTATTTGAGTATGAACGATAACGATAATAATATAGTATCAAGGAATTAATTTATATAAATTTAAAATGATATCTTCTCCATATGATCAAATGGGGTTTCGAAATTTATCCAGTGTGTTCAGGATAGTGGTACAACCTTAGTGATGCTGGTAGTTGCGTTCAAATAGGAGTTCGAAATCAACGGGATAATTTAATTAATTTATATCGTATCGATTAATGCAAAACTAAATTAGATAAATAATTAATAAAAAAAAGGGTTTTCTTCTACCCTAAGCTAATTAACAAAGTACATTTTGCTTGTATACCTACCTATATAATACACAGACTAAATTCCTTCAAGCCAAAGTAAATTCCTATATTCACTTCTATAAATCGCAGTAGTCCCTCCTTTGTTTTCTTTTCAATAAACAAGCTTCCAAATCGAAACAAAATCTTCAGATAGAAAGGAAAAAAAATAGCCGTAGCCCTTTCTTATATAAAGTCGCAATTATCTTTGTTTGTCATTTCTATAAATCGAATCCACGAAGTTCCTTTTTCTTCATTCAATTAAAAATTCGATGAGACGACCCGAACACACCCTTACGGGAAAGCCCAGACTGAATTGAGAACACGACAAGTCAGAGCACAAACAGAACTATTTACAACAATTTACATCAGAGTACAAGAATATTTAGAGTATGAATAAATATTACATAGAAAAATATCAGAGATTAAAATACATAGCAGTGGAATTAAAATGTACAATACAATGCGTAGCGGAAAATAACAACTGATACGACTGAAAGAGATATACGGATATAAAGCTTTCCGAATTTAGCTCCAACTGTAATCCAAGATCCTCGGATAAGAAATATCTACGAAAACCAAAACTACTAGCTGCACATGTGGAAAATATAGACACCTAGAGTTTAGCTTAAAACAATAAACTCCGAGTCAGTCATGGGACTGGTGTGAGAACTAAAACAGTTATTTAAAACTTTACTTTTAAAATAAGGTAAATCAAGGAACCACGCCATATAACATGGAACGGGTTTACCCCCAAGAATACCAGTGCATAAACCAAAAATCGGAATGGTAAATAAAGAAAAATGAAGCTATTATAAGACTCAGGTCCCATCACACAATGCAACGCAAGCCGGAGGATAGAATGTTACCTTATAATAGCCAAATATGCTTGGTAATTTTTAAAAACAAATCTTTTATTATTACTATAAGTGAAAAAATCAACTTCAAATATAAATGTATCAATCATAGACGGCATAGTATCACATGCTACTATGTTGCCATACTAGGTTCTACAATTAAAGCCGCAAAATGTCATATTGGAAGTTTGGATTTCCATATTGATGGCTCCTGATTCGAAAGATCTATCGCGTAGTGCAATACCCAAAGACTTACGTCTCGTGCATGGGAAAACGCCGTAATGCACATCTGCACTATATCGAGGAAACAAGTTACCGCGGCTTACGTCCAAGCATTGGAAAACATCGCTAACTCTATTCATATGGGAATCGGGGGTGTTCCCTATCCCTACTGGTGTGGGGCAACCACACCCAATATCACCTCGGTCGACCGAATCCATGACAACCCGCAGGATGACCATCCTCATCTCTATAGTATGCTGATCTAACCATCAGTTTACCACCATAACGGTGTGTGAGGCTCGCGAATTAACGCTACACAAAGCTGTGCTTTGATCACCATCCACCAAACTTTGCTTTCAACAAAAGTTTGGATCACTGCATCTCAGCATGTCACACTGTCAATCCATGTCGTACCATTGATTTCTGCCGATATATAACCTCTGAGCTCGTACGTCTCAGAGAAGGGTGTTAAACAAGAGAATAAATTCTCCGCCACCAAACAGAGATATATTTAGCAGAGATCAACGAATACAGTATAAAGGAATACAATGTCAGACACATCATCCATATACAAGTCCGTTCTGGGTCTAAACGAAACCGGGGGCACCTTATTCTTCATCCCGTATGTCCAATACAGGAAAGAGGCCTTCGCATATCCATACAATCAACAAGTATGTCCGGAAGGCTACCACCATAGCCCCTTCAAGGTAGCTACTCCAATCATGGGCATCAGTAGCAAACCATCCATTCGATGTGAAGATCGCCGGTCCTGCACTGTCTTCAATCTCTTCGATCAGTTATTCAGAATGGGTTAAACCCGGTCTTTCCGAATAACTCGCGTATCTTATAATCAAGTGCTATAACAACACATCATACGCCTCATTCCAATCCAAAATATTCTTTTCACAATTTAAACCAAATTCCAAACTAGTCGAGATTAGCGCACCTTACAAAAATAATCACTTATTATATTTCCCAATCCCAACCTATTCATCCCATGGAGAAAAACTAGTAATACTCCATATCTAACACCACGGTGTTATCGGTAAAAAATTAATTATCATTTCACATTCAAATCTAATTAAAGATTTAATTACCGCTTGGAGCAAAACTGGTGATACTCCATTATCGATCATTTTCTTAAATTGATAATTTTAATTATCACATTCACTTTTCAATCTAATTAAAGATTCATTAAAACTCCTCTTAGTTTTAATCTTCCCAAAAATCATTATTAATGATTATTTAACTTTGGGAATCAAACATGTCACATCGACCATCTGCACCGTACCACTGATTTCTGCCAATATATAACCTCTGAGCTCGTACGTCTCAGAGAAGGGTGTTAAGCAAGAGAATAAATTCTCCGCCACCAAAAATATATATATTTAGCAGAGATCAACGAATACAACTCGAAATACAATGTTAGACATGAAATCCTGTCTTAACTGGGTTAAAGAACCGATGTCATTTAAAACACGGTTCACGATAAACCCAAAATCACATTCCATTAACCATGGAATATTCACGGAAAGCAGATCAATATATATATAATCGATATAAATTTCCGTGTCCGACTAATAATATAAATGGAATAACGACGAAGCCTTTTAAATTCCATATATATTAACAGTCTTCCTCCACAGAAGATCACTTTAATTATTACCAAATTGAATTCCATTCAATTCCAATCTAATATATTAAATTGGAAATCTTTACTTTGGAAAATTCCATTAATCTTAATTAAAAGATTATAAATTATAAATCGTATTCTTCACTATTAATAAGGTTAAAGAACCAGTGTTATTTAAAACACCGTTCACGATAAACCCAAAAACCCAATTCTTTTTTAAATTACCAAACACATTTAAATTTACTGCGCTCACATACATACTAATTCCAAAAATTATGAAATTTGAAACCTAACAATAATTTGACATTTCGGATCCAACAAAAGTGGTTTCATCGAAAACGGAGGTCATTTGCAAAATGGCTATTTATAAGGGCTATATATTATATTAAATTCCATAGCGACTATTTCAAATTTTAAACTGGACATAACTTTCAATTCCCGTTATGAAATCTGGATTTTTCACATTTGTTGGAAAGATATTTTTAAACAGATTCAAATATTTCTGGTTTTACTGAAATCCGATTTATTTTGAATCATGTACATTCAATTGAAATTTGAAATCGAATTTTCAAACTGCCGCGCCATTTCTAGTTCGTTTTATAATTAAAATAAATTTATTCATTCTAACTTCGATTAAAATAAATTTTTCTTTGTTATTATTTCAAATAAATCATGTTAAATATTCAAAATTCATCAAAATAGCTAAAATAAAAATTTTAAATTGGTTCTGAAAATCCGGATTGTTACATTCGATCTCTTCATTTAGAAAAAAAAAAGAATCACGATAGGGCGACGCCCTTTTTAACATTTTTAGAAGGAGCTCTGACGAGCTCTGGTGATCTTAAGGTGGCTCGCGATTTGTGAAGGGTGGATGTTGATTTAATCTTCGTATCGATGGACACTGGAAGGGAGCGATGAAGTTTAGGGGTCTCGACAGGCAACATTAGAGGTGGAATCCGATCCTAAAGCGATCGTACTCAGGAGCGGGGGGCACTCGCGTTTACAGTAGTTAGGATTTCGATGTCAGCGTTGTTGTGCGGGGTTTCCAAAGGGGTTAGGGCTGACGAGTAAGGAGTTTGAACTGGTATATTAGGGGAAAGTTCGATTTGCGTTATTAGAAGATGGTGGAACCAGGGTGACTGCAAAAAGAAAGGTAGGAGCAATTCCTGTAGCAGGTGCGTTCTGAACGGGGAAAGAGGGCTCGACGGTTTTGGTTTTTGTAGAAGGGAAGGTTGGTTCTGCATTTTCAATCTAGGAAGAAGGCTATTAAAATGGCTTAAGATAAATTAAAAAAAGACTAAGGATGTTTTAAAAATTTCTTAAGTTATATTAAAAATAGTTAATAAGGTATATTCTTTCATTTTGAAATTTAAAACTTATACGGAGATTAGTGTTATAATTAGAAGTTGATTTAAATAATTGGTATAAACTTATATATTTTTGCTAGTGAGGTAAATAAATTGTAAACTAATAGTTAAGTATGAGATTGAGGATTAAATTTGGAATTGGTTTACATGTGGGTATTATTTAAATTAAATTTGTATAATTCAATAATTGAAAATTTATTAATATTCTTTTGCATTGAAAAACATACATATGAAGGAATCACTGGAAAATCTATATAATATCGGCAAACAAAAATCACGGTGAGTAAACTCACTATCTGGATTTTATTTAAGTAATTTTTTATGTTATTTATTGGTTGTTTGAATACGTAAAAATATTATTGTGGCTATTACTAAATATATATTAGTTATTTAGGATTGGTGATTGTGGTTATTACATAAATATATTGGTGGTTGGATTCCCGCAGTATCATTAGCGGATGCCCGCAGTACCATTAGCGGATGACCCTATGCGCCCCACGCTATGATAGTGGATGACCTTGTATACCGCGATATCCTGCCTCGAAGCAGGATAGGTATTATTCATGTTGGCTAACGTCTGTGGATGTAGTAAAACAGCTTGGAGGAATCCAACTGGATTCCTCAAAAATATTATTGTTGTTTGTTTACATATATATATTATCATATATGATGTGTTTGAAAACCTATGATTAATAATTGGGTGTTTTTGATTGGTCGAATATCACTGGGCCTAAATGTTGATTTATAAAAATATCGTGAAAAGGATATTTCGAGATTTAAAATGGTAAATCTACTTTTCAAAAAAAGAATTTGAATTTCAATTGGGCTAAGAAATATTTACATGTTTTGAATAATAAAAACAAGTGATGGAATTTATAAATGATGTTTATAAATTTAATAATAAAGGAAATTGAAGTGATGAATTTATAAACGATGTTTATAAATTAAATAATATGGGAATATTAAGTGAGTTTATAAACAATATTTATAACTGAAATGGAAAAATTATCCTTTGGATAATTTAAATATTTAAATTTAAATGTGAATTCAAAATGAGAATTTGGGAATTGTATTAAAAAGGGAACCATGAAATTTATACCGATATTCAGAATGTAAATCGAATTAAAATAAATCCATACAGATTTATGATATGAATTCGACTATGTCATATTTGTTAAAAATATTTTTTTTCAGAAAAGAATATTTAAATTGTATTAGATATAAACCAAAATTAAATATGCAAATAGATTCTATATATAGATAAGTTATAAGAAATAAAATATTCCAAAATAAGATTTTGGTTTTTAAATAGATTTCGAAATGGAACTTGTTTGAATATACATAAAACAAGTTAATTTATAAACGATGTTTATAAATGCAGTGAATTTATTATCAAGAGATAATTTGTATTTTTAAATTCAGTTATGAATTTAAAACTAGAAATTGAAATCATTTTGAAAAGGGAATGACGGTTTTTATTCTGGAATTCGGATATAAAATGAATTGGGTTTCAAATGGATTTGAAATGGAAACTGGTTTTAAATTATAAAACCAGGAAGTTAAAGTTATAAATAACGTTTATAAATTAAGTGAGATAATTATCATTGGATAATTTGAAAATTTTAAATTCAAGCATGAATTTAAAAGTGAATTGGAAAACGTATTGAAAATGCAGAACGATTGATTATATTTTCGCAATTCGAAATATAAACTGAATTAAAATAAATTTAAAGAATTTATAATTGGAATTTGGTTTATACCGAATTTATAAAGTAATTTATTACGATGGTAATTGGAATTTAGTATAGAAGATCGAAGTATAAATAAATTTATAATTGAATTTTGAAATAATCGGAGATTAAGGAAAATCAGAAATATTAAGTTAAATTGGGAAAATCGGTTTAATATATTAAAATATATTAGAATGGTGTTGAAATTTATTTATAAACGAAGTTTAAACGTTTATATAATTAAAATGAACTCGCCACAACGCGGTAGTTCGTAAATTGGTGAATTGGTGTTTCGAACTTCAATTGACTATATAAATCTCAATTTAAGTTGGAATTCTTTGAAACAAGAATTGTCAGGACCAATTTGATAATAGTTTTCTAATGAAAGAGAAAAAATCTGGATTTTGTTATATATATTTTTAGTTATGTCAAAATCAAATTTTCAAAAAAACAGCGCCATAACCATTAAAAAACCATAACGGTTTATTTAAAATTAATAGAAGGATTTTATACAAGTAAAATTCGAATTTCCATTAGAAAAATCCAGATTTGAGTTATAAAATATATCTGAACTGAAGTGGAGTAATGAATTGATTTTTGAAATAAAAATTAGATTTTTAATTGTAGAATAGAATTAACTAATTTAAAGAATAATTAGTTATTGGAATTTTAAATCGAAATTGGACTTTGGATAAGAAAAAGGGGTTTGTAATTTATATTCAGAATCAAATATATAACTTAAGTTGAAAAGGGAATTCGATTGGTTTATAAGTAATTAAAATATATTTGAACGTGATATGTTCAGATAAAAAGTGGAATAGGCAAAAGAGCCACTTAATGAATAAATTAGCGAATTGAGTTAAAATGACCAGATTAAGTTGGAATAAATTAGAAATGAACGCATATGGGTTAAACAGGTATGAAATGAAGAGAATGAAGTTTATAAATTTAGTACCCGACAAAAAGGTACATGTTTAAATTCCATATGAGGTTTTAGGCGTTGAATCGGCAAGCCGCTTGGCTTTTTGATTTTCTTTTTGAATGGAAAGGGCCCAGAGAGGCGTTTTGTTATTGTACCGAGTGACTCGTACAAAGGAGGTTATAGCGAAATTTCTGAAAATTTAAGGAGTTAGAATATTTTTAGGAAAATTTGATAATTAGAAATCTATATATCAATATATATGGAACCCGGTAAGAAAACGAACTAAAATTAGAATACTATAATAAGAAAGGAAATCTATCAATTAAATTTGGTAAAAATAGAAAGAGAAACATATATATATGTTTAAAAATGGATAATTGGTTTTTATGGTGTTGGTTATTCGAGATAAGCAGTCTTGTCCGTTTTGAAGTTAAGAATGTTATTCAGTCAAGGTCTGAGAGGTAATTATACCCCAACCTGATCGATTTCGTTATTAACAAATAAATAGCAAGATTCGGTCTCGAAGATCAATGTTTGAATAAGATTTAGTTAAATGCAGTATTTTGGGTTGTTGTAACGATTTTTTACACAACATTCGTTTTAACCCAAGTAAGTGGAATTTTGAAAATATAATAATAAATATTTCCTGAGTGTAAAAAATGAATGCTCGTGAAATGGAGAAATATTTGGTATGTTTTCCAATTATAAATAAAAGATATTTTCTAAGTATAGAAAATAAAAGAAGGTGATATTTGGAAATGTTTTCCAAATAGTGTAAGAGGCCAAGATGATTGTTGAAAATATCATGTAAATAAATACCGATAAGGAAATGTAGAAGTGATTTAAATAAATAAGATATTAATTAAGGGGCCCAGTGATTGTTTGATGTTATGGATGAATGTTTTTTTTCTTCAATAGTTAATTAACCGACTATCGAAGTATTTGCCAATATCGTTGTCAATATGGAGAGACCAGTTGGATTATTATCCGAGAACCACTCTGTATTGGCAGTACGGTTGTGAATCGGATTTATAAAGACAAATCGAAGACATAGTAAAGTGCAAGGGCTTTTTCTGTTAATCCTAGGTAGAAATTGCCTAAGATGGATTAATGGAAATTGTGCCTTCGGTTTTGTTCAGTCCCAGAATGAACGTGTATGGACAAGTGTCTAACAGAGTATTTCCAATGATCGCATATGTCGATCTGTACTAATATACATCTGGTGGCAGAGAATTTATTCTCTTAGCATAATATCCAGAATATCTTTGTGCAAATCAATTAGTGATTAACGGATTTGACGATGTGACATTCAAAGTGAATGACGATGTGGCATGTCAAAAGATAAGCATAGCCTCAAGCCTCGCAACAGGGAAATGGTATAAAATCGGGTAGGTCGCATGGATAAGTGGGTCGCACTCAAGTAGGGTGTATCGTCACTTGATCTACAGAAAATCCTTTTACTTCTTTATTCTATCGCTGCTGTTGCTTCTGAACGGTTGTTGATCCCAGCCGTTGGTGACAATACATTCGGTACTCTCAAGCGAAGTGAGGGGCCAGTCATGTTTAGGCTGGGTTGCAAGATGTTTTTGTTGAACCTGGTGTATTCCTCTCTAGAGATACACTGTCGAAAGGTGGTCTCATACCTTGTCAGTTGGAATCCATTATCCAATAAGTGCCCGCGGTTTTGATTGTATACTATTTATATAGAGCGTGAGATGCAAGCGTTCTTCTAGATTGTTATTTACTTGTTTTAGACACTATTATAATATAAGAAAAGTATTGATTTTAAAGAATGTTTTGGGTTATCGTAAGGTAAAAACCATCCATGTTTATGTGTGGATCGGTCTTACGATTATCTTTTCTTTTGAAAAGGATTTTAAAAAGTTAAACCAATGGTTGGAGTTTACTCACACCAATCCCATGACTGACCCAGAGTTTATTTTGTTTTGTTTTACCCTAAACTCTTGGGTGACTAAATTTGTACGGGCAGTCAAGTAGTTCAGGTATTTTTAAATATCATTAGAGGAGCTTGGAGCAGGAGGCTTCAACATTATTTAATTATTGTTATTTCCACTGTGTTATAAATGTTGTACTCTGATAATGATATGTATATACAGTAAAAAAAATTGTATTCCAAAGGTTGTTATATATTATATTTTATTCCGCTGCGATGTGAGATTCTGTTTTATGATTATGTTTTCTTCTTCTTCTATTCTAATATTTCTTTCTTTCTATTTTTCAGCCTCTAACTTCTTTCTATAAATGATTTGGTAATTTCTGGTGTTTGATTAGTCGATATGGTATTTGTATCGATAATCAGCATCGGGAAAATGCATGTTCGTTATAGTGGTATTAAAGCTTAGGTTGAGCGAACACCTAGGCTTTGGTGGGTGATTACTCATTAGAGATAAGGTCAGTAGTACCCTAGAATGAGTTGAGTATATATACGAGAGGGCATATTTGTTAATTGATATAAAAATAGTTTTATATTGTGTTGGCTAGTCTGTTGAGTGGCTTATGAATTCTGATCGATTTGTGGGACACCACGAAGTCGATAAGAACTTCTAAACACTTAAGCAGAGCAACTCGACATAGTATTGTTTCAATGCGAGTAAATGAAATAATTTTGCCTAAAATTCTATTTTGATATAGAAAAATGAATAATTTTCTAAAATTATTATAATATATGGATGTGTTGGATGTTAATATATAAATAAATGAGATTACAAAATTGGAAATGGTTACGTATAACCAAATAAAATTTGTATATGAATAAAATATACAAATGAAATGAATAAAATTGAATTTAGACCAGAATTCAGAATATAATCCTGGGAAGTTGGAAAATATTTTTTCTGAAGTATATTAAAATAATATAATTTTTTTGGAAGGATATTTGAATAAAAATCATTTTAGATGGATTTTGAAAGTGATAAAGCACTGAACTCACTTTAGTCGCTGGAAAATAATTCTGATGACGATTGCAGCATCATCATTGTTCATTTTCGAGTCTATAAGTGATGGGTTGCTACCTTAGAAAAATTTCTGATGGAAACTTGTTTGAAAGAAAACAATTTGTAGGAAAAATTCAAAAGTTTTGAATTTGAGATGGAAAGAAATATATGTATATATTTGTGTGATTTCTAAAGGATTTGAAATGAAACCCCAGGAATTTGAATTCTAGAATTTAAATTTAACTTAAGCAAGTTAAATTGATTACAGTAAATAAATTGATTTTAATCAATCTAAATAAATTTGAATGGAATACGAATCAGATATGAATGTACTGATTGAAAATCATTCGAATTAATTGAATGTGAGCATATATGGTTGTGCAATGTAAATGGAAACCAAAAGTTTTGGTAGAACTAAATTTGTCGATATGTTGAGTTTCAACATAAGTGGATTTTTGAAAAGTTAATAGGGTTTGAAGCATTTTTCTCCTACTTTAGTAATCTCGGGGATGAAATTCTTTTAAGGAGGGAAGAATGTAACGACTCGGATTTTTGGTCGATTAATTTTATATGTTCAATATCGTTTTAAATATTGAGTTGATAATATAAATGATATATTAAGTTATCGAATTAAAAATCGATTTCAATCAAATATCGAATATATATTAAATTATCATAACACGAAATATAATTGAATTCAAAGTTAAAAACTGAATCAAAATATTTCAGATGATCATTATAAATTTTATTTGAGTATAAACGATAATGATAATAATATATTATCAAGGAATTAATTCTTTTGATATATCTTCTACATATGATCAAATGGGGTTTTGAAACTTGTGCCAGTGTGTTCAGGATAGTGGCACAACCCTAGGGATGCCGGTTGTTGCGTTCAAATAGGAGTTCGAAATCAACGAGATAATTTAATTAATTTATATCGTATCGGTTAATTCAAAACAAAATTAAATAAGTAATTAATAAAAAAAGGGGTTTTCTTCTACCCTAAGCTAATTAACAAAGTACATTTTGCTTGTATAACTACCTATATAGTACATAGACTAAAGTACTTCAAGCCAAAGTAAATTCCTGTATTCACTTCTACAAATCGCAGTAGTCCCTCCTTTGTTTTCTCTTCAAAAAACAAGCTTCCAAATCGAAACAAAAAGCTTCAAATAGAAAGAAAAAAATAGCCGTAGCCCTTTCTTATATAAAGTCGCGATTATCTTTGTTTGTCATTTCTATAAAACGAATCCACGAAGTTCCTTTTTCTTCATTCAATTAAAAATTCGATCTCTTCAGTTAGAAAAAAAAGAATCGTGATAGGGCGACTCCCTTTTTAACGTTGTTAGAAGGAGCTGCGACGAGCTCTGGTGATCTTAAGGTGGCTCACGATTTGTGAAGGGTGGATGTTGATTTAATCTTCGTATCGATGGACTCTGGAAGGGAGCGATGAAGTTTGGGGGTCTCGACAGGCAACATCAGAGGTGGAATCCGATCCTAAAGCGATCGTACTTAGGAGCAAGGGGCGCTCGCATTTACAGTAGTTGGGATTTCGATGTCAGCGTGGTTGAGCGGGGATTCCAAAGGGGTTAGGGCTGATGAGTAAAAAGTTTGAACTGGTATATTAGGGGAAAGTTCGATTTGTGTCATTAGAAGATGGTGGAATCAGGGTGATTGCAAAAAGCAAGGTAGGAGCAGTTCCTGTAGCAGGTGCGTTCTGAACGGGGAAAGAGGGCTCGACAGTTTTGGTTTTTGCAGAAGGGAAGGCTAGTTCTACATTTTCAATCCGAGAAGAAGGCTATTAAAATGGCTTAAGGTATAATTAAATTTTAATTAAAGAAAAGACTAAGGATGTTTTAAAAAAAAAAATTAAGTTATATTCAAAATACTTAATGAGGTATATTCTTTCATTTTGAAATTTAAAACTTATATGGAGATTAGTTATATAATTAGAAGTTGATTTAATTAATTGGTATAAACTTATATATTTTTGCTAGTGAGGTAAATAAATTTTAAACTAATAGTTGAGTATGAGATTGAGGATTAATTTGGAATTGGTTCACATATGGGTATTATTTAAACTAAATTTGTATAATTCGATAATTGAAAATTTATTAATATTGTTTTACATTGAAAAACAGACATATGAAGGAATCACTGGAAAATCTATATAATAAACTTCATTGGGTATTCGGCAAACAAAAATCACGGTGAGTAAACTCACTATCTGGATTTTATTTAAATAATTTTTTTATGCTATTTATTGGTTGTTTGAATGCGTAAAAATATTACTGTGGCTATTATTAAATATATATATTAGTTATTTAGGATTGGTGATTGTAGTTATTATATATATTAATGGTTGGATTCCAGCAGTATCATTAGCGGATGACCCTATGCGCCCCACGCTACGATAGTGGATGACCTTCTATACCGCGATATCATGCTTCGAAGCAAGATGGATATTATTTATGTTGGCTAACGTCTGTGGATGCAGGAAAATAAGTTGGAGGAATCTAACTGGATTCCTCAAAAATATTATTGTCGTTTGTTTTCATACATACATACATACATACATATACATATACATATATATATATATATATATATATATATATATATATATATATATGTGATGTGTTTGAAAACCTACGGTTAATAATTGGGTGTTTTTGATTGGTCTAATATCATTGGGCCTAAATGTTGATTTATAAAAATATCGTGAAAAGGATATTTCGAGATTTAAAATGGAAAATCTATTTTTCAAAAATAGAATTTGAATTTCGATTGGGCTAAGAAATATTTACTTGTTTTGAATAATAAAAACAAGTGATGGAATATATAAACGATGTTTATAAATTTAATAATGTAGGAAATTGAAGTAGTGAATTTATAAACGATGTTTATAAATTAAATAATGTGGGAAATTTGAGTGAGTTTATAAACAATGTTTATAACTGAAATGAAAAAATTATCATTTGGATAATTTAAATATTTAAATTCAAATGTGAATTTAAAATGAGAATTTGAGAATCGTATTAAAAAGGGAACCATGAAACTTATTCTGATACTCGGAATGTAAATCAAATTAAAATAAATCCATACAGATTTACGATAAGAATTCGACCATGTCGTATTTATTAAAAATATATTAAATTTTTCCAAAAAAGAATATTTGAATTGTATTGGATATAAACTAAAATTAAATATGCAAACAGATTCTATATATAGATAAGTTATAAGAAATAGAATATTCCAAAATAAGATTTTGGTTTTTAAATAGATTTCGAAATGGAACTTGTTTGAATATATATAAAACAAGTTAATTTATAAATGATGTTTATAAATGCATTGAATTTATTATCAAGAGATAATTTGTATTTTTAAATTCAAGTATGAAATTAAAATTAGAAATTGAAATAATTTTGAAAAGGGAATGACAGTTTTTATTCTGGAATTCGGAATATAAAATGAATTGGGTTTCAAATGGATTTGAAACGGAAACTAGTTTTAAATTATAAAACCAGGAAGTTAAAGTTATAAATAACGTTTATAAATTAAATGAGATAATTATCATTGGATAATTTGAAAATTTTAAATTTAAAGATGAATTTAAAAGTGAATTGGAAAACGTGTTGAAAATACAGAACAATTGATTATATTTTTGTAATTCGGAATATAAATTGAATTTAAATAAATTTATAGAATTTATAATTGGAATTTGATTTATATCGAATTTGTAAAGTAATTTATTACAAAGGTAATGGGAATTTAGTATAGAAGATCGAAGTATAAATAAATTTATAATTGAATTTTGAAATAATCGGCGATTAAGGAAAATCAGAAATATTTAGTTGAATCGGGAAAATTGGTTTAATATATTAGAATGGAGTTGAAATTTAATTATAAACGAAGTTTAAACATTTATATAATTAAAACGAACTCGCCGTAGCGCGGTAGTTCGTAATTACGTTCACCTGATTTATTTTTTTCCAGATATTTAAACATTAACGTTAACAAACAATGACAGGTTATTTTATGATCTACATACTCGCCTTCTAAACAATCCGCAAAATGATATCTTGATGTTACGAAGGAATCACGTTCACACCTATCAGTATCTTTGGTGGCATTTCCTATTTAATCTAAAAATACTGCCCTATTGTCACTTTATAAAAACACAGCATTCTATAAATGAACATGAAAAACAGTCCGCCTAATCACTTAGGTTAACAAATGGCAATAAAGAACTTGTAAAATCAAACTAGTAACAGGTAAATATAATATAATCTCCTAGTTAGTTTCAAATGAGCAATTCTTTGAAACCATCACAAGAACAGTAGTGAGTGGATTGTCAAGGTATTATAACATATTAATTCCCACGTGGACTTCTATCAACATTTAAATCCATTATCTTAAAGACGATGGGACTACAATGACTGAAAATCCAAAATGATCATTGTAAGCGAAATAAGAATGGTAAATGGGGACCGATGATTAGAACTTACTTGTCATCTTCATCATCAACATCATACTCACCCTCATCATCGACAACAACATCTAGCATGTTGGCTTGAATCTGCTTAAACTAAACCATAACCTCTTGAGCCCATTTTAAAAACTTTCACACATATACATACCAGTTAAATTTTCTTTACGTCTAAGATCATGCAAATATAACCATTTGCCCTGAGTAGTAATAATACAATTTAGAAGTTAAAGCTCCAGAAGTTGCAGCTGTAGCAGAAAAACTTCTGTGTTAAATATTCAGAAGTTCCTACTTCAAGACCTGCATTTCCCCTGTAAAACATTCAGAGTCAAAGTAGATGACACAAACCTTCTATGTCAAATAAACAGACTGAACTTCTTTATTAACCTCTTATTTAACAATAAAGACCAGGTAGTGAAAATACTCTAAGGAGTAATAAGTCAAAAAAGAGCATAATACCGAAGGAGTGGGCTGTGTTTCCTAAGGGAGTCTCCTACTCCAAGCACATCCATTCCCCTCCATGCATTTCCCCATGTAGTAGAAGAAAATCCACTTGATGATTATAATACCAAGCTCCTGATTCCCTTTCTTAACAGAAGATTCTATTATTGATTTGCATTTCTGCAATGATAAGTACATTTATCTATATTACATATGATTTATACATAAGGATATCATACCTATGGAAACCAAGTGCAGTTGCAAGACCGACAATTGCAGCACCAACTATCACCACGTCTTCAACCAAAGTGTCCATTGATTGATACAGATAGTTTCGGATATTTTTCAAAGTAGCACATATATATGCACCCTATACTTTGACTCTGAATGTTTATTCTGCACTATTTTACACGAAAAGAAAATTCAACTGCTAGGTTAATGCTCTTTGGATGTATAATCACATAATCAAATGATTATGTAACATTATGATAGTAAAGCGGTGTATAATTCTAGAAAGCAACAAATTATAATTGTTAACGCCAGCATAAGTTTGTAGACTTTGTAGTTGTAATTAATTTACATGACACTATTTCATCCACATATGTGACATACCCAACACAAATATGAATGTGTCAATTGTCAAAGCCAAACATGCAACCACATGATAAAAAGCAAATTAATCCAAAAATAAGAATGTAATTTATTTACAGGACACTATTTCAACCACATGTCAAAGCAAAAATAAGAATGTAATTTATTTACATTACACTATTTACATGACACTATTTCAACCAGACTACAAGTAGAAGCAAAGAAAGCTCATTAATGTAAGGCACTTTATTTCCAAAGATGATGCATTTGCATATGTGAAAATATCAAAAATGCACATATGCATAAAGCGCAAGCTGTATAAAATAAATTCTTGTCTAAAACACAAGTGCCTAACACACGATTGGTGTTATAACAAAAGAAAAACCGGATGCCCATCAATTGCAAAATACAAAAATGCCTCAACTTCTGTCATCTTTAGTTTCACAAAATAAACATGTATATGTTGTAATAGAAGCTAAGAAGTGACCTTCCGTTCCTATCTTCAATTCTCTAAATTTATCCAGAAATATATTTGTCTTTCATAATGAAAATCATAATTTAGTAATTGTAAATTTTCCTATTTTAATCATTAAACTAGAACGTCTTTAATTAGTACAAACTTTACCAAACCAGTGCCATCTTATTAATTATACATAAACATTCATGTTTAATCATTCTGAATGTCCATGTCACGCTCCATGAAATGATAACCAAAGTTTAGACACTATCATGCTAGCAAAATTCTAATTTATTTGTGGGATATCTCTTATTATCATAGTAATCATTCATAATATACTACTAGTTACCCTTTTTTTCATTCACTCGCTCAACAGAGAACATGAACACACAGCTGAAACACAAATACTCATGAACATAAATACTCAAAATGAACACAGCAAGATATATACATATTTAAACACCTAAACACATATGAAAGTACACAAACTCTCACACCTATATATAATCACATAAACCACAAGCGCAGATGTACTGCCATGCACACGCGCAACAGGAATGCAATTGCAGACTCATATACTACAAATATACACTCATCCATGCATATTCAAACTCAGGAACTAACACGCACACAGAGAGTACATACTCTTTCTTTTTTACATGGTTCGGCAGTATACATCTCTTGGCTGGACTCTAGTCTGGCCAGGGGTAAGAAGAGTGGCCAGGCCAGTGGCCCGTCTCTTGTATCCCGCTGCAGCAGGTGCTGCTGCTATACTCAGCAGCACATGGCTGCTGTTAGCAGCGGCTAATAAGGGTTGCTGCCCTGCAATACTGACAAGGCTCCAAAATTCTTATTTTTTTTTCTCTACTACTCAAGTTCACATGGATGCATATATTCTGTTCATAACACTTGCATATACCCATATTTCTTATCCAAACACAGCAGGTTAAACGTGTACACACGCACCTTTAAAAAATGAGCATTTACACACAAGCATACGAGATACAACATAGATTATCAATTGCATAGAAATCAATTACAAATAAAATGTGAGTTGTATGATATCAACAGCTATGACAAAAAGGTTGTAAATTTAATGTAAATCACTATAAATCCTTCTCATTCTTTTATGGATAATAAATACAAATATGAAGAGAAACCATATAATTTAAATAAAAAGTGTACCTCAGAAGTCTTGTATTTTTGAACATTGCTGGCATGGAGTTTTGGGTCGTCTGGACTACTTTTGGCTAATTTACAAACTGACAAAGAAGAAAAAGAAGACCAGCAAAGATAGGCCCAACCAAATTGCAAAAGGCTTCTGACATATTCGAAAACGTAACTAGCATTGCTTAGATAAAATAGTGACTATTCTATGCAATTATACAACTTCATTGTAATCAGATGTTACTAACCCCATGCTGGACTGAATCTTCTCCATGGATACCTTCAAATATAAAGAAGAATCGGCATTTCACCTAGAAAAGCACATTGCTAAGCAGAATAAGGTGCGTTCCAATTGTAGTTGTGCCCTCTAAAATCATAAATAGGATGCTGGAAGCAATCAGTTAGATTTGTCATTCAGAAAACTAATCTAAAATAATGCAATATAATATGGAATGGGTGTATACGCTTTTAGGATAACATCGGTAAACCAATACAATTTTCTACAGAAAATATGATCATAAATTCTAACCGCTTGCATGTGCATGTGCTTGCCACGAGGACAAGCAATTTATGGCTGAGTGCAGTAAAGGGATCACTTCCAAAGTTGTATCTAGGCTCAAGCAAATAAGAAGGAACTTGACAAGCACTAGCAGAGTGAGATGTTAATGGAGCTGCCTGTGTGGCAGTATCATATCACCCTGCAGTGTAAAAAATTAGTATGGTTTACTGAACTACATACATATATATAATACATATGAATTATAACCAATATTTGATGCTTTTGATGGTTTTACTGATTTTCTCTTGGGTGACACAAGTGAATCGTTGCGTCAAGTGCATCCGACGAATTGGACGTTGACGTTACATTTTTAGCTGTCGTTTTCTCTCCTGTATAAACTCATCCCCTTCCTTTAACATGATCATAACCCTATATCATAGCTTATTCAATGTAACTCCAGTTTTTCTGAGCTGAATTCATGCTCTTTTATATATGCTCGTGTTAATTTTGATCTTGTTTACAACATATATTTTCTAGATTTTTTTTTTTCATTACAATTCAGAATCTAGAACTGAAGGATCTCAGGGGCAGCAGACATAATTCTCCTCTATATTGTATTTATACCAGTATTTGAAGTTATTATATACATGTGTTTATCATGCACTTAAACCTGTTGTATTGACTTACTGCAAATTGCTTTTTTATAATGCTGTATTGACCGCTGCTATTCTCAACTGAGTTAATATGCTAATCAAATTTTTTATTGTATAAAACAATCAATGCTACATGATCAGGTATGAATTCAATTTGTTGACAGCGCAACTTTTATCTGTTTATTCATTTATACTTTGTAACCATCTTGCTCATGTTGCATTAGTAGTAGAAAATTTCAGTTTCTGTCTGTATTAAATTTCACTGATGATTGTTTTGTTTCCAGTGCGTACTAGTAGCATAAACAACTTCGGTTTCTATCATTTTCCAGTTTTGTGTCTAGTACGTGCTCTTAGCACAATTGCCTTAAGCTTCACCAGCCATATAAAGCCAACGTCATATGTTTGTGCTTTAAATAAACCTTATGTTTAACTTTTGCATACATTACGAATATGTCAAATTAAGTCATTACGAAAACAGGAATATAACTTGGATTTAATGTAGCAAAAACTTTCATTTGTGGATCCAAATTATCCCACCACCATGCTTCCAGTAAGAGAAAACAGAGTATTTTAAAATGATTAATAGTTAAAGGTGTCTAGTTAGAACCAAAACAGAAAGTAAGTCAAGCCACATATATAAATGTATTATTAAAATTATATTAGTACAATAAAATAAAAATCCATTTCGTTGAGGTATGGAAGATAACAAATCCTGGCACCTATATTCTGTATAAGGCAACTTCTAAATATTAAACAATAAAAAAAGAAATAAAACAGCAAGTAAGTATAATAGGAATAAAAAGAAATAAAATGTATTTGGAATAATATAAAATATCATATAGGACAAATAAGATATATGCACAAATAGGGTTTAATGTAAAGTAACATATATGCGGAGTAAGATAAAATACACAGGTTTGGTTTGGTGTAGCTGAAGAATGCTATCTTTATTTCTTGCTTCAAGGTGGGTTTCAAAGATTTGCAAATATGTTTATTATTTTCACATACACATGGCACGTGAATGAAGGATATTCTTGTTGCAGTGTAGAAGGAGAAAAAGAAGAAGCACGGGTTATTTGTATGCATATTCTTATATACAAACTACAGGTTATTAAATAGCGTTTGAAGCACTAAAACAAGCATAAAATGCGGTCTGACTTAATTCAACAATTAGAAAGTGAATATGCTGCTACTTTTTCACAGTTGGATACTAATCTAGAACAATTAGATTATTATGACAAAATTTAGAGAATCCAATTGAATTTGTAGAATAAACTGGAAACAACATGAATTCAACAAACATCAAAGAAAGATAGCATGGCTGCAAAGTGGAGATCCTAACTCCATGTTTTTAACAATGAAATGTCAACGCGGAACATAGAAACAGAATTCATGCTCTGCTAGTAATTCATGGCAATTAAGTATACGATCAGCAACGACTTATAATGCAAGTTGTATCATACTATACTGAATTATTTAATGGTCAAACGAGAGGGGTATTTCCCACCGAATCAGCCGAGATATCTTAAATGAAGAGGGCATGAAATACTTATCTGTTGCTATTGGTATTTTGGAACATAAAAATGTAGTTTTCTCTATTAAAGTTCCCAAAACTCAGGATCAGACGGATTCTCCATAAAATTCTATAAACTCCAGTAGGATGTGCTAAAGGATCTTCTATATTCAGCTGTCACTTCTGTTTTCCAGACTTGCAAGCTTGCTCATGGCTTCAATCGTAATTACATAACTCTTGTACCTAAAAAAGATAAGCTATAACATATATATATTAGATCATCATCTAATATCATACGCTAATGTTCTATATAAGATTATCATAAAAATTATTTGTTTTAGGATAAAGCATTTACTGCCTTCTTTTATTGTAGAGGATCAGTCTGCATTTGTCACAAGCAGGAATGTTGGAGAAAATATATTATTGGCACATGTAATTGTGAGTTTAACATGAATGGGAAAGCAAAAATGTGTATTAAGACTGATTTGTTAAAGGCCTACTATATGGTTAACAAGGAGTTCATTTGTTATATGGTGCATATGAAGGGATTTCCTACATCTCTTTTGAATTTGATTTACGAATGTACAAGCACCGTTACGTTTTCTATTCTTATAAATGGTATTCGAAATGGTTTTATTACAACTGAAAGAGGACGACAGCATGGAGATCCTTTGTCTCCATATCTGTTTTGTATAGCTTTCAATTTTTCCCTTTGCAAATGGAAGATGTTGTCATTATGCCATCAAATTCATCTTACATCTGCTGTTCATCCAGCAATCTCTCTTTTTCTACATGCGGATGATGAGATGATTTTCTTGAGTGTGACCAAGTCAACGGCAAATCAAGAATAATAATAAGTTTCCATTTCAGCACATGCAGTGCAATAGAAGATAACGTACATATAATTTGTAAATAAATTTAGTTTGTACAGGCAAAATCTCAATCAGTTGTTGAAGTAAAATCAGACAGAAGTGAAAGCAGTTAACATGAAATAAATAAACAGTGGAAGGATGGCGAATTAAAAACTGGACGCCCAGATAAAAACAGATTAAAGGAGTACAAAATCAATTATTTACAATCCAATTGAGCAGTGTTATAAGTCTCATGGCTGATTTCACAAATTGTAGATACATAACTAAACATGGCATAAAGCAAGCGGGTGGGAGTACGGTGATAGTAAGGTACCTTAACTGGGATGCCTTCGCTACGTCGGTGGGAAGAGTAGAAGCTGGGAAAGGGAAAAAAATTAGGGAAGGAGGGAATGGATTAAAGCGGTTGGGGATTAGTTTTGGACAGTTGTAGGTACAGTAGAACAAGGGTTTAAAAAAACATCCGGTAATTTAGGTTTAGGCGGAAAGGAGTAAACATGTTTCGGTTTCATCTGTAATTTCCATGTTTTCCTCTTCATCTTCTTCGGATTCTTCATCCTCCCCATCATCAGAGGAAGCATCAGAGCCTTGTTCGTGATCAGATGATTCGTCCCAAGTGTACTAATCTTAAGATCTTCATAAGCTTTTTCATCAGTCACAAAGTTTGACTTGACCTTAAAAACATTTGGTAATTTAGGTTTAGACAGAAAAAAAATGAAATAAAGAGGGAACCGAAATGTAATGGGAGGGAACCGGTAAATGTAACGAGTATTCTTAGTTAATTATTAAATAAATGTAACCAAAATCTCTATATGCAAAATTAAAAATCGCATCGGTTGCATTTACATATGAAACGCAACCAACGAATGTAACCATATGCATGTTTTCTTGTAGTGTAAATTGGTGTTTCGACCTTCAATTGAGTATATAGAACTCAATTTAAGTCGGAATTCTTTGAAGCAAGAACTATCATGACTAATTTGATAATAATTTTCTAATGGAAGAGAAAAATCTGTATTTCGTCGTATAGATTTTGAGTTATGTCAAAATCAAATTTTCAGAAAAACAGCGCCATTATAAAACCATAACGGTTTATTTAAATTAATAAAAGGATTTTATACAAATAAAATCTGAATTTCCATTAGAAAAATCCAGATTTGAGTTATAAAATATATTTGAACTCAAGTGGAGTAATGAATTGATTTTTGAAAAAAAAAAGTCAGATTTTTAATTATTGAATAGAATTAACTAATTTGAAGAATAATTAGTTAATGGAATTTTAAATCGAAATTGGACTATGGAAAAAAAAGGGTTTGTAATTTATATTTGAAATCAAATATATAACTTAAGTTGAAAAGGGAGTTCGATTGGTTTATAAGTAATTAAAATATATTTGAACGTGATATGTTCAAATAAAAAGTGGAATAGGCAAAAGAGCCACTTAATGAATAAATTAGCGAATTGAGTTAAAATGACCAGATTAAGCAGGAATAAATTAGAAATGAACGCATATGGGTTAAACAGGTATGAAATGAAGAGAATGAAGTTTATAAATTTAGCACCCGACAAAAAGGTTTAAATTCCATATAGGGTTTTATGCGTCGAATCGGCAAGCCGGTTGGCTTTTTGATTTTCTTTTTGAATGGAAAGGGCCCAGAGAGGCGTTTTGTAGTTGTACCAAGTAACCCGTACAAAGGAGGTTATAGCGAAATTTTCCGAAAATTTAAGGAGTTAGAATATTTTTAAGAAAATTTGATAATTAGAAATATATATCAATATATATAGAAACCGGTAAGGAAACGAACTTAAATTAGAATACTATAATAAAAAAGGAAATCTATAAATTAAATCTGGTAAAAATAGAAAAAGAAACATATATATGTTTAAAAATGGATAATTGGCTTTTATGGTGTTGGTTATTCAAGATAAGCAGTATTGTCCGTTTTGAAGTTAAGAATGTTATTCAGTCAAGGTCTGAGAGGTAATTATACCCCAACTTGACCGATTTCATTATTAATAGATAAATAGCAAGATTTGGTCTCGAAGATCAATGTTTGAATAAGATTTAGTTAAATGCAGTATTTTGGGTTATTGTAACGATGTTTTACACAACGTTCGTTTTAACCCAGGTAAGTGGAATTTTGGAAATATAATAATAAATATTTCCTGAGTGTTAAAAATTGAATGCTCGTGAAAAGGAGAAATATTTGGAATGTTTTCCAATTATAAATAAAAGATATTTTCTAAGTATAGAAAATAAAAGAAGGTGATATTTGGAAATGTTTTCCAAATAGTGTAAGAGGCCAAGATGATTGTTGAAAATATCGTGTAAATAAATATCGATAAGGAAATGTAGAAGTGATTTAAATAAATAAAATATTAATTAAGGAGCTCAGTGATTGTTTGATGTTATGGATGAATGTTTCTTTGTTTTTCTTTGATAGTTAAATAACCGACTATCGAAGTATTTGCCAATATAGTTGTCAATATGGAGAGACCGGTTGAATTATTATCCGAGAACCATTCCGTATTGGCAATACCGTTGCGAATTAGATTTATAAAGACAAATCGAAGACGGAGGAAAGTGCAAGGGCTTTTTTTGTTAATCCTAGGTAGAAATTGCCTAAGATGGATTAATGGAAATTGTGCCTTCGATTTTGTTCAATCCCAGAACGAATGTGTATGGACAAGTGTCTGACAGAGTATTTCCAATGAGCGCATATGTTGATCTGTACAAATATACATCTGGTGGCGGAGAATTTATTCTCTTAGCATAATATCCAGAATATCTTTATGCAAATCAATTAGTGATTAACGGATTTGATGATGTGACATTCAAAGTGAATGACGATGTGGCATGTCAAAAGATAAGCATAGCCTCAAGCCTCGCAACCGGGATATGGTAAAAAATTGGGTAGGTCGCACGGCTAAGTGGGTTGCACCCAAATAGGGTGTATTGTCACCTGATCTAGAGAAAATCCTTTTACTTCTTTATTCTATCGTTGTTGTTGCTTTGGAATGGTTGCTAATCCCAACCGTTGGTGACAATACATTCGGTACTCTCAAACGAAGTGAGGGGTTGGTCACGTTTAGCTTGGGTTGCAAGATGTTCTTATTGAACCCAGTGTATTTCTCTCTAGAGATACACTGTTGGAAGGTGGTCCCATACCTTGCCAGTTGGAATCCATCATCCAATAAGTGCCCGCGGTTTTGATTGTATACTATATATATAGAGCGTAAAATGTAAGCGTTCTGCTAAATTATTATTTACTTGTTTTAGACACTATTATAATATTAGAAAAGTAATGATTTTAAAGAATGTTTTAGGTTATCGTAAGGTAAAATCATCCGCGTTTATGTGTTGATCGGTCTTACGATTATCTTTTCTTTTGAAAAGGATTTTAAAAGTTAAATCAATGGTTGGAGTTTACTCACACCATTCTCATGACTGACCCAGAGTTTATTTTGTTTTGTTTTACCCTAAACTCTTGGGTGGCCAAATTTGTACGGGTAGTCAAGTAGTTCAGGTATTTTCAGATATCATTAGAGGAGCTTGGAGCAGGAGGCTTCAACATTATTTAATTATTGTTATTTCCGCTGTGTTATAAATGTTGTACTATGATAATGATATGTATATATGGTAAAAAAAATTGTATTCCAAAAGTTGTTATATATTGTATTTTATTCCGTTGCGATGTGAGATTCTGTGTTATGATTATGTTTACTTCTTCTTCTATTCTAACTTCAATCTATAAATGATTCGGTAATTTATGGTGTTTGGTTAATCAATATGGTATTTGTATCGATAATCAGGATCGAAAAAATTTCGGTTCGTTACAGAATATCCTTAAGCTTGAGACATGAAATACATTGTGAACACCGGCAAGTCTTTCTGGCGGTTTTACCCTATATGCCATTCTCCCTACTCTAGCTTTAATGGGGAACAGTCTTATGAATCTAGGAGCAAGCTTAACAACTGAACAATTATCACCCATTAGGTGGCACCTTAACAAAACCAAATCTCCAACCTCAAACTGTAAGTTCGTCCTCCATCTATAGATGAAAGATTTATGTTTGTCTTGGGTCGTCTTCATCCTTTTTCTTGTCTGTTCAATCTTCTTGGTTTCTTTAATCATATTCAATTCAAGCGGCAGTCTAACTGTTGTCTCCCACCAACATGCAAGCAATCTGCATAGTCAGTCGTAAAGTGCCTCGAAAGGAGCCATCTCTACACCCATCCGAAAGCTATTATTACAGGCGAACTACACTAAGGGTAGGTGCTATTCCCTAATAACTCTAAAGTTTAAAATGCACAATCTTAGCAAGTACCCAAGAACTCTATTCACCCTCTTAATTTGTCCATCAGACTGAGGGTGATAGGTCATACTCAATCTAAGCAGAGCCCCTAATGCCTCTTGTAGGCTCTTACAAAACTCGCTAGTAAAGATTGAACCTTTGTCACTCATTATGCTGGAATTATACATGGAGCCACACAATCTTTCTAATGTATAAAGAAGCTAACCAAGCTGTTATCCTCTAACTCTTAACTGGAATGAACTGGGCGCTTTTTGTTAGCCTATCCACCTCATCCCTAATACTGGTATTTCTCTTTCTGGATAGGGGTAAACCAATTATGAAATCCATATGCATATGCTCTCACTTCCACTGCGACACATCTAATGGTCAGAGCAATCCACCAGGTTTCCTTTGCTCTGCCTTAACTCTTTGACAAATTAAGCACTTCACCATACACTTCGCGACATCCTACTTCATCCCACTCCAATAAGACACTTTCTTCATGTCATATACATTTTATCACCACTGGTACGGATAATTATCTTCAAGTGTTGTGCCTCGGCTAATATCACACTTACTAAGTCACCAGTGCGTAGGACCCAAAGCCTTCCATCTCTTCGGAACCAACACTTACCATCAACAGAATATAGTTGGATATGAGGAGGCTTCTCCTCTATCTAGTCGATCAAAAATTCCAACAAGATTTAGACCCTCATGATGCCTCGATCCAATCCAATCCATAAGAGTTGGCTGAACCTCTAGTGATGCTAATAATCCCGGCGGTATAGTCAATAGAGGATCTAAAATCAAAAGCGAAAATGAACTCTAAGCTCTCCCACTTTACGAACAGAGGACTCAAATATTCCTTCCTTTTACTAAACCATCGATAGCCACATTACCTTTACCAGGGATATAAGCTATCTTGAGATCAAACTATGCTAAGAATTGCATCTAATATTATCGCCTCTGATTCATGTTCTTCTACGAAAATAGATACTTCACCAACTTTTGGTCTGTGTAAAGCACAAACATCTCGCCAAGTAGATAACGTCTCCATAACTTGATTGCAAAATCAATCATAGCCAACTTCAAATCATGGGTAGGTTAGTTTCTTTCATGAGTCTTGAGCTTCCTACTCCGATAACATACTACCCTACAATTCTACATCAATACTGCACCCAATCCTATCCTAAATGCATATGTGTATACAGTAGATGTATCATGTATCACCCTGCATTTTTAATAATTAGATAATAAGATAAGTTGTGAAGTTTTCAAAATTTTCCAACGGAAGAAATACTATTGCATCTTTAGTGTTTTTTTTTTATTATTATTCAATATAGTTTGTAGAAATCAGAGTTAAAACGAAGAAGTCGTAGAAATGAGATTCATGAAATTAAAAAATAATTACATGAGCCAGGTTAACCTTTAGGTGAACCCCATATGGTCGGGTCGATCCGCCCTAGTGCTTCGTGCAATTTTCCCTAGGCACAAATATGTGACATCAATTTTGAGTTTTAGGCTGATATGGCTTGTTTATGTTGGTAGATTTTGAAATCTAAGCCGACATGGCATGTTATAATCGGTTGAGTGACGTGGATGCATTGGATTTAGTCTAGAAATCCAGTAGTCTAAGACTCTTAGGCTGCTAAATAGACCGATAGGCTGCTAGTTCCTCACAACATAGTCTTTGATCCTCCGGGTTCTCTCTTTTTGGAATGGACCTAAACTAAATTATAACGATCGGTACATTGAGTATCTGATATTTATGTATTTTATTTAACTATTGATTGTTAACTATTCAATTGACAGTTATAAAATAGGATTTTTCATAAACGATCAACTTAGGACTCGAGATTAGTTCCACTAAGTCCGATTGAGTACATCGAAAATAAGTATGTGGATTACTATATTTAGAGTTTGGACTAGTTGTTGATCAAATTGGCCTTGAGACACACATAAATTTTTGCTCTAGGAGCACAGTGTCGGAATACTTTTTGAATCCAATAGTGAGTTGTTGCATGTCGCCAAGTTTCGTATGGATTAGACATACTATTCGACCATGCGTAAACCAAATGTGTATCCATTTCTATAAGAAACTAACATTGTATAATTCGAATTTTAAAGGCTAACTTCTACATATGATTGATTTAGGCCTTATGACTAGTCTCATTGTTTTCAAAAGACATTTTTTACATAGATGATGATAACATGCGTCCATTGGAGATCATGAGTTTTTGGACCATATTTGTGAGTTAAATATTTTAGTTGTCCAAATTAGAGCAATCCTATTATTCTATTCACATTGACCCAAATGCAATTCACAGTAGCTCCTCAAAGAACGGCTGCCCCCTAGCCGTATGTTGGGTTCCAATTCTTTTTCAATTGAAATAATGATTCATGAATCAGACGATTGCGTCACGTTCTCTTCAGTAAATCACACCTCCATGTACCCTTCATTCCCAACCCGGCCCACTATAGAAAATGCGACATTATAGAGGATGCATGCTGCCTCTTGGTCGAAAAACATAGGAAGGGTGAGAGTTTAGCATGAGGGTACCAGATTTGTAGCTTATTCGAAGAGAAACTCGTAGGATCTGAAGGCTTTAAATTTCATCGAAAAACCAAAGTGATATCGAAGAGAGAAGTTGAAAAGGAGTGGGTTTGCTTTGTTGTAGGATGCGTATGAGTTTGAGAAGATTGATTAAGGAGGAAAGTAATTATGAAGATAATTAGTTGTTTTATTTACTTAGTTTTCCTTGAATAATCATGAAACTTATATCTTATGTAACTTTTGCGTAAGAGGTCGGATTTGGACACTGTTTCTTCCGTTAGATTCGTATTAACGAGCTTTATGCTTTAGAGTTTGTTTGGGCTGATTTGGCTAAGGTGTGTGATATTTTCACTTACTAAAATGTGTTTGCTTGTACAGTGTAAATATGACGTTTAAACTGATTGCTAATTATAACACATAATATCTAGGATAGTTGAACCTAGAAATAATTAATAAAAAGATTAATAAGTGATTTAATTAGTTTTAACCATGATTATGACATTTTATCTAGTTTCATGCTATTGCACGCGCTATTTACCTATTTAAGCGCTATTGCGTGGTGTTTTAACTTTATTGCTTGATTTAGGCAATTTGGACATTTATCTCACTTTAACTGCTATAGATAGTTTCTAATTGATCTATTATTGTTGTTATGGATGTTTGTATGCTAGTTTAGATATTTTTATGACTATTGCTTCCATAGTTGTATTGTTTGCTTAGTTTAGCTTAAAACGCCATTTGTAGGCGATCTAGTATTGGAAAATCTCGTTTGTTAGAGTTTGAGGTGCTTATTTATCAAAGGCACATGTGGTGTATATTGATTGAATGCACAAGGATGGTAGAATCGAACGAATGAGTTAAATTCTCGAAGGAGCTTCAGAATGTGCGGATAGATTCGACGATGGAGCAGCTTTGGAGCTTGGCGATAGGTTTGAAAGTGGAGCAACATTATAGCTTGGTGGACAATCTAAAGATGGTGGATGGACTTGGCGATGAGCTGGACTTTGCAAAAAATGTCACACGTTTTCCTTGGATGTGTATTTAACAAATTTTGGTTAAATATATGATCCGAGTAGTCATTATCAATTATTATGGAGTGATCGATATTGACTACTACTAGCATTGGCCATTTGGTCAATTTAACATGAACGATGGTGCGATTTCGAGGAGCATGACATAATGGTTCATTCAATCGTGATTTCGATGTGATGGTTCTTCGATCAGTGGCTTGGTTTGAGATAAGGATGTGGTGCTTATATGTAGTGATTCATCACTCGACGACGATGACTCTATGATGGGAAGCAAAGTTGTTGCGATGAATAATACATTCACTTATATTCAGTATTATACATTTCACTGTGATATAATACATTCAATTATATTCACATTTACATTGATTATGAGCTACAACATTTATTTCACTCAGTTACATATTCAGTTTCATGTACAACCTCAAATACATACTGAGATACACCGAGTCTTCTGACTGCTTCCAGATCTAGTCTAGTCACATGCATACCTGTCACATAAACACATACAATAAACTAGAGAAAAAATAGATTCAACTGTAGACAAATATACATTTATTTTAATATATTATTTGCCTTAGAATTTTGGTGTGTTTCACGTCATATTCGTAGACTTAGTCTGATATATATATATACATTTATTTGAGTCTAGACTGCTCGTGATATTCATAGTGATTTACTGTAAATTTCATAAGGCAGACTGAATATTACTGCCTATGGATCAGCCTCAACACAACTATGGTGGTCCACTGGTTAAGACCAGTCACGACTCACATTTGTCATCTGTTGATCTTGACCAGCCACGACACAACGCATAGTAGTATGCTAATTTATATAGAAAAATATTTTTACACTTGTATGTAGTTATTTTTCACATGAAAATGTATAAAAATCAAGCATGCTCAATGGCACATAAATGGGGATGACAAGTACATGTAAATAAAGGAAACATAACACACATAAATGATTGTATGTGTGTGTGTGTGTATCTCTCTCTGTGTGTATGTGTGTGTGTTTATTATGCATATGCAAGCAATGGAACAACCCCACTAATGGATGCACACAACATGACATGCCATGATTAAGGTTTATGTAGATGATAGCAAGCTAGAGAAGAGGCAAGCAACAAGCGCACAACTCAGATTTGAGGAACAGAGAAGGGCATATATGCACAACAACAAAGCAACTCAAAAAAGTGGTAAATGCACATGCAAGTAGCTCAAATTCCATTGTCATGTACATGTACAAGAGCACATGCAAACAAGTTTCAGATCACTTGGCAGTAAATGATGATAAGTGGAAATGCAAAGTTCACATCAACACAGATCGGCTCGAATGCATGCACATGAATCAGATCAGGGACAAGCACAAAAATCATAAAAGTGAAGCAATTAAACAAGCAACATAGTATAAACACATAAATATACACATCAATGTGTATGTGTGTGTGTATGGCAGGACCACTAGAAAGAGCAAAATTGGCAACAAAAAGTGCACAAATGAAGGGTGCACCAGTTTACAAATACAAAGCGCAACATATCTACAAGGGATAAGTACACTTCAGGCTTAATCATACAAAAGTGTAAACCAGGCATGAAGAAATGAAAACAATCCCGACCCACAATAACTCAAGCATACATGTGCATGGAAAGTAAAGACTGCATGGCAAGTGAAGACAACATATGCACAAGGAGATCCAGCAAATGAAGTGCACAAGTGACTCAACCTCAAGGGAGGCACACATACATATGTACAAAAGCAATGGCCAACATGCATCGAATACATAACAACATGGTCAAGTGAAAGAAGATATGTGCATAAACCAGAATCAAGCAAATGGACACATAAATGGTGCAATCACAAACATGGGGCTAACATATATGACATGCAATGAACAAGTACAGAGCAATAGCAGTTAACAAGGACAAAGTAAACTCGATAAGAGTATCAGTTCTTATCAGTGAAGCATGGATAACCGATAGCATGACAAGTGGAGCTGAACATATGCAGCGAACAAGTGCAGAGAAGACAAGATAAAGTGTAACATCTTTTCAAATCACAAGTGCAAACATTTGTTCTTATCAATAATATACTATAAGTAGAAGCAGTAGAGAAAATTTTCAAGTTCGAATGGTTACATAAAATAAAGATGTCTAGTGTACAAATATGAACACAAGTAATCAAGTGACAACATCTGTTCATGTCAAAAAGAGGAAGGAAGAATCTTTTTAATCAAAAAAATGCATGGAGCTTTGATTTCGAATAGTTATTCACAGTAAAAGGCAAATCTTTATTCTTGGCAAGATGGAATATTTCAATTAAATTTCTAGGAATCACATTCGGTTCTTTCGCAAGGCAAATATTTAAGCTTTCCAAGTTTTCCAGTCACTTCACCTCGATTCAAGAATATTTGGCAAGTTAATATTTCAAAACTTCTAGAATAAAAATCTAGTCAAATCGGCAAGCAAATATTTAGAAAAGTTTTTCAATCACGTAAGTGTATTTGTTTTTGGCAAGCAAATAAATTCATAATTTCCAGAAATAGCCAAGAGCATAAAATTCAAACATAGGCAAACTAATCGAGAAATCATCATACATTTTGGTCAGCAAATCGAGGTGTAATTTTGGGTAAGAATGATTCACGGTTTCAAAAGCTTTCTAATTAATTGCAAGAACAATTTTGGGCGAGAATATCAGCCAAACATCAAAAGGATAATCAAGTAAATATCTCAACAAAATCAACGCAGGAAATCAAAGAATACAAGGGTTTATAAGCCCTATAAATCGCACCCATTCATCATTGGCATGATATCGAAAACACAAAAGCAAATCAATGGAGGAAAACAAATCAGAGATACTCACATATTATTAGGTTTTCGATCATTTGCAACGACCAAGTTTCCGACTAGAGAACTACAATCAATCAAACCTATCAGAGAACAATTTTATCAAGCTTTCAAGGACCGCGATTTGGGATAAAAGAAAAAAATTAAAATAAATTATTAGGTGGATACTAAAGAAAAAAGGAGCTGGTATATTTCAACTGATAAAGCATAAGGAGGACCAGATTTCTCTTGTTCAACCTTTTTCTTAAAACGGGGGGTTTTGTTTTAATTTTTTTCATTTGTAATTAATCTATAGTTTTCTAGTTTTCTTTAAACTAGGGTTCTAGCTATAGGATTTATAGTTAGGGAAATTATGATCTTGGGGTTTGAGATCAGTACAAGGTTTTGAGCGTAGGATTAGAACAATAGCGAGGGGTCGCGAATGTATAGGTGTTGTATGCGGGATATTGTTTCTAATACCTAGTATAAACCTTAGGGTATGCAACAGTAGGCAGAGGTTTGCCGAAGCTGAGTAACTCTACGTCGTTTATTTTATGCATTTATTTATTATGTTGTGTTAGTGCTGTGATAATTTTATATTCCGCAAAACTGCAATAAACTGTAACAACCTGGATTCCAACAGACCGAATTCTTCAAATTCTATCCATCGAGACCCGAGTTGGGTGCTCTGATATCCTGCAGAATAAGATAGAGATAAAGAAACATGTCAGAGCTCGTAAAGCATCTCACAGCGGAAGGAATTAAAGTATAATATATTCAGAAATAGCTTTATCTTATATATCATACTGTCAAACCATTATCCAAAGCTATACCATCTCTTTCATGAACCTAACCTGGAAGTATGTAATGAGCAGGGGGTCAGAACATAAGTTCTGGTAACTGGACTTAGAATAAACTTCTGTATAATCCTACATATACCGTTCAGTTATATTTTCTTACTTATTAGGTTATTCGCAATATTAGCTCTCTAGGCTATACTCATGTCCCACTAGTAGGTTAACCTAATACAACGTATATGTAGATACCCCCAACTCGTCTAATCCTTTCCATGTATATATACAGTCCCTTGCCGTATGTCGTACGGGCTTCATCATGTAAATCTATACTACTTTAGTGTAGTGCCACCATTCTCAAAATCGTTTGGACTGCCACTCTCGATCTTGCTGGATTCTGTGTATCATCTAGATCTAATCTAAGGTTTACTATCGAGCGCTTCCTAGATTCAACCAGGGTTTACGCTACCCAGGGCCACTGGGGTTTATGCTACCTATTGAACGCTTCTCGGATTCAGGGTTTACACGACCTAGGTCCAACTAGGGATTATGCTACCTATCGAACGGTGCCCCCTAGTCAAAGACACACTACCCAAAGCGATATATGTTCCTAGACTTTCCCCACGTACGTGTCGTGAATCATTATCGATGTCTAGTTGCACATGTCCTCTATATGTGCGGCCCAAGTCCCGTGGCAGGGCTAATCAAGAAACACGGAACTCGGTCGGGAGCTTTAAGTTATCTGCCGATGCATATGATAAGGTATGTTTTTATCTGTGTGTGGCTATGGTCCCACTAGACCCCTCCCTCAACTAATGAAAGGTACCCAAGAAAATCAAGAATGAGAACTATACGCAGGCCTCCTATGCCCCCACAAACCTATTGGCCAAACCTCACCCATAACTAGATAACAAGTATATGGTCTGTTGGAGTTCTCCACCTTTCCGCTTCACGTACTCGATTGACTCAAGATGGTAGGTAGACGACGACGTGCTATCACAGGGCTAATCTAGATATCGCCGCCTCATGCTGGTCTATCCTAGTCTTTAGGTTGCCTTATATTGCAACCAAGGCATACTCTTGGTTCTTCTAACGTAGACCTTAACCTCTGTGAGCCTAGGAGGATCATCTGCAACCTCACAGAGGGATACCAAGAGTACCCTCACGTCCCCTCGAAGACGCGTGCTTCGTAACCCAGACCATTGGAGTCTTCTTCTTGGTGAGACGGACATTCGCTCCTTCTCGTGTTCTACTTGGCTTTCTTGACTAAGGTTTACTACTTAGTTCTCTTAACTAAGGTTTACTACTTAGTTTCCTGAATCGTTCGTTTTCTTAACTAGGGTTTACTACTTAGTCCTCTTAATTAAGGTTTACTACTTAGTTTCTCTTAATCGTTCATTTTCTTAATTAAGGTTTACAACTTAGTCCTTTTAACTAAGGTTTACTACATAGTTTCTCTTAATCGTTCGTTTTCTTAACTAAGGTTTACAACTTAGTCCTCTTAACTAAGGTTTACTACTTAGTTTCTCTTAATCGTTCGTTTTCTTAACTAAGGTTTACAACTTAGTCCTCTTAACTAAGGTTTACTACTTAGTTCTCTTTCTCGTTATTTACTTAGTTCTCCTAACTAAGGTTTATTACTTGGTTCTCTTAACCAAGGTTTGATACTTAGTTTCTGTTACTTAGTTCTCTTTAACTAAGGTTTGTTACTTAGTTCCTTTTAACTAAGGTTTACATATGAATTCAAGCATGACTTAAGTTCTCTTTATCAAATGATAGCGTATGGGTGTTCTCCCATGTTTCCAGCTTAGATTAACTTATGTCATGGCATAAGTCATCCCACCCTTCGAGTCTTGTATTACATCTTAAGTCATATTCATTTCTTATCCCTAGGATAAGTTTATCTATTATTTAATCTTATCATTCCCCACTTTTCCTTGCTTTGATACTGTTATATTGGTTAAGTTTTCCCATGTGTCTAAGTTGACTTAACCCCCAATCACGTATTCAATTCAACCCACGCGTCATGTCAAATTGGTTAAGTGTTATCCAGCAATTCACGTTGACTTAACCCACCCATATATCGAGTCAAATTGGTTAAGTGTTATCTAGCGGTTCACATTGACTTAGCCTACCCATATATCATGTCAAATTGGTTAAGTGTTATCTATCAGTTCATGTTGACTTAACCTACCTATATATCATGTCAAATTGGTTAAGTGTTATCTAGCATTTCATGTTGACTTAACCTTACATACTAGCATGTGTCATTAGCATTAATTAATTATTAATGCCAAACCTCTCACAATAGACCTATTGTTGCGGTCACTGGATGTGCCGGTTGGTTCCGGGCAGGATTACATCATAACTCAATCTAACCTCGGGTTTCAAGCACGTTATGACTAACTTCTCACATTAGACCCTATTGTTTGCAGCCACTGGATATGTCGGGCGGTTCCGGGCAGAATTACGCCGCAAACTCATTCTAACCTCGAGTTAGCCATGTTTCATCTTTAGCCTTAACGAATTCACAAATATGTTCATGTTCTTGTTATGCCACTAGTGTCAATTTTCTCGTTATATTTCTAAACTTCCCATTTCTTTAACCAATCAAACCCAAATTTAATTAAAACACTCATGCCTCAAATTTCAGGTTTTTGAATTAGATTTCACAATTACATGAGACAAATTAAACCCAAACTTATCCAATTCCGATTAGGTTTCTAGTTTACCTATTTCTTCACCAAATTAGGATTTTTATCTTTAAATCATTTTTCCCCAAATCCCCTATTTAAACTTTATTTACCTTTAGCGTAAGTTACTCCAAGTTTCCAATTTCATGATCCTTTCCCCTTATTTCCTTGAATAATATCAATATATACTCTGCCAATTACCCCAATATTTGCAATAATAATCGTTATGCCACAAACCACAAATTACAGATTATATTCCTTGACTGCATAAAATATATTATGCCCAATATTTGCAATAATAATCGTTATGCCACAAACCCCAAGCTACAGATTATATTCCTCGATTGCATAAAATAGATTATGCCCAATATTCCCATATTCCAACCATACGTATGTATAATAAGATTTCGTCTAGGTTCGAGATAACCTAGATCCAAAAATAAAAAGGGGAAGGAGAATAAAAGAACAATTATTATAACATGAATCTTTAATTGAATTTATAACTGGGGAATGATGAATGATAATAATACTATTATACAACAAGCTTATTATAATTCCACTCACCTTGACTGGATTGGGGAAAATAAACGATTTGTTGACGTAGAACGCCGATTCAGTCTTCTTATTTGATTATTAGTGAAGAGCATGAATTGTTGATGAAGAACTTTGCTACTTGATTTGATTAAACTCTAAAGTTGATGAAGAACTTGCAATATAATTTGGAGTTTTGGGGCGGTGGCCATGTTTGGTTGAAGTTTGGCGGTATGGAGGCGTCCTAAGGAATTGTTATGAATTAGGGTTAGGTTTTGCTATGTATTTATAGGTGTGGATAGTGTTTTAGAGCCCTTAGATTGACCTAGAAGCCATCCAACCCGTACAGCACATCAAAACACGTCACAGGAGTTGAAATCGCCCAGATCTGGGGCTAGGTCGACCCCTAGGTCGAGCTCTCTAGGGGTAGGTCGACCCCCAGGTCGACCTGACCCCCAGATCGACCCCCAGGCTGACCTGCCTGGTTTTGGCGGGAAATTTCCCGCCCAGCTGCCTGGGTCGAATTTCGAACTGTTTTGAATTTTTGTTGAATCTTCTAAAGGCCATAACTCCTTCGTACGGAGTCTGATTTACGCAAACTTGGACTCTATTTCAAGCAGAATTTCGAGATGAACGCAATGGTGATGTCCGTTTTACTTAATTCCTGATATTTAAATTAAGTATCCTTATTTTATTATCTTTTCCATTACACACACTGGTATTGAATTAATCTTTCCTTTTTCTTTCATGTATTAATTAATTTCCATTGTACATCACCATATTTACCTATCTATGCATGTATATACATTTTTAATTATATTAAAAATGCGGGGTGTTACATTCTTCCACCCTTAAAGAATTTCGTCCCTGAAATTCGATAAGAGTAAAATAGATAATCCCTCGCAACATCCAATTAGTGTTCATACAATTGTTGCAACATTGTGCACATGTGTAAAGTGAATTACATCATAGCAAATCATGTATGCCTAATTTGGGTCCACCTATATGCATGTAAACTTTAAAAACTTTTTTTTTCAAAACATGATGCTCACATCCTAAATATACCTGCAGTTCTATATGAATGCAATATTTTTGAAAAATCAAAACGTTTTTCATCCAAATTTTCCCATACTCTTACAGAGTAAGAGCACAGTTCATCCAATTGTCGCATCCAAAACCCTACCATCCATCATTAAATTCGAAATTTAAAAAAAAAATCTAATTTTCCAAATTCGATTTCCTTATGTTACGAAAAGATATAAAACAGAAAAATTCACATCCTCCATTTTTTTTTCTAATCGTACTTGGATTTTTATATGACTATTCTATGAAGGTTTCCTATTTTCCTATCCAAGCACAACCCCATAAGAAAATTTCTTCTCTTTTTCCACCTATCTTGGAAAAATTTCATATTTATTCATCTTTTTCTTAAGATTTTCATTTTCTTTTCCTGTCACATTTGTTGCCTTACTGAATTTATTGTTTCTTGTTAGGTAGGCTTTTCTCTTTCTTAGCTTATTTGACTTAATCCAATTACTTAAGTTTATTATTTCAAATAAGCTTTTTCTGTTTTCAACTCAATCAACATCCTACACAGCTACTACTCTGGGCCAAGAATCTTAGGACTTTGTCATCTCAGACAATTGCGAGTCCACACAACAGGATCTACCCACTTACTTGCCCTTTACTACTTAGTAGTCACTACTAGTCCTTGCTGTGTATTACTAGCCTATCCTTTTTTTTCTCTTTTTCTCTAGCAACAAACCTAGGTTTCTCATGCTTATGCATTCTACGGGAAATTTTCCATTAGTTTAATATTAGCTAATCCCTAACTGTAAATTGGCAAGAGAGTAACTCCCTAAGTGTCAACCCCGAAGTACGAAATCAACATCAGATTGACCCTCAGAGAATTACTCAACTCAACTAATCCCCAATTGGTTCTAATAGCTTTAACTTTATCTCGTTCTTTCTAGGCCTTAATCCTTAACTACTCCATTTTTAAAACATGGTTTGGCCTTCTTTCTTTTTATTACATTCTTCTTCCAAAAACTAAAAGTGGTAAAACTTTTATTCTTTTCTCAAAAAATTTCTTTTTCCAAACCATAAGAAAACATGTCACGAAATAAAATGAAAAACATTTTTTTTTCAAATCACAAAGTTGGAGTAGACAAGGGTAACTATCGGGCTTACATTATTTCTAATTACAATGTTAATTTAACTACTCGCTATAAGGTGCAAACATCTATTATATTCCTACAACTTATTTTGTCCACCCAACAAAATTTCGTCGTAAATCAATAATCAAAATTTATTGGTAACAGAATAGAATTTCAAAACTTCTTTTCATATATGAAAACTAGCAAGCTATTTATGCTCCATAATATGCACCTTTTTATGAGAGAATTCTTTTAAAACAAGAAATCATTGTTTTACATAATATACCCAACTTTACTTAAACCCAACATGCATTTATCAAAATACTTTTAAGATTAAATCTCGGAAAATACTGCAAATCCTTTTTCAAATTCAAGTTCTTAAAAGTTTATCATTGGGTTAGACTCAAAGCGGGTCTTCAACTCAACTAATCTTTCCTAGGCACTTTCACGAATTCAATTCTCTTAACTATATACGTTCCTAATCCATTTTCCATATTTCAACCTTTTCTAGTTTCTAAGGTTTCATTTCTAAACCCACTAATCTGAAATACTAATATTTCAGTTTCCATCCTATGGGATACTTTTCTTTCTCTAGCTTCAAGTCATATTGTACACTTTCCCAACCACCCAATGGTTTCCAAATTCCTATGTTCATTCCTTGAGTGTACGAACTAGATATCACAACTCTTTTCATGTCTAATGGGCTACTATATGGAGTTAGGTTTATATATATAATATATTTATATTTTAGAAAATACAAATATGTTCACTCATTATCTCCCTAAGATCACTAAACCGAAGCTCTGATACCAGATGTAACAACCCGGATTCCGATAGACCGAATTCTTCAAATTCTATCCATTGAGACCCCAGTTGAGTGCTCTGGTATCCTGCAGAAAAAGACAGAGATAAAGAAACATGTCAGAGCTCGTAAAGCATCTCACAGCGGAAGGAATTAAAATATAATATATTCAGAAATAGCTTTACCATATATATCATACCGTCTAACCAGTATCCAAAGCTATACCATCTCTGTCATGAACCTAACCTGGAAGAATGTAATGAGGAGGGGGTCAGAACATAAGTTCTGGTGACTGGACTTAGAATAAACTTCTGTATAATCCTACATATACCGTTCAGTTGTATTTTCTTGCTTATTAGGTTATTCGCGATATTAGCTCTCTAGGCTATACTCATGTCCCACTAGTAGGTTAACCTAATACAACATATATGTAGATACCCCCAACTCGTCTAATCCTTTCCATGTATATATACAGTCCCTTGCCGTATGTCGTACGAGCTTCATCATGTAAATCTATACTATTTTAGTGTAGTGCCACCATTCTCGAAATCGTTTGGACTGCCACTCTCGATCTTGCTGGATTCCGTGTATCATCTAGATCTAATCTAAGGTTTACTATCGAGCGCTTCCTAGATTCAACCAGGGTTTACTCTACCTAGGGCCACTGGGGTTTATGCTACCTATTGAACGCTTCTCGGATTCAGGGTTTACGCGACCTAGGTCCAACTAGGGATTATGCTACCGATCGAACGATGCCCCCTAATCTAAGACACACTACCCAGAGCGATATATGTTCCTAGACTTTCCCCACGTACGTGTCGTGAATCGTTATCGATGTCTAGTTGCACATGTCCTCTATATGTGCGGCCCAAGTCCCGTGGCAGGGCTAATCAAGAAACACGGAACTCGGTCGGGAGCTTTAAGTTATCTGCCGATGCATATGATAAGGTATGTTTTTATCTGTGTGTGGCTATGGTCCCACTAGACCCCTCCCTCAACTAATTAAAGGTACCCAAGAAAATCAAGAATGAGAACTATACGCAGGCCCCCTATGCCCCCACAAACCTATTGGCCAAACCTCACCCATAACTAGATAACAAGTATATGGTCTGTTGGAGTTCTCCACCTTTCCGCTTCACGTACTCGATTGACTCAAGATGGTAGGTAGACGACGACGTGCTATCACAGGGCTAATCTAGATATCGTCGCCTCATGCTGGTCCATCCTAGTCTTTAGGTTGCCTTATATTGCAACCAAGGCATACTCTTGGTTCTTCTAACGCATACCTTAACCTCTCTGAGCCCAGGAGGATCATCTGCAACCTCACAGAGGGATACCAAGAGTACCCTCACGTCCCCTCGAAGCCGCATGCTTCGTAACCCAGACCATTGGAGTCTTCTTCTTGGTGAGACGGACGTTCGCTCCTTCTCGTGTTCTACTTGGCTTTCTTGACTAAGGTTTACTACTTAGTTCTCTTACTAAGGTTTACTACTTAATTTCCTGAATTGTTCGTTTTCTTAACTAGGGTTTACTACTTAGTCCTCTTAATTAAGGTTTACTACTTAGTTTCTCTTAATCGTTCATTTTCTTAATTAAGGTTTACAACTTAGTCCTCTTAACTAATGTTTACTACTTAGTTTCTCTTAATCGTTCGTTTTCTTAACTAAGGTTTACAACTTAGTCCTCTTAACTAAGGTTTACTACTTAGTTTCTCTTAATCGTTCGTTTTCTTAACTAAGGTTTACAACTTAGTCCTCTTAACTAAGGTTTACTACTTAGTTCTCTTTCTCGTTATTTACTTAGTTCTCCTAACTAAGGTTTATTACTTGGTTCTCTTAACCAAGGTTTGATACTTAGTTTCTGTTACTTAGTTCTCTTTAACTAAGATTTGTTACTTAGTTCCTTTTAACTAAGGTTTACCCATGAATTCAAGCATGATTTAATTTCTCTTTATCAAATGATAGCGTACGGGTGTTCTCCCACGTTTCCAGCTTAGATTAACTTATTTCATGGCATAAGTCATCCCACCCTTCGAGTCTTGTATTACATCTTAAGTCATATTCATTTCTTATCCCTAGGATAAGTTTATCTATTATTTAATCTTATCATTCCCCACTTTTCCTTGCTTTGATACTGTTATACTGGTTAAGTTTTCCCATGTGTCCAAGTTGACTTAACCCTCAATCACGTATTCAGTTCAACCCACGCGTCATGTCAAATTGGTTAAGTGTTATCCAGAAGTTCACATTGACTTAACCCACCCATATATCGAGTCAAATTGGTTAAGTGTTATCTAGCGGTTCACATTGACTTAGCCTACCCATATATCATGTCGAATTGGTTAAGTGTTATCTATCAGTTCGTGTTGACTTAACCTACCTATATATCATGTCAATTTGGTTAAGTGTTATCTAGCATTTCATGTTGACTTAACCATACCATACTAGCATGTGTCATTAGCATTAATTAATTATTAATGCCCAACCTCTCACATTAGACCTATTGTTGCGGTCACTGGATGTGCCGGTTGGTTCCGGGCAGGATTACACCACAACTCAATCTAACCTCGGGTTTCAAGCACGTTATGACTAACTTCTCACATTAGACCCTATTGTTTGCGCCACTGGATATGCCGGGCGGTTCCGGGCAAAATTACGCCGCAAACTCATTCTAACCTCGAGCTAGCCATGTTTCATCTTTAGCCTATTAACGAAGTCACAAATATGTTCATGTTCTTGTTATGCCACTTATGTCAATTTCCATGTTATATTTCTAAACTTCCCATTTCTTTAACCAATCAAATCCAAATTTAATTAAAACACTCATGCCTCAAATTTCAGGTTTTTGAATTAGATTTCACAATTACATAAGACAGATTAAACCCAAACTTATCCAATTCCGATTAGGTTTCTAGTTTACCTATTTCTTCATCAAATTAGGATTTTTATCTTTAAATCATTTTCCCCCAAATCCCCTATTCAAACTTAATTTACCTTTAGCGTAAGTTGCTCCAAATTACCAATTTCACAATCCTTTCTCCTTATTTCCTTGAATAATATCAATATATACTCTGCCAATTACCCCAATATTTGCAATAATAATCGTTATTCCACAAACCACAAATTACAGATTATATTCCTTGACTGCATAAAATAGATTATGGCCAATATTTGCAATAAAAATTGTTATGCCACAAACCCCAAATTACAGATTATATTCCTCAACTGCATAAAATATATTATGCCCAATATTCCTATATTCCAACCATACATATGTATAATAAGATTTCGTCTAGGTTCGAGATAACCTAGATCCAAAAATAAAAAGGGGAAGGAGAATAAAAGAACAATTATTATAACATGAATCTTGAATTGAATTTATAACTGGGGAATGATGAACGATAATAATACTATTATACAACAAGTTTATTATAATTCCACTCACCTTAACTGGATTGGGAAAAATAAACGATTTGTTGATGTAGAACGCTGATTTAATCTTCTTACTTGATTGTTGGTGAAGAGCATGAATTTTGATGAAGAACTTTGCTACTTGATTTGATTAAACTCCAAAGTTGATGAAGAACTTACAATATAATTTGGAGTTTTGGGGCGGCGGCCATGTTTGATTGAAGTTCGACGGTATGGAGGCGTCTTAAGGAATTATTATGAATTAGGGTTAGGTCTTGCTATGTATTTATAGGTGTAGAGAGTGTTTTAGAGCCCTTAGATTGACCTAGAAGCCATCCGACCTGTACAACACATCAAAACACGTCATAGGAGCTGAAATCACCAAGATCTGGGGATTGGTCGACCCCTAGGTCGAGCTCTCTAGGGGTAGGTCGACCCCCAGATCGACCCCCAGGCCGACCTGCCTGGTTTTGGCGGGAAATTTCCCGCCCAGCTGCCTGGGTTGAATTTTGAACTATTTTGAATTTTTGTTGAATCTTCTAAAGGCCATAACTCCTTCGTACGGAGTCCGATTTACGCAAGCTTGGACTCTATTTCAAGCAGAATTTTGAGACGAACGCAATGGTGATGTCCGTTTTACTTAATTCCTGATATTTAAATTAAGTATCCTTATTTTATTATCTTTTCTGTTACACACACTGGTATTGAATTAATCTTTCCTTTTTCTTTCATGTATTAATTAATTTCCATTGTACATCACCATATTTACCTATCTATGCATATATATATATATACATTTTTATTATATTAAAAATGCGGGCTGTTACATAAACCCTATTCACCCACCCTCTAGGGTTAATTAAGATCATATAAGTGGTATCGGAGCAGGTATTTTTTTAACTCTAGAGTCATGCTTTTCTCTAATGGTGATTTTCCTAGTTGTCAATCCTACGAGAATTTTTCCAGTATATCTTCAACTATTTTTGATGGTACAGATTTTTTATATTGGAAATTAAAATTTGAATTCTATTTAAAATCTATTTAATGTTGAATGCTGGAATATTATTGAAAATGTGGGTGATATGATAGATAAGAAGAATAAAGTTATCAATGCTCTTACTATGCATATTATTTATTCTTATCTTAGCATTGATCAGTTTAACTATATCTTTTATTGTTTATTTGCATAGGATATTTGGAATACTTTCGACTCGATGTATGGTGACAGTAGCTTAGAACCCTTGAAGGTCAATTCAACTTCTAAAATATGCTTTAAAGGAGTTACAGATGAAGAAACGAATGATGATAGTGATAGAGACTTAACCGACAATGAAGTAGTTGACTTTTCATATAAAGATTTAGTTTATCTTTGAAATGGCTTAACAAAATTAGTTGAAAGAAAATCGGAATATCTTGAGTGGCGATGTAAAAACGATGATTTGGAATTAAGGCTTAAAAATGGAAATAATTTTGAAAACTTTAGTTGCAAAAATTATTCAGTTTTGGAAAGTAATTTGGTTCATATGAATAAAAGTTTTCAAGAGCTTGAAAACGATTTTGCAACTTTAAAGGATAAAGATAATGAACTAAATGGTAAAAACAAGTTTTTGCAAGATGAGATGGATGGAATTGAAGTGGATAAGAATTCCAATTTTTTTTTTGAAAGTGATAGCTTGGTAAAAACATAATCGATTTTTAATGAATTTGAATTTGAAATTGAAAGGATAAGAAATCTCAAATCGATAACTGTACGATTTTTCAAAAGAAATTAGTTGAAGTTAAAGCAAATTTCAAATCTCTTGAAAACGAAAATGTGAATTTGAAAAATGAAAAATCTGAGATTATTGAAATAAATCATGATTTAAAAAAAACAATTGAAAAATTCAAGGAATTTAAAAAACTTGAAATTGAAAAGCGTAATCGATTTGAAATGGAGATTTCTAAGTCTAAAGCCAAAATTGAAAAGCTTGAAAAATGAAATGTTGGTTTTAAAACGAAAAGATGCCAAGAAAAGAGAATTTTCCATGAATTGATATTCGAAGCTAATAAATGAGAATAACTGGTTGAAATCCAAAGTCAATGTTTCTGAGTTGAATTTTATGAAAATTTCAAATAGTCAAAATTTTTGAATTCACTATTGAAAATAATTCCGAATTTGGAAACAAGAAAGGTCTTCGGCCTGAAAATTTAACCAAAAACAAAATTCTCAAAAATTCTCGAATTCTTTAAATTATTTGATTTGTGAGAAATTTAATCACAATCAAAGTAAATATTGGTTTAAAAATAATTCGTTTGAATGAATGAGATTCTAGAAATTTACAAATTCAATTGTGACTAAAATTAAGCAAATTTGGGTTCTTAAGAGAATAATGGTAAATTCAAATGAATTGTTATTTAAACAAGTTTGGGTACCGAAAGTAGTGGACAAAGTTAGGAGTGGTTTTACAACTTTTGTTAGACTACTCAATCCCTAAATTACTTAGGAACGAGTTTCTAGAAGAATCAAAGTTGTTACATACCAAAATTGAAGCTATCTGACATTTGTTCCTTAGCCATGATTGTCGAGGTTGAGATCCACAATGTTAATAGTAAGTCGGGTATGACCTCTAAACTCGTTTTTCTTTTTCTGTTTTTATTCTTTCTTTTCTGTTAATGCTGAATCATTTATACGCTGCCATAGAAATTTTGACACATCTTGAGCGTCCTAACTTCAAATTGCAAAATTCTTGATTTTCTGGAAATTATATTCGTTTACTTAAACTTTCATGTTTTGATGATTTCCAAATTTTGAACTTACATTGGTGAATAACTGCAATTCATTTGAATTTTAACTTTTATACAGTTCCCTGAATTTCTGACAGTGCAATAGTATTTTAACCATATATTGAACTCAATTACTCGGAATTCTAAAATTCTTGAAGATCTGAAAAGCTAATTGTGACGACCGCCCACAACCCCTGCAGTATACAAGAAGAATCATGTGCTGAAAGGTGTGCTAGGCAACTGTGGACGATTATCATAGGTAAATAACAACTTCGGAACCTGTCATAGCTCACAGCGCAAGGAAAAAATATAATAGAAAATATACAACAAGTAGTAATAGTGAAGCAAAAAACACTAGACTTTCATAACAACTAGAAAGTAATAGTCATACTCTTCGAAACAATGTTTATACAAATTGCCTCACTATAGCACTCAGAGAATAACCAACAGCGGAAATCTAAATACTACATAGTAGAAAGATAGTACGCTAGCCTCCTGCTCGCCTCCGAACAGCTACATTGTCCACACTAAGCAATCACCTGTCACCTACCACCTAGCCTGCTCATCCAAAAACGGATAAATAGCCCAAGGTAATAAGAGGGAAACATAAAACCTTGAGTCGGACAACAGTCTTAGTGAGTGGTAAAACAACTAACAAACTTCATCAATAAAGTTTATGAGAATAGAACAAACCAATCTACCAAACAACAGAGAAGAACTCAACTCCCGTCTTCCCCACATCAGACAGTGATAGCCTTTCCACTAAACAATTCAACCATACATCCATGAAAACCGGAACACCCATTCAATCATGGTAAAGCACTCATGACATCCAGATTATATATCTCATGTAAACAATCATAATCGAATTCAATATCCCTCAAACACAAGCCCCAGAGGCCTAAACCAATATCAAACAAGCACCCAAGGAACATCTCCTTCGACGTTGGACAATCTACATGAGACGGTACAAATAGAGCATCCTAACAATCAAACATCCATGACTGACTCTAGCTATCACCGCCAATCCTGCTTTGAAACCATCGTTAATCATATGACTACCAACCTTGCCATATGTCAAGGGCTAATGGAAACCCTAGTTCTAGCATAAAATCCATACGCCTTTCAACGATACGTAGGCATGTCCAACCTTGACAACTAGGCCTTTCAACGATACCCAAGGTACTCGACCAACAACTGGTCTTTTAGGTGCCCCTATCGTACCCCTGCTTTGAGCCTGCTAGAACTTACGATAACGATAATCTCTCGGCCTTCGCATCTCTAGTCATCCAACCCGATGACTTTTCATAGCTCAAGCAACCTTCTCAAGCAACCATTATCCACCAACTCACGACCTTTGAGTTGTCACTCATTCGCTGTTCTACACCGATCAACAAACACCTTTTAACACTTCGAACCTTCCTATTTGAATTTGCTTCGAAGTCACAACATTATGAACCAAAAACATACATCATCACTTGATCCAGAATTCCCCATCCCATAATTGCCCGGCCTAACCCGACCAACCACCTTATTCGACCCCCTAGCCTACTCGATCGCCTTGGCTTCTCGACCCCTGGCCTGCTCGACCAACCAATATTTGTCTGACCTATATTTCCCTGACTGACCCCCTCTTGAGTGCACGACCGACCCACTTGTCGTGTTCCCCAAGGCATGAACTCGACCGACCAATATTTGCCCGACTGACCCTGACCTGCTCGACCGACCAATATTTTCCCAACCGACCCTGGCCTGCTCGACCGACCAATATTTGCCCGGCCGACCCTTCCTCTTGTACTACATTGCACAACACTCGACCTGTGGCCTGTACGCTCGACCCAAAACATGTACAGACCCGTTCACCTCCTAATCCGACAAAACAAACTCGTCCAACTCATCAAACATGACCAAAAACATAATATGAAGTCACTAGCAACATGAAAACAATGATTATCACCACAATTACATAATTTCACCAAAATAATGATAAATGAATATTTGATCTAATTTGCAGATCTAACTTGCATATACATATAATATGACATAAGAATTACCAGTTTAAACATGATAACTTAGATCCTAGGGTGATTCATATGAAAATGGACTTACTAAAGTATAGATCTATGGTAAAACACTTGAATTTGATGAAAACATGATCAAACATTCATATACTTCATTGAATCCATGTGAGAGATGCAAATCATTCACAAATTCTTTAAAACAAGCAAAAATCAATGTATTAAGATTTCGGACAGCAAGCAATTCAAACCTCCTTGATTCGATGAACTCTCCCTTCGAATGATGTATATCTAGCCTCAAATGGTGTAGATCTTCGATTTCCTTCCTTTAGATTTTGATTTTAATGGTGGAAAGGTGTTAGAGGAAGGAGGAACATAGGCCACCAAATGAGAGAATAGAGAAACTAAACCATTTCCCATACCTTCCACCCCCTATTTATACCCTTCCACTAGCCCACTAATGGGCCTCTCCAAATTAGCCCATTAAGGCTTCACAAATCTGAACAACCAACTGTTAAACCTTAAAACAACGATTCCTCCCAAACCGCTGAGCCAAATCTTTAATGTAACCACTCTACGGAAAGGCAATCATCATTTCCTATCCGATGACATAAGTCTCACCACCTGATTCGACATGCGTCAAAAGATATGCCATGTACAAGACTGACAGGGGCAAAATGGTCACAAACAAAATTGGTAAAAATTATGGACATGTCTCACATCCCCATAAGCAACATATTAAAATATGAGAACGATCCAACCGTCAGGGAAAATAAAAATATTTTACGATCTTCAGATACGTAAAATGCGGGCTATTACATTCTCCCTCCCCCCCCCCCTTAAGAATTTCGTCCCCGAAATTCAAAGCAAACACAACCACAATAATTCTGCATGCCTATCATCCATGAGAATCCAATTCTATCATCCAAACTAGAAACCATCAAGCCATGCATCCATAGCCTTATCCTAGCAAGCAGAATTCTATCAAACAACAACAAGATACAATGATATAACGATGATACGATATCAAAGGGTCCTATCGACGAAGAGTTTTGGATGAGTCGCCCTCATGCTCTTTTCCGTCTCCCACGTACAGTCATCGCCATCTTCACTCCATTGTACCTTGACTAGCTTAACCGTCTTCCTCCTAAGTTGTTTCATGTCATTTCCCACAACACGAAGCGGCTTACGAGGTTTCGCAACTATGGTTTCTACTACTAGATCTTTGTACTCCTCTGGAGATACCACCACATTCGAATCACGCACAAACTTCCATGAAAACGATGCATGGAACACATTATGCACATTCGACATCTTCTCTGGTAACTTCAATCTATACGCGAGCTTTCCAATTCGCTCAACTATCGGAAATGGCCCAATGAACATTGGAGCTAACTTTCCTTTGTTTCCAAATCGAACCAAATTCTTTAACGGTGGAATCTTCACGAAACCCATATCGCCTACATCGAATTCCAAGTCCTTACGACGCTTATCGGCGTAACTCTTCTGACGATCTTGGGCTGCCTTCATTCATTGTCGAATGATCTCGATACAATCTGAGGTCTCTTTAATTTTCTCAGGCCCAAATACCAACTTATCTCCAATTTCTAACCAACGTACTGGAGAATTGCATGACCTCCCACACAACGCCTCGTATGGTGCCATGCCAATGCTAGACCGGTAACTATTATTATACGTAAACTCAACTAGATGTAGATGGTCTTCCCATGATCCCCCGAAGTTTGACACACAAACCCTTAGGAGATCTTCCAAAACTCGATTAACCCTCTCGGTTTGACCATCGATTTGGGGATGATAAGCTGTACTTAAGCACAACTCGGTTCCCAAAGCTTCCTGCAAACTCTTCCAAAATCCACTCGTAAATAATGGATCTCGGTCATTAACTATGCTCCATGGAATCGAACTATCCATTTCACATAAAGTTCAGCCAATTTCGATGCATCCTAGTCGACTTGACAGGAACGAACCTTGCACTTTTGGTCAAGCGATCCACAATGACCCAAATTCTTTTGTTTCCTGCCCTAGTTCTAGGTAGTCTGTTGACGAAGTCCATCGATATCTGCTCTCACTTCCATGTAGGAGCTTATAATGGATGAAGCAAACCACTCGGTTTTTTCTGTTCAGCTTTAACCAACTGATAATTCATGCATTTGGAAATGAACTTTCCAATATCTCGCTTCATCCCCTCCCAGTAGTAGACTCGCTTCATGTCCTAATACATCTTATTACTACCGGGATGAATCGTCAACTTTGAGTGATGACATTCCCTCAGAACCTCATCTCTCAATTCATCGATATCAGGAACAACTAATCGTCCTTGCTTTCGAAGCCTACCTTCTCGATTGACTTCGAACTCTTTATTCTCTGGTTCCAGTTTCTGGATAAACTCGACAAGCTTTTCATCTTTCTTTTGCCTCTCGCCAATCCTTTCAATAAGAGTAGGTCTTATCGATAATCTTGCCAACATTTCAGGTTCTAACTCACATCGTGGCCTGAAATCGAATCTTGCCAAGTACCCGAGGCTCTCCCATTCCGAAAACATCGCCCCCAAACTTGCGTGTCTTCGACTCAATGCATCTGCCACTGCGTTACCTTTACCAGGAGTGTAGGCTATACTGAAATCATATGATGCTAAAAACTCTAGCCATCATTGCTACCGAAGATTCAAATCCTTTTGGAAGAAAAGATACTTCAACGACTTGTGATCCGTGAACAACTTGAATTGAACTCCCAATAGGTAATGTCTTCACATCTTCGGAGCAAACACAATCGCCGCCAACTCCAAATCATGAGTTGGATAATTCCTTTCATGCGGATTTAGGTGTCGACTAGCGTAGGCCACAACCTTATCCTTCTGCATCAGCACTGCTCCAAGTCCAATGCCACATGCATCGGTGTATACCACCATCTCCTCATTCCCACTTGGAATGGTCAAAATAGGAGCACTTGTCAGTCCCTCCTTCAGGATTTTGAATGCTTGCTTACAATTTGCATCCTATGTGAACACTTGGTTTTTCTTCATCAATCCTGTCAATCGTGCAGCTATCTTGGAGAAATCTTTGATAAATCGTCGGTAATAACCAGCCAACCCAAGGAAACTTCTCACACCCGTCACATTCTTAGGTCTATCTCAGTCCTGGATTGCCGCTACCTTAGCGGGGTCAACTGCTATTCCATTTCCAAAAACAACATGGCCTAAGAACCTCGCTTCACGCTTCTAGAAGTGACACTTTGAAAACTTAGCTCTCATCTGATGCTTTCGCAAGATTTCCAACACAACTCTCAAGTGCATCTTGTGTTTTTCCTCATTTCAAAAGTAAACCAGAATATCATGCACGAACACAAGCATGAACTTGCTCAAATGATCTCTGAAAACTATATTCATAAGATCCACAAAGTATGATGGCGCATTAGTTAACCCGAATGGCATCACTAACCATTCGAAGAAACTGGATGGTGTCCTAAAACGGGTCTTCGGTACACTATCCTTTGCCACCCTTAACTGGTGAAATCCTGTTGCCAAATCCATCTGAGAAAACACTTTGTCTTCGTGAAGCTGATCGAGCAAGTCATCAATCCTTGGAAATAAATTCTTGTTCTTCATAGTCACCTTGTTCAACTCACGATAGTCCACACACAATCTCAACGAGCCATCTGCCTTGATTGCAAACACAACCGGTGCTCCCCATTCGGAAACACTTCTCCGAATGAATCCCTTTCCAAGAAGGTCACGAAATTGCACCTCCAACTCTCACTATTCCTTAGGCGCCATCCGCCTAAGAGGCATAACGATTGGTCTAACACCCTCGACCAAATCGATCCTAAACTCGATCTCTCGATGCGGCGGCAACCCTTTGACCTCATCAGAGACATCCTCATTAGCGATTAGCACTGATGACAAGTCTTCTTGTGGAATCACAAGTGAATATAAATAACTTACAAAGACACCATCTTCGGGCTTACATCTAATCAACACCTTTTGCCCTTCTACATCCCCGACTCTCACCACTAGCTTCTCGCATATCACTCTTGTCGCATACCTCTTGACCTAATCCATGCCCAAGATGATCCCAAACCCAGCGATATTAAGAACAAAGCAATCACACACAAAAGAGCAACCATGACTCGATAACACTAGACCACGACACAACATGAACAAACTGGATGAACCCCCAACTGGATTAGTCACAATCAATGGTCTATCACAAATCTCGGGTCCCAAACCCAAGCTACACACAAGCCGAAACACCATTAACTGAAAGAGTACCTTGAATGACGACACCCTTTCCCTTCTCCTCTGCAGTAAGAGCTCTTGAAGAAGATGGCACGGCTTCCAAAGCATATGCCTTCACAATCTGCTTGCCCTTAGCTGATTCTGGATAATCTATCTTCTCATGCCTAGAATTTCCACACTTGAAGCACTTCTTCTCAACTTTGGGATTCTTGCATTCATTCGAGTAATGACCCTTCTGTTGGTAGTTAAAGTAAACCACCTCACTCTTAGGCTTCTTCTGGCCATCCTTTCCTTTCTGTTATTGCTGCGTCCTCTTCTTATTATTACCACCCTGCTGTGGTTTCTGAACTTCCTTGGTTGCAGCGACAACATTTGCTTCCTTAGGAAACAAGTTTTCATGGAGAACAACCTTTTCCAAATCTTCTCAAATGGATCATCAAGATGATCCACCAACGGCCTTCCATTGTAGGTATCCAACCCCATAACAAACTTCTCATTCTTCTGATAAGGTGTGTCATTATATGAACGAGCATATTTGGACAAGGCCTCGAAATCATAAACATAATTAAGCACAGAATGACCATTCTGATTCAGCTCTACGAACTTCTTGAATAGAGCGGACTTTTGAGCAGTGGAGATAAACTTTTCTTCAAACTTATCTTGGAATTGCGTCCATGAAATCTCCTCTTCTGGAGTCTCAAGTGTAACAGAATTTCACCACTCTATGGCCCTGCTTGATGCAAGCTTTCTCTTTGTTGCATCATCCAAACCCAAGTCTTCAAAAATACGAACACAAGAATTCATCCACCTCTGAACCTCTTCAGTTGGCTCAGTTCCTTTTAATGGTTTCCCTCCTAGAGATGTATAATCCTTGCTCAGCTTCGCAAAATCCACAACCCTAGGAACTCGCACACCTACATCTACCGTGGCTGCCACTAGAGTAGGTACCCTTCGCATGACTGGTTCCATCATGGCCTCAAACATGGCTGGGTAGTCTGATATACTGCGATTACCCCCTCCAGGCATAGGCCCTTCCCTAGCAGTATGTCTTGTGGTTCGTCGACTCATTCTAAATCTGCAAATTAGAATGATTAGCCACTTACAAGACAAGTTGCTAAAGAAGTATAGCCGCTACTATACTATATAATATCATATAATATACATCTAACTGAAATCTACAAATACGTCTCTTATACGTAATTACGTATTCGAACTTTGGCTAAAATTGTTAACTAGGGCTCTGATACCAAATGTGATGACCGCCCGCAACCCCTGCACTATACCAGAGGAATTATGCGCTAAAAGGTGTGCCAGGCAGTTGTGGACGATCATCATAGGTAAACAACAACATCGAAACCTGTCATAACTCACAGAGCAAGGATAAAATATAATAGAACATATACAACATGTAGTAACAGTAAAGCAGAAAATACTAGACTTTCATAACAACTAGAAAGTAATATCCATACTTTTGGAAAAAGTGTTTATACAAATTGCCTCACTACAACACTCAAAGAATAACAAACAGTGGAAATCCAAATACTATAAAGATAGTACGCCAGCCTCCTGCTCGCCTCCGAACAGCTACACTGTCCACACTAAACAATCACCTGTCACTTGCCACCTAGTATGCCCATCCAAAAATGGATGAACAGCCCAACGTAATAAGAGGGAAACATAAAACCGTGAGTCAGATAATAGTCTTAGTGAGCGATAAAACAACTAACCAACTTCATCAATAAAGTTTATGAGGATAGGTAGATTAACAAACCAATCTACCAAACACCAGAGAAGAACTCAACTCTCGTCTTCCCTACATCGGACAGTGATAGCATTTAAATTAAACAATTTAACCATACATCCATGAAAACCAGAACACTCATTCTATCATGGTATAGAACTCATGACATCCAGATTATGTATCTCATGTAAACCATCCTAATCGAATTCAACATCCCTCAAGCACAAGCCCCAGAGGCCCAAACCAATATCAAACAAGCACCCAGGGAACATCTCCTTCGACGTTGGACAATCTACATGAGATGGTACAAATAGAACATCCTAACAATCAAACATCCATAACTAACTCTGGCCATCACCGCCAATCCCGCTTTGAGACCATCGTTAATCGTATGACGACCAACCTTGCCATATGTCAAGGGTTAATGGTAACTCCAATTCTAGCATAAACTCCATACGCCTTTCCACAATACGTATGCATGTCCAACCTTGACAACTAGGCCTTTCAACGATACCCAAGGTACTCGACCTACAACCGGTCTTTTAGGTACCCTTATCGTACCCCTGCAAGAACTTACGACAACGATAATCTTTCGGCCTTCGCATCTCTAGTCATCCAACCCAATGACTTTTCATAGCTCAAGCAACCTTCTCAAGCAACCATAATCTACCAACTCACGACCTTTGAGTTGTCACCTCATTCGCTGTTCTACACCGATCAACGAACACCTCTCAACACTTCAAACCTTCCTACTTGAATTTACTTCGAAGTCACAACATTATGAAATAAAAACATACGTCATCATCTGATCCAGAATTTCCCGGTCCATAATTGCCGAGCCTATATTTGCCCGACCGACCACCTTACTCGACCCCCCTGGCCTGCTCGACCCCCTGGCCTGCTCGACCGCACTGGCTTGCTCGACTCCTGGTCTGCTCAACCGACCTATATTTGCCTGACCAACCCCCTCTTGAATGCACAACCGGGCCCCTTGTCGTGTTCCCTAAGGCATGAACTCGGTCGACCAATATTTTCCCGACCGACCCTGGCCTGCTCGACCAACCAATATTTTCCCGACCAACCCTAGCCTGCTCGACCGACTAATATTTTCCCGACCGACCCTTCCTATTGTACTATATTGTACTTCCTTGTACTACATCTTGTACTACGCTCGACCGGTAGCCTGTACGCTCGACTCAAAACCTGCACAGACCCCATTCACCTCCGAATTTGACCAAAACTTTGCCAAATGACAAATCCGATGAAACAAACTCATCCAACTCATCAAACATGACCACAAACATGGTATAAAGTCACTAGCAACATGAAAACAACGATTATCACCACAATTACAGAATTTCACCAAAATAATGATAAGTGAATATAAGATATAATTTGCGGATCTAACTTGCATATACATATAGTATGGCATAAGAATTACCGGTTTAAACATGCTAACTTAGATCCTAGGGTGATTCATATAAAAATGGACTTACCAAGGTATAGATCTATGGTAAAACACTTGAATTTGATGAAAATATTATCAAACATTCATATACTTCATTGAATCTATATGAGAGATGCAAATCACTCACCGATTCTTCAAAACTAGCAAAAATCAATGTATTAAAATTCTGGACAGCAAGCAATTCGAACCAAACTCCTTGTTCCGATGAACTCTCCCTTTGAATGATGTATATCTAGCCTCAAATGGTGTAGATCTTCGATTTCCTACCTTTAGATTTTGATTTTAATGGTGAAAAGGTGTTAGAGGAAGGAGAAACATAAGCCACCAAATGAGAGAATAGAGAAACTAAACCATTTCCCATACCTCCCACCCCCTATTTATACCCTTCCACTAGCCCGCTAATGGGCCTCTCCAAATTAGCACATTAAGGCTTAACAAACCTGAACAGCCAACTGTTAAACCTTAAAATAGTGATTCCTCCCAAACCGCTGAGCCAAATCTTTAATGTAACCACTCTACTGAAAGACAATCATCATTTCCTTTCCAATGGAATAGGTCTCACCACCTGATTCAACCTAAGTCAAAAGTTATGCCATGTACAAGACTGACAAGGGAAAAATGGTCACAAACAAAATTGGTAAAAATTATGGACATGTCTCACATCCCATATTAAAATATGAAATGATCCAACCCTCAGGGAATAAAATAAAAATATTTTTCGATCTTCCGATACGTAAAATGTAGGCTATTACACTAATGAAATTTCATACATCTTTGTTGTTTTGAGTTTCTGCTAATTCTTCTTGGAAATACTTGAAAAACTGCACTCATTACAACACACTCCTTGAAAGCTATTTTTTGATATTATGATAGTTTCATAGTTTTTATGTTGGCTTGGCTACTTTGATTTGAAAATCATTAGTAATGTGTTGATTGGGTTGATGCTTTAAATTTCTAACACATCTATTTGACTTGAATTGGTTATATGTTGGATCCCATACACCATTTGGACTTGAAATTGATAATCTTATGTGACTGATGTTTTTTTAAGTCTCATGGATCATCATATTTGCTTTTGAATCTTGAAATTAACACATCTCATCAAATGATTTCTAATGAACTGTTTTAATCTTGGATCATGGATTGTATCTTGGGCTTATTGTAAATATTGTGAAAAATTCTCTTGTGAATCTTGCTTTGAAACCAATTTTTCTGCTGCTCTCATAAAGGAAACTAAATAGTTAGATTTGTCTTCTTGGGCTTGGTGATTGGATGATTTGTTGAAAATTCATTTCTGAGATACATCGTAGTTTCATTATGGGCAATTAGGGCCTATAAGTGGTATTAGTCTTAGAAGTATTAAAAAATCTCACATTTAAGTGATTGATTTTTGAAACTGATGTTCCACTTGCGTAGTTATTTCAGAATCCCTCTTAAATTGATATTTTCAATTTTAAAATTATTTATTCGAAAATTGAAACTGACCAAATTGAACTATTTTTTAAACTCATCAAAATTATTATTAGACTTATGAAATTATGATGAGTTGTGACTATTGTATATTTCATAACAAGAGGAAACATTATTTAAATTCTTTTGGAGCACTTTGGTTCCACGCAGTGAGAGGATCAACAGTTAGTGGAGATCTTAGATAGACTCGGTAGAGGAGAGACCTCTAGTCACCTAGCTAGATATTTTGTGGCAAGAAAGTGTGGCTAAGACGATATGGGAGATTGTGTGTTTCCAAAGTTGGAGATTTGCTGAGACCAGTTCTTGAGGAGGCTCAACACTCTCAGATGACTATCCATCTGGGTAGTGACCAGATGTACTGAGATATGAAGCGAGTTTTTCATTGAACTGGTATGAAGAAGGATATTGTAGAGTTTGTGGCCCAATGTTTGACTTATCAGTAAGTGAAGGCTGAGCAAAGAAAACCTGGAGGATTGTTTTAGCCCTTGGATAATCCACAATGGAAGTGGGAGAGCGTCTCTATGGACTTTATTGATGGACTTCCAAGATCAAGGAAGGGCAACACGAATATGTGGGTTATAGTGGATAGATTAATGTAGAGAGCTCACTTTATTCCAGTCAAGAGCATGAGGACAACATCTTGGCTAGCATTAGTATACCTTAGAGAGATAGTCCGACTTTGTGGGGGTACCTTCCAGTATAGTAAGTGACCGTGACCCCATCTTTACGAGTGAGTTTTGGTAAATCTTTCAAGAGGCCCTAGGTACACAGTTACGACTTAGCATAACTTATCATCCTCAGACCGATGGACAGACTGAGAGGGTCAATAGGGTTCTCGAGGATTTATTGAAATTGTGTATCCTAGACTTCGGATGGACTTGGAAGGAGCATCTCCTGTTGGTTGAGTTTCCCTACAATAATAGTTATCAGTCGAGCATCGGTATGATACCCCTCAAGAGATTTTATGGATGACCTTGCAGATTGCCGACCAGTGGGAGTCTACCGCTGGGCTTCTACTTGGGCCAGAGGTGGTTAGAGAGACTTCTGAGAAGATAGACCTTATTCATAGATGGATGAAAGCGGCTCAATATAGGTACAAGTCATACGCCAATCAGAGGAGGACTGACTTGGAGTTTGAGGTAGGAGATATGGTCTTTATCAAGGTGTCACCTTTGAGGAATGTAGTTCGCTTTGGCTCGGTAGGGAAGTTCATGATGTGTTCCATGTTTTCCATTTAAGGAAATACCTACATGATTCAGCAGAGGTGGATGAGCCAAGTATACTCGAGGATGTAGATATAGAGAAGGAGGCATCAATTAGAAAAGTTCCTACCTGTATTCTTGAATCGAAAGTTAAGAAGCTACGCAATAAGGAGTTCAAATTAGTGAAGGTGCAATATGGAGAAGATCGTGATGATGTGACATGGGAATCCGAAGACAAGATTCGTGCTTCTTACCCTTTTCTTTTTGAGAGTACATTCTTAATTTCCTTTTTCTAAGCTTTTGAATTTAAGTATGTTTATCCCTATTGTTTGAATTCCGATCCTTAGGTAGAAGCATATGGTTGAAAACTATGTTTGAAACATGTTATGTTTGTTGGTTGCTAGTGGATGCAAGTGTTTACTAGTGGTTGCCAATGGACACATATACATATATTAGGCACTAAATCGGCCCAAGCACTTACATATTGCATATGGATGTGTGCGCATTTTAATTTTAAATGGATGAAAATGGTGTAATCATCACATGGATGTTGCATTTTGGTGAATGATTGTGCACACGTATAGGACTTATATGTACTATTAGGATTCTTTAGCGTACATATTGGATACATGTCACAAACATATATTACATTAAGGAGGTCAACTAAATCAGTGGACCGCCTGATTTTTGCATTAGTTTAGGAACGTATACACAAGACCTTGCATATGTTCATACAGAGCATTAGAAATTTTAAGGACAATAGATACCAGTGGTTCATGGATGAGTAGATGGGTGTAGGCGTTAAATAATAACATTCTTCTTAACTTGGAGATTTCAGGCACGAAACCCTTTAAGGAGGGGAGAATGTAACACCGCATATTTTAATACACCATAAATATATAAAGAAGATAATAAAATTAATTAATTAAATATAAAAAATTAGACAAAACAGACTTTGTTGTTGTGTCCGTTATGAAATTTTGGTTCAGATAGACTCTTGGTTTTCAGAAATTGGATTAAGTATGAAGAAGTTATGGGTAACAGGAGATTACACTTTAATATAATATAATATAAAATTAAAAAGTGCAGAAAACAACGCTCACTAAGCGACCTAGCTTTACATGGGTCGACCCTTGTGTCGACCCATGCTTAAGGTGGTTCGACCTATCTTCATGCAGGGTAGATTCCTATGCTTGAATCTGGACTCCTTTATTTGCTAAATATATACGTTGTCTCAGCTTGAGGTGTATGGTTTGATTTATAAACCTAAAACCTAATGGTTTAGAATTATCCTAGCTAATATATAAATAGGCTAGCAGCCTCATCATTTTCTTACACACAAACATTCTTCATTCTTCTTCCTCCAAGCTATTTTCTTACACACAAACTATTGATTTTCTTCTACAACAACAACTATTACAAAGATTCTCTTTCTGGATCTAATCTAAACCACTGTGAGTTCTAGTTATTTTTAGATCTGATATCTAAAAAGTAAACTGATAGTAGATAATTTTGATCTGAAACTATACGGTGTTTATAAGTTTATATGTTATTGTTTTACTGTCTATCATCTATTCAGTTTTCAGCTATTACCTGTTATATGTACATCCTTGTTATCCCTTTTCCTGTTTTAGATTTATTTACAGCCTTATGCCTATTTATTCAGCTTATTTGTTTCTGAGTTAGATCTATCTTCTCCTTTTCCTTTTTATTTTACGTTGAGTCTAGGCCATCAAGAGCCTAGACCATTTCCGTTAGAATTGGGTAAATTAGGTTAAATTGGAATAACTTGTTATAAAGAGAATTAGGCATATTGAAACACGAAATCCAATGACTGTATAATTAGGATAATATGCAAAACATGTTAATCTGAATAGGTTAAACTTAATTTGGTAATTAAGTAGAACATATTATGAAAATATATGTGAATCAGATGTAATTAAGTAAAACATGTTACTGTAATCCATATACATCTGAGCACGTACCTGTCTGTTTTGGGAAAGGGTTGTATGTAGAATTACATTTAATAGGAAATGTCATTTACAACCATGCTTATTAATGAACTTAAACATGTTAATTAATAAGTTAAAAGGTTCCACATCTGCTATTTATATCTGGTTTTGAGACTCTTAAAATCCTAATTTACTTGGGGGCACAAGCTTAGGGGGTAGCTTGTGTCAATCTGCTGTTTGGAACCTGTATCAGTCAGTATCACTATTGGTGTCATATTAGGGCCTCGCACTAGGCAGGGGTCAGGGAGTGCTTCATTGATTTGGATTGTAAGAGTTTCAAAATCTTGGAGGTGGGTACAGGCGCGTTCCAGCCGAGTCATGAGCATGCATGGTCCCGATGGGGGAAACTAAGGCATTGTAACACTGGCAAATAAGGTCGAGTCTTTATAGGTGACGGGTTAAGGACTGATATACCCTACTATTGTGGCTGGCATAGGTTATTTGTGTTTGTAGGGAGCTGATCGCATGGGTAGTATTTAGGCTAAAACCTAATCATGTTATTCTGATAATTGGTGCAAACACTTGTTCTTGGGATATGAATGAGAAGCGTATATGATCTTTTATCTTGCCTAGTTATCTTGTTATCTCGTTTACTTCATACTTTTGTATTTTAGTGTATTTTCTTATCCGGTGTTATTCATCTATCTTGATACTTTCTATCCTATGCTTATGCTAAAAATCACTAAAACTCGCCTGACTTCTTGTCTGACCTATTTTGTTTTTCCTTCTTCCTCTTCCCCCTTTAGACTCTCAGAGTGGTGGTGGACGGTAGTTGTGGCCGTGATTCTATTCATCTTGGACTTGGAGTACTCCTCTTTGTATGTACTCTTTCAGTATCTTTTTCTATGTTTATTGCAATGGCATACGAGGGATATTATTTTGTGATTTAGTACTCTGATGTTTTATGAGACTAACACTTGTGGTTATGACATTGATGGTTTATTTTGAAAAATGTAATGTTAGAATTGATTTAAAATAAAAAGTAAAAAAGTTTCTTTTTTCGCTGCATTATCATATTCTGTCTTGTTAAAGTAGTCTCTGTATTATTATTGCGCTTCACAGAACTTAATGCATCCTTATATGGTGACATTAAGGGACGTGGGGTGTTACAGGTAAACCCGACCCAAGCTGACATGACCTGTTTAGTTAAAAGAGTTACACAGGTCGGGTTGTGTCAACCCATTTATAAATGGGTTGAGCTCGGGTTGGGTAAAAAATGATCCGTTTAATAAACAGGTCGACCCGACCCATTTATAAATCTACCCGAACCCAACTTGACCTGGCCCGTTTATAAATCAACCTAAACCCGACTTGACCCGACACGAACTATTGACATCCCTAATTTTAAATGATAACTTAGATAGCTTAAAATAATAATTAATTAGGCTAATCATCACTTAACCTATATTCCTCAAATTCAAATACATGGGTCATCACTTGTAGCATGTGGTGTATGTCCAAAGTGTGATACGTAGCACACCCCCACGATATTTGAATCTGACTTTACCATTGAGTTTCTCTTCATGCGTTCGATCTTTCAGCACCTTCGCATCAAACTCTGAGACAAGCTATAAAAATGCAATATGACTCCTCACTCTTCCATTTTGGCCATGGAAGCAGCTCACCAAAGACAACTAAGTTGGCCAGAACTCGGTTAGACGGAGCGCCTTTCAAATCTCGCAACTTTTCCCGTTATCGACCCTCTAGCTCCGATTATGCGCATAGAAAATCAATGCCCTAACTTTTGCAAGCCCAAGCAATGGTGATCAGACCAAATAGCATGGTATGGGAGCGAAGAGAGTTGCATTATGATTTCAATGTAGGGAGTTTCAAGATTTATCGATCAACGTATGAGGTGATTTGGATTTTTGAACGATTAAGGGAGGCGACCATTGCTTGAGCAATGAAATTGTAAACTTGTGGGTTGGAAAGAAAAATAACTGGGTTGGGTTTTATTTTACTGCAGTCCTAGGGTTATTTTTAGCTATTTTATTAAACTATTTTATCTCATTTCAATTTAAATGAAATCGATGCATTTTATTTTCGCATGATCAAGCAACAAGTCCGCCCGCCTTAAAACTTGACAGTGTGCATCACTACAAAAATATGGTTTCAATGGAACAAGTTTCATCAAAATCTGAGATTGTGACCCGAAATGACGATGTTATGCATATTTCGAGATGCATTTGACTCTCAAATTGCTCGATCTCAAAATATAGCGATCCATAAATTTTTCTGCACATAACGAGCAATCTAGACTCAGTGGCACTAACCTCGATTCCTGATTTGATCATTTATTTAAAAAATCACCTTTGGAACCATCACTCGAATAATTATCGATCAATATTAAAATTATTTATTTAAATATATGACTGTTAAAATATGGGTCATTGCATTCTCCTCTTATCATAGGATCTCATCTCCGAAATCCTCAAGGATTGAACAATACAACCCAACACACTTGAGTAAGTGATGATGCATACTAAATTGTCCCTTATCACTCTCAACAACCTCACAAGAAAGCGATCACAACAAAGGGAATAAACTCGAAATTTGGCATGGTGCTAGACTTCCTACCCCTAAGTATAACCACAGTCAAAATTTAAAATCCACCATGATCAAGTCAAACACCTAAATTGTATACTTATTCCCAACCCAACATGTAATGGGAATAAAAGTGACAACCTGCTAGTTGGAAGTCAATCTCAATCCAAAAATAATATCTTAATTTTTCTTCCTACTTTGTCTAAATTCATGGAAAATTTCGGCAACACCTCCCATAAGCGGCTCGACCTAAAAAAATCACAATATGCAATACAAGGCCCAAACCAACAAAAAAAAAAAAACCCAAAAGTGGCTACCAATGTATAGGCATAAATTCCCAAAATGCACCAAATAAAAAACCACAACACTACATCTATTAAATACCTCTTTTTAAAGCAAACTTTACATTTAGATGCAAAAAAAAAATGAGTAAGCATCCAAACAATCAGCTCATGATCCATTACCTAAACATGCACTCAACAAAGACAGTTAAATACAGTAGCATAAACCAACAAACAAAAACAGAAATGTCAAGTCATGTATGGAAATAAATGGGCCATAACAAAACAAAACAGCTATCCTGCATGCCTAATAATCGTGTAAGCATAAGTGCCATTTAAAGCATCAACAATCAAACATGCGCAACAAAATAATAGCAATCATGAAAAGTAACATCCATGTCTTCTCTAGCATGTAGGATATTAGTCTAATCAAGACATCTAATCCTTATATGACTCGACAACAGTGGTTGTCATTTTGCTAAAGTGAGGAAAGTAAGTTTAGCATCTCTCGTCATTGAAGCTTGCACAATCCAAGTGCTATCATGCTACCCTCAAGTCCTCGGCAATCAATCAATAAAATCATCTAAGGATTGCTCATGCACTAATATGGGAATCTCAAGTAGCTATGAAGACCTACACGGCTTTTCCATTCAACATTAACTTGCCGACCATCCGCTCATTAGGAAATGAGTGTCAAAACACCTTCCAACTTGTTGGGAACAACAACGCCTCTTCAACGAGGAATCAACCACCATGGTAAAATTCGTATAACAACACTTTAAACCCTGAGGTCATAACCAATAATAAACGTGATCAACTCCCACTGATTGAATACCGCTCCAAAACCGATACATCTCTAGAACAAAACAACAACACTAGGAAGCTAGGAATCTGAACCATCAACACCAATGGAAGTCAAGGTCCCTCTCGGAGAGGAGAAAGCCCTGTGGGACAACACCACCGAAACTCCAACCCCATCCTAATAAATAGTGCCTCCAAAACTCCATAGAAAACTCCATCGCCATTACGAACTCCATCGCCATCGACTCTAAATCGAGAGTCGAATATTCCATCATAAGTAACTTTGGTCGTTGACTAGCATGTGATGACCTACACTCCTAGCACTACCACCATAGCTTTCGTAGTATCGATAACGACCCCCTACTCCAGGCAATGTAACCTAAGTACCGTGCTTCACCCAGCCTGAAATGAAATTCTAACAAACCAACCAATTATCGGTGCACTCTCTCCACTGACAACACAAACATGTCATGTGCTTTCGTTTCGTTCATGCAAAGATGGGAATGAAATTAAGCAATGCAAGAACAACCCAACCAAGCAATCTTGGAACAAGATATGCAAGCTTATGAAATATGCCAATTCATTGGTCATCCCAAATATAATAACCAACCAATTCTACTCATAGTAGCATAGACGCTGAAATCGGCATACACCAACCAACCACTCTCCTTCAGCAAAATCCCCACAAAAGATCCATTTAAGAAAAACTCCTTTCGCACCTCAGAGCTAGGTAGCTTAGCCGCCTCAAAAAAAAAAAATGGATATTGGCTCGTCTACCGCTCTCAAGATACACATGCCCTAAAGGCATAGCCACCGGTCCACTATCGGTGGCCTAATCAATACATAACTCAACTCAAACATAGTGGAAATCTAGTCATCTCATCAAATGTGTCTGAATACTCTCAAGCTACAAGCTCATATGATGACTCGCTACAAGAGAACTCGATACCTCGGTCCGTTATTGTCCAACCATAAGCGACTCGCCCTCTGCTATTGTTAGAACACAGACGACTCACTATTAGAGGAAAAAATGTCCTAACTCACTATTGTCATCAACAACCTCCCACTACCACAGACGTTTCATATCCACCTAACAAGAAAATCCTAGACTCAAATACAAGACTTAACTAAGTCTAAGAAATCAATAGCAAATAAAATAACAACCAAAAAAACATGACTCGGTAAGTTTTTAATGAAAAATGCGTACTGCAAAGTATAAACAGTATGCTATGACAATCCTTCACCTCGAGGCCCGAAACTAATCCTATAAGTTCTGCATTCATCTACAGTATTACCTCCTGGCGACCAAACATGAGACGTTATAAAGAAATGGCCTGACTAAACCCTTAATGCGGTTAGTCACAATCAAAGAAGAAAGATCAATATTTTCGAGTCCCAAACCCACTCCATCCATCACCTACTAGATAAGATGGAATGGTGAAATCCTAACATTAAAATAAAACATGCATGGAAACACCATTGGTGGAGAGCTTATCTCAAGCGACGACATCATTTCTCGTTTCTCTTCTCGAGGGAGAACTCGACGAAATGGAAATGATGATTAGCACATATGCCTCCACAACTCATCCCTACATATAAAGAAACCACCGACACTGGGTATGGGCTCAAGTTCCAAGAGCCTACTGATCAACCTCTCTAAGCCATCATCCTTTCTGAATGAAATCCGGCTTCCCGGTTAATCACTCACACCAGTGGCATCTAACCTTTTATGTGAAATATTCACCGAAGGATGACATATGCTTCGATAGAATCGAATTCTGTCATAAACTCCAACACTGACATGTGGCCTCTACCAGCGAACCTACATAAGAAAGTGACTTCCAAGAAGTCAAAACACACCCCTTTGAATCAAATCATGAACTGGCCCTGAGAGGCTCGATTATAAGAAATCAAAATAATAATTCTCAACCCATTCGGACTCATACTTGGAGTTTCCTAAAGGTGACTCTCAACCTTATAGCACCACCTAACTCCAATCCATCGAAGAGCGCTAAATAAGAGAATAAACGATATAGCTCTTTCACCACCACAGCCGACTTTGTTTCACAAGAAAGATTTTCCCCATTGACACATAAGTATCTATGCAGCACAATATAGTCAACCTCTTCACTTGAGCACCAAAACCAGTCACGAATATTGGGGAACCCCAATAGTGACTCTCTCCACCACTTAGAACAAGTTTTGTAGATTGAAGCTAACAACCTCGATTCTGCCTAACTCCCAACTCAAAAAAAGGGGTAAGTGGTAATATTCTTCATTTGTTAGATCATCACGAATAAAAGGTTGATCGATTGCTAATAAAGGAAACCATACTATGGTATTCTTGCGCAGAACAACCTAAACAATGCATGCTACTAATATATAGTTCAAAAACTAAAATATATTGCGTACTCTCGCACATATACTAACTCATGATTCTGATATAGCTTAAGTTAAACTATGCAACCTCACTGGATACCAAATGTAATGACTGCCTTATGATTCTGATACAGCTCAGATTAAACTATGCAACCTCACTGGATACCAAATGTAATGACTGCCCTATACCATAAGAGTAGAAAAATTGCTAAGATAAATAAATAAGAGAAAAGGAAGTAAATAGAATAAAAGGGAAGAGAAAAGAAGAGAAGATAAGAGAAAGGAACAAAGCACAATCACAGAAGATGTCGAATATCTCACATATCATCAGACAATATATAATAATAACAGATATAATAAGAGAGACAATGATAACTATATAACCCACATAATCAGAATACAAACTCATACAGTTATACAAAATAACAATATAGTTTATATAAGAGATATATAAACTCACTGATGAACCGTCTCAAATAATAAATAACACTATCAAGAATCTACAACGGAATAAAAAAAATCAATAATACAAGTATAATACGAAAAGGTGTCGCCTCCTGCAAATCCACCATCGTAGCTCCAAGTAATGATAATATCTATCATGTTGTATGCTTATCAGCATCATCAATGAGAACCCAAGGTAATAAAAGGAAACATAAACCTTGGGTTAGACAAAATCTAGTGTGAGTGATAAACAACTCTCAGAATACTACATAACTCGTAACAGTATTAGGAACATCGATATGGAAAGTCATACCTATTGTCCCTGGATACACAGAGTCAGCACACACAATCGAGATAGTATATGCTACTCAGAGTAACAAAGAAGAAAACTATAATAGGATAAAAGTATCTCCATAGTCCACTCTGGCCCTACTTCCCATCATCTCTGTAGAATCCTAGAGGTGATAGACTTCCAAGTGAAATAAGATAGAAGCAAACATTTCAATCATAGTATCCATCAAATAAGACCCATCTATCACCTCCTAAATCCATGAATATATCGATAGCCTATATGACCATTAGCACATCTGTCAAGGACCAATGGCCCAGTTCTAGTTTGGCTCCCCCTTCAGGACCCAATTGTCCAATATGGCTGCCTTCGGGACCCAATTGTCCATTAATTTTTAGGCACTCCTCCAAAGTTTCATAGGGTATATATATATATATATAACAATCTCGACCACCGTGCCTTCAGAACCTAATCTTCCAGCATATTTGCCTTCAGGGCCCAATTGTCCAACACTAGGAAATTGTAGAAAGTCACCCAGGGTAGATACACATTGCCGTGCCACAACTTGAACACTCTGAGTCATCGATAATTCCTTGGCACTCCCAAAATCCCACCGTTTCCAAATATGGGACTGAGCCATCTTGCTCGATCAATCCACTATACTACAGTCTCATCCAATCTCGAGCTACCTATCAATCACGTATTCGATTTAATCCAATGCCCGAGCTTCCAATCGAAGAGTCACAACTTCTGCAATCGTGCTTATGGGACCTATATGTCCAACACAGTCACTATCAGCATCCAGTAAATTCGTTATGCCATGAAGTACATATCACATTGATCCATCCTGCAGCCTCATCTCATCACGAATTACACAACATTGATCCATCCCGCAGCTTAGTCTCATCACTAACTATGTAAAACTGGTCCATCCTGGTGCATCTCATACTAATCTAAGTCTTAATAATCTAAGTCTCAAAATCAAAGTGTCACAATCCCCGGCTCGCTCTGAAGGTCTCGCTGCCTCAATCCATGGATCACGTTATCCGTCTGTACCCACGGGTGAAGCATCCATCATGCCTCTTACCAACATCCAATCGGAGAACCACTATGTTGGCTTTCCAATCGAAAGAGCCACGCTATCCAACTCCCCGAAAACTCTTCGTCGTCGACATAAAAGTTGATTAAAACGACTAATAACAATAGTAGTAAATATCGATCACTCACTAGTAATCGCTAATGACCACTCAGACCATGTATCTAACCAGAATTTGTTAAATGCTCATCCAACGAAAACGTCTAACACTCGTCTTAAGACCCTGCTCATCGTTGAATCCATCTAGTACTCTCAGTTGATCTATGCATCTCAAATCTTCTTCGTAAATCTATCCTAATCTTAGATCACCAATAAATAGCTTATACAACCAATTATGCAAATAAGCAACCATGCAATCAATGGTCCTATAAATGACTAAAACAACATACAAACACTCATGGTATCGACGGTGGGATATATAAACCTATCTATAGCAATCAAACTGGGATATGTGTGAAAATGTCATAAATCTAGCAATATCGACAACTGATGTACAGATGAGAGAAAATATGATATTTAATCTTAAAATATTTTTAATCCATTTACAAAATTATTTTCTATATTTTATTACATTTGAAATCTCCTCTAAAATTCATTTAACTTCAAAAACATAGTTTTTATATTATACAAACAACAATAGCGAAGTAAAAGACAAGATTGCTCACCTCAACCAAAGCAGCCCATACGTGCTCCACAGTGTAGAGCTAGTCAATATGAATCCAACGCAAGAGTCCAAAACCGACCTTGTAAGCACAAGATATATTTGTTATAAGTTAGACAATTTAAACGATAAACTAGACATCATAATAAAATAATTAATTAGGCTAATCACCTCTTAACCTATCTTTCGCAAATCCAAATACATAGGTATTCACATATATCATGTCGTGTATGTCCAAAATTGATATGTGGCTACACCTCATGATGTTTGAATCCGACTTCCTGTTGATTTTCTCTTCACGCGCTTGATCTTCCGGCACCCTCACATTGAACTCCGAGCTAAACTAAAAAACATGTGATCTGCCACTTACTCCTCCAATTTAGCCATGGATGCAACTCACCAAAGACAACCAATTACCAATTTGGATAAAACTCGGTGGGAAGGAGAGCCTTCCGAATCTCGCAACTTTTCTGGCCATCATCCCTCTAGCTTTGACTATGTGCATAGAAAACCGAAGCCCTAATTTTGGCAAGCCCAAGCAATGGTGATCGGACCAAATAACAGCGGTATGGGCATGGAGAGAGCTATACTGCAAGTTCCGTGAAGGGAGTTTAAAGATTTATCGATCTGCATATGAGGTGATTTGGAATTTTTGAACGATTAAGGGAGGCGACCATTGCTTGAGAAATGAAACAGTAAATGTGCGGTTGGAAAGAAAGATAATTAGGTTGGATTTTGTTTTACTATTGTCCTAGGGTTATTTTTAATTATTTTATTGAATTGAATTGTTTTATCTCATTTCAATTTAAATGAAATCAACGCGTTTTATTTTTACATGATCAAGTCATTCGCCACAAAACCTAACAACATGCACCACTACAACGATACGGTTCTGATGGTACAAGTTTCATCGAAATTTGAGAGTGTGCCCTATAATTACAATTTTACGCGTATTTCAAGAAGGTTTGACCCTCAAATCTCCCGATCTTAAAATATAGTGATTCATATACCTTTTCTACATGTAGCAAACAATCCAGACTCAATAGAACTAGTCTCGAGTCCTGATTCGATCGTTTGTGAAAATTCACCTTTATTGCCATCACTTATATAGTTAACGATTAATATTTAAATAATTTATTTAAATGTTTGATCATTACAGTACGAGTCATTACATATATTGACTGTTAGGTTTAGTCTACCTAGGGTAGATGGGTACGATTTACGCACGAAGGTGAGAGAATTTTAAACCTAAATAACCTAATATAATTAAAATAGAAATAGAACGGTATATATAGTGTTGAACTTAAAAGCATACAGTCTTTACATTCACTAGAACTTTAGTTCTGACCCCTTCCTCATAACAATCCATAAGTTAGATGGTAGGTATAGATCATTTAGTTTAGAGACACTTGTTTGGAAAGTGTCAATATTTTAGTAAGTACTCACCTACTATTATATTTTAATCATTTCCATTGTGAGTTTCTTAACTATTCCCTAATATATTTATCTTTGCCTATTTGCAGTGTACTAGGTACCCACTTGGGTTTTAGTGGACTTGGATTTTAGCACTTTACGAAAAATCCGATCTTGTTAGGGTTTAGGTTGTTATATTAGCTATCAGATCCTAGGTTTAATGGTCCTAAATAAATAGTGAATGAACTTATTTGTACTTATAAATATAAATATATTGTTTATTATATACCTAGGCCCATAAAAAACCCACTTTTTAGTGAGACAACATATGAAAAGATTATGGTAATAGTTTTGTGCATTAGGATTATGAGAATCCAATAGTTGTAAGTCTTAATATGACCATGGTATGAGATGTACAATAGGCTTAATATAAAACGGAAGATTCATATGTTGATATTTAGAAATTTATAGTTATTTCAGTTTGTTGGGAGGCAGTGCCTTAGAATATATGGAAGCATAAGAGAGAAAATGGATTAGGTGTATATACACACACACACACACACACACACACACACACACACACATATATATATATATATATATATATAACCCATATATGGTGTTCGAACTAGATTGTAGTTCAAATATGGATAATATTGGGGAATTGGTGTAAAAAGCAAAAGAACGATCTTGGGGAAAATCTGGAAAAGAAATGGAACTTGAGAGCCTACTTTGAGTCTAGCCCCATAATTAAGCTTTCAAGAACTTAAAAAAAAGGTTTTTGGAGAAGTTTCAAGTTTTAAATATAATAGTTTATTGTGACTCCCCACCCTGAGACCTATATTAACAAAGGGCTGGTTAGAAGCGATCACCCGTAATATTATATTAAACAATTATCAAATATATCGACAAAATTCTCATATCTTTTTTCTTTTCTCAATGAACCGACATTCTTAATTCTTGCCTAATATAATACTACGGTGGCTACATGATCAATTCAGAACAAAACACAACAATATTAAATATCACATATCACACAACACCAAATACGGTCACATATATATATATATATATATATATATATATATATATATATATATACATGTATATCGAACACAATACAAAAACGCACATAACAGTCATACAAACCATAATATATGCAACACCGAGTCTCCCAAAAGAATGTGCATAAAATTATTAGAGTGTGAAGTAACTATAAGACAAACTACACAAAAAGTATGCATAATCGGTCTATAAGATGTCCAAAATGAGATAGCTAAGCAACGACCAAAGATAATCCTAACCTGCAACTCGGTCTGACGTGAGTACACAAAATACACTGGTGAGTCTAACTTGAACAAGGTGATTAGTATGTGATAAGTAAGATATAAGGTCACACAAGGGAATAATTCCTTAGTAAATAAAGGAATCATATGAACTCTGGTTTCAATATAATACATGTGAAAGGATCACTAAATCATAGGCATCCCATGCAAGTTAAATATCCTACATAGATGTTTCCATCGATTTATATTCCGTCAATTATAAGATGTTGGTTTACAAGGACCACTGGATGGAAACCACAAAAATCACAAGAAACTCAGAAATATCATATATCTTACAAAACCATAGAACTTGAGAACTCAATTAAGAGTTTAAAACACAGAATTGAAACCATTATATAAAAATAATTCCTCAGAAAGCCCCATGCTATATATTGTTAACGATGATAAACTCAGTCTCAGAATATAGAAATCATAAATAGTGAAATTTAGAACATAACTCGGATTGGATCCATGACTCAAATGGTATGTGGAAGAAATGCCATACGTGCATAACTCAGATGGTTGAAGCCTACTAGCACTAAGCAATATGTAGTACCCTCCTTAGATGACCCAAAAATCATAAATATCTCAGATGACCCAAACGTCGTAAGTGTCTCAGATAACCCAATGATCTAAATATCTCAAATGACTCAAAGGTCTAGTACATATAATATCTTAGAATGTGTCACAAACTCCCAAATAGTAACCAGTGGCAATGATACATGCCACACCATACATTCTCGTGTTTTGGTTTACTATCAGTAAGCTAATTCCAAATTAAACATAGCTAAATCAAATCTCAGAATAATAGCCTTAATCGGACAAGTCTGGAACTAACCGATATAATAAACCAGTGTGTCCTATACCACACGGTTTACAAGATCATTTAAATCACAATCTCACATTCTCATAAGGTGTCAAATCGTGTGGTTTATATATAGAAAATACTTAGATCTGGGAAACAAGTTTATAAAACAATTCTGAAATTATTAGATTTGTTTCTTAAAAAAACTTTATACATCAGAAATTATCATATATAGTATAGCTTTGAGACAATAGTATTTTTATTAAACAAAACAACGAACATCCTTTGTTTCAAAGCGCTATATATGTAAAATGTTGCTTATTGAATCCAATTTGTAAAAACTTGAACAATGTTAAGAACCTCATGATAAAAACAAAAATCACACAAAAACTTCATCAATTTGGTGTTCAAATTAGCGATAATATTAGCTTGTCTATTCCAAGATTAAGCCTACGCACAATGGCCTGCATACTACAAATTACAAGGGTCGACCCATGACATCACTAGGGTCGACTCCCAGGTCGACCCTTATTTGCCTGGGTCGACCTATAGGTCGACGAAGAGGAATGCTTGGGTCAACCTGTGTACGGGTTTTACCTACGTCAGAATTCGCTTTACATTGAACTTTCAGACACGTTTTGAGAAAATGATTTCTGAATTGTTTGAAAATTGATAGCATATACTAGAAATCTATCAACCTGAAAAGTTTTCACATAGTTCTGGCATAAAACACAAGAGACATAAAGCTTCAAACATGGGCACATGCTCAAATTTACTATTATTCATAATTACTAAGAAACAAGTTAAAGACATTACAAATTTTAATGGATTATCACCAATAAAGCATATCCGAAACTTGCACAAGTTAGAAGTGTGAGACAATTCACTTTTACAAAGAATTTCATGTGCAAGCAGTGAAGATTTGAGGGATAATAACGTGCAAATTTAAGCTTGTAGGGAAGAATCGGCACCCGTAAATGACACTACATATGCATGCAAGGCACAATAAAAATGAAATCCGCAAATTACATAGAATTCTCAGAAATTAATGATGAAATGGCCATAGATTTGTTGGGATTTACCTGTAGTAATGAAATAACAAGTTTTCTCTTATATTTCTCTTAAGATTTAGTGAAAATTTGGGTTTTAGAGGAGTAGTTATTAATCTTTCATTGTGTGCTTTGTTTTTCCACAGGAAAAAGGAGTTTCTTCTATTTTGAGGAAATGTACATACTAGAAGTTAGCTTCCGGACTTTTCCTTCCTTAAACCTTCATTTGGGATTGAAGATAGCTTAATTAAGACTAAGTGTTAGTTAATTAGGTTAGGTTATTTAATTAGTCCATTAGTCCCTCATATCACCATGTAAACATAATATTTCACCTTTATACATATAAACACGCACGCAACTTAGCACAGTTTTAGTTGTGTTAAAAAAATTATATAACATGTTTAAAAATATTTTTAATAATATTTAACATAAGTTTTTAACAAATTAACACATAAATTCACATTTTTATTTTAAATTGTACATTTTTATTTTAGTTTGTACATTTTGTTCTTTTATGGACAAAACACACATTTTTAACTCAACAGTTGTGCTTTGACACAAATAATTTGTACAATTATAACAAAAATTATTTCAGTACATAAATATTTATTTCTCATCGATATTTACAATTTTCCATTTTATTTCTAGTATAAAATACTTAAAACACATAATTCAACGCCAAATTCATTGCATAAACACATGTATATTGTAATTTACACAGTATAAATCTTGTAAATCCTTATTTAATAAAAAATTGTGCATTATAAAATTTCCACATATTATCTTTACATATTAAAGCTCATTTACTTTAATATTATCCCAAACCCAATTTATTTCTCATTTATTATTATTTTCTTCAATTTGACCTTTAAATTAAATATATTTTTTCTAGACTCACTACTTAATCACATAATGATTAAATACTCCAGTATCTTCAAATTTCTAAGATAACTCAAAACCTAAAATAAATTTTACTTAGATAATTATTTAAATTGTTCTCAAGACCTGAATTGCGAGTTCTCAAACTACAACAGTTATTGTTTGCAACCTAGATAAACTAGAGTTTGTAAAAATAAAAATACAACTAAAATTAAAAATAATTAAAACCCTAGAATAGTTTAAATAGGAAATAAAAGTGACACTAATAAATAGCCCGACAAGATATATGATATTGCTTCACTTTGTTTGATATTCTTCATCCCGTTCAAAAGTGTTAATTCCTGATGACTTTACGTTGCTATGCCTACTGGAAATTTTTATTTGAACCACTATATATGCTGAGTTCCCCCTATTTTTAATTTCTTTTTGAAGACATAAATACCCACAGCCCTTCTTCCATTCATCCTTTTCATGTTTGCTACTCTTCCTCAAATTATATGCAAACTCTCTCAAAACCCTATCTCCATCTTCAACTTGCATCCAATTATCAAATTTCTATACTGAAGGAATGGATCTGGACGACAAAAGAGTTAGTTTATGGGATACGGAAGCTGCAAGTTTTAACAATTTTTGTTGTTTTCTCAAAATATTCGCAAGTTTCTTCTCTAGTTCGCAGAGGAGCGGCTGTAGGTTTAGGATATAAACCACACAACAGGCTTACAGGTTAGGATTTAAACCGCGCATAAGGCTTGCATGGTTAAAATTAAATTCGCGACTACGTGGTTTGTACAATTATCAAGCATTCTGAATATGTGGAAGTACAGTTACCACGTGGTTTGAATACGGAGTAATTTAGATTACCATGTTTCTCTTCGCTTGGTTTCCTAAAATCTACATCATTCATTGTCCTTATGTTTTATCATTTGGGCTTGAAGTTTGTTTCTTCTTACATACTGTTAATTACTCGTTTGACGAAGAGTAGAATAATGAAATGTTTAGCAACGAATTTACCACATTTGATGTAAGATTATTTTTGTTCGCTTGGTTGTTATATATAATAATCCTCAATAATATGATATGTTTTTCTTTAGATTTATCCATCTCGGCAGCATCTAGCTGATTGGGTTCGTAACACCGGTAAACTCCTTGGTTTCGTTATGATAATTATGAAATCAGAAACTGGTGCGTATACTAAAAAATCGAGAATAATATTTGCTTGCGAGCATAGTGGTGTTTATGACAGAAATAAAGTTAAAGATCCTAACAACTACAAATTGATCGGGACAGAAAATGTAACTGTCCATTCAGACTTAAAGGGGAGAATTTATCATTAAACAATTGGCTTTTGGTAGTTGTTAATGGAGTCCATAATCATTCAGAGCTAAAACACGGTGAAGGTCATTCATATAGTGGAAGATTAAGTGCGGTAGAAATTAAACTAGTGATGGACATGCATAGGAGTATGGTTAAAGATAAGAAATGATCCGTTAAATTGCACTACCATGAAAACCATATACAGTGTTATTCACGCTCAAAATGCAATAGAACGAGGGGACGATCTCAAGCGCAATATTTGCTTACAAGGAGTTTGCTATTTCGAGTGGCATAGAAGGACATTAGATGGAACCGATATTATTAAAGATATATTCTGGGCATATCCTGTTAGTTTGGATTTTTTATGTACATTTCCCCGAGTTATTATACTTGATTGTATGTATAAAATAAATCGATATAAGATGCCGTTACTTGAAATCGTTGGTGCAACGTCCACTGATCAAATGTTTTTCATTGTTGTAGCGTACTTAGTTGCGGAAGGTGAAGAAAATTATACTTGGGCTTTAGAACGTTCGAAATCTATTATGAGTGATTGTTATGTGGAAATGGCTAACGTATTCATAACCGATAGAGAGTTGGCATTAATGAATTCCACTAACGTTGTTTTTTTTAAATCCACTCATATATTACGTAGGTGGCACATTAAGAAAAACATACTTTTACGGGGAAAAAGAAGAATGTGAAAGAAATGGAAGTCACGAAGAAGAAATATTTTTGGTTGATTAGAACAAACTTGTATGTTCGAAAAATAGTATGACATATAACGAAAATTTAGAGTTGTTGCATAAAAAATATAAGAACTATGGATTGGTATTGAAAATGTACATGATAGTTGGCTAGACCTGCATAAAGATCGATTTGTTCAACTGTGGACTGACGAATATATGCATTTGTAAACTATACGTCGAATAGGTAACTTTCAGCTTACTATTTGGAACACACACACACACACACACACACACACACACACACACACACACACACACACATATATATATATATATTCCAAATGCATGCTTGTTAACATTATGCATAATTGATTACTGAGCCGAAGCAGCTCATTCAAAGTTGAAGAAACACTCTGGTATTTGCCAATGCAACTTCGAACAATCATGGGTTAAAATGCACTCATTACTAGAGCTATCTTTTGTAGAATTTAAAGCATATTTTGAGTAAAGTTTGAGTAGGGAAAATGTAACACCCCACGTCCATTAATGTCACTCACAAAGGGAATGCATTAACTTCCATGGAGGTTATAAATGAATATAGAACAGAAAAATTACAACAAGATAGATAGTAAATAGTACTTGGAAATCTAAAACTTCATTTTATTGTAGCGGAAATTAAACATGTTTGTTACATCATAAAACCATAGATCATAACCAAGTACAATATCCATCTTCATAAAACAAAATACATAATCCCATTACATAAATAGCCATTAAAAAGATAACAAGCTGGACTTTACTTCAACGGTCCAAGCTTTCCAAAGAGAGATGAAGCAATTCAATCAAACTCCACTAGAGCTGGGCCCAACCCGAGGACGTGGAGGGGGATAAAGGATAGAAATAGAGGGGGTCATACATAAAGTCTGGCGAGTATGATAATTCTAACAATACTATTATCAAAATAACTGGACTAAGGCATAAGCTGGAAGACAAGTAAATGTCTATGAACTCTTAGGAAGATAAGGATAGCGTTTAAGATAACATTAAAGATAACGGTAAAGGCACACCTAATTACTAACGAATGATTACTACACTGCACCACACCAGTCACCCTATTGTTTGATCCCACTTGCTTCACACAGAAATTTTATAAATAGCCTTACGTAACCCTAGCTGACTACATAGGTGCCGTCTGTCCCTATCTCCACTAGGTGTACCCCACTACCCACTTTCGATCGGCTCCCTACTCGTAGATACCCGTGCTGGCCCCACAGTGGGGTGTATCACTCCCCTAAAGTGGCAACCCGATACAACTTGAGAATGCACGGCTTATACCTACACGATGCAACAACGTCTTACCTACCAGCCCAGGTCCACACACGCATACGAAACCCGCTGGACTTGCGTTGCCACCGCTCCCCGTTTTGGCCTCTTACAGTCGAACCCAGCATGCGTGTCCCGTCCTCGACTTGGGTCGAGCCCACAAAGATACGTTTGGGATACTGGTCGAAATGGGCACCCACAAGCTACCCACCTAAGCTTGTCACTAGTATATCCCACTTAACCCTCTTAGTCATGTTCATTTACATGTGTGTTTGGTTAAGTCTTACTAATCGTATTTCACATGCCACTAAGGGCACCCCCTAGATTCCTCATGCCACCCAAGGCACCTACTTAACCCCCATGTCCCACCTTACATGTTTATCTGGTTAAGTATTTCTTAATTCATTCAGGCTATAACCTCATAAAGACCTCTCACATTAGACTGGCATTTATGGCAGCTGGATTTGCCGGGCGGGTCCGGGCAGTCTTACACCATAAAAGAGTCTAACCTCGTGTCTTTACAATCGTTATGCTTTAGATCAGGCCTAGGACCTCTCACATTGGGCTGACATTTGTGACCACTGGATTTGCCGGGCGGGTCCGGGCAGGTTTACGTCACAAACGAGTCCAACCTCGTGTCCTAAGCATTGATTAACACTTAAAATCTTTTACCCCACTTTTAATAATTCCCTATTCAAATTATTAATTAAGTCAACATTTAATGATGTCCATAATTGACTGAATTATGGCCATCCACTTACGGCATGCAAAATCATATCAATTGCACCTCAACTTTTTAATATTAAATCCTTAATATTACCCCTACCCCACGTTTATACGTTCGCTTATTCAACGCATAATATAGGCTAGACTTGTATAGTCTAACACCTAGCACAAAGATAAATTATCACAACATATAGACAATTAAAATAAATCTAATCATAATAGGGGTGAAACTTGCATAAACTACACATGTTAAGGATCAAAAGGTGTCAACTTGTTAAATGTCTCAATTTATATGATATGATCATAGCCCAAATCTATACATAAACTTGCATATGGGGTTTTTAGGCAACATAATGATGGTGTGGACTAGCATAGGATATCACATATGTCATAGCATAATTCTAGATGTCATAATAGATGTCTTGGTATATGTTCATAACTTTTCTAATCAATCTAACTTGCATATGTGACTTGTCATATAGATCAACATAACCCAAACATGATGATTTAATTAATATGAACTAACTAGCATAGATGATAACATCATGGCCTTTTTAACATGTATGATTCATCACAACTTAGCATAGAAACTTTCAACATACATAACATCAGCATAGCATGATTTACAACATTTAAGATATCATCATCACATAACATTGGATTTACAATATACATGATAGAAAAAGGGGTTTACAACAACATATATGATAATTCACATCACCTACTCATAATCCATTCATAACTCAACCTAATTAAAATGATAATAATCTTGTTAAGATCATCATACTCACAATTTAGAGAAGAAAAGAGAGAGTTTTGCTTTGCTTTAGGGTTGAGAGAATTAGAATTGAATTTGCTTTTCTTCTTTCTTAGTTGGCGGCGGCTCCATTGATTTCCATGGCGATGGTATGACGGTAACTATTCTCTTTTAATTAGGTTTAGGGTTAGCATTAGGATGTATTTATAGGTGTAGGAAGTTATTTAGGACCATTAGATTAACCCTGAACCATGAGAACCAATCAAATGCAAAATCTGCATTTGAGCGAATCGGCCCACGGGTTGACAGCCAAACACCATGGATTAACCCCTAGTCGACCCAACGGAGCTCGGGTCGACCTCAAAAATGGGCCGGTTCGATTATTTCCCCTCCCAATTCGCTGTTTTGAACTTTTTCGCATATTTATTTATTTAATTTTTAATTTATATATATATATATCAATATATATATATATTTCCCTGCTCAACCCATTTCACTTAATTCTTTTCGAAAAATTAAGTATACTTTAATTTGTGAATTTTAATGTTATAAAATTACGGGGTGTTACATTCTCCCCTCCTTAAAGGATTTCGTCCCCGAAATCTCCAAGTCAAGAAGAATGTATATCCTACCATCTAATCGTCCATCTACTCAACCATCAAACACCAGCATCCATTGTCCTTAAAAGACTTCTAATGCTTTAATGTTTATATGCACAGTGTGTGTATATGTCCATATCTAATGCAAAATTAGGCGGTCTCCTAATTCAGTCGACCTCCTTAGTGCAATTCATGATAGTGCCATGCGTCCAATATGTATGCAAAAGATTCCTAATGATACATATTAATTCTATATGCGTGCACAACCATCCACCCGAATGCAGCAACTATATTGTAACGACCCGCATTCTACGCATCATAGGATCGTAGAATATTTAATTCTGTCACATACGAAGTCGTATGGTCATGTAACTTTGGGAGACGACTATTGGGGTCATTTCCCATGTTCATGATTTTTCCGGATTTTTAAATGACCGTTTTACCCCTAGTTGGTACTGTTTTGGCCATAACTTTTGACTGAAAATGAATTTTTACTTGAAACCACTTCCATTGGCTCCGGATGATGGTTTCTCTTTCCGTAGAGTGGTCACATTAGCCAAACGGACTCACCGTTTGGGAGATATGGCTGAAACAAGTTTCAGATGGTGAAAAACAGCTTAATTGGGCTTAACCGGGTGATTAACAGCTAGGCCCAAAGGGGAATTTCGGGATTAGGAGTTTAAAAGGGGTGTTAGGGTTTGGAGAATACCCTTTTCTCATTTTTCAGCCGTCACTATTCATTCCTCTTAACCTAGCCATGGCCTCCACCCTCTAAATCTCTTCAAAACACCTCTTAATCACTTTCTAATTGAAGATTAGGCTTAGCAAACATCAAATCAAGGAGTATTAGCACGAGAACCGAGGTAGAGCTGCTGTGTAAGATTGGGAACAACGCCAAATCAGAGAATATTTCAGTTTTGGGGTTTTAGTTGTGGCAAAGGTGAGTGATTTGCATAGTTTTTGCACTAATTACGGTAATTAAGGGTAATTAGTGAAGATTAGCGAATTTATACACCAATAAATTCTGGAAAAATGTTTAGAAATTCTTAAATAATATTTCATGCCTCTGTTAGAAAATTTAGACGATTTGATTAAGTTTTACTAAGTATGTGCTTAAACATGATTAAGAAGGATTATAGGAAAATGTGAGGTTTTAGCCACTTTTGATCCATTTTGATTCATTTGGATTGTTGTTTGGTGTTTGTGGTTGCTCTTACATATTGCTATGACTCTATGGTATGTTTTATGATTGGTTAGAATAGTTAGATTGGTCGAAAACGCCGTCTAATGGCGTAGAAAGCTCGCTGGAAAGTTGCAGAAATGTGCAGGTTCCGAACCGGATCGGATCGGAGTAGGGGGTCGGATCGGATTTGTGAACTGACCGAGGGGATTCGAACTGGATTGGAACTTGCCACTGGAGGAGGCTTGGCGGGAAGGAAGGCCGTTTACTTAGAGTTGGAGTGGACGAGGGGATCGGATCGGAACTATAAAGAGCGGATCGAATCGGAGTAGATTGAAGAGCGGATCGGATTGGGGTAAGCTAGAGAGCGAAGCAAATCGGAGCAAATAAGGGGGTGGGATCGGATCGGGCTATGGAGCAGGACCGGATCGGAGTAAACCAGGGGACGAGATCAGATCGGAGCAGGCAAGCTGGAGGAGGGACGAACCGAACCGACTAGAGCGTGACATCCGAACCGAACCGACGTCTAAGGGGAAGGATCACCGAACCGAACCACACGCAGGAATACACCATGGAGCGTTGCACCGAACCGAACCGTGTTATACGTATATATCCGAACCGAATCGAATTCAGGACCACTTCTATGCGACGACTCTTTTGAAGACCAACTCCAACTCGATCAAAACCCGAGATGCAAAGGAAGTCCAAATGAGAAGTTAGAGCTCAAGATTTAGATGGGAATCAACTAGTTCGCTTCATGGTTGGGCTTTGCTGCGGGACGCGTGTTAAGGGGTTATCGATGTCTATAGCTTTGGACCACTATGGTAGGAGGTACGAAGGAGGATTCAGGGCCATTATGGCATCGGTAGAACCAAGGGCTACGACCAATGAAGTGGGTCATTGAAATGTTTGGTCATGACTCCAAGTGTTTGGCTTGGTCACAGCAGGGTTTCTACAAGTCGGGATTCGTCGTTACCTAAATTTTTCTAGTGTTCCAAAGCGGTAGATATCGTATGCTTTACGCACTGAGTGAGAGATGTGAGGATGGTTGCTATGGATGATTTGTTTGCTATCATTATGACATGCACACCCCACCCCCGTATTCTTTACACTATTCATTATGGCACCTTGGAGTACTGTACGGTATGTGGTACTAACTCTTTGGTTGCAGGTCCAGGTTCAGGTATGGTTTAGTATACCTGTTATTGTTATGTTTAGATGTTTATCGCTCATACCAGGCTTTATGTCTGACCCAGAGTTTTATGTCTCCTCTTATTACTCTGGGTGCTCACACGAGCAGACTAGAGACAGGTTAGCTGGTGATGCACGAGTAGATGATCCGGAGATGAGCAGGAGGCTTCCACGTAATACATATATATAGTATTCTCTCTGTGTTGTTGAAGATCACTGCTTGGGCATTGGTGGTGTATCTTCTACTTTGGCTTTCTTTTGCTTAGAGACAGTAGATTTTGAAAAGTTGTAATAAGCTGTATTTGGATTTCCGCTGCTCTGATGTTGACATTGATTATTAGTTATCAGCTTATGCACTGTCTCACCTGTTTTATGTCAAATATGTTATTATTATATTTTATTCCATGCGCTGTGAGACATTCTACAGGTTCCTCTTGTTAGTCAATTCTCTTCTTTCCTTCCTTCTGACGACCGTCCCGTGCTAGTCGGGCATGTGTACAACGCACTTATGGAGGAAATGCAGGCTGGTGCGGGGCGGGCCGTCACACTTGGTATCAGAGCTTTAGGTTGCGTAGTTAACCTAGGGAAGTTATCAGGGAGAGATAATATACGTATACGAGAGAGCGTATTTGTGATTATTTTGGTTTTCAAAAACTATATATATACTATTAGTAGTATAAGAATGAAGTCGTGCTGCACTAGCACCACTATGGAGTCGTTAATCGTTTCCTTTTTCAGATTGACGATGAGCCGATATGTTAGAGGTACCGGTAGAGAGGCCAATAATGGGAATGCTGCTGACATGAGGACGATGTTTACTGACCTCATGAGAGAGATGCTTAGGGATGTACAGAGGGCAGGTCCCAATGATGGAAACGGTGGTGGTCCAATAGTGCAGGCGCCGAGGGTCGACTTCGCCAAGCTAAATAAGGATTATACTAGCCTTGGTGGGAAGCCGTTTCACGGAACGGAATCGGCCACGGATGTTCAGGATTGGTTGGATAGTTGCGAACGTATCTTCGAGGATTTGGGTATCGAGGATGCGATGAAGAGAAAGTTAGCGTCCCGTCAGCTGCAAGGGCGGGCAATGAATTGGTGGAATGCTATAAAGGCAGCTACTCCCGAAGATCAGGTTACTTGGGAGCAGTTTAAAGCTCGCTTTAGCGAGAAGTTCATTCCAGCTGCTCAGAAGTCGGTGCTGTTTAAGAAATTCTTGGATCTCAAGCAAAATGGCAGAGCTGTCTCGTAGTATATTGCCGAATTTGACACTTTGTCAAAATATGGATTATCTCTTATTGATACTGCCGAGAAAAAGAATGAGAAATTCATAACTGGTTTGGATCAGTACTTGGGGGAAAGACTTATTAACCACATCGATGAGTCGTTTGAGTCGATTGTAGGGAAAGCATTGAGGTCAGAAAGTCTCTACCCTAAGCCGAAGACCGAGGTTGCGTCCGCAGGTGAGCCAAAGCCACAAGCAAGTGGTGAAGGCAAGGGTGGTTCCCAGAATAAGAGAAAGCAGAACCAAACTAAGGATGGCCAGAAGAAAAAGAATAAACAAGATGTTGAGTGCTTCAGCTGTGATAAGAAGGGCCATTATGCTAGTAATTGTCGGGCCAAGCCAGCGGATAGGAAGTGCTTCAACTATGGCCAAATGGGACATCACAAGGACAAGTGTCCGCAACCCCCTAAGGAAAAGCAAATGGTGAAAGCATATGCCCTTAATGCTATTCCTTCTTCGTCGAATGCCCAAACTGCGGCGGAGAAAGGAAAGAATGTCGTCATTCAAGGTATGCTTTCTGTTTACGATGTTCCTGTTGGAGTTTTGTTTGATACCGGAGCTTCCAGTTCTTTCATATCTAGTGACCTGGTAGATAGGTTGGGATTGGAGCCCGAGATTGTCGATAGACCTTTAGTAGTGACGAACCCGATTGGTGGTTCGACTAGCCTTAGCATGATTAGTCGTAACGTGGTCTTATCGAGTCATGAATGCATGTTTGTGTGTGATTGCTTTGTTTTGGGCTTTACTGGGTTTGGCATTATTTTGGGAGTAGATTGGCTCCGAAGATACGGGGTGGTGGTAGACTGTGAGGGCTTTTTGGTGACAGCTAGAGCGGATGATGGGCGGAGGATAGTGTTTGGTGGTCTACCCAGTGAGGGGGTATTGGCTAGTTTTCTAAACTCCCTCGATATTCCGCATAGTGAGTTGTCAGGTTTGCCCATGGTTGGCCAGTATCCGGATGTTTTCGAAGAAGTGACCGGGCTTCCACCACACCGAGAGATTGAGTTTCGTATTGATTTGGTAAAAGATGCCAGACCTATAGTGATGCCACTTCGTCGTATAGCACCAAGGGAGCAGCGAGAGCTCGAGGTGCAAGTCAGCGATCTTTTGAAGAAGGGATTTATCTGAAGGAGTGTTTCTGAATGGGGAGCACCAGTTGTGTTTGCTACCAAGGCGGATGGTTCCCTTCGTTTGTGTGTAGACTACCGCGAGTTGAATAAAGTGACGAGGAAGAATAAGTATCCTCTACCGCGGATAGATGATTTGTTTGATCAGTTGAGTGGCGCGAGAGTATTTTCTCAGTTGGATCTCGCGACAGGTTTTCATCAGCTTAGAGTGGAAGCTGAGAGTATAGCTAAAACGACATTTCGGACGACGTCTGGATTTTACGAGTGGTTGGTCATGCCATTCGGGCTGACCAATGCCCCAGCATATTTTGTGGATCTTATGAATAAGGTATTCAGAGATCAGTTGAATAAGTTTGTTCTTGTGTTCGTTGATGATATTTTGGTCTATTCGAGGACAGAGGAAGAACACAAAGAACATTTAAGAATAGTGATGGAGTTGTTGAGAAAACACCAATTGAAAGCAAAGTTTTCTAAGTGTCACTTCTGGAAGAGGGAAGTGAGGTTCTTGGGCCATGTTGTATCAGAGAATGGGATTGCCGTGGACCCGACAAAGGTGGCTACGGTACAGGATTGGCCTACGCCCAAGAATGCAATAGACGTAAGAAGTTTCTTGGGATTAGCTGGATATTATCGTAAGTTTATCCAAGGTTTTTCCAAGATAGCAGCACCATTGACCCAGTTGACCAAGAAGAATCAAGCTTTTGTCTGGAATGAAAGGTGCGAGAATGCGTTCAAGAGTCTAAAGGACAAGTTGATAAGCGCACCAGTGTTAGTTATTCCTAAGGGGGATGAAGAGATGACGGTATACACAAATGCCTGTGGTACCGGACAGGGTGCTGTATTAATGCAAGGCGGTAGGGTTGTAGCTTATGCAAGTCGACAATTGAAACCGCACGAGAGAAGATACCCTACCCATGATTTAGAATTGGCAGCGATCGTGTTTGCATTAAAGATGTGGAGACACTATCTCTTGGGAGAAAGATTTGAGCTGTTTACAGATCATAAGTCGTTGAAGTATCTCTTCTCCCAGAAGGATTTAAATCTCCGTCAGCAGAGATGGTTAGAATTCTTGGCTTCCTATGACTTTGACATCGCATATACACCGGGAAAAGGCAATGCGGTGGCTGATGCATTGAGTAGGAGACATGCCAGCTTAGGCGCTATGTTTCTAGAATGGAAGCAACTGGAGTACATCGCGGGGTTTGATTTCAGACCAAAGTGCGAGTTGGATCCAGAAATGTTAGCAAGTTTGACGGCCAGACCCACTTTAATTGAGCGGATCGGCTCTAGTCAGAGGGACGATCCTAACCTATTGGAAATCATCTCCAAGTTAGAGATGGGTATCAATGAGGAGATGAACAAGTATGGGCTTGATTGAGATGGATGGATTAGAAAGGATGGAAGACTAGTCATACCCAATGTCAATGGATTGAGGGATGAAGTGCTTAGAGAATGTCATCACTCAAAGCTGACTATACACCCCGGTGGTAATAAGATGTATCGAGACATGAAGCAGACCTACTACTGGGAAGGAATGAAAAGAGACGTTGGGATGTTTATATCCAAATGCATGAATTGCCAGCTAGTTAAAGCCGAGCAAAAGAAGCCTAGTGGTTTGTTATAGCCCTTAGAAATCCCCGAATGGAAATGGGAGCAAGTCTCGATGGATTTTATTGATGGTTTGCCAAGGACTAGGTCGGGACATGATAGCATTTGGGTGATTGTAGACCGACTGACTAAAAGTGCAAGGTTTATACCAGTCAAATCGACCAGAACGACAGCTAAGTTAGCAGAATTGTATATGAAGTGGGTAGTGAGATTTCATAGAGTACCTAAAGGCATTGTGAGTGACCGAGACCCGTTGTTCACTAGTGGGTTTTGGAAGTGCTTACAAGAGGCTCTAGGGTCAGAGTTACATCTCAGTACCGCATATCATCCTCAGACCGACGGTCAGACGGAGAGGGTGAATCGTATTTTGGAAGATCTCTTGAGAGCATGTATATTGGATTTTGGTGGATCATGGGATGACCATTTGCATCTAGTAGAGTTTGCATATAATAATAGCTACCAATCCAGTATCGGTATGGCTCCGTTTGAAGCTTTGTACGGAAGACCATGCAACTCACCATCATGTTGGATAGAGACTGGCGAGAAGTTTATGCTTGGACCAGACGTGGTGAGGGAAACTTCGGATAAAATCAAGACCATTCAATAACGAATGAAGGCTGCCCAAGATAGGCAGAAGAGTTATGCTGATAAGAGGAGAAAAGACTTAAAATTCTCCGTTGGCGACTTAGTGTTTGTCAGGATTTCTTCGTTGAAGAGCGTGATACGATTTGGCAGGAGAGGCAAGTTGGCACCAAGATTCGTTGGCCCATTCCCTGTTCTCGAACTAGTCGGGAATTTGGCATATAGAATTGACTTACCAGAGAAAATGGCGGGAGTTCACAATGTATTTCATGTTTCCCAACTAAGAAAGTTCGTTCACGACTCAGATATCACTATTTCACCTGATCAGTTGGAGGACTTCGAAGTACAACCCGAGGCGGTTGGGAACCGCAAGCCGGTCCGTATTGTCAAGCACAACATGAAGCAACTTCGAAGGAAGGCGGTGAAGCTAGTCAAGGTTCAGTGGGGCGAGGACGGGAATGATTGTACTTGGGAGACAGAGGAGAACATTAGGGAGACTTATCCAGAACTCTTTGCCTGGTAAGATTTTGACTTCGATTTAGTTTTCCGCATGCTAGGATAGGCTTGGTTGCTTGTTTTGCATGTTTGATTATTGTATGTGGTTGTTAGGCATGCGGGATCCTTTGAATGTTTTAGGTTAAGGAATTTCGGGGACGAAATTTCTTAAGGGGGGGAGAGTGTAACGACCCGCATTCTACGCATCATAGGATCGTAGAATATTTAATTCTGTCACATACGAAGTCGTATGGTCATGTAACTTTGGGAGACGACTATTGGGGTCATTTCCCATGTTCATGATTTTTCCCGATTTTTAAATGACCGTTTTATCCCTAGTTGGTACTGTTTTGGCCATAACTTTTGACTGAAAATGAATTTTTACTTGAAACCACTTCCATTGGCTCCGGATGATGGTTTCTCTTTCAGTAGAGTGGTCACATTAGCCAAACGGACTCACCGTTTGGGAGATATGGCTGAAACAAGTTTCAGATGGTGAAAAACAGCTTAATTGGGCTTAACCGGGTGATTAACAGCTAGGCCCAAAGGGGAATTTCGGGATTAGGAGTTTAAAAGGGGTGTTAGGGTTTGGAGAATACCCTTTTCTCATTTTTCAGCCGTCACTATTCATTCCTCTTAACCTAGCCATGGCCTCCACCCTCTAAATCTCTTCAAAACACCTCTTAATCACTTTCTAATTGAAGATTAGGCTTAGCAAACATCAAATCAAGGGGTATTAGCACGAGAACCGAGGTAGAGCTGCTGTGTAAGATTGGGAACAGCGCCAAATCAGAGAATATTTCAGTTTTGGGGTTTTAGTTGTGGCAAAGGTGAGTGATTTGCATAGTTTTTGCACTAATTACGGTAATTAAGGGTAATAAGTGAAGATTAGCGAATTTATACACCAATAAATTCTGGAAAAATATTTAGAAATTCTTAAATAATATTTCATGCCTCTGTTAGAAAATTTAGACGATTTGATTAAGTTTTACTAAGTATGTGCTTAAACATGATTAAGAAGGATTATAGGAAAATGTGAGGTTTTAGCCACTTTTGATCCATTTTGATTCATTTGGATTGTTGTTTGGTGTTTGTGGTTGCTCTTACATATTGCTATGACTCTATGGTATGTTTTATGATTGGTTAGAATAGTTAGATTAGTCGAAAACGCCGTCGAATGGCGTAGAAAGCTCGCTGGGAAGTTGCAGAAATGTGCAGGTTCCGAACCGGATCGGATCGGAGTAGGGGGTCGGATCAGATTTGTGAACTGACCGAGGGGATTCGAACTGGATTGGAACTTGCCACTGGAGGAGGCTTGGCGAGAAGGAAGGTCGTTTACTTAGAGTTGGAGTGGACGAGGGGATCAGATCGGAACTATAAAGAGCGGATCGGATCGGAGTAGATTGAAGAACGGATCGGATCGGGGTAAGCTAGGGAGCGAAGCAGATCGGAGCAAATAAGGGAGTGGGATCGGATCGGGCTATGGAGTAGGACCGGATCGGAGTAAACCAGGGGACGAGATCGGATCGGAGCAGGCAAGCTGGAGGAGGGACGAACCGAACCGACTGGAGCGTGACATCCGAACCGAACCGACGTCTAAGGGGAAGGATCACCGAACCGAACCACACGCAGGAATACACCATGGAGCGTTGCACCGAACCGTGTTATACGTATATATCCGAACCGAATCGAATTCAGGACCACTTCTATGCGACGACTCTTTTGAAGACCAACTCCAACTCGATCAAAACCCGAGATGCAAAGGAAGTACAAATGAGAAGTTAGAGCTCAAGATTTAGATGGGAATCAACTAGTTCGCTTCATGGTTGGGCTTTGCTGCGGGACACGTGTTAAGGGGTTATCGATGTCTATAGCTTTGGACCACTATGGTAGGAGGTACGAAGGCGGATTCAGGGCCATTATGGCATCGGTAGAACCAAGGGCTACGACCAATGAAGTGGGTCATTGAAATGTTTGGTCATGACTCCAAGTGTTTGGCTTGGTCACAGCAGGGTTTCTACAAGTCGGGATTCGTCGTTACCTCAATTTGTCTGGTGTTCCAAAGCGGTAGATATCGTATGCTTTACGCACTGAGTGAGAGATGTGAGGATGGTTGCTATGGATGATTTGTTTGCTATCATTATGACTTGCACACCCCACCCCCGTATTCTTTACACTATCCATTATGGCACCTTGGAGTATTGTACGGTATGTGGTACTAACTCTTTGGTTGCAGGTCCAGGTTCAGGTATGGTTTAGTATACCTGTTATTGTTATGTTTAGATGTTTATCGCTCATACCAGGCTTTATGTCTGACCCAGAGTTTTATGTCTCCTCTTATTACTCTGGGTGCTCACACGAGCAGACTAGAGACAGGTTAGCTAGTGATGCACGAGTAGATGATCCGGAGACGAGCAGGAGGCTTCCACGTAATACATATATATAGTATTCTCCCTGTGTTGTTGAAGATCACTGCTTGGTCATTGGTGGTGTATCTTCTACTTTGGCTTTCTTTTGCTTAGAGACAGTAGATTTTGAGAAGTTGTAATAAGCTGTATTTGGATTTCCGCTGCTCTGATGTTGACATTGATTATTAGTTATCAGCTTATGCACTGTCTCACCTGTTTTATGTCAAATATGTTATTATTATATTTTATTCCATGCGCTGTGAGACATTCTACAGGTTCCTCTTGTTAGTCAATTCTCTTCTTTCCTTCCTTCTGACGACCGTCCAGTGCTAGTTGGGCATGTGTACAGCGCACTTATAGAGGAAATGCAGGCTGGTGCGGGGCGGGCCGTCGCATATATGATAATACAACCATTATACATCCATTTTACTAAATACATCCATATACATGCAATATGCAATATGAAGTGACTGAGCCGATCTGGTGCCTAATAGTGTGTGTATATGCATCCACGAGCAACCACTAGCAAACAGTTGCATCCACTTTGCATCCACCATACATAACATGTCTCAAACACATGTTTCAACCATAGGATTATCCTAACTAAAGATCAAAGATACTAGCGAGAGGATATACTAAAGATAAGATAAGTACAAGCTAAGCGATAAAGGAGAAATTAAAAGACATACCCTCAAAAAAAAAAGGTATCGTGAACGCATCTTATCTTCTGTCTCCCAAGTAGCGTTGCTCTCATCATCTCCCCATTGCACTTTGACTAGTCTGACCTCTCGATTCCTCAACCTCTTGATCTCCGACCCAAGAATGCGCGTAGGAGCTCGTTGAATTGTCGCATCACGCTCTATCTCCACCTCTCTAAGAAAGCTCGGCTCTACCACTTCCGCGGTCTCGTGCAAGCACTTCCTCAAATGTGACACATGGAATACGTCGTGTACACCACTAAGTCTCTCGGGCAACTCCACTCTATACGCCATCTGTCCAATTTTCTCCTTAATAGGAGACGGCCCTACAAACCTTGGTGCTAATTTCCCAACGGACCCAAAGCGAACAACGTTTCGTAATGGAGACACTTTGACAAAGACCATGTCCCTAACTTCAAACTCGAGATCTGTCCTCCTCTTATCCACATAAGATTTCTGCCTATCCTGTGCTGCTTTCATCCTCCTTCGAATCAAGTCGATCTTCTCCGAAGTCTCCCTAATCATATCGGGCCCAAGTAAGATCTTATCTGTAGATTTCCACCAACATGTAGGTGAACGACAAGGTCGTCCATAAAGAGCTTCGAATGGTGCCATACCAATGCTGGACTGAAAGCTGTTATTATATGCGAACTCCACCAAAGGAAGATGCTCTTCCCACGTACCCCCAAAGTCTAGGATACATAGCCTCAACAGATCCTCTAGAATGCGATTCACCCTCTCGGTCTGGCCGCCCGTCTGAGGATGATATGCGGTGCCCAAACATAACTGAGTCCCTACCGCCTCTTGTAAGCTTCTCCAAAATTCGCTAGTGAAAATAGGATCGCGGTCGCTCACTATGCTAGAAGGAACACCGTGCAAACGAACTATTTCTCGAACGTATACGGAGGCTAACCATGGAGCAGTCCTCTTACTCTTTACGGGAATGAAATGGGTGCTTTTAGTAAGTCTATCTACTATAACCCAAATTCCCGTATTATCCTTTCTTGATCGCGGTAACCCATCCACAAAATCCATCGAGACACTTTCCCACTTCCATAGTGGAACCTCCAATGGGTGAAGCAACCCACCGGGTTTCTTTTGCTCCGCTTTTACTTGTTGGCACACCAAGCATCTAGCGACATACTCGGCCACATCTTTCTTCATGCTGACCCAAAAGTAAACTCTCTTCATGTCTTTGTACATCTTGTCCCCGCCGGGATGAATGGTCATCTTCGAATGATGTGCTTCGTCAAGAATAGTCTTCCTTAGGTCATCGTCTTTTGGTACACAAAGTCTACCGTCCCTACGTAACCAACCCTTATCCTCTAGGGTATACCTACGGAGATGGCTTGATGACTCCCCTCCTTTGAGTTTTTCTACTAACTCAACCAACTGCGGGTCGTCTCACTGTGCCTCGCCAATCCGTCCCAAAAGCGTAGGTATGACCTCCAAGGATGCTAGCAAACCGGGTAAGAAGTCAACGGAAGGTCTAAAGTCAAACATCGAAATGAATTCTAAACTTCGTCACTCAACAAACAAAGGACTTAAGGATAATCTTTTCTACTTAAGGCGTCTGCCACCACGTTACCCTTGCCAGGGGTATAGGCTATTTCAAAGTCGTAGGACGCTAAGAACTCCATCCACCTTTGCTGCCTTAAGTTCAAGTCCTTTTGAGAGAATAGGTATTTTAAAGACTTGTGGTCAGTGAATAATTCGAATTTCTCGCCAAGAAGATAATGACGCCAAGACTTAAGTGCGAAAACAATAGCGGCCAATTCTAGGTCATGTGTAGGATAATTTTTCTCATGCGCTCTCAACTGCCTTCCACCATAGGCTATTACCCTACCCTCTTGCATTAAGACTGCGCCTAGTCCTGTCCCACAAGCATCAGTATAAACGGTAAACGACTTACTCCCATCTGGCAATACTAAGACTGGGGCTGAAGTCAAAGCTCTCTTCAAACGTTGGAACGCATCATCACAATCTACGTCCCATGTGAAAACTAGGTTCTTCTTCGTCAAGCGTGTCAATGGAGCTAATATCTTTGCGAAGTCTTTGATAAACTTCCTACAGTAGCCAGCCAACCCCAAGAAACTTCTCACTTCGGTAGCATTTTTAGGGACCTTCCAATCTTGGATAGCCACCACCTTCGCGGGATCCATGGCTATCCCTTCTTTGGAAACCACGTGCCCCTAGAACCGTACTTCCTTCCTCCAGAAGTGACACTTAGAAAATTTAGCCTTAAGGCTATGCGCTCGTAGGGTCTCCAACACTTCCCTAAGATGTAGGGCATGCTCTTCTTCATCCTTAGAAAAGATCAGGATGTCATCTACAAAGACTACCACGAATTTGTTAAGGTACTCCCTAAACACCCTACTCATCAAATCAACAAAATATGCTGGGGCGTTTGTCTAACCGAAGGGCATCACTAGCCATTCATAGAAACCGTCCGGAGTCCTAAAGGCAGTCTTGTCTATGTTATCCTCAGCCACTCTCAACTGATGGAACCCAGTGGCTAAGTCCAACTGCGAAAACACTGAGGCGCCAACTAACTGATCGAAGAGATCGTCAATCCTCGGCAGTGGGTGTCTGTTCTTCTTAGTAAGTTTATTAAGTTCTCTATAGTCCACACACAGTCTAAGGGACCCATCCGCCTTCGTGGCAAATACTACTTGAGCACCCCACTCCGATATACTTCGTCTTATGAACCCCTTCTCAAGCAACTCCTTCACTTGCTTATCGAGTTTCCTCCTTTCACGTGGAGCCATGTGGCGTACTGGCAAAGATACTGGTTTCGCATTATCCACAAGATATATTCGAAAATCTATCTCCCGCTTTGGAGGCAAGCCCTTCACCTCCTCAAACACATCCGAATATTCTCGGACCACTCTAACAGATCGTAGATTTTCCTCAGACGCGTCAAGCGATTCTAGATAACTTAGCATAACCGAATTTATGGGATTACAAAAGATTTCGAGAGTGTTGCCAAGGTGAGTCACGAGCCTAACTACTCTCCTTTCACAATCAAGAATGGCCCCATTTCTGGATAACCAATCCATTCCTAAAATTAGCCCATAGCCCGTGAAGCCCAACACATAAGCATCACATCTAAATTCAACGCTAAGTATGGAAAGTTTCAAATCCAAACACATCATGGACAAATAAGTTGAGCCCCCTATTGGATTCGAAACAACTAAGGGATCCTCTACTAAACTGGTGTTTAAGTGCAGTGATTCAACTAATGATGTAGAGATAAACGAATGTGATGCGCCCGAATCGAATAAGGTACAGACATGATGATCAAACAGAAAACTAAGCTTTCAACAGAAATGGTTCTACCTCGTTCTTGCAGCGGTGGGACCGCGAGAGCCTGAACTTGTCCCCTAGCCTGCCCTGGTGCCATAAAAGCCTGCACCTGTCCTCCCGAGGTAGCTCCTGCCCTCTGCCCCTTCTTTGGGCAGTCCTTCACTAAATGTCCCGCATCGCCACAATGAAAACAGCCTATCTTCTTTTTCTTTCGGCAATCCTTGCTGAGATGGCCTGGGGTTCCACAGTTAAAGAATTTCTTCTTTCCCTTGCCATTATTGTCTTTTCCACCCTTCTTGTTTTGCTGTTGTGGTTTCTTCTGATCCCCCTTCTTCTCGGGTGCCTTATCAGCTTTAGCGCTTTTCTCGTCATGCATGAGCGTCATTTCTACTAACTTCTCAAAGGTGGTCCCCATCGGGATGTGGGTCATAGCCAACCCTTGCAATGGTTCATTCAAGCCATTCACGAACCTTAGAGCCTTCTTCTCCGGCGTGTTTACTAAGTCCAAGCCAAACCTTGCTAACTGATTAAATTTATTGACATATTCTTTCACTGATGAGCTTCCTTGCTTCAATGTCAAGAACCTTTCCATATATAGATTTTCTTCCGCCCTTGAGAGAAACTTCGCCTCGAACCTACATCTGAAATCCGCCCAAGAGTCAACAGGACGCTCCCCATTAGTGACCTCCCACCAAAACGAGGCCTCTCCCTTCATCAACCAAGCTGCTAAACGAACTCTCCTCCCTTCTTCTACTTCAAAGATTTCTAGCAATTCTTCCACCTCCTTAAGCCAATCTCTAGCTTCCACAAACGTTTCTGACCTTTGAAATGGTTTTCCACCCATAGCCTTGAATTCCTTGCACGTCTTTGCAAAAGTATCTACGCTAGGAGGAGGAGGAGGAACGGGTGCAACTGGTGGTGGAGGAACATTGGCTGGACCTGCAGCGGCCCTAGCTTCTAATAGCCTCCTATACCATCCTGGTATCGTTACACCGTCGGGTAGATTAAGATCTTCAGCCATGCTGAAACGAAAAAGGAAAGATTCAAAATGGAGAATTCGAAAGATAAAGATATGTGGCTATTGGGGATTATGTTTTTCTTAAAAACTTTTCTCTTTAAATTTCTCATTAAAACATGTTTTTGAAAACACTTCTTCCAAAAATAACTATTTTTCTAAAGTATTTTTATCTGTTCTAGTAACCTTAAGCTCTGATACCACGTGTAACACCCCACGTCCATTAATGTCACTCACAAAGGGAATGCATTAACTTCCATGGAGGTTATAAGTGAATATAGAACAGAAAAATTACAATAAGACAGATAGTAAATAGTACTTGGAAATCTAAAACTTCATTTTATTGCAGCGGAAATTAAACATGTTTGTTACATCATAAAACCATAGATCATAACCAAGTACAATATCCATCTTCATAAAACAAAATACATAATCCCATTACATAAATAGCCATTAAAAAGATAACAAGCTGGAATTTACTTCAATGGTCCAAGCTTTCCAAAGAGAGATGAAGCAATTCAATCAAACTCCACTAGAGCTGGGCCCAACCTGAGGACCTGGAGGGGGATAAAGGATAGAAATAGAGGGGGTCAGACATAAAGTCTGGCGAGTATGATAATTCTAACAATACTATTATCAGAATAACTAGACTAAGGCATAAGATGGAAGACAAGTAAATGTCTATGAACTCTTAGGAAGATAAGGATAGCGTTTAAGATAACGTTAAAGATAACGGTAAAGGCACACCAAATTACTAACGAATGATTACTACATTGCACCACACCAGTCACCCTATTGTTTGATCGCACTTGCTTCACACAGAAACTTTATAAATAGCCTTACGTACCCCTAGCTGACTACATAGGTGCCGTCTGCCCCTATCTCCACTAGGTTTACCCCACTACCCACTTTCGATCGGCTCCCTACTCGTAGATACCTGTGCTGGCCCCACAGTGGGGTGTATCACTCCCCTAAAGTGGCAACCCGATACAACTTGAGAATGCACGGCTTATACCTACACGATGCAACAACGTCTTACCTACCAGCCCAGGTCCACACATGCATACGAAACCCGTTGGACTTGCGTTGCCACCGCTCCCCGTTTTGGCCTCTTACAGTCGAAATCAGCATGTGTGTCCCGTCCTCGACTTGGGTTGAGCCCACAAATATACGTTTGGGATACTGGTCGAAATGGGCCCCCACAAGCTACCCACCTAAGCTTGTCACTAGTATATCCCACTTAACCCTCTTAGTCATGTTCATTTACATGTGTGTTTGGTTAAGTCTTACTAATCGTATTTCACATGCCACTAAGGGCACCCCCTAGATTCCTCATGCCACCCAAGGCACCTACTTAACCCCCATGTCCCACCTTACATGTTTATCTGGTTAAGTATTTCTTAATTCATTCAGGACATAACCTCATAAAGACCTCTCACATTAGACTGGCATTGATGGCAGCTGGATTTGCCGGGCGGGTCCGGGCAGTCTTACACCATAAAAGAGTCTAACCTCGTGTCTTTACAACCGTTATGCTTTAGTTTAGGCCTAGGACCTCTCACATTGGGCTGACATTTGTGACCATTGGATTTGCCGGGCGGGTCCGGGCAGGTTTACGTCACAAACGAGTCCAACCTCATGTCCTAAGCATTGATTAACACTTAAAATCTTTTACCCCAGTTTTATTAATTCCCTATTCAAATTATTAATTAAGTCAACTTTTAATGATGTCCATAATTGACTCAATTATGGCCATCCACTTATGGCATGCAAAATCATATCAATTGCACCGCAACTTTTTAATATTAAATCCTTAATATTACCCCTACCCCACGTTTATATGTTCGTTTATTCAACGCATAATATTGGCTAGACTTGTATAGTCTAACACCTAGCACAAAGATAAATTATCACAACATATAGACAATTAAAATAAATCTAATCATAATAGGGGTGAAACTTGCATAAACTACACATGTTAAGGATCAAAAGGTGTCAACTTGTTAAATGTCTCAATTTATATGATATGATCATAGCCCAAATCTATACATAAACTTGCATATGGGGTTTTTAGGCAACATAATGATGGTGTGAACTAGCATAGGATATCACATATGTCATAGCATAATTCTAGATGTCATAATAGATGTCTTGGTATATGTTCATAACTTTTCTAATCAATCTAACTTGCATATGTGACTTGTCATATAGATCAACGTAACCCAAACATGATGATTTAATTAATATGAACTAACTAGCATAGATGGTAACATCATGGCCTTTTTAACATGTATGATTCATTACAACTTAGCATAGAAACTTTCAACATACATAACATCATCATAGCATGATTTACAACATATAAGATATCATCATCACATAACATTGGATTTACAATATACATGATAGCAAAAGGGGTTTACAACAACATATATGATAATTCACATCATCTACTCATAATCCATTCATTACTCAACCTAATTAAAATGATAATAATCTTGTTAAGATCATCATACTCACAATTTAGAGAAGAAAAGAGAGAGTTTTGCTTTGCTTTAGGGTTGAGAGAATTAGAATTGAATTTTCTTTTCTTCTTTCTTAGTTGGCGGCGGCTCCATTGATTTCCATGGCGATGGTATGACGGTAACTATTCTCTTTTAATTAGGTTTAGGGTTAGCATTAGGATGTATTTATAGGTGTAGGAAGTTATTTAGGACCATTAGATTAACCCTGAACCATGAGAACCAATCAAATGCAAAATCTGCATTTGAGCGAATCGGCCCACGGGTTGACAGCCAAACACCCTGGATTAACCCCTAGTCGACCCAGCAGAGCTCGGGTCGACCTCAAAAATGGGCCAGTTCGGTTATTTCCTCCCAATTCGCTGTTTTGAACTTTTTCGCATATTTATTTATTTAATTTTTAATTTATATATATATATATCAATATATATATATTTCTCTGCGCAACCCATTTCACTTAATTCTTTTCTAAAAATTAAGTATACTTTAATTTGTGAATTTTAATGTTATAAAACTACGGGGTGTTACAGAAAAAATGTTTTTCATATTAGCGAATTCAAATTTTTGCGTGGTGTTATTTCTACTATAGCTCTTGATTTACTTCATTCTTAACTAGTTAGGATGAAATCGGTTAGAGATGATGAATTTCTTTGTGGTTGCATCAATCGTAAAACACGCAGACTTCCATGTGCACATGAGTTGTCTCGTCTAAGTCCTCCCACCCCAATACCACTTGATTTGATTAATGTTCAATGGACAAGTCTACATTTAGTAGAATGGGGTATGGGTAATGATTTTGTGTTGTTGAATAAATGGAAACTCTATTGGACAAAGTAAAAAAACATGGACATTCGACATCGTTTGCTAATTTATAAAAAATTGATGGAAGTTGTGCAACCACATAACTTCAATGCTTAGCTTACCCATTAGTAAAGTTAAAATGAAAGGAGGAGAAGTAAGAAATTAGGAGCTATTTCAACAAAGAGAATGCCTTTTTCTTTTGAATTGGTCAACATTTGTCAATAAACAATTAATCTAGCCAGTTAAGTGTTAACAAAACGAAGAAGAAAAACTTCAAATCTGAAACCATATTAATATGAACAATGTAGTAGAGATATGAAACGTTACATTAGCCAAATTCCTTTGGAGTTGAAACCTTTCGTCACTGATATTATTGATGTTCAAGCAGATGGTAACTGCGGATTTCGGTGTATCGCCGCACTACTTGGAATGAGGGAGTCTTCTTAGCGTCAAATTCATCAAGATTTGTATGAAAATCAAGCTCTATATGAACTAGTATTCGTAGAAATTGGTAGATGTAATGACTTGTTGGCACAATTAAAACACGACAAAGAAGGCTTCACACCGCATAAAAAATCGATGACAATGCCTGACATGGGTTTTATTGCTGCAACAAAGTATAACATAGTGATATTTAGCATAAGTGAAAGATTGACCTTAACGATACCGCCGTTAAAGGAAAGAGTTCCATCACCTATTCATAGGTCAGATATATCAATTGCTTTTGTTAATGACAATCACTTTGTGCAATTAAGTATCATAATGACAACCACCTATATAATGACAACCTTGCCTTAAATTGGAACCTAAACATCAATTGTTTCTTTGTGCAACTTGTGAAAGTAATTTTCTTTGTACACACTTGTTTTATTTGTTTCTTCTCTTGTGTTGGTAAATTGGAACCTAAACATCCAGCATCACCTATATTTTCAAAATGGTTGCCTCACCGTCATGTGGAAGCAGGTAGTTGGGACTACATTTATGGAGATCAAAGGTCGGCTTGGGATGAATGAGCACAAATTGCTAATTGTGAACCAGTTGAGTTTTATTAAAAGACTTATGTGTTAAGTTGAATGAAATTATGTGTTATGTTCAAATACGAATGAAAATGTAATGGAAGACTTATGTTGAATGACTTATGTATTATGTAATGTGTTATATGTTATGTAATGTGTTCTGATTGCATTGCATTCGCACTGAATGTCCAAATTTATTTATTTTACCTGCTCTGAGTCACCATGCATAGAGTCTACAGGGATAAGGTTCCAAGTCGGAAGGCACATACGAGGATAATTCCTAGTCCACAAATGCCATATACTTTGTAACGACCCGGGATTTTCGGCCTCGAAAATCGACATAAATACCTTTACTGTATCTCATGCCGACCTTTCAGACACCGAGAACACCAGATTGTAAATGAAAGAAATTAGAGGGTGAGATAAGAAAGAAAGAAATATAGGAATAGAAGAAGAAGAAGAAGAACACAACACAGAGTCTCACATCGCAGCGGAACAAAATATAATATAGAAATAAATCTTTATTGAGAGCTTTGAATAAAACTTACAATATCAGAGTACATCAACATTTCTGGACAGTTTTAATAATCTTCCCTTATATACAACACAACGGAATCATATGTCTGAATTTTTCCAGCCCGTCTCTTCTCAGCTTTCGAATCTAAACCTGTACACTCCGGGCTAACCCGAGCATTTACAAAACACCAGGTCAGTCTGGTGAACCAGAGTGAGATAAACTCGCACATCATTAAAGGTAAATCATCCAATCATGATTTTAAAGTTCAAAATCTTTTCAAAAGAAAAGATAATCGTAAGACCAAATCCACACATAAATACAGATGGTTTTTACCTTACGATAACCCAAAAACAGTTTGAAAACAATATCTTTTCTGATATTATAATAATGTCTAAATACAAGTAAATAACAATCTAGTGAAACGCTTGCATCTCATGCTCCACATATATAGTATACAATCAAAACCGCAGGCGCTTATTGGAGATTGTATTCCAACTCTGACAAGGTATGGGACCACCTGCCGATCGTGTATCTCTAGAGACAAATACACTGGGTTCAACAAGAACGTCTTGCAACCCGGCACACACATGACCGACCACTCATTTCGCTTGAGTGTATCGAATGTATATCACCAACGGTTGGGATCAGAAACCGCCTCCCGAAAAGGGACAGCATCGAATATAGATTTAAGAAACAAATGGAATTCCTCTATATAGGTGATCATACACCCTAATGGGAGCGACCCACATAGCTATGCTGCCTGCCCGATTTTTGTCACCTCCCGGTTGATGAGGCTTGAAGCTAAAATTTCTTTTCGAACATCTGGCCACCTTTCACTTGAAATGCCACATCGTCAGATCCATCAGATATCACTAATTGACGTCCACAAAAATACTCTAGTTGGGAGCTAACCAACTATAATACGTTTGAAGAAATCAACGTACGTGGTCCTTTAGAAATACTCTGTCAGACACTCGTCCATACAAGTCATCCAGGAACAGGATGAACCGAAGGAACCCTCCTACTGCATCCAAGGAATCACCCTATAGATCAATAACGATAAGTCCTTGCAATCCGTAGAATCCAATCACGACAGAATCACTATTGAAATATCTCCGGCCGCTAAACCAGAGAAATCTAATCAGTAGTTCTTCCGCTCACGAAGATCAACGGTCTTCCATTGCTCCATCTTCGATAATCTTCTTCCACGTATTCGCTGGACGGAATGGTTTTCGAATATATATTCGATCCCGGTCTTTCCGTACCAACGATCGTATGGTCAGGTTTGATAGTCGGTGATTTAACTATCAAATAAAAACAGGTGTGCAAACAACGATATAATTTCTAGATGGAAATTCTATCGACCAATCATCGTTCAATGTTTATTTCTTTTTAGATTAAATTATCCTTGACTTAGTCATTTACCCATTTATATATATACATACGTAAATTCTTATTTTCTACATTTAGAAAATATACTTTATTAATATTGGAACATTTCCAGCATTTACTTCTTTTGCTTATTTAAACATTTCTGATCTTTATTTGGAAAACGTTTCCCAACTTCTTCATTTGATTTAAACCGATGTTTAAATAAAACATCACTCAACCCATTCAACCCCTTTTACTCATTGACTCAATTTACTTGACCAATCTTCACCACCGAACCTTACCCATCCATAGTTAAAAACACAGCCAATAAAGTTGGGGTATAATTACCTCTCAGACCTTAATTGAACAACATTTCCAACCTCGAAATAAACAGGGTTCATCTTCGAAAATCTTTAACAACTTCCTTTCGAATAACCATAGTTAATTTATCCTTCTTTCGAATAAACTGTATTCGGTAATCTCTCTCTTGCGAATAAACTATATCCAATTAACTATCTCTTCGAATAACTTGTATTCGATTTAACTCACTTCTAGAATAACTATATTTGATAACTCTACTTCGAATAAGTGATATTCGATAAATTCCTTTTAACTCTATTCAATTTACTACTCGGTTAACTCAAAACTGATTAATCCCATTTGAATAACTCTAATTCGATTTAATTCCAATCGTTTCACTTTAATTGATTAACCATAACTGGTTAACTCTACCTGACTAACTCTACCTGATTTACTCTAATTGGTTACTCTAACTGATTAACTCTAATTGGTTAACTCTAACTGACTAACTCTAACTCGACTAAGTCGACTTATTCAACTAAATTTGGCCAACTCGACTTAATTAACTCAACTTTGACTAACTCGACTTAATTAACTCTTATCGATTACTACTATTTGATTTAACACTATTCGCTTGACTCTAGATCATAGCGATCACAATGGTTGCGCCTGATTCCCCCAGGAAACATCCGACTGCCGTAGGCTATCTGCAGCCCTGCGAATTACGCTAGCAGTTTTACGAAATGGTATTTACCTTGAATAACTATGTTTGACTAACTCTGTCTCAAATAACTATATTCGACCAATTCAAAACAAATATCCAATTAAATCCTAATTCGATTAACTAGATAGTAATAATTCTTATTTTTCTTTAAAATTTCTCTATTCAAAATAATATACTTAAACCTATTTTAATTATAAAATAATTTTATAATCTCATAAGGGTCGACCCACTTGATGATAAAAATCCATGATTCTCTGATAGGCAAAGTGATACCAAATTTACTCAACCAATATTATCACTGGTTAAACCAAATCGAACGTTGAATTTCAATCCAATTGTTTATCAATCAAATCAATTTCTCAATCCAACTATTTCCTTTATCTGGTAATAAAGGATGACCCTCAATCAACAACCAGATCACGCAAACAATTCAAATTATTTCAAATACGTTTATTTTATAAACGTGGTAAATCAAGGAATATTCCTCTATTGGATGTAATCGTTAAAAATAACGATTTTATATTTCACTGAATTTAAACGACCGTTTAAATTCCATTGTTCAAATCAACAAGATATAACTAGCAGACGATCCATTTCTAGCAACTAGAGTACATAAAACAAAAACCCAATTTATGTCAAATATAAACGGGAGAAACTGAGTGAGGTTAACTCACCTTTGTTTGATTCATCGATAATTCGGCTTATTTCAGTCAAATTAAACTGTGTTTAATTCATTTGAAAAATCCAGTTGCTGCCTGCCCTGCTCAGTCCCCTTCCATCGCATAGTACTTGACTTCATGGTCCCGATGTTTTTAGTTTCGTCGAAATCTGATTATGTGTGTGTTCAGAATTAATATTTGAAATTTTTAAACCATTTAACTAATTTAACTTTAAATAAAAATATATGGGCCTTACCTTATCCGGTCCAGCCCAGACCCAATTGAACCCGCACACCTTTCTCCTATAACCACCGAAACCCTTCCATCTCTTCATTTTATTCATACGCCGCCACCAAAATCAGAGAAAAAAAGGAAACCCTCCTACTTTTAAACCCTTGCCGCCGCCGTCTGTTATCACCGGACCCTACAACATCGGCCTCACCAGAGACGCCGCCGTCCAAGCTTCCCTCCCGACCCCTTTATTCCTCCGTCCAGTAACCGTAGGTCCGCCATGCTCCAAATACGGAAGTCACCAGTATTCCGATCGTTTGTGATCCGCTCCGCCACCATCTCTTTATTGCTCAAACCCCCCTTCAATTCGATTCAACCCAGACAGAGGCCGAACGAATCTGATAAGTATTTGTTTTAGATTTAACTCCTGTTTTGATTCTTCCTGTTTTGATTTTCTATTGTTTCGAATTGGGTTTTTTCTGGCTTGTGGTTGAACTGTTTTTGTGGTTGAACTGGTTTGTGGTGGTATTTGTAGCTAGATTTTGATCTAGATAAGAACGATGTCAAATTCGAATGGCAATATCATAGGCTAGATTTTTCTGTGTTTAGATCCTAGGTGCTATCTCTTTTCATTTCAGTTACAGTTGTTGGTGATTGAAATGTTGATGTCTGCGTGATGAACTGTGGTACTTAGCAGAAAATGTGAAGACATTTCATTGTCTTTTGCACACACTGTTTCTGCTCAGGGATGAACATGGATCAAACTATTTGTGTAGAGGTTAGGTAGCTATCTGTATTGTCTTGTCTTGTCTTGAAGATACATCCATTGAATTATTAAATTTGATTTTATATTTGCATTGGGTTTTCCATGTGTAAATTCTGCTTGAATACACATAGATCAAGCTGTCCTTGTATTTTGTTTCAGCTATTTATTTCCCCTTCACATGGTCTGTTTGGGTTTGACATGAAGCTTTTTATTTGTTTATTTCACTTTCAGATCTAAACTAGTGTACATATATATATATATATATATATATGTCAGGTAGGATTTTGTACATAAGATTTTCCTATTTACAGTTGTATATTAGCTGTTTTCGATTATCTGTGTGACCGAATCTGAGTTTAATGTGATGTTTTTCCTTATTGGAGATCTTTCACTTTATATATATCTATACCTTTATTTTCTAGCTATTTTTATTTTCCCTTTTCAGGTTGATTTTGCTGATGACAGTGGTGCTTTGAAGGCTGCACTTATCAGACAGTGAAAATTTTTCTGGGATTCTCCATGTGCGACTGAATTGTTTACTTTATTCCTTTTGAAAAATTGAACTGTGCCATGTACCTTTTGTGTCTAATGTATGGCTAAACAGTTTGTAAAGATTTGTACATGAGATTATACATATGAATATATAGCTGTCCTTGATTGTATAAAGATTTGGTGATATTGTACTATATGTGTCTTGTTAAATATCAAATATTATGATCTTACTGTTAAGTTCACTGTTATTATATATATATATTTTATTTAGCTGTGTATTTTGCTATTTGCATAGCAGCTTTTATTATGGTGGAATTTTATCTACTATTTCTCACTGGACATGCTTGTTGTCCTTGAATTCAACCATGAATTCTTTTGTCCATTTTGCTTTGCACTAGTATGTTGTTGTTTGAATTGTAAATCTCATATGATGTCAATGTAAATTAAAATTCAAACATTTAATGATAATGAATTAATAACGTCATATTTAGTAATACAAATTGTCATTAGTAGAATTTAGAACCAACATTAAAAATCCTGAGCTTTAAATGATTTCCCCTTTTATATAAAAATAATTCCAATAAATGGTCAGAAAATACGGGACAATACATACTTGGTCTACGACACAACCTCGTAAATTTTTTTCGTGGTTTTGTTCATTTCCACATGCTTATTACGCGTGGTACAAAAATACACTGAAAAAAATTGAGCAGAAATACATGTCGTATATATGAGTATTAAATGTATATCTCATAATCTTTTTATATGACATTTCCTATACATGGGTGAAAAAAAAATTTAGAGCACAAACACGTTTCACTATTCTGAGTCACCGCACATGGAAGATACGAGATTATGGTTCTAGGACGGGCAAGTAGCACGAGGATAATAAACATTCCACGAATTCAACAAACATGGTTTCAGTCTCTACATCCTTGGTTTTGATTTTTTCCACGTTATTTTTTTGCGTGGTACATACAGGGTCTTAAAATAAAAAAATGCATGAACACAATGCATACAAAATAAATACATGTTTGTTGACATAGCAGAAATCCATCATTCATACAATATACATACATAGTCAAAATACTAACATCAAATACATAATTCATACATTCGTACATAGAGCGTCTAGTCACCATGTTGACAAACATTAAATACATATAGCCAACACCCAAAATATTGCAAACGTTTAAACTAAACTTGACGACGAATATAGCGTCTAACAACAACTCTAGCGCTATCAACTTGAGGGTTATCTCCATCCAAGAGGGCATGCACATCATGTAGTGTCTGCAGACATAATAGAGAAAAAACAGTTAGCATATTGTCACATATAAATGAATTATATGCATTATTTCTATATATTGTTGCATATACATGGAAAACACACACACACACACATACACACACACACACACACACACACACACACACACACATATATATATATATATATATATATATATATATATATATGTATAAACAAAAGGGTAGGTTTGTCTCAGGTCTCTAAAAGGTTTGGAAATTAGGCTCACATCCAGTCAAACTTTTCATATAAATTTTGGTCCCTATTTTTCGAAAATTCATCAAAAATTCACGTAAAAAATAAAAAAAATCACGTAAATTCGTTATTAAATACAACAAATAATCGTCATCAAAATAATGCGTTGAAACCACCCAAACAACACCAAAAAAAAAAAGTAGCGAAACAACAGTATTATGCTTCAAAAATGCACTTATTTGTAGATAGTTACATACAATTATTTATATATTTCAGTTACGCATCAAAATACGGTATTAATGCATACATGTATGCAGTTAAACGCATCGTTTTATGCATATATTCATTCCTGACCTGTTTTTCAAGCATACAGTTTTCAAACATTGTTGCATACATTTATGCACTTATACAGAATAAATGCATACATTCATGCACTTCCTTTTTAACTTTGTTGATACATGTATGCATATATATGGAATAAATGCATACATGTATGCAAATATTCGTAGCACATGCAACTCAGTTCAACTTTATATGCATACTTATATGCAACTATTACCAATATATGCATACATCTATGCATATATTCATCCAGATTTTTAAATAAAAACGCTGCATGAATATATATATATATATGCATTCATGTATGCAATTTTTTTTTCAAATTGCTTTTAAGAATATTTGCGATATTTTGAATTTTTTTTATCAACCAGCGCACTTTTTCTTTTGAAAAACATGTAACATGCAAAATAGGGACCCGCTTTCAATTACAAACTTGGTATGGATGCCGATTGTATTTAGCACAAAAATAGGGACATGACATGAATTTCCACTAAACAGTATATATATATATATATATATATATATATATATATATATATATATATATATATATGTCACATATACATGAAACAAAGTGTATATCACATATATTTCTTTGCATTATTTCTATGCAATATTTCTGCATTATTTTGGTGGTGAATTCTGTCACATAAACATGAAATACACTAATATTTTTCACATATATGAAACAAAATATATGTCATATACATGAATTGTGCGCATTATTTCAGTAGCGAATTTTGTGCATTATTTTCTGTATTTCTCTATATTGTCACATATACAAAAAACAAAATATTGTCACATATATATGTCATGAATTCATCTCATTATTTCTATACAATGCCATGTGTGTGATTGCAACTTATACTCCTAAGGTATTCATACATAATGAATTCATCTCATTATGCCAAGCTATTCACCGTATAACATAGGCTATAATATGTAGGCATAAAAGTAACATAAAAGTGAATCAATATGAATCCATGAAAGTGAATTAATGAAGGTATGTGAGTCAATACTGGGTACAACATGGACTGGTCAGTTCTGTACAATATGTAGGAAGTAGCTTAAAAGTAGCATAAACGTATCCAAAACCACGACAGGACTAAACAACACAACCTTTACATTTTTGACCAAAACAAAGGGCTCTTGTCCTAATTCATTCCTCCTAAAGCCTTCGCTCCTTCATATATAGAACATTTCCTCCCAAAAGTAGGATTCATTCCTCCACTACCTCATTCTTCTGTTACTCATACAAAATGCCTTCTTGGCCATCATCTATTGACTTTGATATTTTTGGTGGGTACGTTCCAACAGAAAGTGACCACACTAATATTGATTACAGTATTAATTATTAAGAGTAGCATTACGAGGACATTGCTTGCGAATTCCCAAATCTAGACCAAATTAGATTTCAGGAGGATGTTCAACCACCGTATGAACATGCAAATGTACAACCTCCACCGGAAGATTAAGTATATATCATGTGTTTAACCTTCATATGAATAGTCGATCGCTCAACCACCGCAAGAACAAAAGGTAAATTAAGTATCATATGTTCAAATTTCATATGAACAAGAAGTTGATTCTTATCCAATTTATCACCACTGTGGTTATGCGATTGAAGTTGTGGTTCGAGCAAATGGAAACAATATAGGTCGTCGCATTCAAATATGTCCATCCTATCTACATGGCTGCAATTACACAAAATGGATTGACAAACCTTTGTGCCCAAGGGAAATGGCAAATGAAAACGAACTAGAATGAGGGATAAGACATCTCCGAAATGTTATTGAACAGTTGCAATTTGACCGTAATTAGTAGTTTGTTTGCATATGTTAAGTGCAATGGTTTGTTCTAAAATGAAAGTGGACTATATTAAGGTCATCTGTATTAATGTTTCAGTTGTCCTAGTTTGTTTGAATATGTTAAATGCGATGGTTTGTTCAAAAATGAATTTGGACTATATTAAGGTCATTTGTATTATTGTTTCTTTTAAATGTGTTTGTTTATTTATTTATTTGTTACTTTGTTTTATAATGTATTATGTGCGATTGTTTGAAAATATATATAGAGAAGTTATCGAATCCGTTATATAAACCATACCAAGTAGACTTGGTCATAGGTCGACTGAAAATGTGGAGCTCCAATCCATACGTCATGAGGTAAGGCTATTGGATTTTGAACCAGTAAAACACTGTGCTCCCTATACCGCTTCATGTAATCTTCTGTAAAACTCAAAAAAGACTAGTAAAAAAGGTATAGATCTACGGTCCTCTGCAATCACATGATTGTACCAATTCTCCCATATACTTTTAAAAAATGATAATGCACTCAAGTATATGAAGTTGAAGTTGAAGCTTAAAGTGCATTAGTTGAAACTGGAGGAATAGGAGGCATCAAAATCTTCTGAACTCCACCAAACTATTGAAGTACTCTATAGGAATGATACGGCTCCACACCGTTGAGGCAGAGTATGCAGCCACTATACCAGGATATAGGATGGAATGGATGATACTATCGTGTGAAGTGTAAGGATAAAAAATGTGATAACCCCAAACCCCCGTGCTAAGGAAGCAAGGATAATCATTGGAATATAACACATAAACAATTAACAGCAGAACAGAAATATAGAATTACACCAGATAATGTACATCAAATTACGCTGGAAATAATATAATCATCATAGTTACATAGCATAACAGGATCATACTTAGTACATGATACAATTTCAGCTTAATATAAAATGTCTACAGCGGAATCAAACATAATATACATAATAAAGACTAAACAACTCAATAGAAATGATAGAATCCATCTTCAACTCAATAGCTATCCAGAATGATCTAGCTAAAACCTAAATACAAGGCTGCCCGTCTTGAAAATAGGGGCATCCGAGTTTGCAAAGTGAAACAAACTACGAGTCAGTCATGGGATTGGTATGAGAAATCTACTTAACTTATTTAATAATATGGCTACTCACAGGACCACGCCACTAACACGGAATGGGTTTACTCTATTGGATTGCCAGTGCATAAATAAAGTAAATCATTTAAAACAACACAATGTTTTTAGAAAAATGAAGCCATTATAAGACTAAGTTCCCATCACACAATGCAACGCAAGCCGGAGGACAGAGTTTTACCTTATAATGGCCAAAATATGCTTGATACGTATAAAACAAAGTCATTTGATATTATGATTAGTGTATATATATTTCAAAAACAATTTCAATCATAATATATCAATCATAGATGGCATGGGTACCATATATCATGTCGCCATATATAGGTTTACAATCAAAACCGCATGATGTCGTATTGGAAGTTGGATTTCCATCATGAACCAAGGCAAGGGATCGTCCTTACCGAACTCGAGACTCACTAGCCCGAGCCTCACGGCAAGTACTCAGTCAAACCCTTAGGAGCTCTAGGGCCGGTTCACACATATGTTAGTCGATTAGTAATTCCTGAACAATACGTTTCCCCGCACTATGGGGCGTAAATCAAGAGCCACTAGGGACTCAAATCCGAGGTACCTCGCTTTCCATCATCTACATAAGTAAAAATGTTTGGGCTCCATACCATGACATCACTTCTAGCTAGAAAGAAACGCATGTTCTTCCTAGGGTCCTTCTCCCATTTCTGGTTCATACCAGGGTGTGAGGCTCGCGAATTGACGCTATACACAAAGCTATGCTAATTAAGGTTGTGCTTTGATCATCAAACACAAGGCTCTGCTTTTTAATAAAAGCCTTGATCATTTGCATCTTAGCATGCCACACTGACAATTCACGCCATGCGACTGATGTCTATCGATATATAACCTCTGAGCTCGTACATCTTAGAGAAGGGTGTTAAGCAAGAGAATAAATTCTCCGCCACCAAGCAGATATATATTTAATAGAAACCAATCAGCACAGAACAAAATCCAATGTCAGACACACATCCATTTACAAGTTCGTACTGGGTCTAAACAAAACCGGAGGCACCTTATTCCTCGTTCCATATGTCCAATACGGAAGAGAGCCCCTCGCATATCTAGACAATCTACAAGTACGTCCGGACAACTACCACTTTAACCCTTTCTTGGGAGCTAACCAATCGAGGGCATCAGTAGTCATCCATTCGATGTGAAGATCGCTAGTCTTCAACCACCATCTTCAATATCTTCGACTTTCAATCGTCGTATAATTATTTCAAATAAGATTTACCTCGGCCTTTTCAAATAATTCTCGAATATATATAATTCAAATCATTTCTTTTCTTTGGTTAAATTCAATTCAATCCTATAGATTAATGTCAAAGAATCTAACCGTCCATATTACTTTATAAACCAAGCGAAATTGATTTATTTCCATTTCATATCGTTTATAATATTTTATAATGATTTATCGCTATTTTAATTTATATAAAAATAACCCATTTAATTCGAACGATGTTTCAGGTCATTACGCGGCTTTGGCGCTGTTTTTATTCAGATTTGAATTACACATTTCTTGAAATCTAACCGTTGGATCTCAACAAATTTAATACCATTGGAAAGATCTTCCCAAAACGAACCCAACGGTTCCAGTTTTGGGAAAATCCGACGGTCGGATCTTTCGGTATAACCGTTTAAAATTATGATTCCGAAATGTGAACTACCGCGAGCGATTCATTTAATTTTATTATTATTATATATATATATATATATATATATATAATTCGTTCGACGATTTCAACACCATTTATTCTCTAACATGTAATTAACATTGTTTTAATGAATCACTACATGTTTAACAAATGAACATTTTTTCTAACTTCTCTAACATGTAATTAACATTATTTTACTGAATCACTACATGTTAACAAATGAACATTTTTTCTAACTTCTCTAACATGTAATTAACATTGTTTTAATGAATCACTACATGTTTAACAAATGAACCATTTTTCTAACTTCTCTAACATGTAATTAACTTTGTTTTAATGAATCACTACATGTTTAACAAATGAACCATTTTTCTAACTTCTCTAATATGTAATTAACATTGTTTTAATGAATCACTACATGTTCAACAAATGAACAATTTTCTATTAACATCGCTAACATGTAAGTGACATTATTTTAATGAATCAATAAAACAATAAAAATGTAATTTTTTTTGTCTGATCTTTTTATTTAAAACATGATTCTTTTTAATGAATTAAACATATAATAAAAATGTAATTTTTATTGTCAAAAACATTTTCTTCAATCATGCATCTTTTTAATGAATTAAATATACAATAAAAATGTAATTTTTTATTGTCCAATCATTTAATCTAAAACATGAATCTTTTTAATGAATTAAACATACAATAAAAGTGTAATTTTTATTGTCCAATCATTTAATCTAAAACATGAATCTTTTTAATGAATTAAATGGACAATAAAAATGTAATTTTTATTATCCAATCATTTAATTCCAAACAATGAATATTTTTCATCATTTTTTACATACAATAAAAATGTAAATTTTTATTGTTAAATTTTTCTATTTCAAACAATGCATATTTTTCATCATTTCTTATATACAATAAAAATGTAAATTTTTATTGTTAAACTTTTCTATTTCAAACAATGCATATTTTTCATCATTTCTTATATACAACAAAAATGTAAATTTTTATTGTTAACATATTTTATTCAAACAATGAATATTTTTCATCATTTCTTATATACAATAAAAATGTAAATTTTTATTGTTAAACTTATTTTATTCAAACAATGAATATTTTTCATCATTTCTTATATACAATAAAAATGTAAATTTTTATTGTTAAACTTTTCTATTTCAAACATTGCATATTTTTCATCATTTTTTATATACAATAAAAATGTAAAATTTTATTGTTAAACTTTTCTATTTCAAACAATGCATATTTTTCATCATTTCTTATATACAATAAAAATATAAATTTTTATTGTTAAACTTTTCTATTTCAAACAATGCATATTTTTCATCGTTTCTTATATACAATAAAATGTAAATTTTTATTGTTAAACATATTTTATTCAAGCAATGAATATTTTTATTCTTTCCTACATATAAAAAAATGAGAATTTTTATTATTATCATATTTTATTTCAAACAATGATCATTTTACATACACCATGAAAATGTAATTTTCATTGGTCAAACAATTTTTATTTCAAACATGAATATTTTACAACACATGAATATTTCAGAAAATTTCAGCATTATAATGGCAGGGTAATTAACACAGGCACCGTGTAAAGCACGACTCCTCTGCTATCCTAAGCCTCGCGACGATACAAGGGTTTCATTTTCAATGATTTTCACAGTATCATTCATTTTCACAACTCAATGAATATACCACAAACACAACCACTTTTGTTGCAACCACAATCAATTTTTACCACACAATACCATCAAACAAATCGTCCATGGTCTGTGGACGGTGGTGTCAAGAGCTACTAAACTCTGTCTGCAACTAATATAATTTTATTCATTTATTTTTTAATTCAGAAATATTACATTGGTTTTGACTTCGCCTAAAAGTGTAGATGGCTCTAAAATTCTCTCGGTCTCTTCTAGAATGTCGTGTACGATGCCACGAGTCCAATTTCTCATGTTTCATCGAATTTCATCATCGTATGAGAAAGATATGATTTTTACAGTGTTAATGACATAATTAGTAATTAATATAGTATTTAATAAAAAAATAACCTCCTTCTTCATAAAATCAACAGGCCGCCGTTCATCACATTATAGCTCGAAACTAGGGTTGCTAATTGCGATCAAACCATGGCACTTCGCGTCGATCTGATGACACCACGCCAGAGGGCTATGATTGGCACGCCTGGGTCTTCCCCTCACGTCGAGCTCGCACGCCTGTGGAAGGCGGAAATTGCCTCGCGACGATAGTGGTTTGAGAGGGTGATTCGAGCAATTTACAAAACGATGGGTACTGAAACCCGTATGGTTTGAAGAACAAAGAGAGTACTACAAAATTGCCTTAAGAACTGAAGGATTTCATAGAGTGGATCAAGAAAATTTGAGGAGAGAAGCTTTGAATTGTTTTTGCCGATCGTATTTGAGAGAGGCGGCGGGATTTTAATGAGCAAGGGTTTAGAGAAAAATTCTGATTGGTTATAATATATATAATTTATTTTTAATTTATTTAAATCCAAAAATAGTGTTTTCTTATTCGAACTCCAAATCAAACCCAACGACTGTCACCCCCAGCTAAATACCCTCATTCCGGACACAATGGACTATGTTTCGTAAGCCCATTCGACTGTTTCAGTATGTTTTTCTATAAATTAAAATATATAATGTTTAAAATGTACATTTTAATTTACCAGAGCCACATACTAATCCCAAAAATTCTTGAAAAATAAATCTAGCTATGTTTTGATGATACGATCCTGATAAAATTAATTTCGTTGAGTTTGGAGACCGTTCGAAAAATAGGCTTTTTAATGGTTGATCCAATTCAATAGTAATAACCAAACGCGTTCTAATTTACCACGCTCACATATTAATTCCAAAAACTATGGAATTTTAAACCTAGCAATAATTTGACATTCCGGATCCAACCAAAGTGGTTTCGTCAAAAACGGAGGTCGTTTGGACAATGGCTATTTTTAAGGGCTATATATTATATTTAATTCCATAGCGACTATTTTAAATTTTAAACTGGACATAACTTTCAATTCTCGTTATGAAATCTGGATTTTCACATTCATTAGAAAGATATAATTAAACAGATTCAAATATTTCTGGTTTTACTGAAATCCGGTTTATTTTGAATTTTGTACATTCATTTAAAATTTGAAATCGAATTTTTAAACTACCGCGCTATTTCAGGCTCGTTTTATAATTAAAATAAATATATACGTTCTAATTTCGATTTAAATAAATTTTAAATCGTTATTATTTAAAATAAATCATTTTAAATATTCAAAATTCAATAAAATAGCAAAAATAAAAATTTTAGATTGGTTCTGATTTTCTGGGTTGTTACAAAAAACAACATATTCAAAAAAAATCTAAGAATGAGTATTCGCTATATATAACTCATCATAATTACTGTTATTGAATAATAAATAGAGATGATTACCTGCTCAATTTGAATGGTATCCAAGAATATACATAGATCAATGACTGATGCATCACCTTCTGTAGATGGATTCCATCTAGCAGCACGGAGTAAAGACTCGTAGTATAGATTAGTGGTGGGATGAAAGCATGGGAAGTGCTCAAATATCCATGACTAAAGTAAGCAAATATATCCTGCGATCTGTCTCACACCCATACGGGTCGCTAACCCAAGCTGCCCGTAGAGAAATAAAAGTGCTGCTGACCCCTAGGAGTAAGTGCTAACAACATCCATCACTCACAATGAGACTTAATTTTGTCTGCAAACAATGTTTTACCAAGCAGGAATAGAACATAAGCACGAGTGACACACCTAATTGCCCAATCAATCCATTCATCGCTCATGTCTTGAAATTTATCAAATAATGTAGACAAATTTAATTTATAGCCAACCCTCTAATCCATTTCCAATTTAGCTTCTGCTTTAGTAAGCCCAAGATACTTGGAAATAATGCTGAGTGCTTGATTCATTTCATGTGACATACTCTGTATAGGTTTACCTTCGATTGGTATAATTAACAAAGAAGCAACATCATCATGGGTTACAGACATCTCACCGAATGGTAAATGGAAAGTATTGGTCTTTTGATACCAGCATTCAACAAAAGTCGATACCAAACTCTTATTAACATTGCTATAGTAGGTGCTAATAATTGGAAACAAGCCAAACGCATCAATAATGGCTTTGAATCTTATAGCATTATGTGGAATCCTCCACTTCGAAACCTTATGTGCATGGTTGATACATGTGAGCAATGGTCGTTCCAACACTAATAATATTTAGATTTAGTAAATGCAGTAATTCCAAATCGATCGTGTAAAATAATATTAGCTACATACCTGCCCACACCATATCATAGAAGCAACATGGGTATCAAACTCTATGATTACATTACTAATTCTCAGTCCACATTTTTGTTTACATCTTCTTTTCCTTCACCTTCTTTCTCGGACTCATCACCCGTCTCATAGACATTATCTGTATATGAACTATCTTCTGTCTCATCTCCGTCCTCTGCGTCATCTCCTTCGTCATCTTTCTCTTACTGCTCATCTCCTTCTATTTCGATGTTCTCATCTCCTTCATCTTATTTTTCATGCTACATTTCTACCTCGTCTTCTTTTTCATGCTCCTCATCTCCCTTGTGCTGCTCCTTTCTTATATCATCTTCAGTTGCTACTACATTAGAGCTATCCTCGTCCATGTCCACACTTCTATGTACCTTCAACTACATTCATCGCTCTTCCTCTTCTTTCCGAAGCAGTCATTCGAGTTTGACCCATCTAGATTATAGGAGGAAATAAAACCATTTAGCATGAAAATATTCATAAATAATAAATATGACAATGGGAAAATAACATACATTTTTTCATTTACAGGTTACCACGCAAAGAAACTGGGTGGTTAAAATACATACCACAAAGACACTCTGCGAGGAAAGAAAAAGAACAACGTAAATATCTTGCGTGGTCATTAATCAAAATACATATGGTGTCGATGTGGTTTGTATCTTAACCACGCAGTTACCTTGCGTGGTAACCTATAAATGATAAAAAAAATCGATTTATGTCTCCAATTCATTTTCTCAGCAAAAAGATCCAACACACAATCGCATATGCTAATTCCATCATGATATTCTCCAATCTATAATTCATTCCTAGTATAATCTAAGAAACAAAACCCAATCATGTCAATTCAACAATCTAACCCTAGTTTAAAAGCTAACTTGAACGACGTGCTTCCTGTGCTCGAATAATGTGATTAGTTGAAGAATCAAAACCCTAGTTCAAGAGCAGCCGAAAGGAGATGAAGTGGATGACAAAGTCGCATGAAGGAGATAAGTCGTGTGAAAGAAATGAAGTCACATGGAAATGAAGAAAGGTAGTTTAGGGACCTATGGGAGCTACTAAGTAAGTTAACTGTATATACCTTTTTTTCATTTGGAGAGAGGCAATTTAGCATTGGCAAATTCTATTTGAACACGGGAAATTGCTGAGTAGCCCCCTACAATTAAGCAGAAATGAGGAAATCCCTCATTTTTCTGAGTAGCCTCCCGTTTAATTAAAAAAACGGAAAATACCCTTCCTTGTGTTGGATCTACGTGGTTTTTAAGGAAACCACGAAGGAGTACTACGTGGTACACTAAAGAAACATGTAGAGCCACTACGTGGTTCTTCGAATACCACGCAGTGCTCCTACGTTGTTTCTTATAAACCATGTAGAGTCACTACGATGGAGGTTGAAAATAAATATATATATAACTGAAAAGGACAGTTTCGTCCTTGTTTTTTATAGAAACGGGGGCTACTCGGCAATTCCCCGTGTTCAAATAGAATTTTTCTTTAGCGTTTTTGCTGGTCCGAATAGAATTCACCTAGCCCAATTCTCTATTCTTCGTTAAACGAAAAATAGGGTTTTTCCTGAATAAAAAACCGTTACTCCCAATTCCGACTCAATTGATTGTTAGTTACTTTTGCTCTTCGTCGACAATCTATCCTCTAGTTGCTTTGGAGTAATTATGATTTTCATCTAAATTGAGTTGTCCTACAAAGATAGAATTTCTACACCTTTTCGATTATATATTTGCTCAACTTTAATGATTAATTGCCTATGATGTATAGGGTTTTTATAAGGTTAATAACCTTGGTATTTCTCTAATTTCATTTTGATTTGGTCGTTGAATATATACATGAATGTATTTTCATATATTTCGAACTTCGATTGAACATTTGATCTTTTTTTGACTTGTCTTGATCTTTTTCTTTGGCTAGAGAAATTTGATTTAGCTTCGTCTTGATATAATTGACCAATTCAACTTGTCTCTATATTAATTGTTTCGAAAAAATTTCACATAGAATTTCTACCTTTTTCTTTTTTGCTTGACAAAAGAAGAATAGATGCTGTACTCTACCACTATATTCGAACAAATTTATGATAAACTTGAATGTCTCGACCTTAACTCATAACAACTGATTGGAACTGGTTTGGTATTGCCAAGGTTTTAAATCTTGGATATCAGTTGCATTTCATATCGGAGATTTTAGAGACTTGATCTTGTATCGAGGGAGATCTTGGATGAGTAGGGGTTTGTCTCGGGATTCCATCTCGAGTCTGAAAGATCATGTCGGATCAATCTCGGAGTATATAATATGTTAAAAACGGTTTTTCTTACACAATATTTTCATGAATACCATTATTAAAATAGTAACTTAAACTTGAGTCACAAAATCAATTCATCGTTCTTAATTTACGAAAGAACGTTCATATTCATAAATCATAATATGCTTAAAAAAACACAAATAGATTTTTGCTTACAGCTTATGATCCATGAACATGAATTGCTGTTAAACAAAGAACATAAAAAGGATCCAAAACATAAAACAATTCAAAATAAGTAGAACATAAATTACGTAATTTCATAGTAAAGTGCTGGTAAAAAAATCATGAATATGAAAATCATAAGCCTTGTAAAGCAATCGTGAATGCCATTATTGTTTTGATTTAGATACAAGTTTAAATTTTAACTAGAAAAAACAAGATCTCAAGTGATTTTTCAATTTACCGTCTCGGTCGATATATCACTCGATATTGCAATATCTCGGACGATATATTCTAAATGAGATTTACCGTGAGATTGGCTATTTCGTTTCAGGAGGAGCCTAAAACGAGATCTTAGAGAAGATCTCAGGCGATATTTTCGAGACCTGAAATAGTGCACTTGTTAGTTTTGGTCTGCTGAACTTGTGTCGCTTGTGCACTTTAATGATTTTGTAACCTTGTAAACTTGACTATTCATGTATAGCCTGAACTCACTACGCCATAGATGGTCTACTGCAATGAAAATTCAAGGTGTTACTAGCTATAATGTAACAATAGTTATGCTGATTTTTGTCTATCGCAACACATGCTTTAAGGTGTTAGCATAGAAAATCTAAGGTGTTGTAGTAGCCGCGTGAATAAAATTATCAATCCAGGTGATTACGATTCAATGGTCCACATTATAAATCCGCATGAAATAATCTTTAACGTGGGAAGCAAAAACAAAAAACAAAGCAGTAAAATACGTAGCAAAATATTCAAGGGTTTCAATTGAAAACTTAAAAAAAATACCCCGTTGCTCAACCTCTCAAACAATCTCACTTGCAAGTTCAATTAGGAATAAAAAGGTCAAGTTTACAAGCTTGATTGGTGTAACACCCCACCTCCGCTAGGGTTACTCACAAGGGGAATGCACTAGCTTTGGTGGAGCATTATCTAGGTAAACATACACAGAAATATTACAAGACAGAACATATAAAACAGCGGAAGAAAAAACAAATTTCATTTCTTTAAAATCTAGTAAGGTCTAAAGCCTTTTACATCAAAATGCCATTAAATCCATTACATCGAAATCTGTCTTGTAATAGTAAAGAAGCATAAAACCATGGTCATAAATCATTCCCCAAGTAAAACAGTAAAGCAAGCCATAACCAAGAGAAATCCAAGCCGTTCGTGAAAGAGCCTTGGAGCTTGGTAAGATCCGAACTAAGCTGTATTCCCACCCTGCGAACCTGGGGGGGGGGGTGATGGAAGAAAAAGAGCCAAAACAAAACGGGTCAATCATAAAGACTGAGTAAGTCCTAGTGACTTTCAGCATAGAAATAAGTAAAGATAACATGACATGTATAAACTGAAAGTAAACATAAGGATGATGATAAGATAGGCAAGTTAAGCTAAGATGACAAGATAAATTATACTAACCAGATAAACTATGGTAACAAGATAAACTATGCTAACCAGATAAACTACGTATAGCATCGCATGTTTAACATTCTCTGCACCAACTGTACTAGTACCCCAACCTGTATCATCTTTCCATGTATATGTACAGTCCCCTGCCGTATATCGTACGGGTTTCATCACGTAACTCTATACTACTCCAACGTAGAGCCATCATTCTTGAAATCGTTTGGACTGCCACCCTTGTTCTGGCTAGGTTTCCTTATCATGAACTATCGCGTGTTCAACTAGGATTTATGCCGCCTTGGACCACTAGGGATTATGCTACCTATTGAACGTTTTCTAGATTCGATTAGGGTTTATGCCACCTAGGACCACTAGGGATTATGCTACCTAACGAACAACACCCTTTTTCCACGTAACGATCTACTAATCGATCGGCTCCCTACAAGTCCTAGCTCGTTCATGTGTCTGTGTCATACGGCCCAATCACGAAATGTAGTCACCTGTGCTAGGTTCACCATAGGGTGTATCAAGCCCTAGAGTGCCAACCATCGACACGAATTAAGCATGCACAGTGTAAACCTACCGGTGCCCAATGCCTTCTTTTTCAACTCCGGACTACGTGCACGACCATAGTCCGCCTGAACCTACAATAGCGCACCAACTCAGCCATCGTTCTGGTCGCTTACAATCAGCCCAGTAATCGTGCCCCACCCTGCCTAGTTCCAGGGTACCATGATACATCTAGTGGGTTACTGCTGAAAAGGACCGCATAACTAGGGTTTCCGTCCAGCGGGTTAAGTGTTGTCATTTAGATTTGAGACTTAACCCCATCAGTCTAGCATGTCAAGTTGGTTAAGTGTGGTCATTCAATTTCGTGACTTAACCGGTCTACGTGTCATGTCAAATTGGCTAAGTGTTGTCGTTCAAGTTCATGACTTAGCCCTACGAATCATGTGTCAAGTTGGTTAAGTATATTCAAGCGGTTCATGACTTAACCCTATCAAATCATCGTGTCAAATTGGTTAAGTATATTCATGCGGTTCATGACTTAACCCTATCAAATCATCGTGTCAAATTGGTTAAGTGTATTCAAGCGGTTCATGACTTAACCCTATCAAATCATCGTGTCAAATTGGTTAAGTGTATTCAAGCGGTTCATGACTTAACCCTATCAAATTGTCGTGTTAAATTGGTTAAGTATATTCAAGCGGTTCATGACTTAACCCTATCAAATTATCGTGTTAAATTGGTTAAGTATATTCAAGCGGTTCATGACTTAACCCTATCAAATTATCGTGTTAAATTGGTTAAGTATATTCAAGCGGTTCATGACTTAACCCTATCAAATGGCATTAATTCATTAATGCACCCCAACCTCTCACATCAGACCTGTTGTTGTGGTCACTGGATATGCCGGGCGGTTCCGGACAGAATTACACCACAACTCAGTCTGACCTCGGGTTTTCAAGTGCGATATGACCAACTACCCACATTGGATCCTATTGTTTGCAGTAACTGGATTTGCCGGGTGGTTCCGGGCAGAATTACACTGCAAACTCAATCCAACCTCGAGTTGGCCATTTTCAAGTTCATTCTAATGTCATGTCCATGTTCAAGTTTCATGTCAAGTTCGTGTCAAGTTTCTAAGTGAGTTTCCTGTCAAGTTTTCAAGTTTCAACTTATGCCTATTATCAAGTTCATGATTCATATTCATAACCAATTCATGTTTTGCCTAATTTTCCCAAATCGTATTCCCATCGCACGTAAACGTGAATCGATCCATACTACAAATAAATCCAAATCTCAGAATAAAGGGAATAACATCAAAACTATGATAGGAAAGAGGGACGAGCATAAAGCGATAAAAGGGATTACAGGACTAGCATGACATAACTTGAGATAATTGGTTACAACATCACTGGCATATAGGTTTTCAAATCTAGCAAGATAAGGCGATAGTCATGGTAAACGCTTGATATAAAAGAATAGGCATGAAAAAGCAAGCCAAATACAAGGATAATGGATCCAATGGTTTTGGTGTACATAATAGTGAATAAACTAAGCAAGTCACACCCTAGGTTTACGATCCAACAAAATGCCAATTCGGTGTACAACTTGGTTTTCAACTATAGTGTTATGAACAATCAACTATAATAGTCAATTAACCACAACAGTCATAGTCATAGTGAATCATGAGCGATTAATCTCAATACTCATGGATAATTATCCAAAATAGTTCTAGGCAACTACCCTAAATAGTCATAGGCAATTAACTGTAATAGTTTCAAAGTCATGGTCATAGATGATAGCCTTATGTTCATAATCATAGGCAATAATTCATAGTCATGAGTCATATGTGATTAGCCATAATTGTCCTTGTCATAGTCATAGGCAATAGTCTTATGTTCACAGTCATAGGCATAGGCATAGTTTTATCATCAAGTCAAGATCCAAGAATTCATTTTACAATCTAGCGTTTGAATAATAAACTAGGTCCAACAACATGAATGGGCATGATTCGGTCGATAAGAAATAACCCAAAATCATAGATTCAAGAAGAGACAAGAACAAATCCAAATGGATAATCAAGCTTAGATCCAATTTCATTTTATTCCATGTCCATATCAAATTTAACAAGTTTCAATCTCAAAGTAACTAGAACTTATAGAGCGCGGATCGAGAATTATAGTGCAGAGATTTGATTCTAGAAACGGTTGCTGCAGTTGTTGAATCTCTATTTGTTTAGTCTTGTTCTAGTTGAAAACCCCCAATTTGCAATTCCTAGATGTTGTCTTGACGAAGAAGAAGTAGCCATTCTCTCTTTAATTTAATTATTTCAGAAGCAGCATAAGGACAGAAAGAATTGGTGTAGAGAGAATGAGGCTAGGAGGCTGTTTATATAGGTTTAGAGTCACGAATCTAGTCAGAAAATTGGTCCAAATACATTAGAATGAACCCAGGATGAAAACCAGGTTTTGGCACCAGGTCGACCATAGGGTCGACCTGGTCATGGGGAGGTCGACACCCCAGTCGACCTGGTTGGGGGGGGGGGGGGGGTCGACTCCCCAGTCGACCTGGTTGGGGGGGGGTCGACTCCCCAGTCGACCTGGTTTGGGGGGGGGGGGGTTGACTCCCCAGTCGACCTGGGTATATAGGCTGGAATTTTCCCGCCAGCCTTCTCTGGGTTTGAATTTCGAATTTCTGGCTTTATTTTCGAGCTGTTTTATTTTATTCAAATTCCTGAAACTTCTGAGGGTCATAACTTGGTCATACGAACTCCGATTTTCAAAAACTCGGAATCGATTTCATGCAGAATTCCGAGACGAACGCAATGGTGTAACCCGTTTCCCTTGGTTAAAATTTAATTCTACCTTGATTTATGGTTATAACATGTTATTAAAATACGGGTTGTTACATTCTCCCCTCCTTAAAGGATTTCGTCCCCGAAATCTCTAAGTTAGGAAGAATGTATCCTACCATCCATCATCCATCTACTCAAAATATCATCCACAAGCAATCATTGTCCTTAAAAGATTCCTAATGCTGTATGTATATATGCGGAAAGTGTGTGTATATGTACTTATCTAATGCAAAAGATCAGGCGGTTACTGATTCAGTAGACCTCCGTAATGCAAAATATGTTAGTGTAATGAGTCCAACATGTATGCAAATTCCTAACATACTTTATAATCTCTACATGCGTGCACAAACATTCATTCATATGCAACATCCAAATGATAGCATATCAAGTTTCCATCCATTTACAAGTATAAACATTCATGCATATGCAATATGAGATGTGACTGAGCCGATCTAGTGCCTAATGTGTGTTCATGCTTCCACGAGCAACAACTAGCAACCACTTGCAACCATCAACCATAACATGTCTCAAACACATGTTTACATCCATTAGTTCCTAACTAAAGGTATAGCCGAATGATAGAAGGCAGTAAAGAAAAACTTTGCACCGATTAGGCAATGTCTTAAACTGGAAATCTTCCTCATTTATGCTGATTAGGAGAAAAACTCCCCTAAACACCAGCCCAAAACCAATATATATGATTCTAGGAAACCAAGCATGATAAACTCCTTTTAGGTCGCAAGAAATCCCTTCCTAAAACCAACCCATATCCTATAAAGCCCAAAAAGTTTAGTCAACCCAATGAACATCCTCAAGCCCCAACATGTACTACTAACAGATGAGTAATACTCCCTATGGGGTTTGCAATAGAAATAGGATTGAGAATAAAACCGATAGGATATACATAAAAGATAGCATGCAAGTAAACTCTACAGGAAAAGAGGGATCAAGTATATACTCTTAAAAAAAGATATGATGCGCGTATCTAGTCTTCAATCTCCTAAGTCGCATTTCCTTGAGCTTAACTCCATTGTGCTTTGACCGTCCTTAACTTCGCAATTTCATAGCTTCTTAATTCTTGTTTCCAAAATATGAGTTGGAACTCATTTCATTGTTGCCTCTCGTTCCACTTTCACCTATTCCCCTTCTAGTATACTCGGTTCAAACATATCTGCGTACTCATGGTTTCATGCAAGCTCTCCAAAATACACTAGTGAATCCTGGATCTCGTTTACTTACTATAAGGTATTCCACGCAGAAGAACTATCTCTTGAAAATAAACAGATGCCAACCATGTTACCAAGTGTACCTACTAGGGTGATTTTTATAACTCATGCGTAAGTGAAATGAACCATCCGCCTTAGTGGCGAACATTACTCGAGCGGATCAACAACTGTATCAAGAGATTCTAGGTAACTAAGCATGACAGAATCCTAAGGGTTACACTAGACTTCGAGGGTATTACTGAGGCAAGTCAAGAGTCTAACTACCCTCTTTTCATACTCGAGAATGGTACCATTTCTGGATAACCACCCCATCCCTAGATTCAACCCATAGCCCAAAAACATAAGCATTTTTTCTAAACTCAATGCTTAGCATAGACATTCTCAAATCCAAACAAGTCATGAATAAATGAGCCGATTCCCCAACAGGACTTGAGACAAAAATGGGATCCTCTACTACGCTAGTACTAAGGTGCAAAGAGTCAACTATCGAAGAAGAATTAAAAATGATGCGATGAACAAAAACAAAGTTCTAACGGGAGGATAGAAAAGAAAAAACTAAACCTTTAACAGAAACGTTACAACCACTCTTAGGTATGCTAGTAGTGAGAGCATACAATTGCCCTCTCGACGATCTTGTCCTTTGTCCTTGTCCTATAACATTTAACTACATGTCCCTTTTTACCATACTAACGATACTCTTTCTTGTCATGGGTTTTATTATTCTTTCACTTTGGCCTCTTCCTTTTCACCTTTTCCTCCTTCGTGGATTAAGCCATATCAACAAGTTTCTTATCCTTAGGCTTGTGTTCTTTTATCCTCGTTTTTACTATCCTTGTATAGCTTGTTGACAAGTTTCTCGAAATCTACCTCCATCGCATGGCAACCCTACAAAGCTTGAAATAATATTAGGCGCAGATGGAACTACTGCGGCTACTGATGGAGGTTGGGCACTCCTTTGCCCTCTGACAAGTGTCGTATGCCTACAAACTATGATGAAAAAGAAAGAGAGAAGAGACTCAAGGAGAGAATCAAAAGATAGTGCATATGGCTTTGGGGAATATGCCTTTAAAATAAACAAAACTTTTCTTAGAAAAATGCTTCTTTGTAAACGTTTCAAAAATAAATTCAGATAGTTTTTAAAAGCTTTTGCCCAGTCTGGTAACCTTCAGCTCTGATACTAAATGTAACACCCCACCTCCGCTAGGCTCACTCACAAGGGGAATGCACTAGCTTTGGTGGAGCATTATCTAGGTAAACATACACAGAAATATTACAAGACAGAACATATAAAACAGCGGAAGAAAAACCAAATTTCATTTTATTCCATGTCCATATCAAATTTAACAAGTTTCAATCTCAAAGTAACTAGAACTTACAGAGCGCGGATCGATAATTAGAGTGTAGAGATTTGATTCTAGAAACGGTTGTTGCAGTTGTTTAATCTCTATTTGTTTAGTCTTGTTCTAGTTGAAAACCCCCAATTTGCAATTCCCAGATGTTGTCTTGACGAAGAAGAAGTAGCCATTCTCTCTTTAATTTAATTATTTTAGAAGCAGCATAAGGACAGAAAGAATTGGTGTAGAGAGAATGAGGCTAGGAGGCTGTTTATATAGGTTTAGAGTCACGAATCTAGTCAGAAAATTGGTCCAAATACATTAGAATGAACCCAGGCTGAAAACTAGATTTTGGCAACAGGTCGACCATAGGGTCGACCTGGTCATGGGGAGGTCGACACCCCAGTCGACCAGGTTAGGGGGGTCGACTCCCCAGTCGACCTAGGTATATGGGCGGGAATTTTCCCGCCAGCCTTCTCTGGGTTTGAATTTCGAATTTCTGGCTTTATTTTCGAGCTGTTTTATTTTATTCAAATTCCTGAAACTTCTGAGGGTCATAACTTGGTCATACGAACTCCGATTTTCGAAAACTCGGACTCGATTTCATGCAGAATTCCGAGACGAATGCATTGGCGCAACCCTTTTTCCCTTGGTTAAAATTTAATTCTGCCTTGATTTATGGTTATAACATGTTATTAAAATACGGGTTGTTACAATTGGGGTTCAATTAGGGAAATTTCGAGTTCACGTTCAATTAAGGCTTCGATGTTTCAATTAGGTCTTCAATTGGGGTTCATTTGTGTTTCAAATTTTAGTTAGGGCTTCGATTTAATCTGCTGCTTAAGTTATCACTTAATGTATATTTCAAGTATTTCCTGATTTGATTGTTGTGTTGCCTAATTTACTGATTTACTTATGCGTTCAAGTGTAATCATATTCCTGATTTTATTATTATGTTTAACTTTATAACAAACTTATATTAAACAGTGCTTATACGATATTATTATGTTTTTTTGCCTTACAATCATGGCTAAATAATATTTGTGTATGGTTTTTGTGTGTAAATTAGTGATGAACAAGGAAAAAATATGGGCAAAACTTCCTAAGTTTAGATGACTGCATGTTACCTATGTGTAAATTTAGGCCTTGATTACCAAAGAATACACGCATGTCCAAATGACTGCATGGCATAAAATGAAAAGGAAAATAAATGTAAAACTTGTGGTGTTTCAAGGTGGGCTATACCGGAAAAAAATGTACCAAATTTAAGTAAGAAAACGTTGTTTCTGCCTTGATTAAATGTTGTAACTGATGTATCATATTTGTGGCTTCTTTTTATATCTTTTTTACTATTTCTGCCTGTATTACATTTTAGTGAAGTGGTTGTTTTATTTTATAATGCACTTGGTTTATTTTATTTTGTAATTATGTCATTCTAATGTTAATTTTTCCATTTTGTGTAGGATGGAGGCAAATCTTAGATTCCACCACAAGGGAAAATTTTGGTAAGAATGGATATGTTGGTGGAGAAGAGGCTATTGTCAAGGGAGTTGATCTGGATATGATTTCCTACACATAACTGATGGATTTTGTCAAGGATGAGCTACAGTACACTGAAATTAAAGGAGTATATGCATGGAAGGTCCTACGAGTGGGTGGAAATTGGTGGCCGATGATGTAGAGCTATTGTTTATGATGCAAATAAAAAACAATGGTGATTACACTGATTTCTATGTTGACATTGTGGTCGATTATAAAGTTGAGCCAGTGAAACAAATGCAGCCACATGTCATCGTACGCCCAAGGAAGAATTGTTTCCAGGTATAAACATATCTTCTCATTCGTATTATTTTGATGAATTTGGTCATTTTGCTGAATATGTTTTTCATTTTGTTGCTATTAGTGTACATAATTTTTTTGTGCATTTGTGTTTGAATATTAAGGCTTGATTGATTTTTAGTGCACTTAGTAGAATAATAAAGAGCTTGTACGTTGCAGCTGCGAAATCACATAAATGACAATTTGTCACCACTCATCATCAGCAACAGGCAGCCAAAAAGAAGAAGCAGTCTGATCAAGTCTTTACTCCTAGAAAGTAAGCACTGCTAAACAATCCACAAGTGATTAGCGAAGCTGCTGTGGTCCACCTATCAACAACAAGCAGACTGAAGTCTTTACTCCTAGAAAGTCGGCATGACTAAATAATCCGGTTACCAACAATCCAGAAGTGATCAGCGAAGCTGCTATGAGTTCATGTATCAACAAGAAAAAGGTGGTCAACAAGAAGTCAACTAGAGTCAGTAGTTCGACGAAGTTACCAGAGAAAGAAAATCCAACAGAAGTCAGTGATGCAACTTTGAATGTCAACTCAACAAGTGTCAGGAGTAAATTGGATTTTTATAATTCTCTGCATAAGGAGGAAAATACGATTGAAAATGAGATTTTGATAAAAAGTCTACAATCTGGTCTTCTAATATGATCTACATATTTTTGATAATATTTATAATAATGTCTTGTTAAATTACTTTCAGAATGATGATCTATCACCTCCGCTACCTCCACCACTTACAGAATACAAAAGAGAGAGAGCGAAAAATGTCTCATAGAGGAATAGTGTTTTAGAAAACTTGGGATACCTAAATTAGTTACTGGACTGAGAAATGAATTTGAAAAAAATAAAGTAAAATCAAGGATGCATGTTGAGGAAAGTGAAGATGAGAAATTCGTACACAAACTGATGGTCCACCATGTAGTGCTGAGTTACCACACAATGAAGGAATAGGAAGAATGGCTTCTTATTATGCTATGCGAGAACGCCATAAGAATAACAGTAGTGGAAGTGCAAGGAATAAGGCTGTTGTCGGAAATGTCTCGACAAATATTGAAAACGAAGAAGATGAAGTAAAAGAAGTTGAAGGTATTATCTAATTGAGTTCTGATTTTAATAGTTTAAGTTCTCATTTATGTTATGTCTAGCCTTCTCATTACTATTTTATGTACTTTGTAATGGTAGTCGGAACTCTCAGAAGGCTCAGGGAAGAAACAAAGATGGGTAAAGTTCATTTAAGGCCATATGACAAAAAAATTATATTCCAAATGAATAATCGGGGCCAACCTACTTCAAACAATGAACAAGTAATGTCTGAACTGAGTGCATTTTTAGGAACACTGAAGAGGAGTGTTCCACTTACTTACAAGTCTTGGTTTGATGTTCCGTCAAGTTTGAAAGGCACGCTGTCGAACTATGTCAAGATAATTTGCAAACTTAGCTAAATTTTACTTAAATATATGAAACTTGTCACAAAAGTAGCATGATTGTTCTTTTTAATGTTTGATTTGTATTTAAGCAATGATGTATTATTTCAGATGAATGCGAATATTGGGTTTTGAAGTCAATTCGGTACTCTTGGAGTGGGTACAAGAGTCATATTAAAAAGGCACATTATACGGCTTATGAAACTGATAAAGAGAGGCTTGAAAATAGGCCGGACGAAATTCCACTTAAGGATTTCAAAGTACTCTTAATGTTTTGGGGAGATGAAAAAATTCAGGTATAATTTTAAGTTTTATCACGGGATTTTTTCTCTTTTTATTCGTTCAAACTAGGTAGATAAACATCTTTATTTCATGTTTTTGTAGTCCAAGGCCCTTACAAATTCTACAAATCGAAAATCGTATACTGACACATACACTGCTGGCCCAATATTTTTTTCCTCAAATTTGGCATAAGATGGTATGTATTTTGCTTATTTTTATGGTTGGTTTGTTTAACAATATAGGCCATATGGAAGTACGCTTGTTTAACTTGAATGCAGTATCCTTGTTTAACTTGTGAATAAATTGCATATATCAATGAAGATTCAGATGGAGAAGTTTTTTACTGCCTAACTTTTTTAATATTATATTTTGGAACAACTAATTTGATATCCTTTTACTGTCTAACATTTTTGTATCAGTCCAAGGAATCAAATAGAAATTTTTTGTTAAAACTCGCTAGCGGAAATAAGGAAAGGAGTACAAGACTGATGCTTTAGTAACGAACTACAAAATTGTAAAACATTTATTTTCTCTTCAATCCGATGTCAAAAATGCTTAATTTTACATATGATCAACATTGTTGTAGAATTAGATCCTGTTTTAATGTCACATTTGAAACCGCTTTATTTTGAAACTTTGTGTTAAAACTTGTTTCAGAATTGTTAATTTTATTTATTATCACATTTTGAAACTGCTTTATTTTGCAGGAGAATATTGAAAAAGCAATAGGTGAAGGAGGCAGTAATGGTTGTTCAAGAAATTGTTTTTGATGAAAGTCGCATGGTTCATCATGGCTTATAGGAAGGCACATAAAGTCTCCAAAAGTTTCAAAAGATACTCCAATAACAAGCACATGCATACAGGAGCTAGCAATGAATATAAGGGAAGATTTAACTGACGAAATCGAAGCAAAGGCGAACAAGATGGTCCAAAATGAATTTGATGCAAAAGTAAACCAAAAAGTTTAGGAGAACTTGACAATGATGCTTAAGAAATTAGGTGAAGCAAACCCAGACATGCACATGGATATTGGGGATTGTTGTGCGACAATTCGTAATGAAGGCACTGAAACTGAAAGCAGTGGAGGCTCACACTCTTAGTCGTTGATATTGTAACGACCCGCATTCTACGCATCGAAGGATTGTAGAATATTTATTTCTTTCACATACAAAGTCGTATAGCCATGTAACTTTGGGAGACGACTATTGGGGTCATTTCCCATGTTCACGATTCTTTCCGATTTTTAAATGACCGTTTTGCCCCTAATTGATCTTGTTTTGGCCATAACTTTTGATTGGTAAGGAGTTTTTACCTGAAACCACTTTCATTAGATCCGAATGATGGTTTACCTTTTCGTAGATTAGTCACATTAGCCAAACGGACTCATTGTTTGGGAGATATGGCTGAAATAAGGTTTGGAAGGTGAAAAACTGCTTAACGGGCCAAATAAGGTGATTAGTGAATAGGACCATAACCCATTTCGGGATTGGGTTATGGGGGGCTGAAATGAGTTAGGTTTTGATTCTATTTTAGTTTTCTAGCCGCCATTTATCTCCTAGGAACCCTAACAATGGCCTCCACCTTCTAATTTCATCCAAAATCGCTCTCTAATCAAGGATTAAGCTTAGCAACATCAAATCAAGGAGAAATAGCACCATTTCAGGGTTAGAGCTGCTGTTAGACGTTGGAAATCACCCCAAATCAGTGGAGTTTCAGTTTTGAAAATTTTATTTGTGGCTAAGATGAGTGATTAACATTGTTTTTACACTAATTAAGGTTAATTAAGGGTAATTAGTGATAATTAGTGAATTTATACATGATTAAATTCTGGAAAAATATTTATAAATTTTGAAATATTGTTTTAGGCCTCTGTTAGAAACTTGGGTTGGTTTGGTTAAGTTTTGCTAACCCTGTCATTAGATTTGCTTAAACATGCTTAAGGGGAAAATATGGGTTTTGAGTATGTTCGATCCATTTTAACAAATCATATTGTTGTTTTGGTGTATGTGGTTGATTATACATGTTGCTATGACTGTATGGTATGTTTCATGATTGCTTAGAACAGTTAGAATGGTCGAAAACGCCGTCGTGTGGCGTAAAACAGTCGCTGGAAAGGTGACAGGAAAGTTGTGCAGGAAAACGGACTGGATCGGATCGCCCGACCCGATCGTGACACACCTCCGAACCGACCCAATCCCGCTTGTTGAGCACCCACGACCCGATCTTGCTCGCGCCAGAGAACTCCGGACTGTGATGCTTGCCATCCTGGAACCGAGCCGCTTCTGTTTGGTGACCACGAGCTGAAGCACACCCGAATCGAGCTGTGGAGCTACCCCGACCCGAACCAAAGCACTGCCACGACCCGAACCGGAGCTTCATCACGAACCAGATCTGGGAGCCTCCCACGAGAAGAGATGATGACCACGAGTTGGAGTATGCATCAAGGACCGACCTGGGGTAAGCATGACCAAATCGAACCGAGGGCGAGAAGAAGGACCAAACCGATCTGGAGGAGACCAAAATCCGAGATGCGAAGGTAGTCCAAATGGGAAGTAGAACTCGGGATCTAGTTGAGAACCTACGGGTTAACTTCATGAGTTGGGCTTTGCTGCGGGACGTGTGCTAAGGAGTTGTTGACGTCCATAGCTTTGGTTCACTACCGAGAGATGATTGTTAGGCTACGGATCAGTGCAGTGGGGTAGTTATTACTCCATGGGGCAGAGTGATCGTAGCATGGCTATGAGCCAGTGCAATGGAGTCGTTATGCCTTCATGGGGCAGAGTGGACATAGCAAGGACTAGTGGCTATGGATCAGTGCAGTGGAGTCACCATGACTCCATGGGGTGATCATATCAAGGATATGGGTGATCAAAGCGGTGGATATCATATGCTTTACGCACTGAGTGAGAGATGTGAGGATGGTTGCTATACTTGATTGTTTGACATCACTATGACATGCACACCCCCAACCCCGTGTCTTTACACCATATGTTAGTGTCACCTTAGAGTATTGTGCAACTTGTTGTGCTAACTCTTTGGCTGCAAGTCTAGGTTCAGTTATGGTTTAGTATACCTGTTTTTGTTCTGTTTTGCTGCTTATCGCTCATACCAGACATTTGTCTGACCCAGAGTTTTATGTCTCTTCTTATTACTCTGGGTGCTTTTAAACGGGCAGACTAGAGACAGGTTAGCTGGTTGTGCACGACTAGCTGTCCGGAGACAAGTAGGAGGCTTACACGTATTATTCCATGTATTCTCCCTGTATCGCTGCTGGCCACTACTTTGGGCATTAGTAGTGTACCTTTCTTATTTTGCTTTAGAGACAGTTTTGAAAAGTTGTAATAACGATGATGTGGAACATAAGCTGTATTTGGATTTTCCGCTGCTATGATGGTTTAGTTTTAAGCTTATGCACTGTCTCACCTGTTTTATGTCAACTATGTTATTGTTATATTTTATTCCATGCGTTGTGAGATATTCTACAGGTTCCTTACTAGTTTAAATTCCCTTCTTTCCTTTCTTTGGCAATCGTCCCGTGCTGGTTGGACATTGGCACAATGCACTTTCATTGAAATGTCGGCTGGTGCGGGGCGGGCCGTCACATTTGCTATCAGAGCTCTAGGTTGCGTAGTTAACCTAGGAAAGACACCAGAAAGAGATAGTACGTATATGAGAGCGCATATTTTTGATATTTTTATTTTCAAAAGCTATATATATATACTATTAGTATATTTAAGGATGAAGCTGCACTGCACTGGCACCACTAAAGAGATGGTTAATCGATTTCCCCTTACAGATTGAACGATGAGCCGATATACTAGGGGTACCGGTAGAGGAGCTAATAATGGGAATGCTCCTGATATGAGGACGATGTTCACTGGCTTCATGAGAGAGATGCTTAGAAATGTGCAAGGAGTAGTTCCCAATGGTGCAAATAGTGGTAATGCAGCGGTGCAGGCGCCTAGGGCCGATTTCGCCGAGCTATGCAAGGATTACACTAGTCTTGGTGGAAAGTCGTTCCACGGAATGGAATCAGCTACAGAAGTCCAGGATTGGTTGGATAGTTGTGAGCGTATCTTCGAAGACTTGGGTATCGAGGATGCAACAAAGAGAAAGCTATCATCCCGTCAGCTGCAAGGACGGGCGATGAATTGGTGGAATGCTATTAAGGCAGCTACTCCAGAGGATCAAGTTACATGGGATCAGTTCAAGACCTCCTTTAGCGATAAGTTCATCCCAGCTGCCCAGAAGTCAGAATTGTTTAAGAAATTTCTGGTGCTTAAGCAGAATGGTAGGGAAGTCTCAAAATATATTGTTGAGTTCGATACTTTATCGAAGAATGGATTATCTCTTATCGACACTCCCGAGAAGAAAAATGAGAAGTTCATAACAGGCTTAGATCAGTGCTTGGGGGAAAGGCTTATAAATCACATCGATGAGACGTTTGAATCAATTGTTGGGAAAGCATTGAGGCCAGAGAGCCTTTATCCTAAGCCCAAGACTGAAGCCGCTGTTGCATGCGCAGATGGGCCAAAGCCGCAGCAAGCAGTGGAGGCAAGAATAATTCTTAAAACAAAAGGAAACAGAATCAGACTAAGGATGGCCAGAAGAAGAGCAAGAAAGATGTTGAGTGCTATAGCTGTGGTAAGAAGGGCCATTATGCCAAAGAATGTCGAGCAAAGCCAGCGGACAGGAAGTGCTTCAACTGCGGCCAAGTGGGACATCACAAGGATAAATTTCCACAACCCCTAAAGCGAAGCAGATTGTGAAAGCATATGCCATCAATGTTGTCCCTTCTTCGTCGAATGCCCCAGCCGCGGTGGAGAAAGGAAAGAATGTCGTTATCCAAGGTACGCTTTCTGTTTATGATGTTCCTGTTCGAGTATTGTTTGATACCGGGGCTTCCCGTTTGGGACGGCCCGCCCCGCACCAGCCTGCATTTCCTCCGAAAGTGCGCTGTACACATGCCCGACTAGCACGGGACGGTCATCATAAGAAAGAAAAGAAGGGAATGAACTAATCAAGGAACCTGTAGAATGTCTCACAGCGCATGGGATAAAATATAATAAATACATACTTGACATAAAACAGGCGAGACAGTGCATAAGCTGATAACTAATAATCAATGTCAACATCAGAGCAGCGGAAATCCAAATACAGCTTATTACAACTTTCCAAATTTACTGTCTCTAATAAAAGAAAACTAAAGTAGAAGATGCACCACCAATGCCCAAGCAGTGATCTTCAACAACACAGGGAGAATACTATATATATATTACGTGGAAGCCTCCTGCTCGTCTCCGGATCATCCACCCGTGCATCACCAGCTAACCTGTCTCTAGTCTGCTCGTGTGAGCACCCAGAGTAATAAGAGGAGACATAAAACTCTGGGTCAGACATAAAGCCTGGTATGAGCGATAAGCATCTAAACATAACAATAACAGGTATACTAAACCATACCTGAACCTGGACCTGCAACCAAAGAGTTAGTACCACATACCGTACAATACTCTAAGGTGCCATAATAAATAGTGTAAGATTACGGAGGTGGGGTGTGCATGTCATAATGATAGCAAACAAATCAACCATAGCAACCATCCTCACATCTCTCACTCAGTGCGTAAAGCATACGATGTCCACCACTATAAATCACTAGACTCATCGAAGTAGTGACGGAGTTCGACTCTGTACAACTACTGCTACAACCAAGCTTACCCACATGGAATCATGACCAAACCTTTTCAATGATCCCACTTCATTGGTCTATAGCTACTTTTAGTCGTACCTAGGTTACTACATACTGTGACCCTGAATCCGTTCACGTACTTCCCATACATAGTGATCCAAAGATACAGACATCGACAACTCCTTAGCACACGTCCCGCAGCAAAGCCCAATCATGAAGTGAACTCATTGGTTCCCAACAGGGTCCGGGATCCTGAGCTCTAACTTCCATTTGGACTACCTTTGCATCTCGGGTTATTGGTTTCCTCCTGTTCGGGTCGGTCGGTCAAGAACCTTTCATTCTGATCGGTTTTCATCATCTCTACCCTGGTCGGTCGGTATTGCCCCCTGGTCGGTCGAACACTTCACCATTCCTGGTCGGTCGTACTTCACCATCCCTGGTCGGTCGAACACTTCACCATTCCTGGTCGGTCGTACTTCACCATCCCTGGTAGGTCGAACACTTCACCATTCCTGGTCGGTCGTGCTTCATCAGTTCGTGGCGCCCTTGTCGGATCGTGGTGGATCGTGGTGGAGGGCTCGTGACTCGCAACATCGGATCGTGGTTAGCAATCGGGTCGTCTCGCGTGGAGTCCTGGTCGGTTCGTGACACATGGGGCAATCCGGTCCCTGTGCGAATTCCTGCAACTTCTTCCAGCGTCTGTTTACGCCATTCGACGGCGTTTTTGACTAAACTAACACTTCTAAACAATCATAAAGCATACCATACAGTCATAGCAACATATAGTATCGACCACAAACACCAAAACATAAATTATAGCATGTGAAATAGATCAAACATACCCAAAAACCATATTTTTCCCTTAAGCATGTTCAAGCAAACTTAATGATAGAATTAACAAAATTTAACCAAATTAGCCAATTTTTCTAACAGAGGTCTAAAATAATATTTTAGAATTTATAAATATTTTTCCAGATTTTTAACATGCATAATTTCGCTAATTATCACTAATTACCCCTTAATCCCCTAAATTCCGGGATTAGCAAAACTAGTCCGAATTAACCCAAATTCATATCATAGGCATAAAATGATGTTTTAGAATTTTAGGAATTTTTCTAGATTTTTCTGAGTTATAATTTCGCTAATCTTCGCTAATTACCCTAATTAGCCGTAATTAGTGTAAAACAAAGCAAATCACTCACCTTTGGCACAATTAAACTTTCAGAACTGAAACTCCTCTGATTTGGGGCGAATACTGATGTCCAACAGCAGCTCTAACCTTGCTTTGGTGCTTTTTCTTCTTAATTTGATGTTGCTAAGCCTAATCTTCAATTAGAAAGTGATTTGGGGTGTTTTAGATGTAGGAGGCCATTGTTAGAGTGTCTAAGGATGAAAGTGGCGGCTGGAAAATGTCTAAAGAAATGTTTTCTAACCCTAATCAGCCCCTATATACCCCTAAAACCGAAATTCCCCTCTGGGCCTGGCTGCTAATCACCCGGTTAAGCCCAATTAAGCTGTTTTTCACCATCTGAAATTTGTTTCAGCCATATCTCCCAAACGGTGAGTCCGTTTGGCTAATGTGACCACTATACGGAATTGTAAACCATCATCCGGAGCCAATGGAAGTGGTTTCAGGTCAAAATTCCTTTCTAGTCAAAAGTTATGGCCAAAACAGTGATAACTAGGGGTAAAATGGACATTTAAAAATCGGGAAAAATCATGAACATGGGAAATGACCACAATAGTCGTCTCCCAAAGTTACATGACCATACGACTTTGTACGTGACAGAAATAAATATTCTACGATCCTATGATGCGTAGAATGCGGGTCGTTACATTCTCCCCCCCTAAGAAATTTCGTCCCCGAAATTCCTTAACCCAAAACATACAAAGGATCCCGCATGCCTATCAATCATTTACAAACAATAAAGCATACAAAATAAACAAAGCAAGCCTATCCTAGCATGCGGAATAACTAAATCGAAACCAAAACCTTACCAAGCAAAGAGTTCTGGATACGTCTTCCTAGTACTCTCCTCTGTTTCCCAAGTACAGTCACTCTCATTCTCTCCCCACTGAAGCTTTACTAGTTTCACCGCTTTCCTTTGAAGTAGCTTCGTATCGTACTCGACAATACGCATCGGCTTGCGGTTCCCTACCTCCTCAGGTCCTACTTCGGCATCGTCCAACTGACCAAGTGAAATAGTCATATCGGGGTCGTGTACAAACTTCCTTAACGAGGAGACATGAAATACATTGTGAACTCCTGCCATCTTGTCTGGTAACTCTACCTTATATGCCAAATTTCCAACTTGCTCAATAACCGGGAATGGACCAACAAATCTTAGTGCCAACTTTCCTCTTTTACCAAAACGAATCACACTCTTCAACGGAGAAATCTTGACGAGTACCATGTCACCCACGGAGAACTTAAATCTCTTCGTCTCTTATCAGTATAACTCCTCTACCTATCTTGAGTAGTCTTCTAATACTCGATTCACCCTATCTGTTTGACCGTCGATACCCACCTCTCTCCTAGAGATGATTTCCAATAGGTTAGGATCGTTCCTCTGACTAGAACCAATCCACTCAATCAAAATCGATCTAATCGTCAAGCTTACTAGCGTTTCTGAATCCAATTCGCTCTTAGGTCTAAAATCATATTCTGTGATATACTCTAGTTGCTTCCAACCTAGAAACATAACCCTTAGACTGACATGTCTCCAACTCAATGCACTCGATGAAAATCGCCACAACTATTTATCTCTCACGTAAACCATCCTTGTCGGACTCGACATTCCCAAAGCACAAGCCCCAAAGGCCTAAACCAATATCAGACAAGCACCCAAGGAATATCTCCTCCGAATTCAGAAAATCTACGTGATATGATACTAGCAAAACAACCAAACAAAAGCTTGATTCTCCTTTGTCAACTGAGTCAACGGTGCTGCTATCTTGGAAAAACCTTGGATAAACTTACGATAATATCCAGCTAACCCCAAGAAACTTCTTACATCTGTTGCATTCTTGGGCGTAGGCCAATCCTGTACCGTAGCCACCTTTGCCGGGTCCACGGCAATCCCATTCTCTGATACAACATGGCCCAAGAACCTCACTTCCCTCTTCCAAAAGTGACACTTAGAAAACTTCTCTTTCAATTGGTGTTTTCTCAACACCTCCATCACTATTCTTAAATGTCCCTTGTGTTCTTCCTCTGTCCTCGAGTAGACCAAAATATCATCAACGAACAAAAGGACAAACTTATTCAACTGATCTCTGAATATCCTATTCATAAGATCCACAAAATATGCTGGGGCATTGGTCAGTCCGAATGGCATGACCAACCACTCATAAAATCCAGACGGCGTTCGAAATGCCGTTTTAGCTATACTCTTAGCTTCCACTCTAAGCTGATGAAAACCTGTCGCGAGATCCAACTGAGAAAATACTCTCGCGCCACTCAACTGATCGAACAAATCATCTATCCGCGGTAGAGGATACTTATTCTTCCTCGTCACTTTATTCAACTCGCGGTAGTCTACACACAAACAAAGGGAACCATCCGCCTTGGTAGCAAACACAACTGGTGCTCCCCATTCAGAAACACTCCTTCTGATAAATCCCTTCTTCAAAAGATCGCTGACTTGCACCTCGAGCTCTCGCTGCTCCCTTGGTGCCATACGACGAAGTGGCATCACTATAGGTCTAGCATCTTTTACCAAATCAATACGGAACTCAATCTCTCGGTGTGGTGGAAGTCCGGTCACTTCTTCGAAAACATCCGGATACTGGCCAACCACGGGCAAACCTGACAACTCACTATGCGGAATGTCAAGGGAGTTTAGAAAACTAGCCAATACCCCCTCACTGGGTAGACCACCAAACACTATCCTCCGCCCATCATCCGCTCTAGCTGTCACCAAAAAGCCCTCACAGTCTACCACCACCCCTTATCTTCGGAGCCAATCTACTCCCAAAATAATGCCAAACCTAGTAAAGCCCAAAACAAAGCAATCACAAACAAACATGCATCCATGACTCGATAAGACCATATTACGACAAATCATGCTAAGGCTAGTAGAACCACCAATCGGGTTCGTCACTACTAAAGGTCTATCGACAATCTCGGGCTCCAATCCCAACCTATCTACTAGGTCACTAGATATGAAAGAACTGGAAGCTCCGGTATCAAACAAAACTCTAACAGGAACATCGTAAACAGAAAGCATACCTTGAATAACGACATTCTTTCCTTTCTCCGCCGCAGTTGGGGCATTCGACGAAGAAGGAATAGCATTAAGGGCGTATGCTTTCACCATTTGCTTTTCTTTAGAGGATTGCGGACACTTGTCCTTGTGATGTCCCATTTGGCCACAGTTGAAGCACTTCCTATCCGCTGGCTTGGCCCGACAATTACTAGCATAATGGCCCTTCTTACCACAGCTGAAGCACTCAACATCTTGCTTATTCCTTTTCTTTTGGCCATCCTTAGTCTGATTCTGCTTTCTCTTATTCTGGGAACCACCCTTGCCTCCACCACTTGCTTGTGGCTTTGGCTCATCTGCGGATGCAACCTCAGTCTTCGGCTTAGGGTAGAGACTTTCTGATCTCAATGTTTTCCCCACAATCGACTCAAACGTCTCATCGATGTGGTTAATAAGTCTTTCCCCTAAGTACTGATCTAACCCAGTTATGAATTTCTCATTCTTCTTCTCGACAGTATCAATAAGAGATAGCCCATACTTTGACAAAGTGTCGAATTCGGAAATGTACTTCGAGACAGCTCTGCCATTCTGCTTGAGCTCCAAGAATTTCTTAAACAGCACCGACTTCTGAGCAGCTGGAATGAACTTCTCGCTAAAGCGAGCTTTAAACTGCTCCCAAGTAATCTGATCTTCAGGAGTAGCTGCCTTTATAGCATTCCACCAATTCATTGCCCGCCCTTGCAGCTGACGGGACGCTAGCTTTCTCTTCATCGCATCCTCGATACCCAAATCCTCGAAGATACGTTCGCAACTATCCAACCAATCCTGAACATCTGTGGCCGACTCCGTTCCGTGGAACGGCTTCCCACCAAGGCTAGTATAATCCTTATTCAACTTGGCGAAGTCGACCCTCGGCGCCTGCACTATTGGACCACCACCATTTCCATCATTGGGAGCTGCCCTCTGTACATCTCTAAGCATTTCTCTCATGAGGTCAGTAAACATCGTCCTCATGTCAGCAACATTCCCATTATTGGCCCCTCTACCGGTACCTCTAACATATCGGCTTATCGTCAATCTGAAAAAGGAAATGATTAACGATTCCATAGTGGTGCTAGTGCAGCACGACTTCATTCTTATACTACTAATAGTATATATATAGCTTTTGAAAACCAAAATAATCACAAATACGCTCTCTCGTATACGTATATTATCTCTCCCTGATAACTCCCCTAGGTTTACTACGCAACCTAGAGCTCTGATACCAAGTGGGACGGCCCGCCCCGCACCAGCCTGCATTTCCTCCGAAAGTGCGCTGTACACATGCCCGACTAGCACGGGACGGTCGTCAGAAGAAAGAAAAGAAGGGAATGAACTAATCAAGGAACCTGTAGAATGTCTCACAGCGCATGGGATAAAATATAATAAATACATACTTGACATAAAACAGGCGAGACGGTGCATAAGCTGATAACTAATAATCAATGTCAACATCAGAGCAGCGGAAATCCAAATACAGCTTATTACAACTTTCCAAATTTACTGTCTCTAATAAAAGAAAACTAAAGTAGAAGATGCACCACCAATGCCCAAGCAGTGATCTTCAACAACACAGGGAGAATACTATATATATATTACGTGGAAGCCTCCTGCTCGTCTCCGGATCATCCACCCGTGCATCACCAGCTAACCTGTCTCTAGTCTGCTCGTGTGAGCACCCAGAGTAATAAGAGGAGACATAAAACTCTGGGTCAGACATAAAGCCTGGTATGAGCGATAAGCATCTAAACATAACAATAACAGGTATACTAAACCATACCTAAATCTGGACCTGCAACCAAAGAGTTAGTACCACATACCGTACAATACTCTAAGGTGCCATAATAAATAGTGTAAGATTACGGAGGTGGGGTGTGCATGTCATAATGATAGCAAACAAATCAACCATAGCAACCATCCTCACATCTCTCACTCAGTGCATAAAGCATACAATGTCCACCACTGTAAATCACTAGACTCATCGAAGTAGTGACGGAGTTCGACTCTGTACAACTACTGCTACAACCAAGTTTACCCACATGGAATCATGACCAAACCTTTTCAATGATCCCACTTCATTGGTCTATAGCTACTTTTAGTCGTACCTAGGTCACTACATACTGTGACCCTGAATCCGTTCACGTACTTCCCATACATAGTGATCCAAAGATACAGACATCGACAACTCCTTAGCACACGTCCCGGAGCAAAGCCCAATCATGAAGTGAACTCATTGGTTCCCAACTGGGTCCGGGATCCTGAGCTCTAACTTCCATTTGGACTACCTTTGCATCTCGGGTTATTGGTTTCCTCCTGTTCGGGTCGGTCGGTCAAGAACCTTTCATTCTGATCGGTTTTCATCATCTCTACCCTGGTCGGTCGGTATTGCCCCCTGGTCGGTCGAACACTTCACCATTCCTAGTCGGTCGTACTTCACCATCCCTGGTCGATCGAACACTTCACCATTCCTGGTCGGTCGTACTTCACCATCCCTGGTCGGTCGAACACTTCACCATTCCTGGTCGGTCGTGCTTCATCAGTTCGTGGCGCCCTTGTCGGATCGTGGTGGATCGTGGTGGAGGGCTCGTGACTCGGAACATCGGATCGTGGTTAGCAATCGGGTCGTCTCGCGTGGAGTCCTGGTCGGTTCGTGACACATGGGGCGATCCGGTCCCTGTGCGAATTCCTGCAACTTCTTCCAGCGTCTGTTTACGCCATTCGACGGCGTTTTTGACCAAACTAACACTTCTAAACAATCATAAAGCATACCATACAGTCATAGCAACATATAGTATCGACCACAAACACCAAAACATAAATCATAGCATGTGAAATAGATCAAACATACCCAAAAACCATATTTTTCCCTTAAGCATGTTCAAGCAAACTTAATGATAGAATTAACAAAATTTAACCAAATTAGCCAATTTTTCTAACAGAGGTCTAAAATAATATTTTAGAATTTATATATATTTTTCCAGATTTTTAACATGCATAATTTCGCTAATTATCACTAATTACCCCTTAATCTCCTAAATTCTGGGATTAGCAAAACTAGTCCGAATTAAGCCAAATTCATATCAGAGGCATAAAATGATGTTTTAGAATTTTAGGAATTTTTCTAGATTTTTCTGAGTTATAATTTCGCTAATCTTCGCTAATTACCCTAATTAGCCGTAATTAGTGTAAAACAAAGCAAATCACTCACCTTTGGCACAATTAAACTTTCAGAACTGAAACTCCTCTGATTTGGGGCGAATACTGATGTCCAACAGCAGCTCTAACCTTGCTTTGGTGCTTTTTTTTTCTTAATTTGATGTTGCTAAACCTAATCTTCAATTAGAAAGTGATTTGGGGTGTTTTAGATGTCAAAGGCCATTGTTAGAGTGTCTAAGGATGAAAGTGGCGGCTGGAAAATGTCTAAAGAAATGTTTTCTAACCCTAATCAGCCCCTATATACCCCTAAACCCGAAATTCCCCTCTGGGCCTAGCTGCTAATCACCCGGTTAAGCCCAATTAAGCTGTTTTTCACCATCTGAAACTTGTTTCAGCCATATCTCCCAAATGGTGAGTCCGTTTGGGTAATGTGACCACTCTACGGAATTGTAAACCATCATCTGGAGCCAATGGAAGTGGTTTCAGATCAAAATTCCTTTCCAGTCAAAAGTTATGGCCAAAACAGTGATAACTAGGGGTAAAATGGACATTTAAAAATCGGGAAAAATCATGAACATGGGAAATGACCACAATAGTCGTCTCCCAAAGTTACATGACCATACGACTTTGTACGTGACAGAAATAAATATTCTACGATCCTATGATGCGTAGAATGCGGGTCGTTACACCGTTCCTTCATATCTAGTGACCTGGTAGATAGGTTTGATTGGAACCCGAGATAGTCGATAGACCTTTAGTGGTGACGAACGGTTCGATTAGCCTTAGCATGATTTTTCGAAATGTGGTTTTATCGAGTCATGGATGCATACTTGCTTGTGATTACTTTGTTTTGGGCTTTGTTGGGTTTGGCATTATTCTGGAAGTCGATTGGCTCCAAAGATATGGGGTGGTGGTAGACTGTGAGGGATTTTCGGTGACCATTAGGGCGGATGATGGGCGGAGGGTAGTGTTTGGTGGTCTACCTAGTGATGAGGTGATGGCTTTTTTTAAATTCCTTCGACATCCCGCAGGATGAGTTAGCAGGAATTCCCGTTGTTGGCCAGTATCCGGATATCTTCGAGGAAGTGACCGGACTTCCACCACACCGAGAGATTGAGTTCCGTATTGATTTAGTGAAAGATGCCAGGCCTATAGTGATGCCACTTCATCATATAGCGCCAAGGGAGCAGCGAGAGCTCGGGGTGCAAGTAAGCAATCTGTTGAAGAAGGGATTTATCAGAAGAAGTGTTTCCGAGTGGGGAGCAACAGTTGTGTTTGCTACCAAGGAAGATGCTTTCCTTCGATTGTGTGTGGACTACTATGAGTTGAATAAGGTGATGAGGAAGAATAGGTATCCTCTACCGTGGATAGATGATTTGTTTGATCAGTTGAGTGGCGCGAGAGTGTTCTCCCAGTTGGATCCCGCGACAGGTTTCCATCAGCTTAGGGTGGAAGCTGAGAGTATAGCTAAAACGGCTTTTCAGACGCCGTCTGGATTCTATGAGTGGTTGGTTATGCCATTCGAGTTGACCAATGCACCAGCATATTTTGTGGATCTTATGAATAGGGTATTCAGGGATCAATTGAATAAGTTTGTTCTTGTGTTCGTGGATGATATCTTAATTTATTCGAGGATAGAGGAAGAACACAAGGAACGTTTGAGGATAGTGATGAAGGTGTCGAGAAAACACCAATTGAAAGCAAAGTTTTCTAAGTGTCACTTCTAGAGGAGGGAAGTAAGATTCTTGGGCCATGTTGTTTCAGAGAATGGTGTTGCCGTGGACCCTGCAAAGGTGGCTATGGTACAAGATTGGTCTACGCCCAAGAATGCAACAGACTTAAGAAGTTTCTTGGGGTTGGCTAGATATTATCGTAAGTTTATCCAAGACTTCTCCAAGATAGCGGCACCGTTGACTCGGTTGACTAAGAAAAATCAAGCTTTTGTTTGGGACGAAAATTGCGAGAATGCATTTAGAGTCTAAATGAAAAGTTGACATGTGCACCAGTGTTAGTCATTCCTAAAGGGAATGAAGAGATAACGGTATACACAGATGCCTGTGGTACCGGACTAGGTGTTGTATTGATGCAAGGAGGTAAGGTTGCAGCTTATGCTAATCGGCAACTAAAACCGCATGAGAAAAGATATCCTACCCACGATTTGGATTTGGCAGCGATCGTGTTCGCATTGAAGAACATTATCTCTTGGGAGAAAGATTCGAGTTGTTTACCGATCATAAATCGTTAAAGTATCTTTTCTCTTAGAAGGATCTAAATCTCTGACAGCAAAGATGGTTAGAATTCTTGGCTTCCTACGATTTCGATATCGCATATACACCAGGGAAGGGCAATGCGGTAGCTGATGCATTTAGTAGAAGACATGCCAGTTTAGGGGCTATGTTTCTAGAATGGAAGCAACTGGAGTACATCGCTGGGTATGATTTCAGACTAAAGTGCGAATTGGGTCTATAAATATTATCAAGTTTAACGATCAGACCCACTTTGATTGAGCAAATTGGTTCCAGTCAAAGGGACGATCCTAACTTATTAGAAATCATCTCCAAGTTAAAGATGGGTATTGATAGGGAGATGAACAAGTATGGGCTTGATCGAGATGGATGGCTTAGAAAGAATGGAAGACTAGTTGTGCCCAATGTCAATGGATTAAGAGATGAAGTGCTTAGATAATGTCATCACTCGAAACTGACTATACATCCCGGTGGTAACAAAATGTATTAAGACATGAAGCAGACCTACTACTGGGAAGGGAAAGAGACGTTGGGAAGTTTATATCCAAGTGCATGAACTGCCAGCTAGTTAAAGCTGAGAAAAAGAAGCCTAGTGGTTTGTTGCAACCATTAGAAATTCCAGAATGGAAATGGGAACAAGTCTCAATGGATTTCATTGATGGGTTGCCAAGGACTAGATCGGGGGCCATGAAAGCATTTGGGTGATTGTGGACTGATTGACCAAGAGTGCAAGGTTTATACCTATCAAGTCGAATAGAACGGCAACTAAGTTAGTGGAATTATATATGAAGTGGGTAGTGTGATTTCATGGAATACCCAAAGGCATTGTGAGTGACCGAGATCCGTTGTTTACTAGTGGATTTTGGAAGAGCTTACAAGAGGCTTTAGGATCAGAATTACATCTCAGTACTGCGTACCATCCTCAAACTGACGGTCAGACAGAGAGGGTGAATCGAGTATTAGAAGATCTCTTGAGAGCTTGCACATTGGATTTTGGTGGATCATGGGATGACCATTTGCATCTAGTAGAGTTTGCCTATAATAATAGTTATCAATCCATTATTGGTATGGCTCCATTTGAAGCTTTGTACGGAAGACCATGCAACTCACCGTCATGTTGGTTAGAAACTGGTGAGAAATTTGTGCTTGGGCCAGATGTGATAAAAGAAACTTCATACAAGATTAAGGTTATCCGACAACGAATGAAGGCTGCCCAAGATAGGTAGAAGAGTTATGCTGATAAGAGGAGAAGAGATTTAAAATTCTCCATTGGCGACTTCGTTTTCGTCAGGATTTCTCCATTAAAGAGCATGATACGATTTGGTAGGAGAGGCAAGTTAACACCAAGATTTGTTGGTCCATTCCCAATCCTCGAGAAAGTTGGGAATTTGGCATATAAAGTTGAATTACCAGAGAAGATGGCAGGAGTTCATAACGTATTTCATGTTTCCTAGTTAAGGAAATTTGGGCACGACCCCAATATGACTATTTCACCTGATCAATTGGATGACATTGAAGTAGAACCTGAGGCAGTTGGGAACCGCAAGCCGATTCGTATTGTCGAGCACGATTCGAAGAAACTTCGAAGGAAAGCGGTGAATCTAGTCAAGGTTCAGTGGGGCGAGGATGAGAATGACTGTACTTGGGAGACAGAGGAGAGCATTAAGAAGACGTACCCAGAACTCTTTGCCTGGTGAGATTTTAATTGCAATTTAGTTTTCCGCATGCTAGGATAGACTTGTTTGTTTATTTTTGTATGTTTGATTGTTATGAATGGTTGATAGACATGCGGGATCCTTTGCTTGTTTCTTAGTTAGGGAATTTCGGAGGCGAGATTTCTTAAGGGGGGAAGAATGTAACGACCTGCATTCTATGCATCGAAGGATCATAGAATATTTATTTCTTTCACATACGAAGTCGTATAGCCATGTAACTTTGGGAGACGACTATTGGGGTCATTTCCCATGTTCATGATTTTCACCGATTTTTAAATGACCGTTTTGCCCCTAACTGATCTTGTTTTGGCCATAACTTTTGATTGGTAAGGAGTTTTGACCTAAAACTACTTCCATTAGATCCGGATGATGGTTTACCTTTCCGTAAAGTGGTCACATTAGCCAAACGGACTCACCGTTTGGGAGATATGGCTGAAATATGGTTTAGAAGTTGAAAAACTGCTTAACCGGGCCAAATAAGGTGATTAGTGAATGGGCCCATAACCCATTTCGGGATTAGGGTTATGGGGAGGCTGAAATGAGTTAGGTTTTGATTCTATTTCAGTTTTCTTGCCGCCATTTACCTCCTAGGAACCCTAAGAATGGCCTCCACCTTCTAATTTCATCCCAAATCGCTTTCTAATCAAGGATTAAGCTTAGCAACATCAAATCAAGGAGAAATAGCACCATTTTAGGGTTAGAGCTGCTGTTAGACGCTGGAAATCACCCCAAATCAGTGGATTTTCAGTTTTGAAAGTTTTATTTGTGGCTAAGGCGAGTGATTAGCATTGTTTTTACACTAATTAAGGTTAATTAAGGGTAATTAGTGATAATTAGTGAATTTATACATGATTAAATTCTGGAAAAATATTTATAAATTTCAAAATATTGTTTTAGGCCTCTGTTAGAAACTTGGGTTAGTTTGGTTAAGTTTTGCTAACCCTGTCATTCGATTTGCTTAAACATGCTTAAGGGGAAAATATGAGTTTTGGGTATGTTTGATCCATTTTAACAAATCATATTGTTGTTTTGGTGTTTGTGATTGATTACACATGTTGCTATAACTGTATGGTATGTTTCATGATTGCTTAGAATAGTTAGAATGGTCGAAAACGCCGTCGTGTAGCATAAAACAGTCGCTGGAAAAGTTGCAGGAAAGTTGTGCAGGAAAAAGGATCGGATCGGATAGCCCGACCCAATCGTGACACCCCTCCGAACCGACCCGATCTCGCTTATGGAGCACCCACGACCCAATCTCGCTCGCGCCAGAGAACTCTGGACTGTGACGCTTTCCATCCCCGAACCGAGCCACTTCTATTTGGTGACCACGAGCTGAAGCACACCCGAATCGAGTTGTGGAGCTACCCTGACCCGAACCAAAACACTGCCACGATCCGAACTGGAGCTTCACCACGAACCGGATCAGGGAGCCTTCCACGAGCAGACATGATGACCACGAGCTGGAGTATGTGTCACGGACCGACCTGGAGTAAGCATGACCGAATCGAACCGAGGGCGAGAAGAAGGACCAAACCGATCCAGAGGAGACCAAAACCCGAGATGCAAAGGTAGTCCAAATGGGAAGTAGAACTCAGGATCCAGTTGGGAACCAACGAGTTAACTTCATGAGTTGGGCTTAGCTGCGGGACGTGAGCTAATGTGTTGTCGACATCCATAGCTTTGATTCACTACCGAGAGACGATTGTTAGGCTACGGATCAGTGCAGTGGGGTAGTTATTACTCCATGGGGCAGAGTGATCGTAGCATGGCTATGAGCCAGTGCAATGGAGTCGTTATGACTTCATGGGGGCAGAGTGGATATAGCAAGGACTAGTGGCTATGGATCAGTGCAGTGGAGTCGCCATGACTCCATGGGGGATAGTGATCATAGCAAGGATATGGGTGATCAAAGCGGTGGATATCGTATGCTTTACGCACTGAGTGAGAGATGTGAGGATGATTGCTATGCTTGATTGTTTGACATCACTATGACATGCACACCCCCACCCCCATATCTTTACACCATATGTTAGTGTCCTCTTAGAGTATTGTGCATCTTGTTGTGCTAACTCTTTGGTTGCAGGTCCAGGTTCAGGTATGGTTTAGTATACCTGTTATTGTTTTGTTTTATTGCTTATCGCTCATACCAGACTTTTGTCTGACCCAGAGTTTTATATCTCTTCTTATTACTCTGGGTGCTCTTAAACGGGCAGACTAGAGACAGGTTAGCTGGTTGTGCACGAGTAGCTGTCCGGAGACGAGCAGGAGGGTTACACGTACTATTCTATATATTCTCCCTGTGTCGCTGCTGGTCACTACTTTGGGCATTAGTAGTGTACCTTACTTATTTTGCTTTAGAGATAGTTTTGAAAAGTTGTAATAATGATGATGTGGAACATAAGCTGTATTTGGATTTTCCACTGCTATGATGGTTTAGTTTTCAGCTTATGCACTGTCTCGCCTGTTTTACGTCAAGTATGTTATTATTATATTTTATTCCATGCGTTGTGAGATATTCTACAGGTTCCTTGCTAGTTTAAATTCCCTTCTTTCCTTTCTTTGGCAACCGTCCCGTGCTGGTTGGACATTGGCACAACGCACTTTCATTGAAATGTCGGCTGGTGCGGGGCGGGCCGTCACAGATATTCAGGATCTTTGTGCAAATATTTGCAGCGAATATGAATTGATATTTAGTACGTATTGGCTGTGTTTGTAAGTATGGTCTGTAAACATGAATTTACTAGCTATGTTTGTAAGTACTACTTGTGTTGCTTGTTAATCTGAAATGACAAGTTCTTTGTTTAATTCAGCGTGATGTTAAATTCTGTAATGTTGCAGTATGTGATGTAATGTTTCCATAGCTATGATATAATGTTGCAGTATGTGATGTTAAATGCTGTCGTAGCTATGATATAGTGTTTACATTGGATGGTAAAAGTGTTGCCATAGATTAATGCATGTGGGCCCCACAACAGGATTTCGTGAACCCAGGCTTTTAGTGGCACAACATGATTCCGTGACGTTCTACAGATTTTAGTGGGCCCTACATTTTTGCAAATTTAGTACACGTGGCTACACCTGTACCGATGTTGCCTTTGACTCTAAGGCAACACGGCAAAATGCAACACCGAGAAAGTGTTTCCACAGATCATTTTTGGCTTATAACAACATTTTTTGGCACTTCCTTCATCACTTCTCTGGTGTTGCATTGTGCAATCTATGTTGTAGTGACTGTTGCACTTGTGTATGTACTTTAGTGGGAAACCTGACCTGTTGTGTCCTTGTATTTGCTTTGTCACTTGTCTTGTACTTCCTTTTTCTTCTATCTTGTTGCTTCTGTCATGCTTGTGTTTTGCTGTGTTGAGAATTGCCTTTTTCCTTTTAATAAACTACTATACTTGAATTCAATATGCATAAGTATTGATGCTTGAACCATTGATTTGCCTATAGTACTAGTTGTTGGATTTGTGAATTAATGTATGTTTTGAGCTGCTACTTCATTATTGTTGCGCACTCCTTCCTTGTTCATCATGCTTGCGCACTTGTGCCATTTGCATTGCTTCATACCTAGTTTTGCACTTACATGACTTATGCTTGAAACGGTTTGTGCATTACTTATTTGAAAGTACTTGTCCTTTACTTAATCCATGTTTTTGAGGCTGTTTTTTGTGCTACTTCTTGAGCTTTTACAGTATTGAGTAGATCTTGTTTTTTTCTTATGCATGTTTCTGCGCAACTACTTCATTATGCACATCTTCTTGCCTGTCCGAACTAATCTGAACTAGATATTGAAATTTGGCGAGGCTAATATTAATTGGTGTCTGCTATACTGCATTGAGTTAAGCTATGTGGTTTGACCTTTGCAGTTGTCTGTAATAGTATAACGTGCGTGTATGCTATATTCTTTACATTGTATCACTGTAAATATTATACGTCGTTCTAATATGTGTGTGTGTGTATGCTCATTTGACCCTATCTAAAAAAATAATGAGAAACAACCCAAGTATCTAAGACAAATAAAAATGTAATTCAAATTTATTTTTGTAACAATGTAAATTGTTTCTTTTTCAATTTATGTCGTTATTCTATTTTGACAGATACGAAGGACATTTGGGCAAATTTTGAAACACACAACAGAAGATCATAATTGAGAGAAAGTGAGTGAGAGAGTGACTGTGGCCAATGTAACTGATATTTATAGTATGTGTATTGTATAGTGATTTGTAATAGAGAAATACCGTGAAATGTGTACAATTTGTTGTGTGATAAAAATATATTTGTTTGAATAAAATATCTGTTCAAAATTAGAAATTCTGAGTTAAATATTTAATTCTTGCAAATATTTATTTATTGTCCATGCAAATGAAGTAGTACATATATATAAACACATCTACTAAATAATATATATGTTTCTTATCATTAAACAAAAATGATATCTATATATTCAACAATCTTCCCTTTTTGACGAACATATATTAATATTTTGAATTTCATGTAAATATGTTTATCGTGATACAATTATGCTTCCTTTATTTACATACTCCTCCTACAACTAGATTCCCCTATACAGATGCACAGATTTGAAAAAGAGAAAAATCAAATATCAAAAATATTCTTAAATATTCATTAATCCACCAAAATCTTAACATTCCTTCCTCTTTTGTTATCATCAAAAGAATTATAGAAATACATATAGTGATGAATTTTGGTTAAAATTCAAATTCAAATCAAGAGGGAAAATATATATCGTAAATCTCAATTAATCAGACAAAAATTATAATATTTCATAAATTATATAGTAACAAAATTGACTTTTCAGAATGATGGATTTACAACAAAATTTATTTAATGAAGGGATTTTTCTAATTTTAAATAAAGGAATGTGAATTTCAACAAATTTATTTATTTTTAATAAATTTAAGCATCCTTTAAATAATTTAAACACTTTCCAATCATGCATAACCATAAGGACTTTTAAATAGGGTTAGTATCAACGAAAACATTATTACGTGTTTACTAACCATACATGACTGTAAGGACTTTTAAATGAGCTTTAAAGCATACTTAACTTGTATCCATCTCTTATATAAGTTCCATCCATGCATAACGATGAGAACTTCTAAATGAGAATGGAAGCACATTTGAAGATATTAAGATGATTCACTCATGCATAACCGTAAGGACTTTATGAATGAGAGTGGAATACCTAGGATAAATTATATTTTGAAAAAAAAATCCTTATTCCAAATAAAATAAACTCTTTGCATTATATGAAACAATGACATATAACAGAAAGCTGGCAGCGAAAGACATTTTCATGAAATTAGAACTAATTCAAAAAAATATTACAAAATATGCTCAATCTTCATAAGATTTTAAATAATATTTCCTCTTTTTATGAAATTTAATATAGTCACTACTAATCATAGTTTCAAATCTGTAATAATTTTCACAAGTTCCAGAATAGCTCAATTAGTCAATAATTTAAAATTTAATTAAATAATCAAAAATGCTTTTATCATCTGAAATATGTGTAGACCAATTTCTATAAGAGGGTTTTTAACAAAAATTATGCAAGCTAAAAATCGATTTCAAAAATCGATCGGTTGAATGAGATCATATATAATACTACTTGTACTGATTGCCTCTAATGTTATACAATGATACCACTTGTAGCTTTGATTGATCCATAGTGGCACTACATGGTATCTCAGACATTGATTTTACTTTCAACATATCGTGCAATCCTTATACTCACTCAAGCATTATTAACAAGTCCATTTGTATCAAGCAAAGAAACATCGTCTATGTCAAATTGATGCACTAAAAAAACTTCTGATCACAATTTATCAACCACAGGATGTAATATGAGTCTTGATCAATGTGTTAAGTCAATTTTCTGGATTAGTTGATTTGAAACAATAATTGAAAAAAATTAAATCTCAGAACCCAAATTAAGTTAAAGCATGAAAATTCTTGATATCCAACATATCAATAAATAAAGATGATTTCAAATCTAACTTGCCCAATCAAAACCAAAGCTACGCGAGATTATTACAAACTGTTCATTTATAAAAATGGTTTTTGAGTAATGTGTTGAACAGAGTGCAGATTTTTAGAACTTCACAATATGAAATAGCATAAACTCAAAACAAAAAAGTTATAGAATAATTCATTAGCTTTTCAAAACTACAATTTTTTTACAATTCAAAATAATAGTGTTTAAGATATGATCGAAACAATACTGCTATGTAAAAAATTCTGAAATCTATTTATAATCTATACTTCAAATATATTGCAATTTTTCATTAGTTTAAGTTCATATTCTAGAAAATTACAAAACATGAAAATTACAGAGATTTTACTCTATTTTCTAGAAAATCTTGGATTTTTCAATTTCAAGTTAGCAAACTCAAGATATGGCAAAAATACTATAGCAATGACAATATAAAACAACATCGGTAAGAAAATATAAATACGAGTTTAGAGATCATACTTGACTTACCACTAACATTGTGAACTTATAAATCTCTAACTCAACATTATATGGCTAAGGAACATTGGAAATTTTCTTCATTAATGATGTGGAACAACTTGAATTCTATCTATCTCAAAGATGTTCCTTAGTCACCTTTGGTACCTAAATGTTTATCAAGTGGTCTAACAGAAGAAGTTGGACAACCCTTAACTTCATTTGTTCGATTTGGCCCCAAAATTTGTATGTACAACAATCCATTTTCATTCACTAAAGTACCATTGGGAGCCCAAACTCGTTTATACATGATCAAATTCTTCATTTTACCTTTTGCGACCCACGTTCGTTTAATTGGATTGTTTTTACCTCTAAATAAGCATGCCTATATTTTCTACAAAACAAGCATTTTGAAGATTCTCTAAAATTGTCATAATTCTTTTTTTTTTCAATTCAGTCAACTTTACCAAACCTAGTTTGTTTTTTATTTGTAACAAAAAATTGTTTTCTCAACAATATATTCAATGATTATATCTATTTGAAAATTTAGTAAATGTTGATTCAAGTTATTGAATTTTTGATCTAAGAACATTATTCTCATTCATTAATTTACAACACCGACTATTAGCATTTTTTCTCTTTTCAGAATCATATCTCTTTAAGACCATATTTTCATTTTAAAGCGCTTTCATTTTGGTCTTAGTATCAGAAAACTCAATTTCAAAATGTATACGCTTTTCAAATTCAAGTTATTCAAAATCCTTGATATTTTTCGTTCTCTTTTTCCAAATCGTGATTTATACGAGTAATCCCAGATTTGTTGTTATTCAAAATCTCATTTTCATTTTCAAGGGTTCTGAAATTCTCCTTAATTTCATTAGTTCTTTTTGGAAAATTGTACATTTTTGCATTTGAGATTTCTGAAATTCTCGGTTTCATTTTCATGCTCATTCATAATTAATTCAGTTTTCAATGAATTCTCTTTTTCAAAAATTTCATGTTTGGAATTTTCAACCATTTGAAAATTCTCCAACTCCATTTGCAAAATGTTTTTTTTACATATTAGCACATTCCCTTTTTTCTTTAAAATCAAAAATTCATTTTCAAGCTTTTGAAAATTTTATTGAGATGAACTAAATCATTTCAAAAATTCAAACATTTTTTGCAATTAGAGTTTTCAAAATTCTCAACATTTACAAGCTTCGTTTCCAAACCATTATTTTTGTGGCACAACTATTATTTTTTCAAATTACAATTTTTTATTTCTCCATTTGAGACTATCAATAGTTCCATTTATTTCATCGTAAAGGTGAAGTAAATCCTCAAATGAAAAATTGCTTAGCTCATCATCATTGAGTCTTCGTCATCATCTTCATCTAAGTCGTCTTTTGTTAATCCTATAAGGCATAATTCTAAATCGTTTTTCGGGAATTTTGCGCTCCTTTTAGCTTTTCTACCATACATAGCATTAAGAGAGTTTCAAATTTCCTTAGCAGTTAAACAATGAGATATACGGTTCAATTGATCAATATCAATGTAAGAATATAGAATATGCATTGCAGGAGAATTGATCATTATGATTTTCTTATCTACCATATCACACCCATTTTCAATAATATCCCAGGATTTAAAATTAGCATATTTTATGTAAAATTCCACTTTTAGTTCTAATTTAAAAAATTTATTCGATAAAAAATAGTTGGAGTATTACTGGATGTACTCTTGCTAGATTGAGAACTAAGAAAAGCACCGTTTGAGAAATTCATTGTTGTAGTGGTATCCTAAAAACCCGCTCTGATACCACCTATAAGATCTAAACAAGCCCTAGAGGGAGGTAAATAAAATTTTATTATAATTTTTCATAGAATAACAATTAATAATATATAACATAAATTATAATTAGAGTAATTATGGAAAGTAAATCACAAAAGAAATTACCCAACTACCGAAAAACCCTGCCTATTGCTACCCCCAAGGTTTCTACTATGAGTTGAACAATACAAGCTTAGATCCTTGTAAACTTGCGACTCTCGCTCAGTTGATTGTTCTAACCCTTCGCCAAAATATTTACCCTAAAGTTTGTATTAGGAGTTAAAAAATACAACGTATACAGAAACCCGTAAACTCGCGATTATTGCTTATCTAGTTGTTCTGACCATACGCTCAAAACGTCACCAAAATTCAACCCCTGAGTTATGAATTCTCAAACTACAACACCTGTAGTTTGCAACCCAGTAAATTAGTATTGTGGAAATAAAAATACAACTGTAATTAAAATAATTAAAACCCTATATTAATTTAAACGCAAAATAAAAGTTACATTAATCAATAGTGCAGCCAAATACATAATATTGCTCCATTTTTTTGATTTTCCTTGGCCCTTTCAAAAGTGTTAACTCTTGATTACATTACTTTCCTATGCCTAATTCTCTATTTTCATAAAACAAAAACTAGGGTTGTTTTGAATAAAAAACTATTTCTCCCAAATTTGACTCAATTGATTATTAGTTGATTTTGCTCTTAGTCAATGACCTGTTCAATAGTTGCTTTGGAATAATTAAGATTTTCATCAATATTGAGTTGTTCTTCAAAGTTATAAAAATTTCTACCTCTTTTTGATTATATATTTGCTCTACTTTGATGATTAATTGCATGTGATGTATGGGGTTTTATAGGGTAAATAACCCTGTTATTTCTTTGATTTCTTTTTGATTTGGTCGTTGAGCATATACATGAATATATGTTAGCCTATTTCGAACATCAATTGAACACTTGATCTTGTTTTGGCTTGATCTTTTGCTTTAGCTGGAAAAGTTTGATTTAGCTTCAGCTTGATATAATTAACCATTTCAACTCGTCTCTGTATTAATCGTTTTGAAAAGTTTTCACACTTGCACTTCTATCTTTTTCTTTTTTCCGGATAAAAGAAGAACATGTACTGTACTCGACCACTATATACTACACTTGATCGATCAATACTATATTTGAACAAAATTTTATAAATGTTAAGCTTGAATGGCTCGGCCTTAACACTTAACCATTGATTAGAATTGGTTTAATATTGCACTTGCTAGTTTTGGTCTATTGAACCAGTGTCACTTGTGCACTTTGACGAATTTGTAACCTTTCTGTTGAACTTGACTATTCATGTGTAGGCTGAACTGTTGCAATTGTGTCTGTACTTTGGTAGGCAACCTGACCTATTGTGCCTATGTATTTATTCTGTCACCAGTCTTGTACTTTTCTTTGCTTCTATATTTTTGCATCTTGTTATGCTTGCATTTTGCTATGTTGAAAACTGCCTTGTTTTCCCTTTTGATAAGTTGTTATACTTGAATTCAATGTGCAAAAGTATTGATGCTCGAACCGTTAATTTGCTTGTAGTACTAGTTGTGGGATGCGACATTAGAGTATTTTTTGAGTCGCTGCATCATTATTGTTGTGTACTCCTACCTTGTTCACCATGCTTGTGCATTTATGCCATTTGCCTTGCTTTATACGCAGTTTTCCACTTGCATAATTTATGCTTGAACTAATGTCTAAACACTATTTTGATTGTGCTTTTCCTTTACCTGATTCATGGTGTCAAGGCTGTTATTTGTGTTGCTCCTTGATCCATTGCAGTATTTAGTCGATCTTGTTTTTTTCTTGTGCATGTTTTTGAGTAACTGCTTTATTGTGCACATTTCTTTGCTTTCCCGAACAAATCTTGTAATGACCCGCATTGGCAGAGGTATTATAATTAATTTATTTAATTATTTAAATAGGTGATATAGTGAATTTAATGGTCGTGGAATTTAATAATGGGGAATATTTAATTTAAATAATAATTAAATAATATATTTAAATCTGAAATAATCAGAAATGGCTGAAATGACGATATGGTGTGAACCGGATCATCTGTGATATATAATTCAGTTTAGAATTGAATTTGAATAACGAATATATTCAGTCGACGTCAGTTTGAACGTATAATTATAATATAATTAAAATAGAGCTCGAAATGGCGCTGCAGTTCGTAAATTGGCGATTCGAACTTCAACTGAATGTACAGGATTCATTTTAAGCCGGATTTCTGTGAAACAAGAAACGTGTGGAGCTGGTGGAGTATATCTTTCTAGTGGAAGAGAAAAATGGAAATTTCATTGTGTAGATTTTGAGATATGTCCAAATCAAATTTCAGAATAGTCGCTATAGAATCGTTTATCGGCCATAACGGTTATTTCAAAATAACTAGATATCGGGTGTGAATTCAGACAAGGTTCTTTTGGGAAGTAGTGATAATTTAATTTTTAGAATTTTACTATAATTTTTAATTAATTAAATAAGCAACTTTTCATTTGGAGTATTTTGCACCCTGTAATCAATATTTTGGGGTTTTCAAAATATGAGTTATCCTACCGGTATTATTATATTTTTGGAACCGGGGCACATTGTTTAGTGTGATAATGGATTTATATCTGTCCATAGCGGCTTGTGCATGAACGAAGTCGGGTGTGACTGATACCCCTTTTTAAAATTCATTTCTTTTTAAATATTTGCGTGTTCCATCCATGACCTCACATTTTCTACGTCAGTTACTTTAAACACGTTCTCCTTCTGAAATCAAAGCATGGAAGTCCCTCATTCATTGAATATGTACACCTACCCCAAACTAATACGTCGACAATAAGGTGCCTCGCACAATAAATACACCACGCCCTTCACATCTATTTCTTTGGCTTCCTGAAGAATTGCCGCAGTTTTCCATGGCCATCGAAAGGAAAACAAAATAAAACCAGACTCTATACTCTTCACAATAAAAGCCAAGACAGTATATGTATATATATAAGTTGTATGGTGGTGCTCGTCACTCTTATATTGTATTTTGGATTCGATGGACTTCGACGTCACTAGAAATAGAACAGCGTCGGTTAGGGTTCAAGTTTTTGTAAAAGCGTCGATGGTGGTTTTCGAGTTGAGATCTGGAATGAGGAGGTGAAGAGTGGCTCATATGCAAACTTTGGGACAAATCCATGTCAAAAACTTTCGGGATTCCACTATAGTTGCTCGGAATTTGCTGGAGGATGCGCCAGCCCTTGTGCGTGCGAGTTGAGGAGAGCTGAGCCGAGTAGATGGAGAGTTCGAAATGGTAAACAATGGAGCTATCAGTTTTTAGCTTAGTAAAGGAGGTAGGGAGGAAAGTGAAAGTGAAGTTGCGGTTATGACTGAGGATGCCTGTATCATGTTCGGATATGAGGTAGAAGAAGGAGGAACCGGGCGGGTGGGCTTTAAACAATGGTGAGTGGGCCAAGTCATAAAGGTTAAGGCCCAGTTTTATGTTTAAATCCAAGTTATATTTAAATTAAAATGTCTACACACTTGTAAATGGTATATCGTACTCATACGATATCAGATTGACGAACCGTAAGTTGCGTTGGGATCGTATGGACGGGAGCAACACAATGAGACTGACCGGGAGTGGATCAGAGACAGTTACAATTTATGGCGAAATAAATTGTCCGACTGAGTCTAATAACGCAAATCGTTATTTAACGGCTAACGCGCCAATGTGAGTAAATCTCACTAACTCTGAACAGTTTATAATTTCATGTTATATTTTTAGAACTGTTAAATATTGGCTGATTGACTGTGTGTTGACTGTTTGATTGAACTGCTAGTCAGTTAGTTGAATTTCTATATTGATTCTGTTTAAAAGAATATATCATATGAAACTGAAAGTGATGTTATCTATGTTGTTTAACATCTGTGATGCAGGGAAACAGGTTGGAGGAATCCAACTGGATTCCTCAACATTCATTTTACTGTTTTCATATATTGTGATATATGATGTGTTATATAATCTGTTATGGATTATAAGTGTTGGAATGATGTTGATCATTGTTATTGGATATTTTAAATATCATAAAAGACCCTGGGATGTAAAAAGAATTATTTCAATGTATATTGAAATAAAAGGTATTTTTTTTAAATCAACAGATTTTATTAAAGGAAATATTTCGAAAGTAAATAAAAGGGAAAAATATTTTTAAAACGAATAGAGTTTTATAGAAGGAAAATCATTTGTAAAGTGAAGAACTGTTACTGAAAGTAAATCTTTATAATTGAATAGTTTATTCGAAAAGAAAGTAAAGGAGTTAATCGATGTTAGTTTAATCGATTAGAGTTAAAGTAAAATGAATTAATCGAATATAGTTATTCGAATAGAGAATAAAGGAGTTAATCGATGTTAGTTTAATCGATTAGAGTTAAAGTAAAATGAGTTAATCAAATATAGTTTATTCGAATAGAAGCAAATGAGTTAATCGAACATAGTCTATTCGAAGAAAGTAAAAGGAGTTATCGAATATAGTTTATTCGAAAAGAGTTAAGTGAAATGAGTAAATCAATAGCGTTAGTCAAATAGAGTTAATCCAATAGTGTTAGTCCAATAGAGTTAATTGATAAGGGTTAATCGAATAGAGTTAAGTGAAAAGAGTCAATAGAATATAGCTATTCGAAGGAGGGTTAAGTAAGGAAGTCAGTAAAAGGAATATAAAGTGAACTTTGCCTATTTCAAAGTTAGAAATATTGTTCAGTTAAGGTCTGAGAGGTAGTTCTACCCCAACTTGATTGGCTTCATTTTTAACTAAGGAAAAGTTAAGGTTCAGCAGTAAAGGAAATGGTTTGAGTTGGCATCGCGATGGTTTGTTTAAACATCTGTCTAAGTCCAATGAAGAAGCTTTGGAAATGTTTTTCCAAATAAGAAACCAGAAATGTTTTCTAATAAAGAAAACAAGAAATGGAAATGTTTTCCATTGTTAATAACGTATATTTTCCAAATTTAGAAAATAAGAAATATTGAATATAGGGAAACAGGAGATAAGTAAATTTATGAAATTAAGAGATAAATGTTGAATGATGTTTGATTGATATAAATTTCCATTTGGAAATAATATCGTCGTTTGCACACCTGTTTTCTTCGATAGTTAAATCACAGACTATCGAAGTTTTTGACCATTTTAACGTTGTTAATATGGAGAGACCGGTTGGATTATTATCCAAAGAACCACTTTGTATTGGCATAAGCGTTGCGAATCATATATGCCAAAGATAATTGAAGACGGTGTTATGCAAGGGCTATCCTGTTTACAGAATAGTGCCTTCGGTTCATCCTGTTCCTGGATGACTTGTATGGACGGATGTCGGACAGAGTATTTCCAGACGACCATGTATATTAACTTCTCCAACCGTACCAAGAGTGGAGGCGGAGAAGGAAACTTCTTTTATCTAACACATAATGTGTGGTTGAGGACATCAATCGGTGATTTGATGGATTTGATGATGTGGCATTCAAAGTGAATCTGATGTGATGATAAAGCGTAGCTTCTAGCCTCACATCCGGTAAATGACATAAATCGGGCAGGCAACATGGCTAAGTCGGTCGCACTGAAGTAGGGTGTATAATCACCTGATCTAGAGTTTCATTTATTTCTAAAAATCTATTGTTGATGCTGTCCCATTCAGGAAACGGTTGCTGATCCCAACTGTTGGTGATATACATTCGATACACTCAAGCGAAATGAGTTGTCGGTCATGTGTGGCCGGGTTGCAAGATGTTCTTGTTGAACCCATTGTATTCCTCTCTAGAGGTACACGAGCGATAGGTGGTTCCATACCTTGTTATAGTTGGAAATCCATTACCCAATACGTGCTTGCGGTTGTGATTGTATACTATATATGTAGAACGTGAGATGAAAGCGTTTCTGCTAGATGATTATATATACTGTGGTTGATAGACATTATTATAATATCAAAAGGTTTTTGATATAAAGATAATTTGGATACTCATAAGGGAAAAACCCGTTCCGTTATACGGCGTGGTCTTATGAGATATCATTTACCTGCTTGAACTGTTTTTAAACTGTTTTACTCATACCAGTCCCATGACTGACCTGGAGTTTATTTGTTTGTTTCCCTAAACTCTTGGGTGCCTAAATTTGTACGTGCAGTCAAGTAGTCGGGATTTACAGATATAGTTGAAGAGCTGGAGCAGGAGGCTTCAGGATCATATAGCTATATTTATTTCCGCTGTGTTGTAAGTGTTGTACTTTGATAATGATATGTATATTCAAGTACATATTTGTATTTCAAAGTTATGTTATGAAATATATTTATTCGTTCCGCTGTGAGATTCGTGTTACTCTGATGTTGTGTTCTTCTTCTTCTTCTATTCTAATTTTCTATCTTATCTTTCCTCACCCTCTAATTTCTTTCATTAATTACCGAGATTTTTCGATGTTTTGGTTACCGACATCGTGTTTATGTCGATAACCAATGTCGCTCAAAATACGGGTCATTACAGTTGGTATCAGAGCAGAAGGTTAATTGATTAACTTGGCTCTGTGGCGTGACTCGGTAGAGATAGGGTTAGTAATACCCTAGATTGAGTTGAGTGTATATATACGATTTAGCGTATTTGTTATTGATATAAAAAAAATTGTTTTATATTGTGGAGATTCATTGGTTGAGTTGTTTATGAGTTCTGGTCGATCGGTTTGATCCACTGTATCGGTAGGAGTTACTAAACACTCGAATACGATGGGTCGACACGATATGTTTTGAAAAGAGGGTAAATGAAAATAAGTTTACCCAAGGTATATTTTGATATATAGTGGATATATTGGTTGTTGTTATAATCGAGTAAGATTATAAATTTAATGGTTATGTAAATAACCAATCAGAATTCATATAAGTGAAATAAGTGAAATCAGATGAGTTAAATCTGAAATTTAAACCAGAAATTGAATTAAAATTCGTGAAAATTTGGATAAGTGTTTGTAAATGGATTTGGATTAAAAATAAGGAAAATTTAAGATCCTGGGAGATTTTAAATTATTTTACAAGCAATGTGAATTATATTTTGAAATGAATTTCAAAGTGGAAATGTTTAGAAATGGTTTTATAGTATTGAACTCACTTCGATCGCTGGAAAATAGATTCTGATGATGACAGCTGCATCATCAATATTCATTTTCGAGTTGTAGGTGACGAATTACTACCAAAGACACTGTTTTGAAATTGTTTTGGGAAAGACAAGTTGTGTTGAATTTCAAATGGGATTTATAATAAAGAATGAATAAAGAAAGTTTGAAAAGGAATTTGAATAAAGGAAGTTCAAATATGGAATTTGAATATAGAAATTCAAAGGGAGTTTGAATATATGAAATTCAATGAAATTGAAATAGAGTTTGAATATAGAAATTCAAATGGAATTCAAATATAGAATTTGAATATAGAAAATATAAAGGGGTTCAAATATAGGATTTGAATATCGAAAGTGAAAATGAAATTTGAATAAAGAAGATTCAAATAGAATTGAATTTGAAATTTGAATATAGAAGATTCAAATAGAATTGAAATGAAATTCAAATATAGAATTTGAATAAGGAAATTGAAACGAAATTCAAATATAAAATTTGAATAAGTGGTTTGAAATGAAATTCAAATATAGAATTTGAATAAAAGAATTGAAATGGAATTTGAATATAGGAAATTCAAATAGAATTGAAATGGAATTCAATAGGTTGACAAACAAGTTAAACTTATATTTGAACATGTATATTCAAATAAAAAGGTGAAATAGGTAAACCAGTTAATTAGCCATTAGTAAATGGATCTTGAATTGAAGTTGAACTTTAGATAAGTAAAGGGGACTGGTAAATTTATATTTGAAATCAAATATGAAATCTGAGTTTGAAAAAGTAGAATTTGATTAGTTTATAAGTAAGTTAAAATATATTTGAACATGTCATGTTCAAATATAAAAAGTGAAATAGACTAAAGAGTTAATTAACAAATTAATTAATGAATTGAGTTAAAACGATCAGGTATAGTTAAAATAGATTGGGCAGGTATGAATATACATGAGATAGGTATGGAAAAGGTATGCAGGTATATAAATAGAATGCTCGACGAAAAGGTATGTATTTAATTCATATATGAGATTTTATGCACCGTATCGGCTAGCCGCTTGGCTTTTTCTTTTTCTTTTGGACTGGTGAGGGCCATGGGAGGCTATTCGAAATATCCCGATGCTCCCGGTACAAAGGAGGTTATGACGAATTTTTCCGGGAATTTAAGGAGTTAGATTATTTTTAAGATAATTTGATAGCTAGAAATCTATATATCAATATATATAGAAGTCGATAAGGAAACGAACTTAGAAATAGAATAGTAAAATTAAAAAGGAAGACTAAGAATAAAATATAGTAATAATAGAAAGAGGAAGCGTATACGTGTTTAAAAATGAATAAGTAGTTGTATGGTATTGATTATTCGAGTAAGTAGTCATATCTGTTTGACGTTACAAATGTTATTCAGTCAAGGTCTGAGAGGTAGTTATACCCCAACTTGATTGATTTCATTATTAACAAATAAATAGTAAGATTTCAGGCTCAAAGATCAATGTTGAATAAGAGTTAGTTGAATATAGTATTTGGGTTGTCGTAACGATGTTTTACACAACATCCGTTTTAACCCAAATAAGTATAAGCTTGGAAATACAATAAAAAATATTTCCTAAGTATAGAAATAAACGAGATTAGAAAAGAGATAAGTAATTGGAGTATTTTCCAATTATAAAAAGCATATATTTTCTAAAGTTTAGAAAATAAAGGAAGGCGGTATTCAGAAATGTTTTCCAAATAACATAAAAGGCCAATATGGTTATTGAAAATATTTGGTTAACAAATATTGATAAAGAAATAGAGAAGTGATTTAACTAATGGAATATTAATTAAGGGCTCAGTGACATGTTCAAAAGGAAAATTTGATTTTTGAAAAGAGTAAACTGTAAAAAAAACTCCCAGGGAAAGGCTGTTTGAATTAAAAACAAATTTAACAGAAATTTGTGAAAGCAGATTTGAATTAAAGTAAAGTAAGTTAAGTGGTAACTGAAGTTGAATTAAAATCGAATAAGATTGGATTTGTGAAATTAGAATCCGAAATCGTATTGGATTGAGGAGATAAGGAATTGAAAATCAAGAATTAAACTTGAGTTGAAATGGGATTTGGCTTGGATATAAGCGAATGGTTGTGTTGGAGGAAAAAAAAAGAAAAAAAAACTGATTTGGAGTTGATTGGGATGACCCTTGTATCCGCTAAGTTGATAACAGGTGGAAAGGATATAATGATATGCCCGACAAAAAGGTACTTGTTTATTATATATGTTGGGTATGAGATTTTGATGAGCCGAATTGGCAAGCCGCTTCGCTGTTTGATTTTCTTTTGGGATGGAGATGGCCCAGAGAGGCGAGTTGGAATTTGACCGATTGACCAGTACAAAGGAGGTGCTGGCGAAATTTTTCGAAAAAGTTAAGGAGTTAGAAAATTTTCAGGATTTTCGAAAACTTTCGTTGATAAGAATTAATTAATAATTTAATTGTAATTAAATTGGTTCAGTTGAAACCGAAGTTAAGAAGTGAACAAATATGTTCTAACCAGTCGATAGGGTCGTTCTCTACCTTTTAGCAATTTCGAGGATGAAATTATTTTAAGTGGGGAAGATTGTAATGACCCGCATTGGCAGAGGTATTATAATTAATTTATTTAATTATTTAATTAGGTGATATAGTGAATTTAATGGTCGTGGAATTTAATGATAATGAATATTTAATTTAAATAATAATTAAATAATATATTTAAATCTGAAATAATCAGAATTGGCTGAAATGACGATATGGTGTGAACCGGATCATCTGTGATATATAATTCAGTTTAGAATTGAATTTGAATAACGAATATATTCAGTCGACGTCAGTTTGAACGTATAATTATAATATAATTAAAATAGAATTCGAAATGGCGCTGCAGTTCGTAAATTGGCGATTCGAACTTCAACTGAATGTATAGGATTCATTTTAAGCCGGATTTCTGTGAAGCAAGAAACGTGTAGAGCTGGTGGAGTATATCTTTCTAGTGGAAGAGAAAAATGGGAATTTCATTGTGTAGATTTTGAGATATGTCCAAATCAAATTTCAGAATAGTCGCTATAGAATTAATTATCGGCCATAACTGTTATTTCAAAATAACTAGATATCGGGTGTGAACTCAGACAAGGTTCTTTTGGGAAGTAGTGATAATTTAATTTTTAGAATTTTACTGTAATTTTTAATTAATTAAATAAGCAACTTTTCATTTGGAGTATTTTGCACCCTGTAATCAATATTTTGGGGTTTTCAAAATATGAGTTATCCTACCGGTATTATTATATTTTTGGAACCGGGGCACATTGTTTAGTGTGATAATGGATTTATATCTGTCCATAGCGGCTTGTGCATGAACGAAGTCGGGTGTGACTGATACCCCTTTTTAAAATTCATTTCTTTTTAAATATTTGCGTGTTCCATCCATGACCTCACATTTTCTACGTCAGTTACTTTAAACACGTTCTCCTTCTGAAATCAAAACATGGAAGTCCCTCATCCATTGAATATGTACACCTACCCCAAACTAATACGTCGACAATAAGGTGCTTCACACAATAAATACACCACGCCCTTCACATCTATTTCTTTGGCTTCCTGAAGAATTGCCGCAGTTTTCCATGGCCATCGAAAGGAAAACAAAATAAAACCAGACTCTATATTCTTCACAATAAAAGCCAAGACAATATATATATAAGTTGTATGGTGGTGCTCGTCACTCCTATATTGTATTTTGGGTTCGATGGACTTCGACGTCGCTAGAAATAGAACAGCGTTGGTTAGGGTTCAAGTTTTTGTAAAAGCGTCGATGGTGGTTTTCGATTTGAGATCTGGAATGAGGAGGTGAAGAGTGGCTCGTATGCAAACTTTGGGACAAATCCATGTCAAAAACTTTCGGGATTCCACTATAGCTGCTCGGAATTTGCTGGAGGACGCGCCAGCCCTTGTGCGTGCGAGTTGAGGAGAGCTGAGCCGAGTAGATGGAGAGTTCGAAATGGTAAACAATGGAGCTATCGGTTTTTAGCTTACTGAAGGAGGTAGGGAGGAAAGTGAAAGTGAAGTTGCGGTTATGACTGAGGATGTGTAATGACCCGTATTCTACACATCATAGGATCGTAGAATATTTATTTCTTTCCCATATGAAGTTGTATAGTCATGTAACTTTGGGAAACATTTATTAGAGTCATTTCCCATGCTTATGATTTTTGTCGATTTTTAAATGACCATTTTGCCCCTAGTTGGTACTGTTTTGGCCATAACTTTTGATTGGAAAGGAATTTTGACCTGAAACCACATCCATTTGATTCGTTTGATGGTTTACCTTTCCGTAGAGTGGTCACATTAGCCAAACGGACTTACCGTTTGGGAGATATGGCTGAAACAAGGTTTGGAGTGTGAAAAACTGCTTAACCGGGCCAAATCGGCTGATTAGTGAGTAGGCCCATAACCCATTTCGGGATTAGGGTTATGGGAGGGCTGAAATGAGATGGAGAATCATTTCATTTCAGTTTTCTAGCCTCCACTTATCACCAAGGAACCCTAAAAATGGCCTCCAACCTCTAAATCACCTCCAAATCATCTTTTGGTTAAGGATTTGGCTTAGCAACCCCTAATCGAGGAAGATCTTCACCAAAGCAACAAAGGAGCTGCTGTTTGGCATTGAGATTCACATCAAATCAGAGAATTAATTCAGATCTTAGTTTATTTTGTGGCTAAGGTGAGTGATTTGCTTAGTTTTGCACTAATTATGGCTAATTAGGGGTGATTAGTGTTAATTAGCGAATTTAAACATGATAAAATTCTGGAAAAATGTTTATAAAATTCGGAATGATGTTTTAGACCTCTGATATGAATTTGGGTTAATTTGGTTAAGTTTTGATAATCCTATCATTAGTTTCACCTAAATATGCTTAAGGGGAAATTTGGGATTTTAGGTATGTTTGATCCCTTTTTACCTATCATATTGATGTTTTGATGTTTGTGGTTGATTATGCATGTTGCTATGACTGTATGAAATGCTATGTGACTGTTTAGAATAGTTGGAATGGTCGAAAACGCCGTCGAGGGGCGTAAACAGCTCGATGGACAAGGTGTAGGGGTTCGGATCGCATAGGGGGTTGAGGGACGATCAGATCGCCCTATGGGATCGTGGGACATCACCACGAGTCGAGTCATCTCCTCCGAACCGAACCATCTGCGCAAGGCCCATGAGACGAATCGATGCAGCGCCGTGCCCAAATTGAAGTACTCTGACCCGGATCGCCAATGAGCATTACGACCCGATCCATTCGTGCTTTATATCACGATCCGAATAGAAGAAGGCAGCATCCACGATCCGATGCACAACGAGACGATGGAGGAGCGCGATCCGATCCGTATGGGGTATTCACGATCCGACCAGAAGTGGAGACCTGATTCGATGGAGACTGGATTCACGAGACGATGGGGGAGTGCGACCTGATCACCTGGAGGACCACGACCCGATCCGACGTAGGAGGCGCGACCCGATCCGATGAAGAATGCTGAAGGCGACCCGATTCGATCTAATGATGACCAATAACCCGAGATGCAAAGGTAGTCCAATAGGGGAAGTTAGAGCTCAGGATCCCGGAACCAGTTGGGAACCAACGAGTTCACTTCATGGTTGGACTTTGCTGCGGGACGTGTGCTAAGGAGTTGTCGACGTTCATAACTTCGATTCACCACTAAAAGGAGTGATGGGCTACTTATTAGTGCAGTAGATTCATTACGACCTGAGGGGCAAGGTGATGGTAGCAGGACTACGTTATCAGTGCAGTAGGGTCATTATGGCCTGAGGGGCAAGGTGATGCGTAGTAAGACTATGAGCCAGCGCAGATGGGGTGAATAACTCCATGGGGCAAGTGGACATAGTAAGGATTGGTAAGGCTATGATCCAGCGCAGATGGGGTGAATAACTCCATGGGGCAAGTGGACATAGCGAGGAATTTGTGGCTACGTTATCAGTACAGTGAAGCCATTTATGACTTCATGGGGCAAAGTGATCGTAGCAAGGAATGTTGGGTGATCGAAGTGGTGAACATCGTATGCTTTATGCACTGAGTGAGAGATGTGAGGATGGATGCTATGCTTGATTGTTTGCCATCATTATGACATGCACACCTCCCCCACCTCCGTATCTTTACACTGTTTGGTATGATACCTTAGAGGGTTGTATAGTATGTAGTGCTAAATCTTTGGTTGCAGGTCCAGGTTCAGGTATGTTTTAGTCTACCTGTTATTGTTCACTTTAGATGCTTATCGCTCATACTAGGCTTTATGTCTGACCCAGAGTTTTATGTCTCCTCTTATTACTCTGGGTGCTCACACGAGCAGACTAGAGATAGGTTAGCTGGTGATCTACGAGTAGCTGATTCGGAGGCGGGCAAGAGGCTTCCACGTATGATATATATATACACATTCTCCCTGTGTCGTTGGTGGTCGCTACTTGGGCATTAGTAGTGTATCTCATTTATCTTACTTTGCTTTGAGACAGTTGAAAAGTTGTAATAAGCTGTATTTTGGATTTCCGCTGCTGTGATGTTTTAGTTCTGATTTTCAGCTTATGCACTGTCTCTCCTGTTTTATGTCAAGTATGTTATTATTATATTTTGTTCTATGCGCTGTGAGACATTCTACAGGATCCTTGTATGTTCATTTCCTTCTTCCTTTTCCTTCTAACGACCCGTTCCACGCTAACTGGACATGTGTACAGCGCACCTTTGGAGTAAATGTCGGTTGGTGCGGGGCGGGCCGTCACACTTGGTATCAGAGCTCTAGGTTGCATAGTTAACCTAGGGAAAGACATTAGGGAGAGTTAGTACGTATATGAGAGCGCGTATTTGTGATTACTTTGGTTTTCAAAAACTATGTATGTATATACTATTAGTAGTATAAAGATTAAGTCGCACTGCACTAGCACCACTATGGGGTCGTTAATCGTTTCCCTTTTTCAGATTAACGATGAGCCAAGAAACGAGGGGTGCTGGTAGAGGGACCAACCAAGGGAATGCCGCTGACATGAGGGCTATGTTTACTAACCTCATGAGAGACATTCTTAGAGAAGTGCAAGGGGCAATTCCCAATCCCGGAGTTGGTGTTGGCCCAGTAGTGCAGGTGCCTAGGGTCGATTTCGCAAAGTTGTGCAAAGATTACACTAATCTTGGTGGGAAGCCGTTCCACGGAACGGAGTCGGCCACGGATGTTCAGGACTGAATGGATAGCTGTGACCGTATCTTTGATGACTTGGGTCTCGAGGATGCGATGAAGAGAAGGCTAGCGTCTCGTCAGCTGCAAGGGCGAGCGATGAATTGGTGGAATTCTATCAGAATAGCTATTCCAGAGGATCAAGTTACTTGGGATCAGTTCAAGGCTCGCTTTAGCGAGAAGTTTATCCCAGCTGCCCAGAAATCGGTGTTGTTTAAGAGGTTCTTGGAACTCAAGCAGAACGGAAGGGCAGTTTCTGATTATATTGCTGAGTTCGATACTTTGTCGAAGTATGGACTGTCTCTTATTGATACTCCTGAAAAGAAGAATGAGAAGTTCATCACTGGTTTGGATGGGTACTTGGGGGAAAGGCTTATCAACCACATCGATGAGACTTTTGAATCGATTGTGGGGAAAGCTTTGAGATCAGAGAGTCTTTACCCCCAAGTCAAAGACTGAGGCTGCATCTGCAGAAGGGCCAAAGCCGCAAGTAGGTGGTGGAGGCAAGAATAACTCTCAGAATAAGAGGAAGCAGGACCAATCTAAGGGTGGCCAGAAAAAGAGCAAGAAGGATGTTGAGTGCTTCAGCTGTGGAAAGAAGGGCCATTATGCTAAAGATTGTCGGGCCAAGCCAGCGGATAAGAAGTGCTTCAACTGTGGTCAAGTGGGACATTTCAAGGACAAGTGTCCACAACCTCTTAAGGAGAAGCAGATTGTGAAAGAATATGCTATTGATGTTGTTCCTTCTTCGTCGAATGCCCCAACTGCAGCGGAGAAAGGAAAGAATGTTGTTATTCAAGGTATGCTTTCTATTTATGATATACCAGTTCGAGTTTTGTTTGATACTGGGGCTTACCGTTCCTTCATATCTAGTGACCTGGTAGATAGGTTGGGACTGGAACCGGAGATAGTCGATAGACCATTGGTTGTGACGAACCCGATTGGTGGTTCGACTAGCCTTAGTATGATTTGCAGGAATTTGGTCTTATCGAGTCATGGATGTATGTTTGTATGTGATTGCTTTGTTTTGGGCTTTACTGGGTATGGCATTATATTGGGAGTCGATTTGCTCCAAAGATACGGGGTGGTGGTAGACTGTGAGGGCTTTTTGGTGACAGTGAGGGCGGATGATGGGCGGAGGGTAGTGTTTGGTAGCCTACCCAGTGATGGGGTTATGGCTAGTTTTGTAAATTCCCTCGACATCCCGCAGGATGAGTTGTCAGATGTGCCCGTGGTTGGCCAGTATCCGGACGTCTTCGAGGAGGTAACCGGGCTTCCACCACACAGAGAGATTGAGTTCCGTATTGATTTAGTGAAAGATGCCAGACCTATAGTGATGCCACTTCGTCGTATGGCACCAAGGGAGCAGCGAGAGCTCGGGGTGCAAGTCAGCAATCTTTTGAAGAAGGGATTTATTAGAAGGAGTGTCTCCAAGTGGGGAGCACCAGTTGTGTTTGCTACTAAGGCAGATGGTTCCCTTCGTTTGTGTGTGGACTATCACGAGTTGAATAAGGTGACGAGGAAGAATTAGTATCCTCTACTGCGGATAGATGATTTGTTTGATCAACTAGAAGGAGCAAGAGTGTTCTCCCAGTTGGACCTCGCGACAGGATTTCCTCAGCTTCGAGTAGCAGATGAGAGTGTTCCAAAAACGGCATTTAGGACGCCGTCGGGATTTTATGAGTGGTTGGTTATGCCATTTGGGTTGACCAATGCACCAGCCTACTTTGTGGATCTTATGAATCGAGTATTCAGAGATCAGTTGAATAAGTTTGTTCTTGTGTTCGTGGATGATATCCTTGTTTATTCAAGGACAGAGGAGGAACATAAGGGACACTTGAGGATAGTGATGGAGGTGTTGAGGAAACACCAATTGAAAGCGAAGTTCTCTAAGTGTCATTTTTGGAGAAGGGAAGTAAGATTCTTGGGTCATGTTGTTTCCGAGAGTGGTATTGCCGTGGACCCTGCGAAGGTGGCTACGGTACAGGATTGGCCTACACCCAAGAATGCTACAGATGTAAGAAGTTTCTTGGGATTAGCTGGATATTATCGTAAGTTTATCCAGGACTTCTCCAAGATTGCAGCACCGTTGACTCATTTGACTAAGAAGAATCAGTCCTTCGTCTGGGACGGAGTGTGTGAGGATGCCTTCAAGAGTCTAAAAGAGAGGTTGACGCGTGCGCCAGTGTTAGTCATTCCTAAAGGGAATGAAGAGATGACGGTATACACAGATGCTTGTGGTACCGGACTGGGTGCAGTATTGATGCAAGGAGGTAGGGTTGTAGCTTATGCTAGTCGACAGCTAAAGCCGCATGAGAAGAAGTATCCTACCCATGATTTGGAATTAGCAGCGATTGTATTTGCGCTGAAGATGTGGAGACACTATCTCTTGGGAGAAAGATTTGAGTTGTTTACTGATCATAAATCGTTAAAGTATCTCTTCTCCCAGAAAGATTTGAATCTCCGTCAGCAAAGATGGTTAGAGTTCTTGGCTTCGTATGATTTTGATATCGCATATACACCCGGGAAAGGTAATGCGGTAGCCGATGCCTTGAGTAGGAGACATGCCAGCTTAGGGGCAATGTTTCTTGAATGGAAGCAACTGGAGTATATCGCGGGGTTTGATTTCAGACCAAAGTGCGAGTTGGATCCAGTTATGCTAGCTAGTTTGACGATCAGACCCACTTTGATAGAGCGGATTGGTTCTAGCCAGAGGGACGATCCTAATCTATTAGAAATCATCTCCAAGTTAGAGATAGGTATTGGTGAGGAGGTGAATGTGTATGGGCTTGATCGAGATGGATGGCTTCGAAAGAATGGAAGATTAGTTGTGCCCAACGTGAATGGTTTGAGAGATGAAGTGCTTAGAGAATGTCATCACTCAAAACTGACTATAAATCCCGGTGGTAATAAGATGTATCGAGACATGAAACAGACTTACTACTGGGAAGGGATGAAAAGAGACGTTGGGAAGTTTATATCTAAATGCATGAATTGCCAGCTAGTTAAAGCTGAGCAAAAGAAGCCTAGTGGGTTGTTGCAACCAATAGAAATTCCCGAATGGAAATGGGAGCAAGTTTCGATGGATTTCATCGATGGCTTACCAAGGACTAGATCGGGATATGATAGTATTTGGGTAATTGTGGATCGATTGACTAAAAGCGCAAGATTTATACCAGTCAAATCGACCAGGACGGCAGCCAAGTTGGCAGAATTGTATATGAAGTGGGTAGTGAGATTTCATGGAGTACCCAAAAGCATTGTGAGTGACCGAGACCCGTTGTTCACTAGTGGGTTTTGGAAGAGCTTACAAGAGGCTCTAGGGTCAAGATTACATCTCAGTACCGCATATCATCCTCAGACCGACGGTCAAACGGAGATGGTGAATCGTATATTGGAAGATCTCTTGAGAGCGTGTATATTGGATTTTGGTGGATCATGGGATGACCATTTGCATCTAGTAGAGTTTGCATATAATAATAGCTACCAATCCAGTATCGGTATGGCTCCATATGAAGCTTTGTACGGAAGACCGTGCAACTCACCATCATGTTGGATAGAGACTGGCGAGAAGTTTGTGCTTGGACCAGATGTGGTGAGAGAAACGTCGGATAAGATCATTCAACAACGAATGAAAGCTGCTCAGGATAGGCAGAAGAGTTATGCTGATAAGAGGAGAAGAGACTTGAAATTCTCCGTTGGTGACTTGGTGTTTGTCAAGATCTCTCCGTTGAAGAGCGTGATACGATTTGGCAGGAGAGGTAAGTTGGCACCAAGATTTGTTAGCCCATTCCCTGTTCTTGAATTAGTCGGGAATTTGGCGTATAGAGTTAGCTTACCAGAGAAGATGGCAGGAGTTCACAATGTATTTTATGTTTCCCAACTAAGGAAGTTCGTTCACGACTTAGATGTGACTATTTCACCTGATCAGTTAGAGGACTTCGAAGTAGAACCCGAGGCAGTTGAGAACCGCAAGCCAATTTGTATTGTGGGGCACGATACGAAGCAACTTCGAAGGAAGTCGGTGAAGCTAGTCAAGGTTCAGTGGGGCGAGAACGAGAATGATTGTACTTGGGAAACAGAGGAGAGCATTAGGAAGATGCATCCAGAACTCTTTACCTGGTAAGATTTACCTTGTAATTTAGTTTTCCGCATGCTAGGATAGACTTGTTTTGCTTGATTTGCATGTTTGATTGTTGTTTTATGATTGATAGGCATGCGGGAACCTTTGTGTATGTATGGATTAGGGAATTTCGGGGGCGAAATTTCTTAAGGGGGGGAGAGTGTAATGACCCGTATTCTACACATCATAGGATCGTAAAATATTTATTTCTTTCCCATATGAAGTTGTATGGTCATGTAACTTTGGGAAACATTTATTAGAGTCATTTCCCATGCTTATGATATTTGTCGATTTTTAAATGACCATTTTGCCCCTAGTTGGTACTGTTTTGGCCATAACTTTTGATTGGAAAGGAATTTTGACCTGAAACCACTTCCATTTGATTCGTTTGATGGTTTACCTTTCCGTAGAGTGGTCACATTAGCCAAACGGACTTACCGTTTGGGAGATATGGCTGAAACAAGGTTTGGAGTGTGAAAAACTGCTTAACCGGGCCAAATCGGGTGATTAGTGAGTAGGCCCATAACCCATTTCGGGATTAGGGTTATGGGAGGGCTGAAATGAGATGGAGAATCATTTCATTTCAGTTTTCTAGCCTCCACTTATCACCAAGGAACCCTAAAAATGGCCTCCAACCTCTAAATCACCTCCAAATCATCTTTTGGTTAAGGATTTGGCTTAGCAACCCCTAATCGAGGAAGATCTTCACCAAAGCAACAAAGGAGCTGCTGTTTGGCATTGAGATTCACATCAAATCAGAGAATTAATTCAGATCTTAGTTTATTTTGTGGCTAAGTGAGTGATTTGCTTAGTTTTGCACTAATTATGGCTAATTAGGGGTGATTAGTGTTAATTAGCGAATTTAAACATGATAAAATTCTGGAAAAATGTTTATAAAATTCGGAATGATGTTTTAGACCTCTGATATGAATTTGGGTTAATTTGGTTAAGTTTTGATAATCCTATCATTAGTTTCACCTAAATATGCTTAAGGGGAAATTTGGGATTTTGGGTATGTTTGATCCCTTTTTACCTATCATATTGATGTTTTGATGTTTGTGGTTGATTATGCATGTTGCTATGACTGTATGAAATGCTATGTGACTGTTTAGAATAGTTGGAATGGTCGAAAACGCCGTCGAGGGGCGTAAACAGCTCGCTGGACAAGGTGTAGGGGTTCGGATCGCATAGGGGGTTGAGGGACGATCGGATCGCCCTATGGGATCGTGGGACATCACCACGAGTCGAGTCATCTCCTCCGAACCGAACCATCTGCGCAAGGCCCATGAGACGAATCGATGCAGCGCCGTGCCCAAATTGAAGTACTCTGACCCGGATCGCCAATGAGCATTACGACCCGATCCGATCCGTTCGTGCTTTATATCACGATCCGAATAGAAGAAGGCAGCATCCACGATCCGATGCACAACGAGATGATGGAGGAGCGCGATCCGATCCGTATGGGGTATTCACGATCCGACCAGAAGTGGAGACCCGATTCGATGGAGACTGGATTCACGAGACGATGGGGGAGTGCGACCTGATCACCTGGAGGACCACGACCCGATCCGACGTAGGAGGCGCGACCCGATCCGATGAAGAATGTTGAAGGCGACCCGATTCGATCTGATGATGACCAATAACCCGAGATGCAAAGGTAATCCAATAGGGGAAGTTAGAGCTTAGGATCCCGGAACCAGTTGGGAACCAACGAGTTCACTTCATGGTTGGACTTTGCTACGGGACGTGTGCTAAGGAGTTGTCGACGTTCATAACTTCGATTCACCACTAAAAGGAATGATGGGCTACTTATCAGTGCAGTAGGGTCATTACGACCTGAGGGGCAAGGTGATGGTAGCAGGACTACGTTATCAGTGCAGTAGGGTCATTATGACCTGAGGGGCAAGGTGATGCGTAGTAAGACTATGAGCCAGCGCAGATGGGGTGAATAACTCCATGGGGCAAGTGGACATAGTAAGGATTGGTAAGGCTATGAGCCAGCGCAGATGGGGTGAATAACTCCATGGGGCAAGTGGACATAGCGAGGAATTTGTGGCTACGTTATCAGTGCAGTGAAGCCATTTATGACTTCATGGGGCAAAGTGATCGTAGCAAGGAATGTTGGGTGATCGAAGTGGTGAATATCGTATGCTTTATGCACTGAGTGAGAGATGTGAGGATGGATGCTATGCTTGATTGTTTGCCATCATTATGACATGCACACCTCCCCCACCTCCGTATCTTTACACTGTTTGGTATGATACCTTAGAGTGTTGTACAGTATGTAGTGCTAAATCTTTGGTTGCAGGCCCAGGTTCAGGTATGTTTTAGTCTACCTGTTATTGTTCACTTTAGATGCTTATCGCTCATACCAGGCTTTATGTCTGACCCAGAGTTTTATGTCTCCTCTTATTACTCTGGGTGCTCACACGAGCAGACTAGAGACAGGTTAGCTGGTGATGTGCGAGTAGCTGATTCGGAGGCGGGCAGGAGGCTTCCACGTATGATATATATATATACACACATTCTCCCTGTGTCGTTGGTGGTCGCTACTTGGGCATTAGTAGTGTATCTCATTTATCTTACTTTGCTTTGAGATAGTTGAAAAGTTGTAATAAGCTGTATTTTGGATTTCCGCTGCTGTGATGTTTTAGTTCTGATTTTCAGCTTATGCACTGTCTCTCCTGTTTTATGTCAAGTATGTTATCATTATATTTTGTTCTATGCGCTGTGAGACATTCTACAGGATCCTTGTATGTTCATTTCCTTCTTCCTTTTCCTTCTAACGACCCGTTCCGCGCTAACTGGACATGTGTACAACGCACCTTTGGAGTAAATGTCGATTGGTGCGGGGCGGGCCGTCACATGATGCATGTATCATGTTCAGATATGAGGTAGAAGGAGGAATCGGGCGGGTGGGCTTTAAAAAATGGTGAGTGGGCCAAGTCATAAAGGTTAAGGCCCAGTTTTATGTTTAAATCCAAGTTATATTTAAATTAAAATGTGTACACACTTATAAATGGTATATCGTACTCATACGATATCAGATTGACGAACCGTAAGTTGCTTTGGGATCGTATGGACGGGTGCAACACAATGAGACTGACCGAGAGTGGATCAGAGACATTTAAAATTTATGGCAAAATAAATTGTCCGACTGAGTCTAATAACGCAAATCGTTATTCAACGGCTAACGCGCCAATGTGAGTAAATCTCACTAACTCTGAACAGTTTATAATTTCATGTTGTATTTTTAGAACTGTTAAATATTGGCTGATTGACTGTGTGTTGACTGTTTGATTGAACTTCTAGTCAGTTAGTTGAATTTCTATATTGATTCTGTTTAACAGAATATATCATATGGAACTGAAAGTGATGTTATCTATATTGTTTAACATCTGTGATGCAGGGAAACAGGTTGGAGGAATCCAACTGGATTCCTCAACATTTATTTTACTGTTTTCATATATTGTGATATATGATGTGTTATATAATCTGTTATGGATTATGTGTGTTGGAATGATGTTGTTCATTGTTATTCGATATTTTAAATATCATAAAAGACCCTGGGATGTAAAAAGAATTATTTCAATGTATATTGAAATAAAAGGGATTTTTTTTTTTAAAATCAACAGATTTTATTAAAGGAAATATTTCGAAAGTAAATAAAAGGGAAAAAATGTTTTTAAAACGAATAGAGTTGTATAGAAGGAAAATCATTTGTAAAGTGAAGAACTGTTACTGAAAGTAAATCTTTATAAATGAATAGTTTATTCGAAAAGAAAGTAAAGGAGTTAATCGATGTTAGTTTAATCGATTAGAGTTAAAGTAAAATGAGTTAATCGAATATAGTTATTCGAATAGGGAATAAAGGAGTTAATCGATGTTAGTTTAATCGATTAGAGTTAAAGTAAAATGAGTTAATCGAATATAGTTTATTCGAATAGAAGCAAATGAGTTAATCGAACATAGTCTATTCGAAGAAAGTAAAAGGAGTTATCGAATATAGTTTATTCGAAAGGAGTTAAGTGAAATGAGTAAATCAATAGCGTTAGTCAAATAGAGTTAATCCAATAGTGTTAGTCCAATAGAGTTAATTGATAAGGGTTAATCGAATAGAGTTAAGTGAAAAGAGTCAATCGAATATAGCTATTCGAAGGAGGGTTAAGTAAGGAAGTCAGTAAAAGGAATATAAAGCGAACTTTGCCTATTTCAAAGTTAGAAATATTGTTCAGTTAAGGTCTGAGAGGTAGTTCTACCCCAACTTGATTTGCTTCATTTTTAACTAAGGAATAGTTAAGGTTCGGCAGTAAAGGAAATGGTTTGAGTTGGCATCGCGATGGTTTGTTTAAACATCTGTCTAAGTCCAATGAAGAAGCTTTGGAAATGTTTTTCCAAATAAGAAACTAGAAATGTTTTCTAATAAAGAAAACAAGAAATGGAAATGTTTTCCATTGTTAATAACGTATATTTTCCAAATTTAGAAAATAAGAAATATTGAATATAGGGAAACAGGAGATAAGTAAATTTATGAAATTAAGAGATAAATGTTGAATGATGTTTGATTGATATAAATTTCCATTTGGAAATAATATCGTTGTTTGCACACCTGTTTTCTTCGATAGTTAAATCACAGACTATCGAAGTTTTTGACCATTTTAACGTTGTTAATATGGAGAGACCGGTTGGATTATTATCCAAAGAACCACTCTGTATTGGCATAAGCTTTGCGAATCATATATGCCAAAGATAATTGAAGACGGTGTTATGCAAGGGCTATCCTGTTTACAGATAAGTGCCTTCGGTTCATCCTATTCCTGGATGACTTGTATGGACGGATGTCAGATAGAGTATTTCCAGACGATCATGTATATTGACTTCTCCAACTGTACCAAGAGTGGAAGCAGAGAAGGAAACTTCTTTTAGCTAACACATAATGTGTGGTTGAGGACATCAATCGGTGATTTGATGGATTTGATGATGTGGCATTCAAAGTGAATCTGATGTGATGATAAAGCGTAGCTTCTAGCCTCACATCCGGTAAATGACAGAAATCGGGCAGGCAACATGGCTAAGTCGGTCGCACCGAAGTAGGTTGTATAATCACCTGATCTAGAGTTTCATTTATTTCTAAAAATCTATTGTTGATGCTGTCCCATTCAGCAAACGGTTGCTGATCCCAACCGTTGGTGATATACATTCGATACACTCAAGCGAAATGAGTGGTCGGTCATGTGTGGCCGGGTTGCAATATGTTCTTGTTGAACCCAGCGTATTCCTCTCTAGAGGTACACGAGCGATAGGTGGTTCCATACATTGTCATAGTTGGAAATCCATTACCCAATATGTGCTTGCGGTTGTGATTGTATACTATATATGTAGAACGTGAGATGAAAACATTTCTGCTAGATGATTATATATACTGTGGTTGATAGATATTATTATAATATCAAAAGGTTTTTGATATAAAGATAATTTGGATACTCATAAGGGAAAAACCCGTTCCGTTATACGGCGTGGTCTTATGAGATATCATTTACCTGCTTGAACTGTTTTTAAACTTTTTTACTCATACCAGTCCCATGACTGACCTGGAGATTATTTGTTTGTTTCCCTAAACTCTTGGGTGCCAAAATTTGTACAGGCAGTCAAGTAGTCGGGATTTACAGATATAGTTGAAGAGCTGGTGTAACGTCCCGCATTTTTGTCGGTTTGAATTCGAATATTTAAATCGGTTTAAATATTTAATTTGTAATATAAGTGGATTAAAATGAAGTTGAACGTATAAAAATATATATTAAATATAATCGAGCCCGTAATATCGCGGTAGTTCGTAATTTAACGTTCTGAACTTCAACTGAGTGTACCAGACTCGTTTTGACTCGGATTTCTTCGAAACGAGAAACGTTGGAATCTGTTGAACTGTATCTTTCCAACAGAAGTGGAAAATGGAGATTTCATCGTACCGACTGCAAGATATGTCCAAATCAAATATTCAAAAAGTCGCTGTAAAATCGTATATCGACCGTAAGAGTTTATTTGAAATAACTAGATATTGGATGCAAATCGGGACAAGGTTCTTTTGAGGCGCAGCGATAATTTAATTTTTAGAATTTTATTGTAATTTTTAATTAATTAAATAAGCAACTTTTTATTTGGAGTATTGTGCACCCTGTATCGGTATTTCGGGATTTCAAAATATGAATCAATCTACCGGTATTATTATATTTTTGGGATCGTGGCACCTCGCTCGTCACGATCGTATGGTTACTTCTGTCCGTGGTAGTCCGTAAAATAAATGAAATATTGTACATCGTAGACCATAAAGTTTCAAATTTCAAGCATATGAAATAAATAGAAACTGGACATGAAGTAAATCCCTAAAATATGCACTAACGTGAAGGACTCAGCCTTAAAGGATGTGAGAATTTGATAACTGATTTTCGTACATGCAAATTAGAATCACGACAGACCTAACCTAAGGCACATCCTACCATTCTTTTTGACAGCTACTCCATACTCCAAACCTTTCCATTTATTAAATAGCAGACAACCATACTCCTATCACCTACCCTAAAACCTAACAAACAAAGAAAAGTAGAAAACCATACCGCTTTACCTAGTCTAGTTCTACAGGTATTGCTTAAGGATTAAGCATTCGCACACTATAAATACACGCATCCACGCAGAGATCTTCATTCGTTTTCTTCCTCAAAACAAACACAGTAAAAGAAATCTAAAACGAGTTCCGTTAAGTCTCACATAATCGAGCCCTACTCAACGTGATAACTGGACTTCGAAAATCACCACAGCAGGCTTAGGGTTGATGGCGGTTCTCGATGCAGGCGCCGGAGTAGAGCTGGACGATGCTGCTGCGTTCAGGCACATCAGTGGGATGTTTTTGAGGGATCAAGGAGCACCTTTGAAGTGCTCTGGTCGAAGATATATTCCGCAGGTTGTTTTTTTTACATTCATGTAAAGCTTGTTTTGATGAAGGACATTGGGATTGTGTTAATACATGGAGAGTTGTGGTGTTCAAAGGGAGCTTGAGTTGGTTTACAGGGGAGGGGCGCATGTTGTTTAGCGTGAGAGAAAAATCTGGTGTAAACAGTTTTCGGTGGAGGCTTTTGTACTTGGAAAAGGGGCTTGGTACTTGCGTGTAAACAAACTTTGAAAGGGGTAAGATCAGTGAGGCTTAGTACAGAGTTCAGTGTTGCATGCGGTATGGACTATTTGAAGAGTTGTATATGCAGGGTGGTGAAATGGTGTAAGGAAATAGGAAGGAGGTGAAATCATTATACCGTACAGCTATGAGGATGGAAGAAATAGCAGGAAGGGAACATGCGTTACTATGTGGTGAAAGCATGCACTGAAATGGTGTACTCGATGTACAAACAGTAGAGTATGTGCAAGTTAGTGAAGTAGAAAGGATTGAAGGGTACTGGAAGTGAGAAAGAAGGTGGATACATGTTTTATGGAGGGGGCGGTCTCGATATGATAATGGTATTTGGGGTGGCATGTGTGTATATAATATACACAGTTACCTTGTATAGGGGACATGAAGTGTTTCGGTATAAATGCATGTTCGAAAATGTATTTAGCAGATAAGGAGCTGATAGTGTACTGAGCGCACAGTTTTGCGGGTGAACGGAGCTGGAGCATGGTTGTTTGAGAGAATTTGGCACTGACTGTGTTCGCTACTTCTACCGTCTGTATCACGGACTGCTGGAAATGGAAGTTGCGAAGTGGAGTTCAGAAACAGTCAAGGATGGAGGTTGAAGTGTTTGCAAGGAGGGGATTCTCGAAAGTTTGGAGAAGTGAATGGTTTACTGGAGTTTAAAACGAGGTGGAGTAGGAAGTATTAAATCACGGCCAGGGTGTTTATGAATGAAGAAGCAGCGTCTGTACGAGATGTGGACGGAATGTTGATGAGGTGAAGTGGGAGCTCGTTTTTACTAGAAGATTGAAATATAGTGGAGCGAGTTTGGATTGTTTGGTAGAGCGGGTTGGATTGTTTGGGCCGGTGATTAACAGAGTCACGGACGGTCTGATCCGGTGTACTGACGCAAATCGTTATTTAACGGTTAACGCGCTAAGGTGAGTAAAATCACTAACTCTGATCTATTTTAAAATATTTTAATTATATTTTAATGTTGTTTGAATGCTGTGTGATGGTCGATTAGGTAGATTCAAATTAATTTGGTCGAAATATCATATAACGTCACATATGTACACACCATCGGTTGGATACTGATTCCATCAATTTGAATATTCCCTAGTATAGAGTTAGTGTAAATTGTGTTGACTGACATCTGTGGATGCGGAAACCGGTTGGAGGAATCCGACCGGATTCCTTGATATTTATATGTACTGTTTGTTTTGTATGCACTGTTTGAACCCGAATTACATTTAAAACCCCGTGTGAATTATTGATGTTGAACGGGAATTCAACATCTGTTCGATAAATAAATAAATGATATCGATTTAGAAAGTGGTGACAGTCAACCGTAAAACCATCCTTTTGTTAAAGAGTTGATTGGCCGTCAGGAAAATCAACGAGGTTAATCATAAAAATTATATTTTTATAATTAAAAAGAAGATTTAAATTTATAATAGAAGTTCTATTATAAACCAGTATTTTAGAGTTCGTTTTATAAAATAAATAAAAACGATTGTTGGCATTTAAACGAGTTTATAAAGCAGAAATTATCCGACGATTAAATATTTGGATTATAATATTATTAGATTAATTATATTAATCTAATGTTAAGAAGTAATTAAAATCAGTTAACGAATTTACTGATGGAATGAAGTTGATTAAATCAACTGTTATTTGGAAAAATAATTATTAGGTTAATTGGTCTTCAATTAATCTAATGAAACAGTTTAGAAATAAATTAATCCAAAGTAATAAGATTTAATTACCTTTTGGTTAAGAAGTTATAAATAGAACTGTGGAATGGAGAAAGCGAAGAGTAAATGTTTAATATAAATAATCAAACACCAGAGATTTCAAAGTAACGAGATGGTGTTATAATACCAAAGTTAAAAATAAACATGAAAATACGATCCGATAGATATTATAAGTAATAAAGGATTAGAGTACAGACTTGTATCGGTTCTAAGGTAAGAACGTTGTCGATCAAGGTCTGAGAGGTAAATAGAATACCCCAACTTGAGCGGCTTCACTATTATCGAGGAACGATAACAGTTTGTAACGGAAAGAGATGTCAAGATGTGTATAAAAGGAATACGGCAGCGTATTGCCAGTCTTAGAATTTATAGCGATAAAATAACGATGTTGATAAGATAAGTGTGACTGTTATGTCAAGATTAGTTATAACAAAGAATATTACAGCATATGACAAGTTGAACTATAGCAATAAAATAACGCTGTTGATAAGGTAAGTGTGACTGTAATGTTGAGATTAGTTATAAGGGAAATATTACAACATATGACAAGTTTAGAACTATAGCGACAAATTAACTGCTGTTGATTAGACTTAAGCGTGACTTTTATATATAGCAGCACTTTCTAGGCAATGTAACGGTTTGGTTTGACATCCACTTATTCTAGAGTAATAAATAACGAAGTTTGTTCAAAGAAATATAAGAAAGAGTTTAGAAAAAGAATTGGGGAATCGTATTAGAAAACAACGACAACATTTCGATGTTCGAAATGTGATTAGAATTTAACCATTAGGATTTGGATCTAGAATTCGACGATGTCGAATGTATTAAAGTAAATCATTTTTAGGAATTATTCTGATGGGATAATTAACATTTAGTTTTAAACAAATAAATGTTAATAGGATAGGAATCAGTATTTAGTTATAAACTTGATATCGATTTGATAAGAAGTCGACTTAGAAAAAGAGTTTATAAAGTGGAATAGGAATATAAAAGTAGGAAAGAGATTTTCGGTAAACAAGATAAGGGAAATTACTACGTAAATAAAGAGTTATATGATAAAGATGTTCAGGTCTCTAAATAAGGGATGGTATTCACATTTCAAAGTGAATAATGATTTAAAAGTGAACGTTGGGCCGATTAAAAGGTTAAAATGAATTGGAAATATTTTCCAATGTAAATAGGTTAGATTATCCAAGTATGGAAATAAAGAACGTGATGATAATGGAAATGATTCGGACGTTAATAGCATATGTTTTCTGGAACATGAAAGAATAAGAGTTTATCATAACTAGAAATGTTTTCCAGGAAGTGTAAAAAGGATAAAACGGGATTTGAGAAATATCTAGTCAGATATTGGGATGTGAATAATAAAAACGAATGTTAAATAAATATGACCGTGGTTGTGTGTGTTTAGTTGATCATTTAAATGGATGTTATTTTTACTTCGATAGTTAAATAACCGACTATCGAAGTGTTTGACCATCGTTGTCAATACGGGGAGACCGGTTGGATATGTTATCCGAAAACCACTCCGTATAGGCATAAGCGTTGCGAATTAGATATGCTGAAGATAATTGAAGACGGAGTTAAATGCAAGGGTCTACCAGTTCCAGAATATTGTTTTATGTTTGTCCAGTCCCAGGACAACTTGTATGGACGAGTGTCTGACAGAGTATTTCCAACGGTCACGCCGTTGATTTTACGAATATACCAAGTTGGTGGGGAGAAGATAACTTCTCTTTGTTCTACACCCAGTGTGCATTTGTGTAATCAATGTGTGATTACGGATTTGACGATGTGACATTCAAAGTGAATGGTGATGAGATGTTCTGAAGATAGACGTAGCCTCTAGCCTCACAACCAGGAAGAAACAAAAGTTGGGCTAGGCAGCATGGCTAGTTGGGTCATCCCCAAGCAGGGTGTATTGTCATCGATCTAGAGAAAATTCATATTTATACTTCTTTTTGATTCTGTATCTTCGGATGACGGTTGGATGGCCTACAACCGTGGTGGCAATATATTCGCGACACTCAAGCTAAATGAGTGAGCGGTCATGTGTGGCCGGGTTGCAAGACGTTCTTGTTGAACCCTGAGTGTATCCCCTCTAGAGTACACTATTCAGAAGGTGCTCCCATACCTTGTCTGTTGAAAACGATTCTCCGATAAGTGCCCTGCGGTTTATGATTTTATACTATATATATGTGGAACGTGAGATGCAAGCGTTCTTCTACTTGGATAATTATTTGTTTAGACATTATCATAATATCACTGTTTTTGATATCAAAGTAATTTGGGTTATAGTAAGGTAAAAGCCGTCCATGTTTATGTGTGGGCTGGTCTTACTATTATCCTTTTGTTTCAAAAGGATTTTCTTCAAAGTAAAACCATATGGTTAGAATTTACTCACACCAGTCCCATGACTAACCCAGAGTTTATTTTGTTTGTTTTCCCTAAACTCTTGGGTGCCCAAATTTGTGCGGGCAGTCAAGTGTTTCAGGCTTTGCAGATTCACTTAGAGGAGCTCAAAGCAGGAGACTCCACCACTAGTTATAGAGAGATTATTTCCGCTGTGATATGATGTATTATACTCTGATATGGTATGTATATATATACAATGCAACTTTGTAATTCAAAGTTATGTATATCATACATTTTATTGTTCCGCTGTGAGATTCGTGTTTACTCTGATTCTGTTCAATATGTTCTTCTTGTTCTTCTACTCTATTAGTTCTATCTTTTCTATCTCACCCTCTAAATTCTTCTATTAATGTCCTGGTATTTTCGTTGCTTGAATAATCAACAGTGTGTTTTTATGTTGATTTTCTGGATAGAAAAACCCGGCCGTTACAGTTGGTATCAGAGCCAGGTTAAGTTATTACCTTGGCTCTGTGGCGTAACTCAATAGATATGGAGTTAGTAATACTCTAGATTGAGTTGAGTGTATACATATATGAGCGCGTATTTGTAAATTAGTACAAAAACTGTTTTATATTGTGTTGATTGTTCAGTCCAGTGGTTTATGAATTCTGGTCGAAACAGTAATGCAAACTGGGTCGATAGGCGTTTCTAAACTCTTGAACAGAGTAATTCGACACAGTATGTTTTGAAAAGAGGGTAAATAAATTAATTTTACCCAAAATTATATTTTGATATAGAGGAGTATATATCTTGGGATTATAATAGTGTTGATCTTTATTATGATCAAATAAGATCTATAATTGAGTTGGTTATATAAATAACAAATCGAAATGTTATATAAGTATAATATACAAAATCAGATGAGTTGAATCTGAAATTAAAACCAGAATTGAAATAAAACTCTATAAACTTGGAAAAGAATTGAAATTGAATTTGAATTAAATATATGGAATTTTAAGATCCTGGGTGAATTCAGAAATATTTTCCAAGCATTTTGAAAAGAATATTTCGATAAAATTTCAAAGTGTTTAAAAATGAGTTTTGAAAATAATACAGTATTGAACTCACTTCGATCGCTGGACGGTAACTCTGATGATGAACCATAGCATCATCAGTGTAATTTTCAAGCTGGTAAGTGACGGATTACTACCAAAGATTTTGATTTGGATAGTTTTGAGAAACAAGTTGTCAGAAATTCAAATGTTTTGAATTATATATGTTAGACCAAAAAGTGGTTCTAACACCCAAATTGATTAAAAGCAAATGAAATGAGATAAAAATGAAAATGAACACACAGGATTTATAGTGGTTCGGCGAAGAAATGCCTACGTCCACTTATCTTTCACTATATTCAATGATTCAGTTGCAAATACAATATAATATTCACTTGATTCCACTCACAACTCACTTATATTCACTCAATTGACTAAAACAAATAATGAAAGAAGATTTGGATTCTCCGGGAGTACTGGAGTTCGGATTATGGAGGTGGTTGAATTCTCGAAATGCCCAAAAAAGATCCTCTTCTTTGTCTCCAGACGGGGTATTTATAGGTGTGAATTTGCTTAGAGCCCGATCCGGATCGGAGCCACGTGTCACTCATCCCATCAACATCGGATTCGGATTGATTTCTACGTTGACAACGCATCAGAATAATGGACGTTATGGGCAGGAACTGGTCATAGCCGATCCGGATATCCAGGCGCTTATGCTGGAGAATGATATGGAAAATGGGTTCGGGTCGGAGGGACACATATAAGGGGTTCGGATCGGGATACCCGATCCGACCCGGATTGGCTTGAAAACAACGCTCTCTCCTCTTTAGTCTGCTCCGCTCCGCTCCGATCTATCTCCGTAGCAACCAGGTGGCTTTCCGATCCAATTGAGACTATATTGCCCTCCGATCCGAACAGCTATGCCTTACCAATTTCCTCAGCAACAGTTCACCGATCCGAACAGAAGACTTTATCCGATCCGAACCGATACGCTGTTTTGACCCGACCCGAATAACTGCAGCTGTCCGATCTAGGCTGTAGTGTCCTCCCCGATCTGAGTAGTGGTGGTCTCTCCGATCCGAACCGAAGTCTTCTAATTAGAAAGGTTCTTCAATGCTTGACATCTTGACTTTGTGTTGCCTAGTTCACAAAGTAGGCTAACACTTTGCCCCCTCAAAGGATGCTTCTGTTGGAAATGGAGCATGCTTTGATTGCTGTTGCACAATGCCTTCATCCTTCCCTTTGAATTCACATGCCAAGTTGTCGTACTGCATCCTGTTCGGTTCAGATCCCGAGCCGAACGGATTTCTGGTTCGGGTTCCGACCCGGACGGATTTCCTTCTTCCTATACTCTGCAATGGATTAGTGGGCCAAGCTGCGTCACTGGGCTTTTCGAGCCGGTCCGAGCGGGAATATGAATAGTCAGCTTGTTGTTTATATAAATCTACTTCACTTTTCTTCTTTTCTTTCATTGTATTTGTCCAACCGATTTCCACGTCGAAACCCTAGCCTTCAGGAAAGCTTCATTAAACTCGCAAATTTTTCTAGTTTTCTTCTAAATCGAACTCGTAAGTAGACTTGTAAACTTGATCTACCTACTTTTGCTTGATTTCGGCTTGGATTCACGATTATATTAAGCGATTCGAGTATAATTTTTTGCCCAATTCCGTCGCTGTTACTTCTGCTACCACCTCGAGGCGCTGATACGTTGAAGAAGGCGTACGCTTGCTCCTAACTGGGGCTGTTGATATGGGATTGGGTTCGGAGGTGATTGAGGAAGAAGAAGAAAATAAAAGACATGAGAAATCGGTTCGGGCGAGGAAACAGGGAAGATGGAGGAGGAGAGCAAAGTTTTGCCTTTCCGGTTCGGGTCGGGAGAGTGGAAATGGAAAACAGGGGATAGCCTATCGGATCGGATCGGAGGATGAAAACAGATTAATAGGGGGCGTCGGTATTCAAACTCATCCGATCTGCTCCTATTTCATGTCTCCAAACCGATCCGGTTGAACATAACTTTTCATCTAGAGCACAACTTTTCTTCAGTCCGACCCCATGATGCCTGCCCGAACCGAACCGAGAACCACTCAATCTAAAGCATTAAATTTTGTCCAATTATTTAAAACAATGCTAGATATTACTTCCAACTTTATGAACAGTCAGGATAGTGCCTTGCGAACATAAATGAACATTAAGAACTACTCTGACCATCACTTTCTCTCCAAAGTTCGCCTTACATTGTTGCATCTTTACTTTGCATTTCTCACGTTCACTGTACACATTTTAGTTCACGCACATGCACAGGGGGTACGGGCTAATTTACTCTAATTCGTGCTATTTCTTCTTCAATAGTTCTATGACAATGAGACCCAGACGCTCTTCCAGACTAGCTGAGAGGAAAGAAGCCCCGGAAACCTCTAACAAAATCACTCTAGAGGATATATCTTCTCCTTCGGATCCAGAATGGGACAGTGAGGGTCCAGACTACGGGGTTGGAAATCGGGAAAACAACGAGGTGTCTTCAGAGAATGAAGTTTTTCTGGGTTTTGAGGAGGAAGGAGGGATTGGTGACGATCGAGCCCCTGATGAATTTGAATCGGCCGTTATATTGGAATCACCTCCAGACTCTGTTGAATCAACAATCGACAATGATCGACTGATCCGAATTTGCTTAAAGTACGGGATAATGAAAAGGGACACTTTAGTGCCCTCACGCTCTGACCGTCCCCACAACCCTCCAGAAGGATATATGGCGGTTACTCGATTGATGTGCATGGTCGGCGCCATTCCTCCATTCTCTCCCTTCATCGTTGACTTTTTAAGACAAATGCGGATTGCCCCCATGCAGCTGCATCCCAATTCATATGCCTACTTGCACACTTTGTACATAGCATATCGCGAAATCTTAGGCATAGAGCTCACGTTCGATGACGTTCACTTCTTCTATAATTTCAAGCATCGGACTCGAGAGACTCCATCTTTCTGCTACTTTGAGTCAGTTCCAAAAAGGAAGATAATCTCAGCACCATTCAGCAGTAAAGCCGGAGATTCTAGACTAGAATGGTTCTTCGTGAAACGACATCCTGGATGCGCCAGGAGGTGGACAAAATCAAGTAAAGCACTGATTTTCTAAATCCGGGTTCTATACACTTGAATCATCACCTTAACTTGTTTTCCTTTTTGTTTGCAGTCGACAATCCCAAACAGATATCAGATCAGGTGTTCTTTGACCGGATGCATCGACTTCTTAATGGCGATCAGAAATTCTTGACCATCGATGAAGTCCTTAAGGACGAATATCTTCACTTCCATGGGCTGTTATCCGTTTTTCGTAGCATCGGTCATGGGACGGCCCCCTACGCATACATTCCTCCAGTAGAGGTGGTCCCAGAGACAGGAGAAGGCTCGGGAATTCCTACAGTGCCTCTTCAAACTTCACCTTCTCCATCTTCTACACAAGATGACGAATTGGCTAACCTGGCCGAAAGGCATCGTGAAGGATATACTGCCCCCGAGGAGGCTACTTCTCTGGAAAAGTTAACATCCCCAGCAGAGTCGCCACTTAATGTTTCCGAGGGGAATATCCCTAGTACCGATGACCAAATATTTCAGGGTTTGGGGGATCTCCCCTTACCTGAAATTATATACACTTCAGAGGATTTCAGGAAGGATCCTTTAGTCTTCACCTCTTCTGAAGAGACCACTCCCGCTAAGGCCAAAGAGCCTGCCCGTACTAGTCTAGCCTCAGACTCGGGTTGGTTGGGGGGAAACACACCACTTAGGATACACTTTATACAATGGCATTAGCGTTCATTGCACCTCTTTCTTCGTGAATCCATTAATTCTAAATTTCGTTTGTTTTATCGTGCAGGTACGATGTCTCGATCCTACTACGATATCAGGAAGATTCGCCGCAGCATGTCCAATCCACCTTAGGATATCGAGTATGATCGCCGGGATGATCGTGGTAGGGAGGAGAGAAGGCCTTATGATCCCTATCGTTCTCGACCCTCACGTTCTCGCTCACCAGTTCGGCCGGAACAAGAGAAATACAAGGGTTATCAAAGCCGCAGGGAAGAGGACAGACCACCATCTAAAGACTCCACTTCTTCCCATGAAAAGCGCAGTAGAGAGAGAAGTCCTCCGAAAGAAACCGGGTCTCGGAGTAAGCACAAGGTTCCTGCTACTAAACGACCTAGGACAGACAAAGAATCTACCGAATCCTCCTCACACAGGGACACCGAATTGACAATCCCCGCTCCTCCCCCACTAGATGCGGAAACTGCAGTAAAGCGGGCATATTTGAAGGAACAATTTCCCGAACACTACTTCGAGACTTTGACTTTTTTACCTGCCCTTGAACCTGTTTCGTCTAAATGGGCAGATGAGGCCAAAGCAAAGATAGATGCGGTGGAAAAACAGTATACTGAGATGTTCAATTATTCACGCAATCTTTCTATAATCATCTGCACTCTAATCACAAATACTGATTCAATGCAAAAGACCGCGGAGGAGGATGCTAAGGCCTTAAAAGCTCTAGGAAAAGATTTGGAAGACACTCAAGCTCAGCTAGCTGTCGCTCAAAGGGACGCTTCTAACTTCAAACAACAATTCGAGGACATGCAAAAACGTTACCATGACTTGCTGGAATCTCACACTCAAGAGCGTTCTGAATTAAAAAAGCAAGCTGACGAGGCTAAGTCAGAAGCTGCTAAGACACGCCTTGCTTATGCTGACCTTGAGCGGAAAAATGCCGAGTTAGCACAGAGGATTGCTGAACTAGAAAAGAAGAATGCTGACTTGGCTTCAAGGCTATTGGAAGCAGAGAACAGGGCTGCCCTGGCCGAGGGCAATGTGGAGTGTGCTATCAAATCTGCGGAGGAAGCCCGCAAGCAATTATCAGAGGCGGAGGCTGATATTCAGGGTTTCGGCGAACTAGTGATTGAATTCTTCGCACATATCATCCGTCGCCGAAACATTTCTTGGATCGAGGACTATCCATCCACTCTAGTTCAAGTGTGGAATCAGATCATCGAGTGGGAAAAAGAGGAACTTAAGGTCGATTCCATTGACGAAGATAAGCTAATGGAGAAATACTTGAGGGATGATGAACCAGAGCGCCTAGCTGAAGGGCGCCGCCTCATTGCTGAGGCCATGGAAGAGGAGAGACGAAAGTCTAAACAGAAGAATGTTCTCGGAGCTGGTTCCTCTTCTTCTGCCCCTGCGACTTCTGAAGTAGAGGGGTATGATCCTGAAAATCCGGGAATTGCCCGAACAACTCTGTTATCCCCTATTCCTGAAACAACATCAGAGGTAGTAGTCACCCCTGCCGAGAAGTCTTCGGAAGGTATCCCTACCTTTTCCCCTCAATTTGTCAAGGCTATTTCTACCTTTCTCCACATGATTGAGCAATCGATGAAAAACGCATTGTTTTCGCCTGAGTTGATAACTGTTGCTTCTCATTCTGTAGGTGTTGAGCCATCCGCCAAGACAGATGTGACTCAGGGAGCCATCGCCAGGGCAAAGCCCGCAGAAAAGGCCAAAAGAGGGGAGGATAAGGCTACTCCTATAGACTTGGGAGAAGGAAGTGAGCCAACTAAGGTCGCCACTCCCCATGATGAAGAAATGATAGCAGCTTTAAAGGATGATGGCGGTGACGGGGGGCATGAAGAGGAACCAGAAGTTGCAATAGTCGGGGAGTCAAAAAATGCTGATGATGTTACCTTGGCTGCAATGAAAGCTGATCAAGACAAACGCTTGCAATTAAAAGCCGAAGAACTAGACCCCGAAGCCCTCAAGCCCCTCGCAGTTGTGGATGCGGGATCAAGGTTAGTTGTTAAGCTCTCAACTAGATCTATTACAGAGGAACTTGCTAAAAAATCTTCCCTTGATTCCAGCGCTCCGCCCTCCGGGAAGCAGTCTACTGGCTCCAGCACCGTATCTTCAGAAAAAAGAAGCCAAAACGAATCTTGACAGAGGCTGAGAAAGAGGCAAAGGATGCGGAGAAAGCCGCCAAGAAGTCCAAGGCTCATTCAAAATCTAAATAGTGGATTGCCTTGTATCGTTTTAGCATTTAGTGAACCAATAATTGCTGCTACAAGAGTGGCTCCTGCACTTTCCTTTTTTTTCCTGTACAAATTCATTCATTTGTAAATAAAAAATAACTCATTTTCTGCAATGTTTGTATGTTAGTAGTTCTGCACTTATGTAGAAATGCATGTCTATAGTTATGAAATGAAGTTGTGGGGGGGGGGGGGGGGGGAATATGCGTATACATACATGCCCCCAGCCAATTCCCACAAATTATTTAATGCTTAATCAAGCAATCTGAATGCTCCCGATTCTCTGATGGGATAGCACTTCCTGTGTCGTCAGTACCTGTCGTTTTTTCTGGCATTTCTTTTATAATCTCTCTCTCTTTCTCTTGAGAGTTAGAGTTCGAGCTCAGTAATCTATTCACTCCCCGGTCTTTCAGCGGGGAAAGATTTCTTTCTCAGCGCTCAGTCGGAGACGCCTTTATACTCTCTTTCTCTCTGGAAAGTTATAGTTAGGAGAAGAATTTCTTTTTCAGCGCTCAGTCGGAGATGCTTTTATACTCTCTCTCTCTCTGGAGAGTTAGAGTTAAGAATGTCGTTTTCTCATTCTTTTATGTCTTATCGCACAAATAGTCGTTGTGCTTCTTTTTATGTCTAAACTGTTTTCAACCTTTTTAGGCTTTGAGTCATCCTGTATTTTATAATCACAACAGAATAACTGATGAATGTATATATGTAATGCATAAAAGTAAATAACACACAATATTTTTATAGTGGTTCGGCTAAGTCGTAGCTTACATCCACTTTATAGTTCTTCATTCATATCGTCAGATTTTCCCAAGGCAAGTCGTGCCTTATTACAGAGTTCATAAGAAAAATAACACAAAGTACAGCAATTCTAATCCAAATATCGCATTAAGTGTTGGGCATTCCATGCTCTAGGGACTTCTTCGCCATCTACGGTCGTTAACTTGAAGGTTCCTTTTTCAAGTTTCCGTTGGATGACAAAGGGTCCTTCCCATTTTGGACCGAGGTGAGGAAGGGATGGAAAGACTCTCTTTAGCACCAAATCTCCTGGTTCAAAAGTCCTGAGGCGAACTTTTTTGTCGTAATAGCGTGCCATCTGACGTCGATGTCTTACCGCACGCAAATCTGCTTCGTCCCTTTTTTCTTCGACTTCATCAAGAGACTCAAGTAAGAGTGCCCGATTCGTCATCGGGTCATAATATGTCACCCTGTGGGAAGGAACTTCCAGTTCAACTGGAATTACAGCTTCTGAGCCAAAGGAGAGAGAGAAAGGGGTATGACCGGTGGCCGTCTTAAATGTTGTTCGATATGCCCACAAAGCTAGGGGCAATTCGTCAACCCATTTTGCCTTTGCACGCTGTAACCGTTTCTTGAGGATGGATTTTATTACTTTGTTTATTGCCTCTACTTGCCCATTCGATTGCGGATAGGCAACTGCAGTATCTCGTTTGTCTATCTTATACTTCTGGCAGAAATTTCTGAATTCAGTACTATCAAATTGGGTTCCGTTGTCAGTTATAATCGTCCTTGGGATCCCGAATCGGCATATAATATTTCTGACCACAAAACTTATCACCTTTCTTGCCGTGATCTTGGTCAAGGGCTCAGCTTCCACCCACTTCGTAAAATAGTCCACGGCCACTATTGCATATTTTGCTCCTCCTTTAGCAATCAGCAGAACTCCAATGATATCAATTCCCCATGTGGCAAATGGCCAAGGACTCACCATTGATTTAAGTTGGGTCGACGACGCTCTGGGGATTTTGGCGAATCTCTGGCACTTATCGCAGCGTCGTGAATAATCAGTTGCATCTTTGTTAATTGTAGGCCAAAAGTATCTGTATCGCAATATCTTTTTTGCTAAAGTCTGACCTCCTGTATGATCTCCACACTCACCTTCGTGTACTTCTCTTAGTACACGCTTGATGTCGTCGTGTGCTATACATCGTAACAGGGGCATAGAAAATCCTTGCCTATAAAGAGTATCATTTTGTATGACATATCTGGTAGCCTTGCGAACTACAGCCCTTCTTTCACTCTTCTTTGACGGGAGTGTTCCATCCTTAAGGAAGTTCTTAATTGGGGTCATCCACGACTCTTTCTCCGGTTCCGCTTCAAAAGCGAACTCAATTTCCATTGACTCAAAGCTTGGCGATTCCAACGTTTCAATTGGAATTATTTCATTCTCTTCTAGATTGTCGGAACTAGCTAGCTTTGCCAGCCTATCTGCATTCTGGTTTTCAGCTCTTGGGATATGTGTTATGTTGTACCGCTCCAAGCTACTCAATAGCTCCCTCACTTTCCTGAGGTAAGCGATAAGTCGAGGCCCCCGAGCCACAAATTCCTCTCGCACCTGGCAAACAACGATTTTAGAGTCACAGAATATGTCTAACATTTTTCCTCTAAGGTCTTTAGCAAGCTTTAGCCCGGCAATCAGGGCTTCATATTCAGAGTTATTGTTAGTCGCCGAAAATTCTAATCGCAGGGCGTAATATAACGACCGTCCTTCGGGAGTGACTAAGATGATTCCAGCTCCGGACCTTCGGTTGTTCTTGGCTCCATCTGTATATAGTTTCCACGGATCTATCTTTAACTCATCCTCGGACTTAACCACTCTGTCATCGATTACTTCCTCCTCTGGAATGGTGAACTCCGCAATAAAGTCTGCTAGAGCTTGCCCCCTGATCGACTTTCGTGGTTGAAAATTCAAATCAAACTGACTTAGTTCTATGTTCCATTTGATCAACCTTCCCGATGCTTCGGGTCTCTGCAACACCTGCCTTAAGGGCTGGTCGGTGTATATGGTTATTGGATGAGCTTGGAAATAGTGACGAAGTTTTCGGGATGCGATCAGGAGGCTGTAAGCGAGCTTCTCAATCTTTGGGTAGTTGCGCTGTGCCGCTGCTAATTTCTTGCTTACATAATACACTGGCCTTTGTACTTTGTCTTCTTCTCGAACCAGGGCTGTGCTGACGGCGTGAGCCGAGACTGACAAGTAAACAAACAATTCTTCATGATCTATGGGCTTTGATAAAATCGGCGGTTTCTCTAGCAGTTCCAATAAATTTCGAAAGGCCTCAACACAGTCCGGAGTCCACTCGAAGTTCTTCTTTCCTCTTTTAATCAAAACAAAAAACGGAACGCATTTGTCTGTGGCTTTGGAGATGAATCGACTCAGCGCCGCTACTTTCCCTGCAAGACTTTGGACGTCTTTAATTCTCCTCGGCTCTTCGATATTTCTAATCGCTGCTATCTGGCTAGGGTTGATTTCAATTCCTCGGGAGCTCACAATGAAGCCAAGGAACTTTCCCGATGCCACTCTAAATGAGCATTTCAGAGGATTCAATTTCATCCGATACTTTCGCAGGATACCAAACATTTCCGCCAAGTCTTGCGTATGGCTGGAGGACTGTTTCGATTTGACAAGCATATCATCCACATAAACTTCCATAGTCTTTCCTATTTGATTATAAAACATTCTGTTCACCAAGCGCTGATAAGTAGCTCCGGCGTTTTTCAATCCGAATGGCATTACAACATAACAATATAATCTCAAATTCGTAATGAAGCTCGTATGTTCTTGGTCTGGCACGTGCATAGGAATTTGGTTGTACCCAGAATACGCATCCATGAAAGAGAGAAGTTCATGACCCGCTGTCGAGTCTACAAGCTGGTCAATTCTGGGAAGTGGGAAACTATCTTTAGGGCAGGCTTTGTTCAAATCTGAAAAATCAATACAAGTCCGCCACTTTCCATTCGGCTTCTTTACCAAGACGGGATTCGATATCCAGTCGGGATATGTCGAATCTCGAATAAATCCATTCTGCTTCAACTTTTCCACTTCCTCTTTGAGAGCAGCCGACCTCTCTGGGCCCAGCACGCGTCTCTTTTGCTTCACAGGCGGATGTTTCGGGTTTACATTCAATTTGTGACTTATAATGGATGGCGATATCCCACACATGTCAGCATGGGTCCAGGCAAACACGTCTAAGTTTGCCTTCAAGAAGTCCGTTAGTTCTTTAGCTCGACGTGGATCCAATTGAGAACCAATCTTTAAAACTTTTTTCGGATCATCTTCATCAATGGGAATTTCCACTGTCGCTTCATTAGGAGTTGCATTCCTAGCCTCTGGTTCCTCGTCTTTTCTGGGATCCAGGTCTTCAGGCGTTCCTTTGGGAAACTCCTTTGGGGTCAATTTCTCTAATTGCTATGCCGAGCCCCCCTTTGAGGGAGACGAGGCATCTTTACTCTCAACGTTAAGTCCTTTCATCAACATCTTTAATTCGGCCACATAGCAGGCCCGTCCGGAAACTTGATCCCCTCTCATTACTCCAGTTCCGGCTTCGGTTGGGAACTTAAGTAATAAACACCAAGGGGCGATACAAACTCTGAATTCAGCAAGGGCAGGCCTCCCCAAAAATGCATTATAAGGCGAATCTACGTCCAATACTACGAACTGAAGCATCCGCACTCTTCTACGTTCTCCTTGCCCCAGGGTCACGGGCAACTCTATGTATCCCATGGGAGCTGTCGACGCCCCGTTGAAGCCTCTGATCCATCCTTCACATGGCTTCAAATCTTCGGATTCAAGCTTCATCTGATCGAATGACTTTTTGAATAAAATATTGACAGAACTTCCGTTGTCTACTAATACCTTATGGACCAAGGCCGGCCCAATAGTGGTAGTAATAACCAACGGATCATCAGTGGGTGATTGGATCCCAGTATTGTCTCGGCTGCGGAATACCACGTCGTCAAACATGGTCTTCTGTTGTTTTATGGGGGTGATATCTTCCAAATCATCACCTTCATTCACATCTAGGTGCTTGGCAGCATTTACATATTGATCCATTGATCTGAAACTTCGGATTGCCGGGTGAGGTCCGCCTACTATGGAGTTGATAACAATTCCTTTACCTTTCTGTTGCGCTGTAGGCTTGGGAGCAGGTAGAATCTGTTTTGGAGCCTGCTCTCCTTGCCCCCTGTCCCTCGGGGCAACCTTGTATTCATCCAACTTCCCTTCACGTAGCAGCTTCTCAATCACATCCCTTAAATGTCGACATTCATTGGTTGAATGCCCATGAGTTCCATGAAACAAACAAAATTTCCCTGGTGCCATTTCTTTCTCGGTCGAATCACGAGGTGGCGGTCTTTTGTACTGCAAAACATTGTACGTATCCAGGTAAATATTCTCTAGGGTGTCGTTCAATGGTGTATAATTCTCGTAGGTCTGGAATCGGGGTCTTTTGTTAGGATCACTTCCCCTATTTCTGTTTCTTCTGTTACCGTTCGGATTACGGTTATTGTTGTTGTTACCCCCGCTTCCAGCATTGTTGTTTCCACCCTTGTTTCCCACATTTACTTCAACCTTGCCTGAACTTTCCCCAGACTGCTTCACGGCGATATTACTCTGCACATTTTCTTTTGAAGCCGTCTCAGACTTTCTCTTTCGGTTTGCCCTGGCCTCCTCTCGCCTTAGATAAATATCGGCTTTCTCGTAGAATATCTCTCTTGTGGAGGGTGTTTTCCCAGAAAGGTAATCTCCAAACTCGGATTCAGGATCGACTCCTCCCTTCAATGCCATCAGAATAGTGGGCTCATGCGGGTCACTGACCTCGGTCACAGCTTGATTAAAACGGTCAAGATATGCCCTCAAAGACTCTCCTGGTGCTTGCTTGATTCTCGATAATTCAATAACACTTTTGGACTTTCGGGCATGGAGTCGGAACTGGTTCATAAAACGCTCGCTTAGTTCCTTGTAATTCGAAATCGAACGAGGAGGAAGTCGGGTAAACCAGAACAGCGCCACATCTTCTAAGTAGATTGGGAATGCTTTGCACTTCACTTCATCAGGGGCAGCAGCAGCATTCATGAGCCACGAGTATCGCATCAAATGCTGTCCCGGATCAGTCCTTCCGTTGTACTTGTCCATCTATGGCAAGTTAAAGCGCCGGGGAAATTGGAAGTCGAGGATATCATCGGTGAAGGGAGTATGGCTTCGCTCAATGCCATAATCTTCATTTGTATAGTTCCGGCTCTCGGACATGATCTGGCGAACCATTGCCTGCACATCAGCATTAGTTAGGGGCCGCTCAGGTTCCCTGGCCCTAGTATCCGAGTTCCTTCTGGGCTCTTGTTCAGGAGATGCCCTTCTTCTTCGAGCTGCCTCTGCTCGATTCCGTTCCCTGCGCTCCCGGTCGATCTCGGGAGGAGGGGACTGGAGTCTTTGCCCCCGAGTGGGGTCATTGTTTCCTAGCGCTCGTGCAATATCCTCACGAGATCCCAAAGATCCAAATGTCAGCTGCTCCACGTTCTGAGGTCGTTCGAGCGGCCTTCGTTCACGGGGCCGCTCTTCCTCGGAAGATGAAGATTGATCCACTGGTGTGTGACGAACCAGTGATGGAGTTCTCTGTCGACGGAGTTCACTAATCTCCCGACTCATGAGCCTCATATTTTCCTGCATCATGAGATTAGTGCGCTCGTGGACTTTCATAGCCTCCCTTGTGCTCTCAAGCATGTCAAGTAAGCGCGAGAAATCTCCTTGAGTGATGGGCGCAGATGGATTGACCTGATCACTAACCCTGGTGGCTGGAATCGGAGCATTCGTAGGGACTCGAGTGGAGGTTCCAGCTTCACCAAGCGTCGGATCAGATCGGAGATAGGAGGTCGGGTCGGTTCAGAGCTGGGGGGCCTGGTCGGATCGGTAAGTGGCAAGCTGCTCGGGTCGGTTCAGATTGGGGGAATGCACTGCCTCAGAATCTCCTACCCGGATCGGATCGGAGCTTTCCCCCTGTTGGCGGCTCGGATTTCCTGCATTGATTCTTCCTGCTGCTGAACTCTGCCCCTTACAACCGCATTTTGCTGATCTTCGCCAGCTCCATTTCCTCGACCAGATTGAACTTCTTTGCCTTTTCCTTTGGCCATGATTCTTTGACAATCACTTCAACAAATATAAAAGAGCGGAGAAACTTAAGGATTAACTTCTTTGAACTCAACGGTCCAAAAAGTAGAGAGAAATCCCGGAAAATAAAGAATTCAGATGAGGGTTCTCAGTGAAAGCACCAAAATGTTAGACCAAAAAGTGGTTCTAACACCCAAATTGATTAAAAGCAAATGAAATGAGATAAAAATGAAAATGAACACACAGGATTTATAGTGGTTCGGCGAAGAAATGCCTACGTCCACTTATCTTTCACTATATTCAATGATTCAGTTGCAAATACAATATAATATTCACTTGATTCCACTCACAACTCACTTATATTCACTCAATTGACTAAAACAAATAATGAAAGAAGATTTGGATTCTCCGGGAGTACTGGAGTTCGGATTATGGAGGTGGTTGAATTCTCGAAATGCCCAAAAAAGATCCTCTTCTTTGTCTCCAGACGGGGTATTTATAGGTGTGAATTTGCTTAGAGCCCGATCCGGATCGGAGCCACGTGTCACTCATCCCATCAACATCGGATTCGGATTGATTTCTACGTTGACAACGCATCAGAATAATGGACGTTATGGGCAGGAACTGGTCATAGCCGATCCGGATATCCAGGCGCTTATGCTGGAGAATGATATGGAAAATGGGTTCGGGTCGGAGGGACACATATAAGGGGTTCGGATCGGGATACCCGATCCGACCCGGATTGGCTTGAAAACAACGCTCTCTCCTCTTTAGTCTGCTCCGCTCCGCTCCGATCTATCTCCGTAGCAACCAGGTGGCTTTCCGATCCAATTGAGACTATATTGCCCTCCGATCCGAACAGCTATGCCTTACCAATTTCCTCAGCAACAGTTCACCGATCCGAACAGAAGACTTTATCCGATCCGAACCGATACGCTGTTTTGACCCGACCCGAATAACTGCAGCTGTCCGATCTAGGCTGTAGTGTCCTCCCCGATCTGAGTAGTGGTGGTCTCTCCGATCCGAACCGAAGTCTTCTAATTAGAAAGGTTCTTCAATGCTTGACATCTTGACTTTGTGTTGCCTAGTTCACAAAGTAGGCTAACAATATATGATTTCAAACTGATTTGAAATAAATCCCAGAAATTTGAATTCTGAAATAAAAATTTAACTTATGGAGTTAAAATGGTAAAAGAGAAATACTAGAGATTCGAGTTACTCTTGGACAATAAGAACCGAATTTTGAACTTGGAGATAAAGATAACTGATTTGGAGAAATAAATCAGTAAAGGGAATTGGAGTTGAAATAGGAATTTAGCTTGGAATAAGCAAATGATTGGATTGAAAAATAAACTGATGGGAGATCAGTTGGAAATGGTCAGATATATGCTGGTTTGATAGCAGATGGCAGAGATAGAGTTGAGTGCCCAACCAAAAAGGTACACGTTTATATACGAGTATGAGATTTTTTATGAGACGGTTTGGGCACACCGTTTGGCTGTTTGATTTTCTTTTGGATTGGAGAAGGCCCAGAGTGGCAAGTGTTGTAGTACCGAGTGAGCCGTGCAGAGGAGATGCTGGCGACATTCTCTGAAAATTTAAGCCGTTAGGAAATTTTCAGAATTTTGAAAATATTCGAAATAAGAAGAAATTAATATTTTAATTGGAATTAATCAGTTCAGTTGAAACTGAAATTATAAACCAAAAGGATCTTTAACTTGTTTATAACAGAGATTGTAGCATTTTCCCTATCATAGCAATTTCGAGGACGAAATTATTTTAAGGGGGAAGGACTGTAACGTCCCGCATTTTCGTCGTTTGAATTCGAATATTTAAATCGGTTTAAATATTTAATTTGTAATATAAGTGGATTAAAATGAAGTTGAACGTATAAAAATATATATTAAATATAATCGAGCCCGTAATATCGCGGTAGATCATAATTTAACGTTCTGAACTTCAACTGAGTGTACCAGACTCGTTTTGACTCGGATTTCTTCGAAACGAGAAACGTTGGAATCTGTTGAACTGTATCTTTCCAACAGAAGTGGAAAATGGAGATTTCATCGTACCGACTGCAAGATATGTCCAAATCAAATATTCAAAAAGTCGCTGTAAAATCATATATCGACCGTAAGAGTTTATTTGAAATAACTAGATATCGGATGCAAATCGGGACAAGGTTCATTTGAGGCGCAGCGATAATTTAATTTTTAGAATTTTATTGTATTTTTTAATTAATTAAATAAGCAACTTTTTATTTGGAGTATTGTGCACCCTGTATCGGTATTTCGGGATTTCAAAATATGAATCAATCTACCGGTATTATTATATTTTTGGGATCGTGGCACCTCGCTCGTCACGATCGTATGGTTACTTCTGTCCGTGGTAGTCCGTAAAATAAATGAAATATTGTACATCGTAGACCATAAAGTTTCAAATTTCAAGCATATGAAATAAATAGAAACTGGACATGAAGTAAATCCCTAAAATATGCACTAACGTGAAGGACTCAGCCTTAAAGGATGTGAGAACTTGATAACTGATTTTCGTACATGCAAATTAGAATCACGACAGACCTAACCTAAGGCACATCCTACCATTCTTTTTGACAGCTACTCCATACTCCAAACCTTTCCATTTATTAAATAGCAGACAACCATACTCCTATCACCTACCCTAAAACCTAACAAACAAAGAAAAGTAGAAAACTATACCGCTTTACCTAGTCTAGTTCTACAGCTATTGCTTAAGGATTAAGCGTTCGCACACTATAAATACACGCATCCACGCAGAGATCTTCATTCGTTTTCTTCCTCAAAACAAACACAGTAAAAGAAATCTGAAACGAGTTCCGTTAAGTCTCACATAATCGAGCCCTACTCAACGTGATAACTGGACTTCGAAAATCACCACAGCAGGCTTAGGGTTGATGGCGGTTCTCGATGCAGGCGCCGGAGTAGAGCTGGACGATGCTGCTGCGTTCAGGCACATCAGTGGGATGTTTTTGAGGGATCAAGGAGCACCTTTGAAGTGCTCTGGTCGAAGATATATTCCGCAGGTTGTTTTTTTTACATTCATGTAAAGCTTGTTTTGATGAAGGACATTGGGATTGTGTTAATACATGGAGAGTTGTGGTGTTCAAAGGGAGCTTGAGTTGGTTTACAGGGGAGGGGCGCATGTTGTTTAGCGTGAGAGAAAAATCTGGTGTAAACAGTTTTCGGTGGAGGCTTTTGTACTTGGAAATGGGGCTTGGTACTTGCGTGTAAACAAACTTTGAAAGGGGTAAGATCAGTGAGGCTTAGTACAGAGTTCAGTGTTGCATGCGGTATGGACTATTTGAAGAGTTGTATATGCAGGGTGGTGAAATGGTGTAAGGAAATAGGAAGGAGGTGAAATCATTATACCGTACAGCTATGAGGATGGAAGAAATAGCAGGAAGGGAACATGCGTTACTATGTGGTGATAGCATGCACTGAAATGGTGTACTCGATGTACAAACAGTAGAGTATGTGCAAGTTAGTGAAGTAGAAAGGATTGAAGGGTACTGGAAGTGAGAAAGAAGGTGGATACATGTTTTATGGAGGGGGCGGTCTCGATATGATAATGGTATTTGGGGTGGCATGTGTGTATATAATATACACAGTTACCTTGTATAGGGGACATGAAGTGTTTCGGTATAAATGCATGTTCGAAAATGTATTTAGCAGATAAGGAGCTGATAGTGTACTGAGCGCATAGTTTTGCGGGTGAACGGAGCTGGAGCATTGTTGTTTGAGAGAATTTGGCACTGACTGTGTTCGCTACTTCTACCGTCTGTATCACGGACTGCTGGAAATGGAAGTTGCGAAGTGGAGTTCAGAAACAGTCAAGGATGGAGGTTGAAGTGTTTGCAAGGAGGGGATTCTCGAAAGTTTGGAGAAGTGAATGGTTTACTGGAGTTTAAAACGAGGTGAAGTAGTAAGTATTAAATCACTGCCAGGGTGTTTATGAATGAAGAAGCAGCGTCTGTACGAGATGTGGACGGAATGTTGATGAGGTGAAGTGGGAGCTCGTTTTTACTAGAAGATTGAAATATAGTGGAGCGAGTTTGGATTGTTTGGTAGAGCGGGTTGGATTGTTTGGGCCGGTGATTAACAGAGTCACGGACGGTCTGATCCGGTGTACTGACGCAAATCGTTATTTAACGGTTAACGCGCTAAGGTGAGTAAAATCACTAACTCTGATCTATTTTAAAATATTTTAATTATATTTTAATGTTGTTTGAATGTTGTGTGATGGTCGATTAGGTAGATTCAAATTAATTTGGTCGAAATATCATATACCGTCACATATGTACACACCATCGGTTGGATACTGATTCCATCAATTTGAATATTCCCTAGTATAGAGTTAGTGTAAATTGTATTGACTGACATTTGTGGATGCGGAAACCGGTTGGAGGAATCCGACCGGATTCCTCGATATTTATATGTACTGTTTGTTTTGTATGCACTGTTTGAACCCGAATTACATTTAAAACCCCGTGTGAATTATTGATGTTGAACGGGAATTCAACATCTGTTCGATAAATAAATAAATGATATCGATTTAGAAAGTGGTGACAGTCAACCGTAAAACCATCCTTTTGTTAAAGAGTTGATTGGCCGTCAGGAAAATCAACGAGGTTAATCATAAAAATTATATTTTTATAATTAAAAAGAAGATTTAAATTTATAATAGAAGTTCTATTATAAACCAGTATTTTAGAGTTCGTTTTATAAAATAAATAAAAACGATTGTTGGCATTTAAACGAGTTTATAAAGCAGAAATTATCCGACGATTAAATATTTGGATTATAATATTATTAGATTAATTATATTAATCTAATGTTAAGAAGTAATTAAAATCAGTTAACGAATTTACTGATGGAATGAAGTTGATTAAATCAACTGTTATTTGGAAAATTAATTATTAGGTTAATTGGTCTTCAATTAATCTAATGAAACAGTTTAGAAATAAATTAATCCAAAGTAATAAGATTTAATTACCTTTTGGTTAAGAAGTTATAAATAGAACTGTGGAATGGAGAAAGCGAAGAGTAAATGTTTAATATAAATAATCAAACACCAGAGATTTCAAAGTAACGAGATGGTGTTATAATACCAAAGTTAAAAATAAACATGAAAATACGATCCGATAGATATTATAAGTAATAAAGGATTAGAGTACAGACTTGTATCGGTTCTGAGGTAAGAACGTTGTCGATCAATGTCTGAGAGGTAAATAGAATACCCCAACTTGAGCGGCTTCACTATTTTCGAGGAACTATAGCGACAAATTAACTGCTGTTGATTAGACTTAAGCGTGACTTTTATATATAGCAGCACTTTCTAGGCAATGTAACGGTTTGGTTTGAAATCCACTTATTCTAGAGTAATAAGTAACGAAGTTTGTTCAAAGAAATATAAGAAAGAGTTTAGAAAAAGAATTGGGGAATCGTATTAGAAAACAACGACAACATTTCGATGTTCGAAATGTGATTAGAATTTAACCATTAGGATTTGGATCTAGAATTCGACGATGTCTAATGTATTAAAGTAAATCATTTTTAGGAATTATTCTGATGGGATAATTAACATTTAGTTTTAAACAAATAAATGTTAATAGGATAGGAATCAATATTTAGTTATAAACTTGATATCGATTTGATAAGAAGTCGACTTAGAAACGGAGTTTATAAAGTGGAATAGGAATATAAAAGTAGGAAAGAGATTTTCGGTAAACAAGATAAGGGAAATTACTACGTAAATAAAGAGTTATATGATAAAGATGTTCAGGTCTCTAAATAAGGGATGGTATTCACATTTCAAAGTGAATAATGATTTAAAGGTGAACATTGGGCCGATTAAAAGGTTAAAATGAATTGGAAATATTTTCCAATGTAAATAGGTTAGATTATCCAAGTATGGAAATAAAGAACGTGATGATAATGGAAATGATTCGGACGTTAATAGCATATGTTTTCTGGAACATGAAAGAATAAGAGTTTATCATAACTAGAAATGTTTTCCAGGAAGTGTAAAAAGGATAAAACGGGATTTGAGAAATATCTAGTCAGATATTGGGATGTGAATAATAAAAACGAATGTTAAATAAATATGACCGTGGTTGTGTGTGTTTAGTTGATCATTTAAATGGATGTTATTTTTACTTCGATAGTTAAATAACCGACTATCGAAGTGTTTGACCATCGTTGTCAATACGGGGAGACCGGTTGGATATGTTATCTGAAAACCACTCCGTATAGGCATATGCGTTGCGAATTAGATATGCTGAAGATAATTGAAGACGGAGTTAAATGCGAGGGTCGTCCAGTTCCAGAATATTGTTTTATGTTTGTCCAGTCCCAGGACAACTTGTATGGACGAGTGTCTGACAGAGTATTTCCAACGGTCACGCCGTTGATTTTACGAATATACCAAGTTGGTGGGGAGAAGATAACTTCTCTTTGTTCTACACCCAGTGTGCATTTGTGTAATCAATGTGTGATTACGGATTTGATGATGTGACATTCAAAGTGAATGGTGATGAGATGTTCTGAAGATAGACGTAGCCTCTAGCCTCACAACCAGGAAGAAACAAAAGTTGGGCTAGGCAGCATAGCTAGTTGGGTCATCCCCAAGCAGGGTGTATTGTCATCGATCTAGAGAAAATTCATATTTATACTTCTTTTTGATTCTGTATCTTCGGATGATGGTTGGATGGCCTACAACCGTGGTGGCAATATATTCGCGACACTCAAGCTAAATGAGTGAGCAGTCATGTGTGGCCGGGTTGCAAGACGTTCTTGTTGAACCCTGAGTGTATCCCCTCTAGAGTACACTATTCAGAAGGTGCTCCCATACCTTGTCTGTTGAAAACCATTCTCCGATAAGCGCCCTGCGGTTTATGATTTTATACTATATATATGTGGAACGTGAGATGCAAGCGTTCTTCTACTTGGATAATTATTTGTTTAGACATTATCATAATATCACTGTTTTTGATATCAAAGTAATTCGGGTTATAGTAAGGTAAAAACCGTCCATGTTTATGTGTGGGCTAGTCTTACTATTATCCTTTTGTTTCAAAAGGATTTTCTTCAAAGTAAAACCATATGGTTAGAATTTACTCACACCAGTCCCATGACTGACCCAGAGTTTATTTTGTTTGTTTTCCCTAAACTCTTGGGTGCCCAAATTTGTGCGGGCAGTCAAGTGTTTCAGGCTTTGCAGATTCACTTAGAGGAGCTCAAAGCAGGAGACTCCACCACTAGTTATAGAGAGATTATTTCCGATGTGATATGATGTATTATACTCTGATATGGTATGTATATATATACAATGCAGTTTTGTAATTCAAAGTTATGTATATCATACATTTTATTGTTCCGCTGTGAGATTCGTGTTTACTCTGATTCTGTTCAGTATGTTCTTCTTGTTCTTCTACTCTATTAGTTCTATCTTTTCTATCTCACCCTCTAAATTCTTCTATTAATGTCCCGGTATTTTCGTTGCTTGAATAATCAACAGTGTGTTTTTATGTTGATTTTCTGGATAGAAAAACCCGGCCGTTACAGCTGGAGCAGGAGGCTTCAGGATCATACAGCTATAGTTATTTCCGCTGTGTTGTAAGTGTTGTACTTTGATAATGATATGTATATTCAAGTACAGATTTGTATTTCAAAGTTATGTTATGAAATATATTTATTCGTTCCGCTGTGAGATTCGTGTTACTCTGATGTTGTGTTCTTCTTCTTCTTCTATTCTAATTTTCTATCTTATGTTTCCTCATCCTCTAATTTCTTTCATTAATTACCGGGATTTTTCGATGTTTTGGTTATCGACATCGTGTTTATGTCGATAACCAAAGTCGCTCAAAATCCGGGTCATTACAAATCTAAACTTGATATTGAAATTTTTCAATACCATTATTAATTGGTTTTTGTTATACTGCATTGAGTTAAGCAATATGGTTTGACCTTTATAGTTGTCCGTGATGGAAAAATGTGCACACGTACGTGCACATTATAATATTTACAACATATCACTATAAATATTATACGTCGTTTGAGTACATATATGTATATATATATATACTCATGTGACACTATCAATAAAAATGATGAGAAACAACCTAAGTAATTGAGGAAAATAAGATTTTAATCAAATTTATTTTTATAAAAAAATAAATTGTTTCCTTTATAGTTTACTGCATTATTCTATTCCAACAGGTACGACGGACGTCTGGATAAATTTTGGAACACAAGACAGAAGATCATAATTGAGTGATAATGAGTGAGTGAGTGTGACCAATGTTATTGAGTATTTGTGGTAAGGAAAGTGTATTACTAAATGTGTGTTGTATAGTGATTGTGTTATAAAGAGAACAATGAAATGTGTACTATTTGTTGTGTAATAAAAATACATTTGTTTGAACAAGATATCTATGTCAAATTAGAAATTCTGAGTTAAATATTTAATTCTTGCAAATATTTATTTATTATCTGTGCAAATGAAATAGTATATATTTAAACACATTTACTAAACAATATTTTTTTTTAGCAGAGCCGACAGGTTTTTAAAGTGACCGCAAACACTTATTATTATAACAAATAATAATTTCAAGAAAGACGGGAAGTTGACAGAAAGCCAGCCTACTACAAATTCAGTTTTTAAGGCAGGTCGTCCACCATCATCCTATCTAGGTTATAGCACAGGAGCTAGACACTACTTCTAGACTACTGATTTCATCTCCATGCCTGGAGGATATTACAAACACTGTCAAAATTGTATAAAAAACAACACAAAAGGACTAGCATACAAAATACACCAACATACCCTAGGAACTATTCCAACAGCAAGAGTGTCCAAGACAGCTTCAATGAATCATACCATAGCAAGGTCAGGAAGACCTTCCACATCACATTCGGGAGTAACCTAGTAAGACCGAGGCTATCACCATAATAGGCATATGGTGGAGGTAGTATGAGGAAGGCAAAGAAACATCCATCATGATGACAGAGTCAAGAGCTTACGCTTCACCATGATTGCCTGAGACATAGAAACAATGACCAGTACACTAACATACAAAGCCATCCAAAACAGACCTATCAATATTACTCTAAACTATGACCAGAGTGCTTACACTCAACAAACTCCTTTTGCCCAATAGAATAGCCCAAATGCTCACACTACAGAAAACCGAAACCATATATATGTTTGTTATCATCAAACAAAAATCTTATCAATATATCTGATAATGCCGATAGAAGGCTGATAGCTATTATTATAAGAAAACTTAAGTGGGAGATGATCTTCCTAAGAACCACAAAAATATAAAGTACAAGCTCGAAGAAAATCCTCAAAGATGCGGTTCATCCGCTTAATCTTCCCATCAGAATGTGTGTGATAAGGTGTACAGAAATCAAGCTTTGTGCCCAAAGTTTGCTAAGGGTTCTTCCAAAAATGACTCGTAAAAAGCGGATCATGAGCGCACATAATAGGACTAGGAATATTGTGCAATCGCACGGCTTCCTCAATATATAGCTTTGCAAGAAGAGAGGTCGTCCTACTAGATTTAATTGGAATGAAATGTGCGGAATTAGTAAGCCGGCCCACCATAACCAAAATGTTATTTTGGCATGACCATGAATGAGGTAAGCCATTGAAAAAATCCATGAATATCTGATCCCATTACACTATGGTGCCTTAAGAGGTTGAAGAAGACCATTAGGTCGTTGATATTCATCCTTTACGAGCTGACAAGTCATCCAATTACTTAGGTAACTTGCCACTTCTCACTTCATGTTGTCTTAGAAATATAAGCGATGCATATTAGCATATATCTTATTGCTGTCTAGATGGATAGTATACTTTTTATGATGACACTCAACTAGAATGTTTCGTCTAAGATGAGGAACATGAGCCACAACAACTCGGTTTGTCATACAAAGACAACCTTGCAAATTGGCGCTAAAGTACCTCAATACCTAATCACGGGGATCAAACTGGCAATACTGGATAGGAGAGATAATATCTGTATCATGCCACTGTGCCTTGGAATTACGATCCAATAAGTTCGGTCTTTCATCCATACTAAATAATAAAATTGGAGAATTAAAATATAGTGCACGATCTTGAGTGTCGCAATAATAAAGAGTCTCTAAGATGTTCCACTTTGCAAGCATAATAGAAACTGCGGTTGACTGCTTGCTATTCAAGGTGTCAACAACTCGATTCCCCTTTCCCGGCTACACTGTATATTGAAACTGTATGATGCAAGGAATTTGAGCCAACGTTGTTGTCGCATGTTGAGCTCTGCCTGAGTAAATAAGTACATGAGGACATATGGTTAGTATAAAAGATGAAATGTGCTCTCAATAGATAGTGACTCCATATCTTCAATGCAAAGACGATGGCAGCTAGCTCTAAATCATGGCTAGCGTTCTGAACCACGTTCAGACGCAATTTCCTAGAAGCATAGGCAACTACCCAATCGCACTGCATAAGCACAACACTAATGCCACAATGACTCACATCAATATAGATGATAAGATCTTGGTTCCCCCACGGAACCACTAAAATAGGTGCATGAGTGAGAAGCTCCTTCAATCTTTAAAACGAAATTTCACATTTTTCGGACCAAGCGATGCAAACGCCTTTTCTAGTAAGGCTAGTAAAAGGAAACCAATGCAAAAAAAATCATTTATAAATCAATAGTAATAACTCGCCAACCCCAGAAAACTACGAATCTTTTGAATGTTCTCGAGCCTCTTCCAATTTTGGATGTTCTTGGTCTTCGAAGGAACAACTGAAAAACCATTGGATGATAAAACATGGCCGAGAAACCTAACTTGCCTCTCCCAAAAATGGAACTTAGAGAATTTTTCTTTGGGTCGTTGCTTGCGGAGTGTACTAAAAACAATTCTCAGATGTCGAGCATGACCACCTTCAAACTTTGAATATACAATGTCATCAATAAATATGAGAATGAACTTATCGAGATATTCTCGGAATACTCGATTAAAAAATCAATGAAAGAAGCCGGGGCATTCATCAAACCGGACGGTATGACGAGCCACTTATGTGAATCATAGAGAATGCAGAATGCCACGAGAGGAATGCTATCATCTACAACTTGCAACTGATGAAAACCCATGGCAAGATCAAGCTGCGAAAAGACCGTAGCACCACTCAACTGATTGAATGTATCATATATCCTTAGAAATGGGTAGTGATTCTTGATTATCAACTCGTTAATTTTGCGATAGTTGAAACAAAGCCTAAGAATGCCATCACATTTGTTCACGGATACCACTGCGGCACCCCACGGCGAAGAGCTAGACTGAATGAATTGTTTCTATTCAAGCTCCTTGAGTTTCTTTTTGAGTTCCTCATTATCTTTAGTCTACAATCTTTTATGAGGCCAATTAACTGGCTATGAACCTAGAATCAATTGGACGTAGAACTCAATAGTCTACTTAGTTGGTAAACCCTAAACAAGCTTGAAAATATCCACAAAGTCGTGAACAACGGGAATCTGAGATATATCATCCTTATCTCAGAACTCAAGAGCAAGCATGCTACGGAATCATAGTTGACATCCTGATGTATAATGATAATGAAGCAGTTGAGTTGGGGAGTCAAAGATATAAAATCCTCTCCTAGTCTCATATCGAACAAGCTAGTCCTTACCGAAGATCATGCTAAACCAATAAAATGAATCATGTGCAGATTCGCATGAAAAGAAAATTCATAAATAAATAACTCGACTTCTTCGCAAAGCATACTATGGATTGTGGATCCCCCGATAGGATTCACAATCCATAATGAAGTCATCAAGCATAAAACATCCAAGGATAAAGCGTCAATGAGATTATTTGATACGAAGGAATCCAATGCACCTGTATCGAACAAAAACTAAATGTATCGATCACAAAATACTAAAGAACCCTCAATATGCTTGAAATTTTTTATAGCTAATGAGGTCGTGATGTTTTTTGGAATTGTTTTTCTCAATGGTTGTATGATGTTGTCTGTGATTTTTTTTGGCTTGTCGGTTATGCGTCTTGGCTTTTGTGTGGTCTACAGTGACGATTTATGGGTTTTGGGTCTTTATTTGTATGGTTTGGGTGGATGTTTGGGTGATGGTTGGCTTGATCTTTTTCTGCTTTTAGTCAACACTTGCATCATTAAACGTGAAGCTTTGCTCAAACCATTGCTGGTGATATGGAGGCGTCATCGTTTTTGTCTTCCATTTCCTTTCTGAGGCATTGTCAGATTCTTTGTTTTCAACTCGATGGCCATGGCCTATGATGGGTGTTGTGTGATAGGTGGTAGACTCTGCCTCTGCATATGTCAAATAGTTGCCATGCTGGTATATCCGCTTTTGAGAAAAGTTTTTTTGTTTATGTCAAGACTATTTTCTAACTTGGTTGGAGCGGCTAACGTTGGTGCAGGGATTCAGGTCATGTCACGTCTTGTTCAATGTCGTGGGTTTAACTTTGGAGCTGGCATATAAAGGTCTTGTTTGTGGCTATAATGTACCTTTTCCTCAGTTGTAGGTCATTGGTACATGTGATTTGTGTGAGATATTAGGCTTCTGTTTCGCTGTGAAGTCCTTTTTTGTTACTGTGTTGCTATAATACAATGCAAGGTTGTCTTGGCGATAATGTCTGTCAACTAGATTCATATGTGCTTCTCTACTGTGTAGTGTGGAAGTTGTGTGTAATAAACTCCCTGCGTGGAGTATGAAATTTTAGCGGTCTAGACAATTCGGTCTAGCTCCTAGGCTTTAAGCTAGATTAGTTTAAGTGGTTGATCCACTATAAAAACTATAATGATGGATGGTCTACCTTAAAAACCAATTGGTGGACGGTCCACATTAAAGACCAATAGTAGTAGTTAAATAGTATGTCCAACTCCTATAATAATATATTTATAATTTTCTATAATAAAAAGTGTTTGGGGTCACTTTAAAAACCGGTCGACTTTGCCAAAAACAACCTCAAAATGAAAGGAGAGTTACCTAGAGGTTAAGATGAACCTTCTGATGCATTAGCTACATTAAGATTATCAGAACTAGGAATCCTTTGCTTCTTAGGACATGAAGAAATCAAATGCCCATCTTGCTTACAAAAACGACGTCTACGGGGTTTGGGATGCTCTCTAGCAATATAGTCATGAGAACCATAGTTGTAACACTTCAAAGCCCTACACTGTTGGGGAGCTACATGATACTGCGAGCTAGAACCGCTTAACTTCTTCTTCATACTCTACTGAAAGGATTTGGACTTACAGAAGGGAAGGCGCTTCTTGTTCAGATTTCTCTGAACCTTTAAATCATCCCTACTCTCTTTTTCATTCTCGATCGCTTCAAGAAGAAGGTCCGCATCTACAAGCTCCTAGAAAGTCAATTTAAGTTGCAACATAAGGGATTTCTTCAAGTACTTCTTAAGACCATTCACAAATTTGAGTTTTTTTTGTAGGAAATGCTAATGTGCTTAATGCCATATTTTGATATGGCCTCAAAAGAAGCAACATGCTCGGACACGGTCAGCTTCCCTTGATTAATCTAGGAAGCGTCAAGCTAAGATTTCCTTCTCGGATCAGGCATAATTTGAGCTCAAAATGGTCTCGGAACCGCTTCCACTCAAAGGTAGACTCATCGATTTCTACCACTAAAAACTCATACCAATCCAATGCATGCTTTTGTAGCATGCTTGATGCTACAAGAAAATAGTTGTTGTTTAATACCTCCATAGGACCGAATATGCGCTTCCAAGTACGGAGCCATTCCCGAATATCAAGTACCGACTCGAAGCCTTTGAATGGCTTGCTTCCGAGGTGTATGAAGTTACTGCACATGCGCACAAATGTGGATTTGCATGGAAAAGAAGAAGAGATTAATAGATAGGTTGATTGCTTCTAATAAGCTAAAATCTATGATCGACCGACATATAGACGCCCTCAGGGCATGGACCATTGGTCTGCTCAGCTCTAGAGACGTCTTTAGAATTCTTTTCTGCCACTGGCTGAATTATTAAAGAAAAGAAAGATTATTCATAGGGGTAAGATATTATTAATTTAATTAACCATATGAAATATGAATAATCTTTCTTTTCTTTTGAATACTACGAAATTAAAATTTACATTCCTATAGGCACTTCCACTTATATCTACCACCAAAGAACACAAAAGGTTAAGGACATGATTAAGGAAACTTCAATTAGGAATGATGTTGCTCATACTATATTTTGATGTACTATATTATGTGCTTACCACATTCATTTTGAATTATGCTCTGTGCTGTGATGCCCCACCCTGAGACCTATATTAACAAAGAGAATTAACGAATAATGCCATCTGCTAATACATAGAATATGACCAGTTAGGAGCGACTATCCGTAATCTTGTATTAAACAATCAAATATATCAATAAAATGCTCATATCCTTTTCTTTTCTCAGTGGATCAACATAATTAATTCTTGTCTAATATAATACTATGATGACCATAGGATCAATTTAGAATAAAACACAGCAATAATAAATATCACAAATCACAAAATAACACACACATACATATATACACGCATACATACGTCAATCGCAATACAAAGTGATGTACCGAATGGGCATATAAGCCATAATATATAAAACATTGAGTCCCCAAAAGAATATGTACAAAAGTATCAAAGTGTGAAGTAATCATAAGACAAACTACAGAAAAACTATGCATAACAAATCTAAAAGAAGTCCAAAATGCGATAGCTAAGCAATGATCAAAGATGACCCTAACTGCAACTTGGTCTGACCCTAGTACTTAAAGTACTCCTGCCAATCTAACTTGAACATGATGATTAGTATGCGATATGTAAGGTATAAGGTCACACAATGGAATAATTCCTTAGTAAATTAAGGAATCATATGAACTCTAATTTCCGCATAATATATGTGAAAGGATCACTAAATTAACACGTAGGCATCTCATGTAATTTAAATATACTACACATATGTTTCCATCAATTTAGATTCCTATAATTATGATACGATGACTTATGACATTTATAAATCATATAAGCGACATGATGGAGACCATAGAAATCACAGAAAACTATGAAATATCAAAACCACAGAATTCAAGAATTCGATTCAGAGTTCAAAACAAAGTGTTAAAATCATTATATAAAAATAATTCCTCATATTGCCTCGGGATATATATATATATATATATATATATATATATATATATGTAATGGTGGTAAACTCGGAATAGTGAAATCGTAAAGAAATCTTAGACTCAAGAAATCATAAATAGTGAAATCTAGAAAATAACTCAAGTTAGATCAATGACTTAGATGGCAAGCTGAAGAAATGTCGCACGTGCATAACTCAGATGGCCGAAGCCTACCAGTACTAAGTAATATATATGTAGTACCCTCCTCAGATGACTCGAAATTCATAAAAATCTCAGATGACCCAAAGGTCGTAAATGTCTTAGATGGCCCAAAGGTCTAAATATGTGGTATTATTTCAGAATATGTCACGAATTCCTAAATAATGGTAATGGTACATCCCATATAGTATGTTCGACTTATTGGTTTAATATCAGTAAGTTACTTGTATATTAAAAATAGCTAAATCAAATCTTAGAACGAAAGCCTCAGTTGGCTAAGTCTAGAATTAACAAATAGAATAAACCATCTCATACTGCACAGTTTACTACATCGTTTAAATCACAACCTTGCCTTTTCGAAAGGTGCAAAATTATATGCTTTATATATATATATATATATAATATACTTGGAATTGAGAAACTAGTTTATAAAGCGATTATAAAATTATTTGATTTGTTTCTTAGAAACCTTCATATATCGAAAAATATTGTATATAGTATAGCCTTGAGACGAAATTATTTTTTGAAACAAAACATTGGAAATCCTTTGTCTCAAAGCGCTATATATATATATATTCCTTATTAAGACCATTTTATAGACCGTTAACATTGTCAAGGACCTCACAAAATAAATCATGAAATCAACACGGGAACCACATAAAAGTTTCACCAATTTTGTGTGAAAATTAGTGATAATATTAGCTTATCTATTCTATGAATAAGCCTAGGAAAATCATCAGATAATTACTTCAATGTTAACTGGAATAAGTTTGAAAATATATATAGAAAATGTGTAGGAAATAAACTTAGAAATCAACACATATAGACATAATGGCCTATGCACAATCACAGGGGTCGACAAATGATATCACTTGGTTCGACCCATAGGTCAACCCTTATATGCCTGGTTTGACCCATAGGTCGACCAAGAGGAATGCATGGGTCAACCTGGTATGGGCTTTTACCCAGGTTAAAATTCTTTTATGATTGCAACTTTCATACATGATTTGAATGGCCAAATGACTTTGAAATGGTCTGAAAATTGATATGCACAAACTAGAACAACATATCTATCAACCAGAAAAGTCACAGAATTCCAGCATAAAACACAAGGGACATAAAGCTACAAACATGGACTCAAGCATAAATTGAATGTGATTGATAAATACTAAGAAACAGGTTACAAACATTACAAATTTTCATAGATTATCACAGAAAAAACATACCCGGAGCTTGCACAAGTTAGAAGTTTAAGATAACGCATGTTTAAGAAGAATTTCATGTGCTTATAGTGAAGATTTGAGGCAAAGATTGCAAATTTAAGCTTATAGAAAAGAATCAGCTTCTGTGAATGACATTACAGACACATGCAAGACACAACAAGTACGAAATCCATAAATTAGTACAATTCTCATAAATTGATGATGAAATACCCTTGGATTTACAGTGATTTACCTGTAGTAAAAATAACTGATAATGGGGTGAAAATTAGGTTTTTAGAGGAGAAGTTTTTAATCTTTCACTATATGCTTTGTTTTTCTGTAGAAGGAAAGAGTTTCTTCTGTTTTGAGAAAATGTGCATATTGGAAGTTAGCTTCTAGACTTCTCCTTCCCTAAACCTTCATTTAGGCTTAAAGATAGCTTTATTAAGTGTTAGTTAATTAGGAAAAGTTTATTCGGTTAGGCCATTAGTCCCCAAATCACTATGTTAAACATAATATTTCACCTTTACATATATAAACACACATAACTTAGCATAATTTAAATTGTGTTAGTTTTTTTATAAAATATGATAAAAAATATTTTTAATAAGATTCAACACAATTTTTTAACATGTTAACACATAAGTTCTTTTTTGTTCAAATTGTACATTTTGTTCTTTCATATACAAAGAACACATTTTAACTCAAAAATTGTACAAACTCCATTATTTGACATAAATAATTCATACAATTATAATAAAAATTATTTTATCATAGAAATATTTATTTCTAATCAATATTTCCAATTTTTCATTTTATTTCCAATATAAAATATTTATAACATATACTTCAACACAAAATTCATTGCACATTCATATTACAATTTATTGCAGTTTGCACAATATAAATCTGGTAAATCCTTATTACATCAAAATTTATTCATTATAAATTTTCCGTATTTTATTTTTTCATATTAAAGCTCATTTACTTTAATTTTATCACAAACCCAATTTATCTCTCATTTATTATTATTTTCTTTAATTTGACCTCCAAATTAAATATTTTTCCACAAACTCACTATTTAATCACTTAATGATTAAATACCCAAATTTCTCCAAATTCCTAAAATAATTAAAATCCAAAATCAATCCTACTTATATAATTATTTGAATTATTCCCCAAATAATATGTTGTACTTAATTAACAAGTTAACCACCTCATTATAATTCTCTAATCATGATTTTAAGTAATTGCAAACCCAGATTGTTACATTTGTAATTTTAGATATTTACTAATTTAATTATGAAAAATTGCATTAAAATGATTTTAAAAAATAAAACACAGTAGAATTATTTTTAGATAAAATGTGTAAGTGGGTTGTGGGGTTTGTCAATATAAGTGGTTGAGGAAAAAGTTAAGAATATAAATGAATAAGACTAAAATTGGTTTACATATTTAATTGAAGAGTGGAAGATAAAAAATTCTATGAGGACGTTAGAGTAAAATTTCAGAATTTTTGACCAAAGTCATAACAATGACTTAGCTGACTCAGAGTTGTCAAAATAGAAATAGGCTAGAAAGGTTAGGCAGGAAGAAGAAACAAGCAGAGACACAAAAAAAACCAGGTAGGCTCGACCAAACGTCGTATGGTTGACCTACAGGTCAACCCCTCCCTTTCTTTTTGTGCAAAAAAGGTGAGAAGCCGAAGGCTTCGTCACTTTGTTTTTTTCCTTCTGAGACCTCAGCTCCACCGAGAACCCACCAAAATTCACCATTTATACCACCTCCATAAACTTCCAATCAACTCAAGATTAGTATCAAATCAAAGCTTGTCATGAGATCTATCCATTTCCATTGTTCTTTTCTTCAGATATGGAGATTTTATGTCATGCCTCTGAGGCTAGCCTTTTTCCTCTGTTGGCACCCCAGTAGATAACTTGGTGTCAAGGCAACAAGATGACAATTCAAGCATATGCGGATATGGCCTCTTGTCGGTTTCTATAGGGGAGGGCTATGAAGTTCTTTGATTTTCCAAATACGCCCTTGGAGCAGATTTTTATCGATACTAGTTTGCATTAGATTTTGAGCCATCAAACTTTTTAAGCGAAGATCGTACCATAGGTTGGTGTGTCTATTCGGTGCTAACTTAAATTCAGATATTGTTAGGGATGAGTTGGCCTTCGAGTCGGAGGTCAAGGGTACAGGGTAGCATTCACAAAGATCCAATTAGGTGTTATTTTAGGTATTAGAGGGCATAGCCTGAATTTGGACTATGTCGAGTTGACAAATGATGTCATCTTAGGACAAACCTTAATAGACCCTCAGCAGCAGATTTAGGATATTGAACATTTTCACCTTTTAGCTTGAGTGGTTATATGATTTTTACAGTTTAACCTTGTCCCAAGATGGGAGTTTTGATTGGATTTACGCTACGGTTCGATGTGCCACTTATGCCATTTTTATAGATATCCAGGTGAATTGGCCTAAGGCAATCATAGCCCAGTACTTAGCAGCGACGAGCGATCGATGATCTTCTATTCCATTTTTCCACCGACTACTGTATTTAGATGGGTTGGATGCATTTAGATAGGGTGCTTATGTTGAGAAAACCCATCTGATGATAGATTCTTCAATATTAAAGAAGATGCACATTGAGTTGGAAGCTCTACAACATCCATAACATCAACATCCTATTGAGCCCGAGCCTGAGTAGCAGCCACAGTATTTTCACCAGTATCAAGCACAATATATTTCCAGCCACCTTTTTGAGAGGAACTTGGGCCGATAGGGCTGCCACAGTGGAGTCCATGGCCCGATGAACTAGAGCCTTACGAGCCATGAGATACGGGAGGACCGAAGAGGGCCATGGCTGAGAGATATGATCAACTAGCTCGTGAACATCAAGAGATCCTCTACGAGAAATTAGAGTTGGCTTAAAGGTAGCAACAAATGGTCCATATACAACAGGAATCTTTTGACAATACCAAACGACACGAGGAGCGAGCGTCTTAGTGGGTTTAATTCTTTTATTAGGGATATAACAACTCTCTCCCCAATTCATCCAAGATATTGTCCCCAACTTAGACCCTGTATAAGAGTGGGGTTTTGTTCCTAAAAAGTCCTCCTCAAAATTTTGATATTCAATAACACATGGCTCATGCCATACGCAATGGCTTATGCCCACATTGCACTCCTCTCCAATAGTGACTATATTGTTCCCACTTAGAACCCGCTCTCAAGGCGAGGAGTTTTCCTTCCATATAGGGCTCGTCAGTATCAGGACGAGGAGCTTTACTATTTAAGTTTCCACTTTATACCCAAATTCTTCGATATATGACTTCTACTTCCACTCTAAACTAACGGTTGTTACAATCTCCCTATCCTTCAGAGCACCACGTCCTCGTTGGCACATCATCTCTTACTATCCAAGCACTGTGGTCGACCACGAGCCACAATTACTCCTGGGTATTGCCTCTGATACCGCTTTAAGGACCCTACCTCTATACCTAGTAATATGAAGTAATACTGTCAGATAATACAGAGAATGAGGCTACAGAGGCACACACGTAAAAATTATCTTGTATAAACACAGGTACATATTGAAATTTCTGAATTATAAGTCTCCTTTACGTATACAATATCAGTACATAACAATAACGCATATGCCTCCAGGGTCAAATAATACATAATATACAAAAATACAGAGATCACAGAGTCAATCTATAACATCCCAGAATTTTTGTCAAATTTTTAAATGAACTTTTGTTGATTTTGTTAAATTTTTGTCAATTTAAAAACCAAAATTTTAATTTAAAGTGTTATGTTTAAATTGAATTTTAAAATAAAAATGAAATTAAGTTTAAATTATAGATAATAAGGTTTAAATGACAAATAAAAAACTTAGAAGTTGTTAGCACCATTTGTCATTTGATCAAAATAATCAAAACTTGATTTGGTTTTGTTACGTAACATGTGTTAGCAACATAGCATTAGCAACACTTAGGGAAATGTGACGAATGAATAAGACAAAATCTTAGGAATATCCGAAAGCATAACCACTTATGCTCTCTACAAAACAACGTGCCTTAGCATATGGTTTTGGGTGGTTTTAAGGGATAGAAGACACATGTCTACCTATGTGTCAACATCTCCTTAGCCCCTTTTTCCTATGAAAAAAGACCTCTTCCTCCTCTTTCATTCACTCCATCTCATTTCTTTCTCCCTTCTTATTCTTTAGCTTAGTGGCCATGGCTTCTTAACTCCTTATTTTGGCTTCCATAGCGACCTCCCCCTCCTCTCCTAGCCTCCCTCCACCCCTCTTTCTCACGGCTAGCTCCCCCTACCCTTACCCCACGACATCTCCCACCTCCATGCTCACACCCCCCTTCCCCTGTTGCGCCCCTAACTCAAAACCTCCTCCTCCTTAAAAAAAAGAAATATAAAGGAAAATTCTATTTTTATGTATATTATATATATTTAATTATTGAAGGAATAGTCAGTCCAAGGTAATTTCAGTTAGCTATAGATCCATCAATAAAAATTTGGCAGAGTGGAATCCAAAGGTGAGAAACTCAACTCTTGTATTTGTTGATATAGAATGTTATGATAATGGTTGTGAATGCTTGGGTTAATTGCCAATTAATTTTAGCATAAGCATTATTGACAAAACGCTTATATACATATATTATTGTGAAATATATGAGTGATGGATGAATGAATGTTATGGTTATGGGTATGGATATTGATATAGTTATTAGTAATGGTAATATGTGCACTACACAAGTTACACCGATGTGGCGACCCGAACTTCCCCGGTCTCCAAAGAGAAGAGAAAGAACGGATTATTTTTTAGGACAAGATGAATCAGAACACAAACAGAACATTTCATTGCTTATTACAACAATTCCATCAGAATACAACAATATAACAGAGTATGAATAAATAATATACATTCGATAAATATCAGAGATTTACAAATTACAATGCAGCGGAAAATAATACAAAACATAACTGAAAGAGATACACAGATACAGAGCTTTCGAATATCATTCCAACTGTAAACTAGGATCCTGTGAATATAAATCTACAAAACCAAAACTACTAGCTGCTCATGTGGAAAATAGGGGCGCCCAGAGTTTAGGTTAAAACAATAAACTCCAGGTCAGTCATGTGACTGGTGTGAGAACTAAAACAATTATTTAAAACTTTACTTTAAAAGAGAGTAATTCAAGGGACCACGCCATATAACACGGAACGGGTTTCGTCCTAAGAATACTAGTGCATAGAATAAATAGCGCAATGTTTTTTGGAAAAATGAAGCTATTATAAGACCCAGGTCCCATCACACAATGCAACGCAAGCCGGAGGATAGGGTTTTCCCTTATAATAGCCAAACATGCTTGATACGTTTAAAACAAATCATTTGATACTATTATAAGTGTAGAGTGTCAAAACAACTTCAAATATAAATGTAACAATCCTAGACGACATGGGTACCATATATCATGTCGCCAATACTAGGCTGTACAATCAAAATCGAAATGTCACGTATTGAAAATTGGGTTTCCATCATGAGTCGAGGCCTGGGATGGCTCCTCACTGCTTCGAGATAATCTAGCAAATGTCTCAGGACTACACACTCTGGGTAACCCTGGATCGATTGGGCCGGTCCTCCATTACGTTTGAGGATTAGTTATTCCTGAACACACGTTTTCCGGTCCTATCGGACCTATCCATCGGCTCCGTAGAGACCAATATAACCGAGGCGCCTCGCAATCCAACGATCACATAGGTAAAAATAATATAAATGTCAGGGCATGTAAAACGCTGACACCACCCATAGCTAGAAAGAAACGTTGTGTTCTCCCAACGGTCCGATCCAGTTTTTAATTCATACCGAGGTGTGAGGCTCGTGAATTAACGCTATACACAAAGCTACATTGTATTAAAGCTGTGCTTTGATCATCAACCACAAGACACTGCTTTTCAATAGAAGCCTTGATCATCTGCATCTCAGCATGCCACAGAGGCAATTCATGCCATGCGACTGATATCTATCGATATATAACCTCTGAGCTCGTACGTTTCAGAGAAAGGCGTTAAGCAAGAGAATAGATTCTCCGCTGCCAAACAGATATATATTTAATAGAAATCAATCAACACAGAATAAAATCCAATGTCAGACACACAATCCGTTTACAAGTTCGTTCTGGGTCTGAACGAAACCGGAGGCACCATATTCCTCGTCCCGTATGTCCAATACAGGAGAGAGGTCCTTGCATATCCGTCGATCTCCAAGTACGTCAGGACAATCACCACTTATTACCTCGTCTTGGATGTACAGCCCAATCAAGACATCAGTAATCATCCAAACGATGTGAAGACCTCCAGTCTTCAACCACCGTCTTCATCGTCAACTTATCGTCGAATCAGTTATTCAGAATGGGTATAAATCCAGCCTTTCTGAATAACTCGCGTATATAATAAACAAGTGCTATAAAAACACAACATACGCCTCATTCCAATTCTGAATATTCTTTTACTCAAATATTCACATTCTTAGGGATTTGTTCCCATTAATTTTATCAAAGATAAATTCTTTAAAATTTATTCTTTATTCTTCCTTTGGATGTCAATTCAAACCATGATAAGGTTTTCCAAACTAGTCGGGATTAGCGAACCACACCGAAGTAATCATTTATTTTATTTCCCAATCCCAACCTATTCATCCCATGGAGCAAAACTAGTATTACCCCATAACTAACACCACGGTATTATCGGTAAATTTAATTACCATTTCCCATTCAAATCTAATTAAAGATTTAACTATCGCTTGGAGCAAAACTTGTGATACTCCACTCTCGATCTTTTCCCAAATTTGATAATTTAAATTATCAATTCACATTTCAATCTAATTAAAGATTCATTAAAACTCCACTTAGTTTGAATCTTCCCAAAAATCAATATTAATGATTATTTAACTTTGGAAACACAAACATGCCGCATCAACAATCTACACCGTACTATTGATTTCTGCCGATATATAACCTCTGAGCTCGTACGTTTCAGAGAAGGGTGTTAAGCAAGAGAATAAATTCTCTGCCACCAAATAAATATATATTTAGCAGAGATCGACCATACAGTTCGAAATACAATGACAGACATGTGATCTTGCCTTTAACTGGTTTAAAGAACTAATGTCATTTAAAATACAGTTCATGATAAACGCAAATCATATTCCATTAATGGAATCTTCACGGAAAAACAAATCAATATATAATCGATATCAATTTCCGTATCCGACTAATAATATAAATGGAATAACGGCAGAGTCTTTTAAATTCCATATGTATTAACAGTCTTCCTCCACAGAAGTTCCCTTCGATTATTATCAATCAAATTCCATTCAATTCCAATTTAATATATTAAATTGGAAAACTGTTTTTTTGGAAAATTCCCGTTAAATCTTAATAAAAAGATTTATATATTCCAAATCACATTTCACTGTAAATCGGGTTAAAGAACGAACGTCGTTAAAAACACAGTTCACAATAAACCCAATTCACATTCCATTTAGTATCGGGTTAACGAACAAATGTTATTTATAACACCATTCACGATAAACCCAAAAATCAATTCCAATTCAATTCCAATTAAATGTTAATTAATTAGTATACTTCATTTAATCTAAATAAAAAGATTTAATATTTTCTCAACTGGGTTTAAGAACAGTGTTAATGAAAACACCATTCACGACAAACCCAAATCCCATTTGATATTAAATACAAGGCTCTAAATAGAAAATATATCGGCTTATATTCAATATCAAATTGTGAAACCAACAAATATCGTATTGAAATAACGATATATATATCTTCCAAATTCCTCCACAATATCCGTATAATCACGAAATCTAATATTGAAATATTCCAAAGATAATTTCGATTCAAATCCATTCCGATAATTATATTGGAACTTCTGGTTATTTTTAAAACCATTTCAAACCTAATTTATTTATTTTAAAAATATTGGATTTTTATTCTAGTTCATAACTAGTTTATTTCGATAAAAATATATTTTTATCTTTTCAAATATGAAATTTTTCAGCCCAATTCATTCCAAATCATTTATTATGATTTTACACAAATTATTTATATTTTTAATAATTTTATCAATGCACGTACAGTCGATTTCCATAAACGGTCATCGAACTGCACTTACAACGACCTTTTCCAAATTTGATTTGGACATGATTCCAAATCCAACCGTTAGATTTCAAATCCCTTGTATTCGTTAGAAAGCTCTTTTCGACACGAACCCAACGGTTCTGGTTTTAGGAGAATCCGACGGTCGGATCTCCCGTAATGTCCGTTCGAAGTCAATGGTCGAAATTCGCGAACCCCCGTGGCGCGTTCTATTCAGGCCTATATATATATATATATATATATATATATATATATATATATATATATATATATATATATATATTTGGTCGATTTCCATTTAAAACGTATTTTAAAAATCGTTTTAAATTCGTTTTCAAAACGATTTCAACTTCATATTCAATTTCAAATCAAAATTGAATATTCCATATCATCGATATATAAATGATAGTATTTTAAAAATATTATATTTTGAATTCAATTCCTTTTTGATATTCATTATAAAAATGAATAAAATCGACATAAATATCGTTCATGTCAAAATGGCGTTAATCTAGTCAACACGGCTTTATATATTTAAATATATTCGTGTCCATCCCAAATTGGACATCAAAATCAGATTTTTGATCTTTTACGGAACATTTTTTAAAATATTCATTATTTCAAAATATTCGTTATTTTAAAATATTCATTCTTTCTGAACTAGAATTAGACACAGTCAATTACCACATAATCTGATTTTTATGGATTTTATACACACATGTACACAACAACAATCAAACACAGTCAACCATCATCCAAAGTGCATTCCACACTGCATAAGCATCAAATATAAATATTTAATACTTACACAACTTGTCAACCAATCGATTGACATACAACAAAATACTGGGATTAGTGTATGTCCAATATCATCCCAATACCCGTGTGGGGTCTCAATCAACAAACAATGAATTTTATTTGTGAAGTTGGGCGATGTGTAAAATTATTGTCCTAATCAATATCAGTCAAATCAGTGTACATAAACAAATTATCCGATTTGTAAGTGAATATTTATTTTATTTATATCCACGTTAAAAATTATTTTTGTAACTATAAAATATTTTATTCCATTCCACATCACACAATCAATTTTCACAATATAAACAAACAAACAAACAAACAAGTCGTCCATGGTCTGTGGACGACGGGTGTCGGGTGCTGCTAAGCACCGTCTGCATCCTAGTATATATTTTAACTAGAAAATAAATTAAAGTGAGAAGTTCTCACCTTTGGGTTCCACTCCTCCATTCTTTATTTCTGAACGGTTCAGATTTGTCCAAAATTCCAATGCGATCTTTTCCCACTGTTCATAGTAAAAATCGCATTTTTAATATGATAATTATTTTAAAAATCACATTTCTATTTCAATTCTAAAAATTATATTTTTACTTCTAAACCATATGTGCAAAAATCACATCTTTAGCACGATGTTTACATTATAAAGATAATATTTTTATTTCGATGTTCATACAATAAAAATCTTATTTTTATTTCACTTTCATATATATAAAAATTGCCTCTTTATCGTGCTATCATATATTTTTACAATGATGTTTATATGGAAAAGATTATATTTTTATTATACTATACATATAAAAGTATGATTTTTAAGTTAATGGTATTCATATAAAAATCATTTCTTTTAATTAAAAATCTTACCTTTTCATAAATAAAAATATAATCTTTATATAATTAAAAAATCTAAACTTTCTTTGAATAAAAATCCAATCTTTGCATTGTAAATCATCTAATAAAACTGATTTTTTTATTTGCAATTTACTTACTTTAAAATGAACAAAGAAAAACCCAAAATAATAAAAAAAAAACTCATAGCATTCAGGGGGGGGGGGGAGGAAGTGTCGCGCCGGAGGTTGAAGTGGTGGCGGAGCTAGGGGCGGTGGTCGGAGAAGGCTCGTTGGAGGTAGCAGCGGTGGAAGGGTGGTGATGGCGGAGGTAGGCGGTGGGGTTTCAGTTAGGGTTTGGGGCCACGTTCGAATTGGGGGAGTTCGAACTTCGGATTAAGGGGGGTGGAGGGCGTCGCAGTTGAATGGAGGAGGAGGTGGGTGCTCGTCGTTGGCGGCGACGGAGGAGAGGGCGTGCGTGATCGACGGCGGCGGCTGTTGTAGAGGAGACGCGGTTTTTTTTTTATTTCAGAAAGAACTGATCGGGGAGAATGAAAAGGGAGGGGGGTTAAAGGAAAGAGGATTATTATTATATATATTATATTATTTTAATTTTTCTCCTTAAAGTTGATTTTTAATTCGAATCTCAAATCGAGCCCAACGACTGACGGCTCTAGCTAATCACCCCCATTCCGAACACAATGGGATATGTATCGTAAGCCAGTTCGGCTGTTTCTATCCAATTTCGCTAAAATCAAAATATAAACCTTTATATTGAATTTGAACCCACATTTCAATTTACCGGGGCCACATACGGACCCCAAAAATTCCAGAAAAATAAATCGGGCTATGTTTTGATGATACGGTCCTAACAAAACTAATTTCATCAAATTTGGAGACCATTTGAAAAATGGCCATTTTCTAGTCGATCCAAATTGACTGAAACTGTCAAAACACGTTTTCTATTACCCCGCTCACATATTGCTTTCAAAAATTATGTAAATTTGAATCTAACAATAATTTGACATCCCAGATCCAACAAAAGTGGTTTCGTTGAAAACGTAGGTCGTTTGCAAAATGGCTATTTTTAAGGGCTAAAATTCCATAGCGACTATTTTGAATTTTCAACTGGACATAACTTTTTATTCCCGCTATGAAATTTGGATTTTTCGGATTCATTGGAAAGATATTTTCAAATAGATTCTAATATTTTTGGTTTCGCCAAAATTCGGTTTATTTTGAATCATGTACATTCATTTGAAATTTGAAATTGAATTTTCAAACTACCGCGCCATTTTCAATTCCTTTTATAATTAAAAATAAATATTTATATTCTAACGACGATTCAAATAAATATATTTCCATTTTAATTCCATTCAAAATAAATTTCTCGTCATTATTATTTAAAATAATTCATTTTAAATATTCAAAATTCATTAAAATTGCCAAAATAAATTTTTTTAATTGGTTCTGATTTTCAAGGTTTTTACAACCGACGTATATCGGGATATATGGGTATTAAATAAGTTTTTAATAATATAAATGAATATTAAATTCATTTAAATGATGGGTAAAAATAAAAGTTGGAATTTTTAATCCAAAATAGTCTGGAAATGAATTTAAGGTATTAGTGAAAAACTTTTGTAAAAGTGAAATTTTATTTAAAACTTATTTTAAGTTTAAATGACATGTTCAAATTTTAAATAAATTGTGGATAGTAAATAAAAAAAAGTGAAGTTTAGTTTGATATATAAATAAAGTCGACAACTCAAATTTATAATTCAAAATATCATATATTATTTTTAAATGAATTTCAGGAAAGTTTGAGTTTACAAGGATTAATTTTTGAAAAATAAAATTATTTTAATAATAAAATAATAATATAATATTCATTTAATAGGAATATTGAATTTTTAAATAAAATAAAAAAATTATTTCCTAATAAGTGTATATGTGTTTTAAAATGATTTATAAACTATTTAAAAGTGAATCGGATTAATTTTAATGTAAAATTATAATATAGTTCGAATAGGATTAGTCGCGCTGCGATAGTTCGCGAATTTCAACAATAACTTTAAATGCTTATAATATGAGCATTTTAAATCGAATTTCTTTGAAACGAAAAATGTTTGTGTGACGGCAAGGAACTTCGCTCGGTCCGAACCAGTCGCTAAACCGACCCAGACCGTTCGAAACGCCCTATCGTTTGAGAACACGACAAAACAGAACGCATACAGAAGAACATTTCATTGTATATTACAACAATGCATCAGATTACAAGAATATACAGAGTATAAATGAATATTACACAGAAATATCAGAGATTTAAATTACATTTAAATACATAGCAGCGGAAAATAATACAATACACAACTAGAATGAGATATACGGATACAAAGCTTTCCGGATATCGTTCCAGCTGTAAACCAGGATCCTGTGAATATAAATCTGCAAAACCAAAACTACTAGCTGCCCGTGTCGAAAATAGGGGCACCCAGAGTTTAGGTTAAAACAATAAACTCCAGGTCAGTCATGTGACTGGTGTGAGAACTAAAACAGTTATTAATCTTTATTTCAAATCATTAGGTAAATCAAGGGACCACGCCGTATAACACGGAACGGGTTTCCTCCCAAGAATACCAGTGCATAAAACCAACAGCGCAATGCTAAATAAAGAAAAATGAAGCTGTTATAAGACCCAGGTCCCATCACACAATGCAACGCAGTCGAGGATAGGGTTTTCCCTTATAACAGCCAAAGAATGCTTGATACGTTTAAAACAAATCATTTGATACTATTATAAGTGCATAGTATATAAAACACTTCAAATCATAAGTATCAATCATAGGCGGCATGAGCGCCCCATCCCACTATGTCGCCATATATAGGATATACAATCAAAACCGCAAAGTCTCGTATTTGGAAATTGGGTTTCCATCTATGAACCGAGGCAAAAGATAGTCCTCAACCGATTCGAGACAATCTAGCCCATGTCTCAGGCAAGCGCGCAGGCAAGCCTTGGATCGTCAGGGCCGGTCCACACGGAGTGGATTATTATGCCTGAACAATACGTCTCCCCACCCTATGGGGTGTAAGTCTGGTCCGTCAGCCGACCAGAATGCATTCGGCCGAAACCGATATAACCGAGGCGCCTCGCAACAGCAACAACCACATAAGTCAAACTCGTCAGGGCGTGTAAAACCACTGACGCCACTTCTAGCTAGAAAGAAACGCAAGTCCTCCCTGAGGTCCGTCTCCCGTTTTTGGTTCATACCTGGTGTGAAACACGCGAGGTAAACGTTACACAAAGCTACGCCACAAAGGCCGTGCTTTGATCATCACCACAAGACTTTGCTTTTCAACAGAAGCCTTGATCATTTGCATCTTAGCATGCCACACAGGCAAACCATCCTATGCAACCGATATCAGTCACACAGAATGAAATCCGATGTCAGACACACAGTCCATTTACAAGTCCGTTCTGGGTCTGAACGAAACCGGAGGCACCTAGTACCCCGCATATCCATCGATCTCCAAGTACGTCTGGACGATCACTAACTGTTTCCATCTTCTTGGGTGTACAGCCCAATCAAGATCATCAGTTATCACCCAAACGACGTGAAGACTTCCGGTCTTCGACCATCGTCTTCATCTTCGACTTATCGTCGTATCAGTTATTCAGAATGGGATAAACCCGGTCTTTCCGAATAACTCGCGTATATTTTAAGTAAGTGTTACACAAACACAACATACGCCTCATTCCAATTCATTAGTCACTAACCGTAAATTAATCAAGAGAATAACTCCCCAAATATTAACCCCGAAGGCCGAAACCAACATCAGATCAATATCCAGAAAACCATTCTGCTTGGCTAACCGCCAGTTAGTTTCTAAATTTCACATTCAAATCTAATTAAAGATTTAACTATCGCCTGGAGCAAAACTGGTGATACTCCATTCTCGATCTTTTCAATCTAATTAAAGATTCATTAAAACTCCACTTAGTTTTAATCATTATCTGGGTTAAAGAATCAGTGTCATTTAAAACACGATCCACGATAAACCCAAAATCTCATTCCATTAATTATCGGGTTAAAGAACAAGTGTTATTTAAAAACACTGTTCACGATAAACCCAAAAATCAATACCAATTCAATTCCAATTAAATATCATTTAATTGGTACACTTCATTAAATCTAAATAAAAAGATTTAATCTTTTCTCAACTGGGTTCAAGAACAGTGTTAGTGAAGACACCATTCACGACAAACCCAAATCACATTCGATTAATTATCGGGTTAAAGAACAAGTGTTATTTAAAACACTGTTCACGATAAACCCAAAAATCAATTCCAATTCAATTCCAATTAAATATCATTTAATTGGTACACTTCATTAAATCTAAATAAAAAGATTTAATCTTTTCTCAACTGGGTTCAAGAACAGTGTTAGTGAAGACACCATTCACGACAAACCCAAATCACATTCGATTAATTATCGGGTTAAAGAACAAGTGTTATTTAAAACACTGTTCACGATAAACCCAAAAATCAATACCAATTCAATTCCAATTAAATATCATTTAATTGGTACACTTCATTAAATCTAAATAAAAAGATTTAATCTTTTCTCAACTGGGTTCAAGAACAGTGTTAGTGAAGACACCATTCACGACAAACCCAAATCACATTCGATTAATTATCGGGTTAAAGAACAAGTGTTATTTAAAACACTGTTCACGATAAACCCAAAAATCAATACCAATTCAATTCCAATTAAATATCATTTAATTGGTACACTTCATTAAATCTAAATAAAAAGATTTAATCTTTTCTCAACTGGGTTCAAGAACAGTGTTAGTGAAGACACCATTCACGACAAACCCAAATCACATTCGATATTCAATACAAGGCTCTGAATAGAAAATATATCGGCTTATATTCAATATCGAATTCTACGACTAACAAATGTCGTATTGGAAATAACGATATAAATATAGATATCTTTCAAATTTCCATAACAACACCTGTATAATCACGAATTCCAATCATCGAAATATTCCGAAGACAATTTCGATTCAAATCCACTCCAATGCAATCATTGGAAATTTTGGTTATTTTCAAAACCATTTCAAATTCAATTTATTTATTTAAAAATAAATAGAATTATAATTCTAGTTCAAAACTAGTTCATTTCGATAAAAATCTATTTTTATCTTTTCAAATATGGAGTTTTTCATCCCAAACTTTCACAAATCATTTCTTATGATTTTACACAAATTATTACTATTTTTAATAATTTTATCAAGGCCCGTACAGTCGATTTCCATCAATGGCCATCGAACTGCACTTACAGCGACCTTTTTCGAATTTGATTTGGACGTGTCTCCAAATCCAACCGTTAGATTTCAAATTTCTCACATTCGTTAGAAAGCTCTTTTCGATACGAACCCAACGGTTCCGGTTTTAGGAGAATCCGACGGTCGGATCTCCCGTAATGCCCGTTTGAAATAAATGGTCGAAATTCGCGAACTGCCGCGGCGCGGCGCGTTCTATTCAGGCCATTATATTATATATAATATATATAATATATATATCGTCGATTTCTATTTAAAACGAATTATATAAATAGTTTTGAATTCGTTTCAAAAACATTTTCAACTTCCATTTCAATTCAAATCAAAATTGAATTCTTCTTTATAAATTCGTTTTAAAATCCATTTCTATTCAATTCAAATTTCAATTCAATTTGAATTTATTTCACTTCGCTTTCAATTCAATTCGAATTCGTTTTCAATTCAATTCATTTCGAAATCGTTTTCAATTCAATTCATTTCGAAATCGTTTTCAATTCAATTCATTTCGAAATCGTTTTCAATTCAATTCATTTCGAAATCGTTTTCAATTCAATTCATTTCGAAATCGTTTTCAATTCAATTCATTTCGAAATCGTTTTCAATTCAATTCATTTCGGAATCGTTTTCAATTCATTTTGAATTCGTTTTCAATTCAATTCATTTCGAAATCGTTTTCAATTCATTTTGAATTCGTTTTCAATTCAATTCATTTCGAAATCGTTTTCAATTCATTTTGAATTCGTTTTCAATTCATTTTGAATTCGTTTTCTAAAATCGATATAAATATCGTTCACGTCAAAATGGCGTCAATCTAATCAACACGGCTTCATATATTCCTTTATTTTCAAATATTCTATTTCGAATATTTCTTTTTCAAATATTTCTTTTTCAAAACTGGAATGAGGCCCAATCAATTACCATATAAAATTAATTATATGGATTTTCATACAACACATGTATATAATAGCATTGAAAATAATCAACCATCAACCAAAGTGCACTACACTGTATAAGCATCAAATATAGATATTCAACGCTTATAACAGCCTGTCAATCAATCGATCGACATGTTTAATCAATCAGGATGAGTGAACTTCAAATTTCATCCTAACACCCGTGTGGGGTTTCAAACAATCAAACACTGATTTTTATTTGTGCAGTTAGGCGATGTGTAAAATTTATCGTCCCAATCAATGTCATTCAAATAGGTGTACATAAACAAACCGTCTGGTTTGTAAATGAATATTTATTTTATTCACTTCACGTTAAAAATTATATTTTTAACGATAAAACATTTTATTTCAACCTATGAATTTCTATTCAATTCATTCTTTAAATAAAATGCTATTTTTATTTTTCTAACTTATTTTAGAAAATTTCGGCGGCATAACGGCACGATACTAGAAACGGGACAAGGCCTAGCCTTATCCCCGGTCTAGTGAAGGCCCACGCCATTCACTCATCAATCAAATCAATTTCATTTTGCAAACCACAAAATTTGGAGTAAGGGTCTAACCTAGCCTTACTCCTTCGCCTTATAACGGCGCACGTCTACTCCTAACCAATTTATCGATTCGATTTTCCACACCACAAACCACATTCAAACCAATATCACAATCAATAACCAAACAGCCAAACAAACAAGTCCATGGTCTGTGGACGGGTGTCGGGTGCTACTAAGCACCGTCTGCATCCTAGTATATATATATAACTAGAAAATAAATTGAAAGGTGAGAAATTCTCACATATAGCTATCCTAGCTCCACGGCTCTTCATTTGCAGAAGTCTTCGTCGTTTCGCCTCTTTGTCACCTTCGTTGCTGCTTTCACTACATACGTAAAAATCGAATTTTTACTATGTTATTCAATATATAAAAATTGAATTTTGACGTCGCTATTCAATATATAAAAATCGAATTTTGACTTCGCTTTCAATATATAAAAATCGAATTTTGACTTCGCTTTCAATATATAAAAATATGATTTTGACTTCGCTTTCAATATATAAAAATATGATTTTGACTTCGCTTTCAATATATAAAAATATGATTTTTACTTTTGCTTTCAATATATAAAAATATGATTTTTACTTTTGCTTTCAACATATAAAAATATGATTTTTCAACATATAAAAATATGATTTTTATTTCGACTTTCAACATATAAAAATATGATTTTTATTTGTGCAAGTTCAAATCTTTTTCTACTAAAAGATTAAACCTTTTTCCTATTTTAAAGTTCAAAATAAAATCAGTTTTTTTCTTTTTTTTCCCTAATAAGAAAACCCAGTTTTAATTTCATATAAAAATCAGTTTTTATTATGCTTTTAAAATCAGTTTATTATTTGCTTATAAAATCAGTTTTCTATTTTTTTATTTCAAAAACAGTTTTATTCTTTTAGAAAATGCAGTTTTATTCTTTTAGAAAATGCAGTTTTATTCTTTTAGAAAATTCAGTTCAGTTTTAAAATACTTTTAAAAATTCAGTTTTAAAGTTCTTTTATAAAAACAGTTTAAAAATCATTTTCAAAATCAGTTCTTAAATGTTTTAAAATCAAAATTTAAAACAAAAATAAACTAAAAAAATAAAATGAAAGAAAACGTACCGAGGGGGGGGGGGTTTCTCGCAGATCGGCGGCGGCAAGGCTTCTCGAGGGCGGCGGCTTCAGCGTCGAACTGGGAGGCGATGCTTCGAGCGATGGAGGCGGCTTGGGTCTTCGATCGGTGGTGCGGTCTTGAGGGGGGCGGCGGCGCTCCAGGGGGGGCTTCGTCGGAGTTCGTGCGCGGGGGGGGGCTGGCGATTTAGGTTTTGTTGTTTTTTTTTTTTTTCTTTTCTCTTGTCTGAATAGAAATAAAAAAAAAGGGGGGGCCAAGCGGGAGATAAGGAGGGAAGGGAAGAGTTTCTTTTCTTTTTTTTTTTTTTTTATTTATTATTTAATTATTATATTTAGCAAAGAGTTGACCTTTTACGTACGACCCCTAAACGAGGCCCACCGCCTGTCGTCCATAGCGTTTAACCCCCATTCCGAACACAATGGGATATGTATCGCAAGCTGGTTTGATCGTTACAATCGGTTTCCTTTTGAATTTTCATTTAAATCACTATATTGAATTTTAAACGTACATTTCAAATTACCGGGGTCACATGCGAACTAGAAAAATTCCGGAAAAATATTTTCTAGCTTCGTATTGACGATACGGTCCTAACAAAACTAGTTTCGTCGAATTCTGAGACCGTTAGAAAAATGGCCAATTTCCAGTCGATTAAAATCAACTGAAACTGGTCAAACGCGTTTTCCTTTGCCACGCTCACATATTGATTCGAAAAATTACGAAATTTGAAACCTAGCAATAACTTGACACTGCGGACCCAACAAAACTGGTTTCGTCGAAATCCGAGGTCGTTTGCAAAATGTCCATTTTTAAGGGCCTGAATTCCATAGCGACTATTCAGAATTTTCAACTGGACATATCTTTTGCTTCCCGATATGAAATCTTGATTTTTCGGATTCGTTGGAAAGATATTCACTATTAGATTCCATTATTTTTTGTTTCACTAAAATCCGGATTGTTTTGCACCCGGTACATTCAATTGAAGTTTGAAATCGAATTATCGAACTACCGCGCCATTTTCAATTCTATTTATAATTATATATAATTATTTATATTCTAACGACGACGTATATAATATATGCGATCGATTTATATTCAAAATAAATTTCTCGTCGTTTTTATTTAAAATAATTCATTTTAAATAATCTAAATTCGCTAAAATTGCCAAAATAAAAATTTTAAACTGGCCCAGATTTTCCGGGTTGTTACAATCTCCCCCACTTAAAACTTTTCGTCCCCGAAAAGGAACAAAGTCGAAAGTGGTTTGATAATTCAACTCTACGCTCGATCTGGCTTCCATTCTCCAACTTTTCAGTTTCTGAGAATTTTCAAAATTTCAAAAATTTGGCTAACACCCTAAATTTTTGAAAAATTTCGCCATAACCTCCCCTGCACCGGGAGCATCGGGGAATTTCAAATAGCTTCCCCGGTCCTTCAGATCTCAAAAAGAAAAAGAAAAAGCCAAACGGCTAGCCAATAGGCTCACAAAATCATCATCACCCAAACAAAACAGGAAATTATGTAGTAAACATGTACCTATTTGTCGGGCAAACAAATTTTATTCTCTGGCTCTAGCCTCCTTGCTATGACCTGTTCAATGATATACATGTATATGCAAGTAGATGCGACCAAATTCCAATACAATTCAATATTTGGTTGAATTAGGCAAAATGGTTAAAATTTAGCAACCAAATAAACAAACAACCCAAACATCAATCAATTAGTGAATTAGATTATCAAATTCATAATTTTGATACATATACAAAAATCAGATTTTTGATGCCAAATCACAACAATAAGCCCTATCTAATTTTGGTTCTCACACCAGTCCAATGGAAATATATAGAAAATCACACATTCGAAACACGAATATAAATACGGATGATGTCATGACAATCATCAGTACCATCTCCGGGCGACTAGAATGTGATTCCATATCTATCCAGTATATTAAAACTTTGAATATACGTTTGCAAGGCGTATATGCAAATTCTTTATATACTGAATTGCCCAAAATCAATATAAACAAATAATCAAATACGAATAGTTGATTTAAATTTTCAAAACAAAATGTTTTCATTTGAAAAATATACTCTTCACACCCGTTCTAGGATACTACTGATCCTATCTCTAACGAGTCATTCCATTGGATATTGCTAATCCAATATCTGATGAATTCTTTCGTATGGTTCTAATGTGCCTTGTTCTCTGAGCTTTGTAAACCAAAGCTCTGATACCAAATGTGACGGCAAGGAACTTCGCTCGGTCCGAACCAGTCGCTAAACCGACCCAGACCGTTCGAAACGCCCTATCGTTTGAGAACACGACAAAACAGAACGCATACAGAAGAACATTTCATTGTATATTACAACAATGCATCAGATTACAAGAATATACAGAGTATAAATGAATATTACACAGAAATATCAGAGATTTAAATTACATTTAAATACATAGCAGCGGAAAATAATACAATACACAACTAGAATGAGATATACGGATACAAAGCTTTCCGGATATCGTTCCAGCTGTAAACCAGGATCCTGTGAATATAAATCTGCAAAACCAAAACTACTAGCTGCCCGTGTCGAAAATAGGGGCACCCAGAGTTTAGGTTAAAACAATAAACTCCAGGTCAGTCATGTGACTGGTGTGAGAACTAAAACAGTTATTAATCTTTATTTCAAATCATTAGGTAAATCAAGGGACCACGCCGTATAACACGGAACGGGTTTCCTCCCAAGAATACCAGTGCATAAAACCAACAGCGCAATGCTAAATAAAGAAAAATGAAGCTGTTATAAGACCCAGGTCCCATCACACAATGCAACGCAGTCGAGGATAGGGTTTTCCCTTATAACAGCCAAAGAATGCTTGATACGTTTAAAACAAATCATTTGATACTATTATAAGTGCATAGTATATAAAACACTTCAAATCATAAGTATCAATCATAGGCGGCATGAGCGCCCCATCCCACTATGTCGCCATATATAGGATATACAATCAAAACCGCAAAGTCTCGTATTTGGAAATTGGGTTTCCATCTATGAACCGAGGCAAAAGATAGTCCTCAACCGATTCGAGACAATCTAGCCCATGTCTCAGGCAAGCGCGCAGGCAAGCCTTGGATCGTCAGGGCCGGTCCACACGGAGTGGATTATTATGCCTGAACAATACGTCTCCCCACCCTATGGGGTGTAAGTCTGGTCCGTCAGCCGACCAGAATGCATTCGGCCGAAACCGATATAACCGAGGCGCCTCGCAACAGCAACAACCACATAAGTCAAACTCGTCAGGGCGTGTAAAACCACTGACGCCACTTCTAGCTAGAAAGAAACGCAAGTCCTCCCTGAGGTCCGTCTCCCGTTTTTGGTTCATACCTGGTGTGAAACACGCGAGGTAAACGTTACACAAAGCTACGCCACAAAGGCCGTGCTTTGATCATCACCACAAGACTTTGCTTTTCAACAGAAGCCTTGATCATTTGCATCTTAGCATGCCACACAGGCAAACCATCCTATGCAACCGATATCAGTCACACAGAATGAAATCCGATGTCAGACACACAGTCCATTTACAAGTCCGTTCTGGGTCTGAACGAAACCGGAGGCACCTAGTACCCCGCATATCCATCGATCTCCAAGTACGTCTGGACGATCACTAACTGTTTCCATCTTCTTGGGTGTACAGCCCAATCAAGATCATCAGTTATCACCCAAACGACGTGAAGACTTCCGGTCTTCGACCATCGTCTTCATCTTCGACTTATCGTCGTATCAGTTATTCAGAATGGGATAAACCCGGTCTTTCCGAATAACTCGCGTATATTTTAAGTAAGTGTTACACAAACACAACATACGCCTCATTCCAATTCATTAGTCACTAACCGTAAATTAATCAAGAGAATAACTCCCCAAATATTAACCCCGAAGGCCGAAACCAACATCAGATCAATATCCAGAAAACCATTCTGCTTGGCTAACCGCCAGTTAGTTTCTAAATTTCACATTCAAATCTAATTAAAGATTTAACTATCGCCTGGAGCAAAACTGGTGATACTCCATTCTCGATCTTTTCAATCTAATTAAAGATTCATTAAAACTCCACTTAGTTTTAATCATTATCTGGGTTAAAGAATCAGTGTCATTTAAAACACGATCCACGATAAACCCAAAATCTCATTCCATTAATTATCGGGTTAAAGAACAAGTGTTATTTAAAAACACTGTTCACGATAAACCCAAAAATCAATACCAATTCAATTCCAATTAAATATCATTTAATTGGTACACTTCATTAAATCTAAATAAAAAGATTTAATCTTTTCTCAACTGGGTTCAAGAACAGTGTTAGTGAAGACACCATTCACGACAAACCCAAATCACATTCGATTAATTATCGGGTTAAAGAACAAGTGTTATTTAAAACACTGTTCACGATAAACCCAAAAATCAATTCCAATTCAATTCCAATTAAATATCATTTAATTGGTACACTTCATTAAATCTAAATAAAAAGATTTAATCTTTTCTCAACTGGGTTCAAGAACAGTGTTAGTGAAGACACCATTCACGACAAACCCAAATCACATTCGATTAATTATCGGGTTAAAGAACAAGTGTTATTTAAAACACTGTTCACGATAAACCCAAAAATCAATACCAATTCAATTCCAATTAAATATCATTTAATTGGTACACTTCATTAAATCTAAATAAAAAGATTTAATCTTTTCTCAACTGGGTTCAAGAACAGTGTTAGTGAAGACACCATTCACGACAAACCCAAATCACATTCGATTAATTATCGGGTTAAAGAACAAGTGTTATTTAAAACACTGTTCACGATAAACCCAAAAATCAATACCAATTCAATTCCAATTAAATATCATTTAATTGGTACACTTCATTAAATCTAAATAAAAAGATTTAATCTTTTCTCAACTGGGTTCAAGAACAGTGTTAGTGAAGACACCATTCACGACAAACCCAAATCACATTCGATATTCAATACAAGGCTCTGAATAGAAAATATATCGGCTTATATTCAATATCGAATTCTACGACTAACAAATGTCGTATTGGAAATAACGATATAAATATAGATATCTTTCAAATTTCCATAACAACACCTGTATAATCACGAATTCCAATCATCGAAATATTCCGAAGACAATTTCGATTCAAATCCACTCCAATGCAATCATTGGAAATTTTGGTTATTTTCAAAACCATTTCAAATTCAATTTATTTATTTAAAAATAAATAGAATTATAATTCTAGTTCAAAACTAGTTCATTTCGATAAAAATCTATTTTTATCTTTTCAAATATGGAGTTTTTCATCCCAAACTTTCACAAATCATTTCTTATGATTTTACACAAATTATTACTATTTTTAATAATTTTATCAAGGCCCGTACAGTCGATTTCCATCAATGGCCATCGAACTGCACTTACAGCGACCTTTTTCGAATTTGATTTGGACGTGTCTCCAAATCCAACCGTTAGATTTCAAATTTCTCACATTCGTTAGAAAGCTCTTTTCGATACGAACCCAACGGTTCCGGTTTTAGGAGAATCCGACGGTCGGATCTCCCGTAATGCCCGTTTGAAATAAATGGTCGAAATTCGCGAACTGCCGCGGCGCGGCGCGTTCTATTCAGGCCATTATATTATATATAATATATATAATATATATATCGTCGATTTCTATTTAAAACGAATTATATAAATAGTTTTGAATTCGTTTCAAAAACATTTTCAACTTCCATTTCAATTCAAATCAAAATTGAATTCTTCTTTATAAATTCGTTTTAAAATCCATTTCTATTCAATTCAAATTTCAATTCAATTTGAATTTATTTCACTTCGCTTTCAATTCAATTCGAATTCGTTTTCAATTCAATTCATTTCGAAATCGTTTTCAATTCAATTCATTTCGAAATCGTTTTCAATTCAATTCATTTCGAAATCGTTTTCAATTCAATTCATTTCGAAATCGTTTTCAATTCAATTCATTTCGAAATCGTTTTCAATTCAATTCATTTCGAAATCGTTTTCAATTCAATTCATTTCGGAATCGTTTTCAATTCATTTTGAATTCGTTTTCAATTCAATTCATTTCGAAATCGTTTTCAATTCATTTTGAATTCGTTTTCAATTCAATTCATTTCGAAATCGTTTTCAATTCATTTTGAATTCGTTTTCAATTCATTTTGAATTCGTTTTCTAAAATCGATATAAATATCGTTCACGTCAAAATGGCGTCAATCTAATCAACACGGCTTCATATATTCCTTTATTTTCAAATATTCTATTTCGAATATTTCTTTTTCAAATATTTCTTTTTCAAAACTGGAATGAGGCCCAATCAATTACCATATAAAATTAATTATATGGATTTTCATACAACACATGTATATAATAGCATTGAAAATAATCAACCATCAACCAAAGTGCACTACACTGTATAAGCATCAAATATAGATATTCAACGCTTATAACAGCCTGTCAATCAATCGATCGACATGTTTAATCAATCAGGATGAGTGAACTTCAAATTTCATCCTAACACCCGTGTGGGGTTTCAAACAATCAAACACTGATTTTTATTTGTGCAGTTAGGCGATGTGTAAAATTTATCGTCCCAATCAATGTCATTCAAATAGGTGTACATAAACAAACCGTCTGGTTTGTAAATGAATATTTATTTTATTCACTTCACGTTAAAAATTATATTTTTAACGATAAAACATTTTATTTCAACCTATGAATTTCTATTCAATTCATTCTTTAAATAAAATGCTATTTTTATTTTTCTAACTTATTTTAGAAAATTTCGGCGGCATAACGGCACGATACTAGAAACGGGACAAGGCCTAGCCTTATCCCCGGTCTAGTGAAGGCCCACGCCATTCACTCATCAATCAAATCAATTTCATTTTGCAAACCACAAAATTTGGAGTAAGGGTCTAACCTAGCCTTACTCCTTCGCCTTATAACGGCGCACGTCTACTCCTAACCAATTTATCGATTCGATTTTCCACACCACAAACCACATTCAAACCAATATCACAATCAATAACCAAACAGCCAAACAAACAAGTCCATGGTCTGTGGACGGGTGTCGGGTGCTACTAAGCACCGTCTGCATCCTAGTATATATATATAACTAGAAAATAAATTGAAAGGTGAGAAATTCTCACATATAGCTATCCTAGCTCCACGGCTCTTCATTTGCAGAAGTCTTCGTCGTTTCGCCTCTTTGTCACCTTCGTTGCTGCTTTCACTACATACGTAAAAATCGAATTTTTACTATGTTATTCAATATATAAAAATTGAATTTTGACGTCGCTATTCAATATATAAAAATCGAATTTTGACTTCGCTTTCAATATATAAAAATCGAATTTTGACTTCGCTTTCAATATATAAAAATATGATTTTGACTTCGCTTTCAATATATAAAAATATGATTTTGACTTCGCTTTCAATATATAAAAATATGATTTTTACTTTTGCTTTCAATATATAAAAATATGATTTTTACTTTTGCTTTCAACATATAAAAATATGATTTTTCAACATATAAAAATATGATTTTTATTTCGACTTTCAACATATAAAAATATGATTTTTATTTGTGCAAGTTCAAATCTTTTTCTACTAAAAGATTAAACCTTTTTCCTATTTTAAAGTTCAAAATAAAATCAGTTTTTTTCTTTTTTTTCCCTAATAAGAAAACCCAGTTTTAATTTCATATAAAAATCAGTTTTTATTATGCTTTTAAAATCAGTTTATTATTTGCTTATAAAATCAGTTTTCTATTTTTTTATTTCAAAAACAGTTTTATTCTTTTAGAAAATGCAGTTTTATTCTTTTAGAAAATGCAGTTTTATTCTTTTAGAAAATTCAGTTCAGTTTTAAAATACTTTTAAAAATTCAGTTTTAAAGTTCTTTTATAAAAACAGTTTAAAAATCATTTTCAAAATCAGTTCTTAAATGTTTTAAAATCAAAATTTAAAACAAAAATAAACTAAAAAAATAAAATGAAAGAAAACGTACCGAGGGGGGGGGGGTTTCTCGCAGATCGGCGGCGGCAAGGCTTCTCGAGGGCGGCGGCTTCAGCGTCGAACTGGGAGGCGATGCTTCGAGCGATGGAGGCGGCTTGGGTCTTCGATCGGTGGTGCGGTCTTGAGGGGGGCGGCGGCGCTCCAGGGGGGGCTTCGTCGGAGTTCGTGCGCGGGGGGGGGCTGGCGATTTAGGTTTTGTTGTTTTTTTTTTTTTTCTTTTCTCTTGTCTGAATAGAAATAAAAAAAAAGGGGGGGCCAAGCGGGAGATAAGGAGGGAAGGGAAGAGTTTCTTTTCTTTTTTTTTTTTTTTTATTTATTATTTAATTATTATATTTAGCAAAGAGTTGACCTTTTACGTACGACCCCTAAACGAGGCCCACCGCCTGTCGTCCATAGCGTTTAACCCCCATTCCGAACACAATGGGATATGTATCGCAAGCTGGTTTGATCGTTACAATCGGTTTCCTTTTGAATTTTCATTTAAATCACTATATTGAATTTTAAACGTACATTTCAAATTACCGGGGTCACATGCGAACTAGAAAAATTCCGGAAAAATATTTTCTAGCTTCGTATTGACGATACGGTCCTAACAAAACTAGTTTCGTCGAATTCTGAGACCGTTAGAAAAATGGCCAATTTCCAGTCGATTAAAATCAACTGAAACTGGTCAAACGCGTTTTCCTTTGCCACGCTCACATATTGATTCGAAAAATTACGAAATTTGAAACCTAGCAATAACTTGACACTGCGGACCCAACAAAACTGGTTTCGTCGAAATCCGAGGTCGTTTGCAAAATGTCCATTTTTAAGGGCCTGAATTCCATAGCGACTATTCAGAATTTTCAACTGGACATATCTTTTGCTTCCCGATATGAAATCTTGATTTTTCGGATTCGTTGGAAAGATATTCACTATTAGATTCCATTATTTTTTGTTTCACTAAAATCCGGATTGTTTTGCACCCGGTACATTCAATTGAAGTTTGAAATCGAATTATCGAACTACCGCGCCATTTTCAATTCTATTTATAATTATATATAATTATTTATATTCTAACGACGACGTATATAATATATGCGATCGATTTATATTCAAAATAAATTTCTCGTCGTTTTTATTTAAAATAATTCATTTTAAATAATCTAAATTCGCTAAAATTGCCAAAATAAAAATTTTAAACTGGCCCAGATTTTCCGGGTTGTTACAGTTTGCTTCCTAAATATAACAGTTTTCAAATGTAAAAGGAATTTCCAAATTTTAATATATGGATTTCAAGTTATATGTAAAACTATTTAACATCAGTCAACCAACAAAACAACTCGAACAATTAAACATGTTTATAAATAAACATGGCCAATAAGGTAAGTTACCTTTATTGGATCCAATCATTAAAATAACAATTTGGTTTTACATTGAAATTAAATAGCGGTTTAATTTCATCAATTAAATCATCAAATGAATATATAACTAGTAAACAGTCAATCATTGGCAAACAGAGCACACAAAATAAAAACCCAACTATAAAATATAAATGGGGAGAACTGAGTGAGTTTAACTCACCTGATTTTATTGGTCGCTGAGCGGTACGTTTAATTAAATTAAACCAGTGATTAATTTAATTAAAATTCTCAGATCATTCTAGGACTATCCAAACTTGCTTCAGAATGAAGTGTTCGTAACAATGGTTCCAATGTACTTCGTTTCGTCCAATTCTGTGTACATAGTCACAAGTTATAATTATTTTTATTATCCGATTTTTAAATAAACTATTATTTCCTTAGTTAAATAATTAATTAACAATTTACATTTTTTAAAATGAGACAGGTCCGATCATTCATATAAACTGTCTTCATTCTTTTACTCCGGTTTCAGATGTCCCGCACTTACCCGTTCCAGCAACAGTTCTTAATTTGATACCCGTAAGCTTTTAATTACGATGGTTATTACTAATTTAATTATTTATTAACTAATCATACTAAGTTAATTATGTGGCCAATCTCTTCTTTTTCGGTCCTCACAACTTCTTCTGTTTCAATTATATCCTTTCCTTTGTACTTGGGTTTTCAGTTTATTCCCAAAAGGCTGTCAGAGTTCTCGGTACCTATAGAACACGTGAATTAAAACTAGTTAACATTTAATTAAACTAATATTACTTAATTAAATTTAGGTTAAATGTTAATTACATTGGGTTAGGAAAATAAGCGGGACTGATCGAATTTCTTCCGCTCCCTTTATCCAAAAACTTCCGGTTTCCAATCCTGTCAGGAATTTAACATACGAATGGTTAAATAGCTTTTAATATGATTCAATTGATTAAATCATGGTGATAAGTCTTTAATTACTTTACTTAATACCACGGCTCATTCTATTCCAGGATACATGTTCTCTTCCTCTTCATAAATGATGCTCTAGGCCTTCGTCCCCTACAACTTTGACTTCACCTTCCCAAGATTTCCTTCATGCTTCAATTGATAACACTCACAAATCAAAAGCTGGACGTCTGAAAGACCACCGTGGCCCCTTATTCAGCTAATTGCAAATTACCAGGTCCCTCTATTATTTGAACCCAACTCACAAAAAAAACTTCCATCATCCAGCATTTCTCAACTCACGCTTCCATTGAATTTTGACCCACCGCGTTTCGTTTCAGATCACCGGTGCAAGATCGGATAACACCATAAGATGTGGCACACCATGCCTGAGCCTCGCCTAAAGCGCCAAAGGACTCGACACCTTCATTTATCCACCATAGGAATAGAACCGCCACTGCTTCTGCAACAAATTCTGGCCAACACGATAAAGGTAAACAGATCAGAGCTGGTCATCAGAGAGAGCTCAATGAGATACACATGTTTGCATTTTGGGTGTTACTGAAAATGACGACTAGATTTCATGGTAGAAGAGGGGACAGGTTGGAGAGTTTTAGATCGTTAATCAGGTGGAGGCGCAGAAAATTTCCATAGTTGACCACGCTTGTTTAGAAATAGGGTTGTTGACCATTTAAGTGGTATTTATACTGAAATGGGATAATAAAAAAAATATTATTTAATCTAACCAAACTTCAACGTGAAGTAATGCTCCAAAAGAAGCCCATATAATCTCCGATTTTTTCACAAAATAAGGTAATCCTAGCATAAAAAAATATTCCGGACCCGATGGGACAGGTTTCGTCAAATTCCGACATCGTTTGTGAAAAGTCCTTTATAATTATCGATGAAAAATCAAGCGTTTAAAATCCTTAAAATTACAAAAAAAAAATCCAATAGATATGAAACCTTGACATTTTACTAGACCTCTTCCTTACGGATCCAATGAATCTTGTTTCGTCCAAATCGGAGTTCATTTGGCCAGCCGTTTATTCGTTTAAAGTTACCCTTGTCTAAATTGACCAAATAATATAATTGATTTGGGCGTTTATCGCTGCCACGATCAAACGGTAAGTCCGATTGATACAAAAATCGAAATCTAATAATAATTAACTAATACGAATCCAATGGCACTAGTTTCGTCGCACTCCGAAGCTGTTTCCCTATACGCTATTTTTACACGCACCGCAATGCCATTTTAGACACCAAATTTTCCGGTCTTCAAAAATAACAAACTATATACCTATCCTGACTCTAATAGTCAATACGAACTCAACGGAACTGGTTTCGTGGCCTAATTCGATCGTTTACTCAAGTTACACACAAAAACCCCTCTATTGAATTAAATTAATTTAATTACGCGATATAGAAAATGAATGGGCGTTTAAGGATACCGTGATCACATACGACATCAGTTTGCCACACAATTTAATACCATGCAATAATTTAACGTTACGGTCCCAATGAAATTGATTTCATCGAAAACAGAGACTGTTTGCAAAATCGCTATTTTAAAGGCCTATATTTTAAATAGCGATTTCCCTAGCGACTATTTCAAAATTTGATTTGGCCATAACTTACTATCTATAACAGGAAATCTGGATTTTTCTCTTTTATATGAAAATTATCATCAATAAGGTTCCAACATTTCTTGTTTCACAGAAATCCGACTTATAACGGATTTTGTATATTCGATTGAAGTTCAAAACTCCATATTACGAACTACAGCGCCATTTCGAGCTCGATTTATAATTATATAAATATATAACGTTCAAACTTCGTTTTAATAACAAATTCAATATTAAAATCCATTAATATTCCAAATAAAATATTTAAAACAATAAATTAAATAAAATATTTGACTACCAAAAATACGGGTCGTCACATTCTTCCTCCCTTAAAATAATTTCGTCCCCGAAATTGCTAAAGTAAGAAAAATTCTACAAATCCCATTAATTTCCAAATTCCATTTTTTTAATCGAAAACCAATTCAATACCGTATATAAATATTTTTCGAAAATATCAAAAAAATTCTAACACTTTAAATTCCCGGAAAAATTCGGTAGAGTCTCCCCTGTACGGAGTGACATCTGCGATATCGCAGGAACAAATAATATATATACATCGACCCACACGGTTGGAAAACAAAAATCAAAACCCAAAATTTTATATTTTCGCGTAGGCGTACCATTTACGAGCGCTATTGAGCATAATTGCTCAATGTAAACGCGATTTACTCAACCAATGTGAATCTGCCTTGCCATCTGGAACCTGTACTTAGCTCAGTCCACATATAAGTAACGTATATATGAAATTCTGATATAATATTTCACTAATCAACTAGTATAACTATACCAATTCCAAAATCAAACAGATGGCATCACTTCATTATCAAATACAGGGTTAAACTATAAATTCCAATTCTTATGCAGATTCATTCTAGTTTAATTATACCGGAGATTATTCTTTAGTTTACAATTCATTTAGCTCCATTAAATTGTTGATTATTTCCATTCAAACAAACCATCATCCAGTAACGAACAATTCACAACCAACAACCAATATACAACCAAATCAATTGAATTTGCATTCAATATTAATATTTTCTTTTGGTTTCACATATTTGAACATCAATCGATTATTCGATTGATTTTATTTGATTATTATTTATTCATATTCCAAATTTCAAATTTATTTAATTTAATTTTAGTATCATTATTCATTTAATTTCACGTAACCAAACTAAGTTTCAATTCAAATTTTCAATCTGATTTGAATTTCATTCAAATTGACCAAACACACTAATATCTCAATAATTTGATAAAATTATTTCTTCTTATATACTAAAATATAATTTGGGTAAAGTTATTTCATTTATCCTCTTTTCAAAAAAATATTGTATCCAGTGCCAGCTCAACGCTTCTTAACACTTGAACCGATCAACAAACACAATACAAAACATTTGTATATAAAATTTACAAATACGCTCTCATATTTATATATACTTAATCTCGATCTAGGGTATTACTAACCCTATCTATATCGAGTTATACTACAGAGCCAAGGTTATTACTAAACCAATAGCTCTGATACCACTGTAACGACCCAGGGATTTTCGGCTCTAAAAATCGACATAAATACATTTGCCGTACCTCATGCCGACCTTCCAAACACCGAAAACACTGGAGCATTATTAGAAAGAAATTAGAGGGTGAGATAAGGAAGAAATAAATATTAGAATAGAAGAAGGAGAAGAGGAAACAACACAATACAGAGTCTCACATCGCAGCGGAACAAAATATAATACAGAAATAAATCTTTATTGAGAGCCCTAAAAATACTTACAATCATCAGAGTACATCACACATCTGAACAGTTATAATAACCTGTCCTCATGTACAACACACAACGGAATAGTAGCTATATGATATCATACGTCTAAACACCTCCAGCTCGTCTTTGGACTTCGCAGCATCCGACAACCTGGACCTGTACGCCCCGGTCTAACCCAAGCATTTACAAAACACCAGGTCAATCTGGTGAACCAGAGTGAGAAAAACTCGCACAGTATTAAGGGGAATCATCCAACTTGATTTTAAAGTTCAAAAATATTTTTGAAAGAAAAGGATAATCGTAAGACCAAATCCGCTCATAAATACGGACGGTTTTTACCTTACGATAACCCAAAACATTTTTGAAATCAATAACTTTTCGGATATTATAATAGTGTCTAAATACAAGTAAATCTCAATCTAGCGGAATGCTTGCATCTCACGCTCCACATATATAGTATACAATCAAAACCGCAGGCGCTTATTGTAGATTGGATTCCGACTAAAGGTATGGGACCACTTGCCGATAGTGTATCTCTAGAGGTGAATACATTGGGTTCAACAAGAACGTCTTGCAACCCGGACCACACATCACCGACCACTCATTTCCCTTGGGTGTATCGAATGTATATCACCAATGGTTGGGCTCAAACAACCGTTTCCCGAAAGGGACAACATCGAAATAGATCAAAGAAGGAAATGGAGTTTCCCTAGATAGGTGGCTATACACCCTAATGGGAGCGACCCACATAGCCATGTTGCCTGCCCGATTTTTGTCATTTCCCTATTGTGAGGCTTGAGGCTAGAATTTTCCTTTAGAACATCTGATCATCATTTACTTTGAATGACACATTGTCAGATCCGTCAAATCACTAATTGATGTCCACAAATATACTCTAGGTTTAAAAGAAGTGCCCCTCTTTACCACCGCTCGATATATTTGTAAAAATCAACGTACGTGGTTTTCTGGAAATACTCTGTCACACATTCGTCCATACAAGTCATCCAGGAATAGGATGAACCGAAGGTACTCTCCTACTGCATCCAATATAGGAGCCACCCCATGGATCAGTAGCAAAAAGTCCTTGCAACCCGTAGATTCCAACCACGACAAAATCACAGTTATCTCTGCTTGCAAGGCAGAGAATATTAGTGGTTCTTCTGCTTATGAAGATCCATGGCCTTCAATGCTCCATCTCGATCATCTTCTGATATCTTCACGAATTTGTTGATCGGAATGGTTTTCCAATATAAATTCGATCCCGGTCTTTCCGTACCAACAATCGTATTGAATATATTTGATAGTCGGTGATTTAACTATCAAAATAAATAGTGATTCAATCATGAACCTCCAATGAGTTCACTGGTTAAGTATCAGCATCACTTGGCCTTTGTTAATTAAAACAAATATAATTTGAAAACTCTTAAATACTTCAATATTATAAGTATAGCTTTTCGCTTCTTATCATAAGATTTTTCTTTAAACAAATTCATTTTAACACTTAGGAGAATCCTATACCATTTCCAGTTTCTATTTTCACTTTCATACACATTAACCACATTATTATCTAATATTGGAAAATTAATTAAATTATTACTTATAAAACAATCGTTGCGAACTATATTTTATTCATTACATGACAATACATAACGCTTATTCTTATTGAATAAACTCAACTTTTACATTTCATTTCTAGCTTGAAGATATCGTTATAATCCACGCAGTCCAATCCCCTTTTATTTCCCTTTTCTTTAGATTCTTATTATATATATACACACTCATATTTTCCTAATTTCCTTTACTTTGGATTTCTCATTATATATTCTCCACATTTTTACCAATGACGTTGCATTATTATTTCTCTAATAGAATTATTACTAACCTCCTCTCCCATTACAACTAATATCATCCTCAGATAATCCTGATGTCGTTCAAGTTGGGTTATTTGAATTACCTCTCAGACCTTGATCAACAATGTTCATATCCTAAGATAAATACGAGTTGTAATCCAAAACCCACATTTCATTCTAATATAAATACAAATTCCATTTAACTATTTTAATCAAAATATGGTTTCATACAACCTTCTTATCCTTTTGAAAATCTCTACCTTATTATTCCTTAATTCCATAATTAAATAATTTCCCATAAAATACCACATTTTAACCTCGACCTCTTTAAACAAAAATCAATTTTTATAATTCGGATTTATTTAAAAAATCCTACGACCCACTCCTTTTATCAAATTCACTTTTTCCAACTCCTTTTCAAATCCTTTCGACCATTTCCCGCTTGAAATTCACATTTCAATTTCTTGCTTTTACTTGATCCCATTATTACGTAACGTTAATGTAAAATTAATGCTTTAATGCTTTAAACTTCATTTATCTAACTCTGGTTTAATATAAACCATTTTATCCCAATCTCCTTTGACTTAATCCATATAATTAAGTAACATTTATTTCAAGCTGTTGTATTCGCTTGAAATTCCTTTTATAACTTTGTTATAAAAATTTGGGTCTTAAATATAAAACCCGTACATAAACTCCTTTCACCATCCAACTAGATTTGGTTTCAACTCCATTTACCTTTTAAATGAATTTCTATTTAAAAAGTAATTTTCTAAATTATTATTAATTAAAATAATAATTTACCTCGATCATTAACTACTGAAAAAATAGTTAATTTCTTAATTAACTAAAATAAATAGTAAATCCCTTTTTTAAATATCTTATTAAAATTTAAACAATATTCATTAAGCCATTCTATTCAAAATGCACTAATTTAATTCCAATTAAAAACGGTCGATTTAGCCAACTCAAAACACGGTTATCCCATTAACTGATTCAATTCATTTTTCCTTTAAATTAATTTATAATATAATTAGTTTAAATAATTCCATTTAATTATTTCTTAATAAAATAATATCCAAATTAACTGTTAGATTAATTTCTCTTCACTTGTTTATAAATCTGATTGACATTAGAATTTACTTTATAAAATCAATTAATAATTAATTATAAATTAATTAAATAAATAATAAATATTTATTTCCTTCTAATAAAGTATTACTCAAAATAATATATTTTAAATTCTATTTTCGGTTATAAATATACTTATAACTTCAATTCTATCGATTCACTTGATGGTAAATCAATATAACAAAACAATATATTCTCAAGCCATTTACTGCCGATTACCCAACCAATATTGCCTATTGGTTAAAACAAAACACAAGTAAATTTTCAGTCAATGATCACTAATCAAATCAATCACCCAATCATGACAGTTCATATACGATAATTTGAAAATAAATAATATATTTGAGGAATACTGCTGGATCTTCCAACATGTCCTTCCCTGTATCAAACTAGTTATCTCAAATCAGATTATTCAATTCCATTAACTGATAATTTCTATAATAGTAAATAACAACTATTTGACATCAGTCAACCAACAAAACAATTCAAACAATTCGAACAATTAAACACGTTTATAAATAAACGTGGCCAATAAGGTAAGTTACCTTTATTGGATCCAATCGTTAAAATAATGATTTGGTTTTACACTGAAATTAAACAACGGTTTAATTTCATCAATTACATCAACAAATGAATATATAACTAGTAAACAGTCAACCATTGGCAAACAGAACATACAAAATAAAAACCCAATTATAAAATATAAATGGGGAGAACTGCCTGATTTTATTGGTCGCTGAGCGGTTCGTTTAATTAAATTAAACCATTGTTTAATTTAATTAAAATTCTCATATCATTCCAGGACTGTCCAGACTCGCTTCAGAATGAAGTGTTTGTAACCGTGGTTCCAATGTACTTCGTTTCGTCCAATTCTGTCCACATAGTCACAAGTTATAATTATTTTTATTATCCGATTTTTAAATAAACTATTATTTCCTTAGTTAAATAATTAATTAACAATTTACGTTTGTTAAAATGAGATAGGTCCGATCATTCATATAAACTGTCTTCATTCTTTTACTCCAGCTTCAGATGTCCGCACTTACCCGTTCTAGCAACAATTCTTAATTTGATACCCGTTATCTTTTAATTACGATGGTTACTACTAATTAAATTGTTTATTAGCTGAAACGACCCGAACTTCCCCGGTAAGGAAAGCCCGAATTGAATTGAGGAGAACACACATCGGAACGCAAACAGAAGAACATTTCATTGTATATTACAACAATTCCATCATAATAAAAGAATATACAGAGTATGAATAAATACTACACAGAAAATATCAGAGATTTAAATTACATTTAAATACATCGCAGCGGAAAATAATACAAAACACAACTAGAAGTAATACATGGATACAGAGCTTTTCGAGTATCATTCCAGCTGTAAATCAGGCTCCTGTGAATATAAATCTGCAAAACCAAAACTACTAGCTGCCTGTGTCAAAAATTAGGGCACCCAGAGTTTAGGTTAAAACAATAAACTCCAGGCCAGTCATGTGAATGGTGTGAGAACTAAAACAGTTATTAATCTTTATTTTAAAGTTAGGTAAATCAAGGGACCACGCCGTATAACACGGAACGGGTTTCCTCTCAAGAATACCAGTGCATAAAACAACAGCGCAATGCTAAATAAAGAACAGTGAAGCTATTATAAGACCCAGGTCCCATCACACAATGCAACGCAAGCCGGAGGATAGGTTTTTTACCTTATAATAGCCAAAGAATGCTTGATACGCTAAAAACAAATCATTTGATACTATTATAAGTGCATAGTGTATAAAACAATTTCAATCATAAGTATCAATCATAGATGGCATAAGTGCCCCATACCACTATGTCGCCATACTAGGCTCTACAAATAAAACCGCAAAGTCACGTATTGGAAGTTGGATTTCCATCTGTGAACCGAGGCAAAAGATAGTCCTCTACCGATTCGAGAGTCTCTAGTCCGCCCCTCAGGCAAGCGCGCAGACAAGCCTTGGATCGTCAGGGTCGGTCCACCGATGTGGATTATTATGCATGAACACTACGTTTCCCCGCCCTTTGGGGGCGTAAATGAGCCAAATGACTCCATCGGCTCCACACAGTCACCGATATATCCGTGGTGCCTCGCAACAACAACAACCACATAAGTCAAACTCGTCAGGGCGTGTCAAAAAACTGACGCCACTTCTAACTAAAAAGAAACGCATGTCCTCCCTGAGGTCCTCTCCCGTTTCTGGTTCACAACCGGGGTGTGAGGCTCGCGAATCAACGCTACACAAAGCTATGCCACATAGGCCGTGCTTTGATCATCAACCACAAGACTCTGCTTTTCAACATAAGCCTTGATCATTTTCCACTTAGGCATGCCACACAGGCAATTCAATCCATGCGATTGATATCCATCAATATATAACCCCTGAGCTCGTACGTCTCAGAAAAGGGCATTAAGCAAGAGAATAAATTCTCCGCCGCCAAACAAATATATATTTAATAGAAATCAATCACACGGAATAAAATCAAATGTCAGACACACAGTCCATTTACAAGTTCGTTCTGGGTCTGAACGAAACCAGAGGCACCTTGTACCTCGCATATCCATCGATCTCCAAGTACGTCTGGACGATCACCAACTGATTCCCTCCTCTTGGGTGTACGGCCCAATCAAGATCATCAGTAATTATCCAAACGACGTGAAGACCTCCGGTCTTCAAACACCGTCTTCAACCACCGTCTTCATCCTCGACACCACATCGAATCAGTTATTCAGAATGGGATAAACCCGGTCTTTCTGAATAACTCGAGTATAAAATAAACGGTGTTACACAAACACAACATACACCTCATTCCAATTCAGAATATTCTTTTATTCAAATATTCTTATACTTTGGGAAAGGTTCCCATTGATTTTATCAAAGATAAATTCTTTAAATTTATTCTTTAATCTTCTTCCGAATATCAATTCAAATTAGTCGGGATTAGCGAACCACACCGCAGTAATCATTTATTTTATTTCCCAATCCCAACCTATTCATCCCATGAAGCAAAACTGATCATACTTCATAAATAACACCACGGTGTTATCGGTAAATTCAATTACCATTTCACGTTCAAATCTAATTAAAGATTAAACTATCGCCTGGAGCAAAACTGGTGATACTCCATTCTCGATTATTTCAATCTAATTAAAGATTCATTAAAACTCCACTTGGTTTTAATCTTCCCAATAATCACTATCAATGATTATTTAACTTGGGAAATCATATACCGTCTTTAACTAGGTTAAAGAACCAATGTCATTTAAAACACGGTTCACTATAAACCCAAAATCACATTCTAATCCAATTCCAATTAAATTCCATTTAATTGGTACACTTCATTAAATCTAAATAAAAAGATTTAATCTTTTTCTCAACTGGGTTTAAGAACAGTGTTAATGAAGACACCATTCACGACAAACCCAAATCACCTTTGATATTAAATACAAGGCTCTGAATAGAAAATATATCGGCTTATATTCAATATCAAATTCTACGACCAACAAATATCGTATTGGAAATAACGATATAAATATATCTTTCAAATTCCCATAACAATATCTGTATCATCACGAAATCCGACATCGAAATATTTCAAAGACAATTTCGATTCAAATCCATTCCAATTCAATTATTGGAAATTCTGGTTACTTTTAAAACCATTTCAAATCCAATTTATTTATTTTAAAAAAAAATGGATTTTAATTCTAGTTCAAAACCAGTTCATTTCGATAAAAATCTATTTTTATCTTTTCAAATATGGGAATTTTCATCCCAATTCTTCACAAATCATTTCTTATGATTTTACACCAATTATTACTATTTTTAATAATTTTATCATGGCCCGTACAGTCGATTTCCATCAACGGTTATCGAACTGCACTTACAGCGACCTTCTCCAAATTTGATTTGGACATAATTCCAAATCCAACTGTTAGATTTCAAATTTCTAATATTCGTTAGACAGCTCTTTTCGATACGAACCCAACGGTTCCGGTTTTAGGAGAATCCGACGGTCGCATCTCCCGTAATATCTATTCGAAGTCAATGATCGAAATTCGCGAACTGCCACGGCGCGGCGCGTTCTATTCAGGCCATTATATTATATATATAATATATACTTCGTCGATTTCCTTTCGAAACGAATTTTATAAATCGTTTTAATTCGTTTTCAAAACGATTTCAACTTCATATTCAATTTCTAATCAAAATTGAATATTCCATATCATTATTCTATAAATGATAATATTTTAAAAAGGTTATATTTTGAAATCACTTCCTTTTCTATATTCATTTTAAAAACGAATATAATCGATATAAATATTGTTCACGTCAAAATGGCGTCAATCTAATCAACACGGCTTTTATTCAATACATGAATGTTTATTCTATTCAACACATGAATTTATTTTCAATTCACCACATGAATTTATTTTCAATTCAACACATGAATTTATTTTCAATTCAACACATGAATTTATTTCCCATTCAACACATGAATTTATTTTCAATTCAACACATGAATTTATTTCCTATTCAACACATGAATTTATTTTCAATTCAACACATGAATTTATTTTCTAAATTGGAATGAGGCCCAATCAATTACCATATAATGTTAATTATATGGATTTTCTACAACACATGTATATAACAGCAACGATAAATCATCAACCATCATCCAGAGTGCACCACACAACTGCATAAGCATTAAATATAAATAATTAACGCTTACACAGTCTGTCAACCCATCGATTGACATACAACTAAACAATCGGGATTAGTGTACGTCAAATATCATCCCAATACCCGTGTGGGGTTTAAAATCAACAAACACAGATTTTATTTGTGCAGTTGGGCGATGTGTAAAATTTACCATCCCAATCAATATCAGTCAAATCAGTGTATATAAACAAATCGTCCGATTTGTTTATTACTATTTATTTTATATACACGTTAAAAATCATATTTTTAACTATAAAATATTTTCCACTATAAAATATTTTATTTCATTCCACATCACACAATCAAATTTCACAACACAGCAACCAAACAAACAAGTCATCCATGGTCTATGGACGACGGGTGTCGGGTGCTGCTAAGCACCGTCTGCATCCTAGTATATATTTCAAACTGGAAATAAAAATAAAAGTGAGGAGTTCTCACCGACTAGTTAAACCAATTCACCGCGACTCTTCATATGTAGGAAATCTTCACCGTGCTCGCCTTCTGTCACTTTCGTTGTCCATAGCCACTACATATACAAAAATCGCATTTTTACTTCGCTTTCAAAATGATAAAAATAGCATCTTTAACATGATGCTTTCATCATAAAGATTATATTTTTATAACGCTACTTCTAACATAAAGATCGAATTTTTATATCATCGCTATAAGAATCACATTTTTATCTCACTATATATATATATGATAAAAATCATATTTTTAATATGCTACAAGTATAAAAATCATATTTTTAATATGCTACAAGTATAAAAATCATATTTTTAATAGCTAAAACATATATGAAAAATTGGGTTTTTTTCTAAGCTAAATCATATACGAAAAAACGGTTTTTTTCTAAGCTAAATCACATATGTGAAAAATCAGATTATCTATACACAAATTAATAAATAAAACTTACTTTGTTAGCGAAGGAAAAAGAGGGGGGTTTTCTACGCTGCGTTGGTGGTGGAGGGGTGCTGAGGGGGCGCGGGTCAGCGAACGGGGGTGGTGTATGCTCGCATGGCGGAGCAGGCGGAGGGGGTCGCGGTGAAGGAGGCGCGGAATGGGAGGGTGCGATGCTCCGGTGTCGATCTAGGTTGAGGGCGGTTGCACGATTCCTTCACGCGAACAGGGGGAGTGGAGGAGAGAGGGGGTCACAGGTCGGCGAGGGGGTGTGCGCGCCAGGCGATGCCGAAGGTGGGCCCCCGGTGCGATGGTCTCCAGGTGCAGCAGCTCCGTTAGCTAGGGTTTCCTTTTTTTTCTTTTATCTGATCGGGGATAGGATAAAGTAAAAAGGGGGGTACTTTATAATTAATTATTTAATTAATTTAATATCTCCAAGAGTTGACTTTTTATCCAAACCCCAAATCGAACCCACCGACTGTCACCCCTAGCTAATTACCCCCATTCTGAACACAATGGGATATGTATCGCAAGCTATTTCGACTGTTTTGATATGTTTCCATTCAAATTAAAATATAAATCTTTATATATTAAATTTAACGCTTATTTCAATTTACCGGGGCCACATACAGTCTATAAAAATTCTAGAAAAATTATTTCTATCTTCGTATCAATGATACGGTCCTAACAAAACTAATTTCGTTGAATTCTGAGATCGTTTGAAAAATGGCCATTTTCTGGTCGATCGAAATTGACTAAAACTGGTCAAACGCGTTTTCCTTCGCCACGCTCACCTATTGATTTAGAAAATTACGAAAATTGGAATCTAGCAATAATTCTACATCTCGGATCCAACAAAAGTGGTTTCGTCGAAAACGAAGGTCGTTTGCAAAATTCCCATTTCTAAGGGCCAGAATTCCATATCGACTATTCTGAATTTTCAACTGGACGTATCTTTTTATTCCCGCTATGAAATTTCAGTTTTTCGGATTCGTTGGAATTATATTTTCAATTAGATCCTATTATTTTCGGTTTCACCAAAATCCGGTTTATTTTGAATCCTGTACAATCATTTGAACTTTGAAATCGAATTTTCGAACTACCGCGCCATTTCAATTCCTTTTATATTTAAAATGAAATATTTATATTCTAACGACGATCTATGTAAATATATACATTCTATTTCTGTTCAAAATAAATTTCTCGTCGTTATTATTTAAAATAATTCATTTAAAATATTCAAAATTCACTAAAATTGCCAAAATAAAAATTTTAAATTGGCTCGGATTTCCAGGTTATTACATTAACTAATCATACTAAGTTAATTACGTGGCCAATCTCTTCTTTTCCGGTCCTCACAACTTCTTCTGTTTCAATTATATCCTTTCCTTTGTACTTGGGTTTTCAGTTTATTCCCAAAAGGCTGTCAGAGTTCTCGGTACCTATAGAACACGTGAATTAAAATTAGTTAACGTTTAATTAAACTAATATTACTTAATTAAATTTAGGTTAAATGTTAATTACATTGGGTTGGGAAAATAAGAGGGACTAATCAAATTTTTTGTGCTCCCTTTATCCAAAAACTTCCGGTTTCCAATCCTATCAGGAATTTAACATTTGAATGGTTAAATAACTTTTAATACGATTAAATTGATTAAATCATGGTGATAAGTCTTTGATTACTTTACTTAATACCATGACTCATTCTATTCCAGGATACATGTTCTCTTCCTCTTCGTAAATGATGCTCCAGGCCTTCGTCCCCTACAACTTTGACTTCACCTTCCCAAGATTTCCTTCACGCTTCAATTGATAACACTCACAAATCAAAAGCTGGACATCTGAAAGACCACCGTGGCCCTTATTCAGCTAATTGCAAATTCCCAGGTCCCTCTAGTATTTGAACCCAACTCACAAAATAACTTCCATTGTTTAGCATTTCTCAACTCATGCTTCCATTGAATTTTGACCCGCCGCGTTTCGTTTCAGATCACCGGAGCAAGATCAGATAACACCATAAGATGCGGCACACCATGCCTAAGCCTCGCCTAAAGCGCCAAAGGACTCGACACCATCATTCATCCACCATAGGAACGGAACCGCCACCGCTTCTGCAACAAATTCTGGCCAACACGATAAAGATAAACAGATCATAGCCGGTCATCTGAGAGAGCTCACTGAGATACACATGTTTTCTTTTTGGGTGTTACTGAAAATGACGACTAGATTTCGTGGTAAAAGAGGGGACACGTTGGAGAGTTTTGGATCGTTAATCAGGTGGAGGCGCAGAAAATTTCCATAGTTGACCACGCATGTTTAGAAATAGGAATGTTGACCCTTTAAGTGATATTTATACTGAAATGGGATAATAAAAAATATTATTTAATCTAACCAAACTTCAACGTGAAGTAACGCTCCAAAACAAGCCCATATGATCTCCATTTTCTACAAAATAAGGTAATCCTAGCATAAAAAAATATTCCGGACCCGATGGGACAGGTTTCGTCAAATTCCGACATCATTTGTGAAATGTCCTTTATAATTATTAAATAAAAATCAAGTGTTTAAAATCCTTAAAATTATAGAAAAAATCCAATAAATATGAAACCTTGACATTTTACTAGACCTCTTCCTTACGGATCCAATGAATCTTGTTTCGTCCAAATCGGAGTTCACTTGGCCAGCCGTTTATTCATTTAAAGTTACCCTTGTCTAAATTGACCAAATAATATAATTGATTTGGGCGTTTATCGCTGACACGATCAAATGGTAAGTCCAATTGATACGGAAATCGTAATCTAATAATAATTAATTAATACGAATCCAATGGCATCAGTTTCATCGCATTTCGAAACTGTTTCCCGGTACACTATTTTTACACGCACCACAATGCCATTTTGGACATCAAATTTTCCGGTCTTCAAAAATAACAAGATACCTATCCTGACTCTAATTGTCCTTACGAACCCAACGGAACTGGTTTCATGGCCTAATTCGATCATCTGCTCAAGTTACACACAAAAACCCCTCTATTGAATTAAATTAAATTAATTACGTGTTATAGAAAATGAATGGGCGTTTAAGGCTACCGTGATCACATACGACATCGGTTTGCCACACAATTTAATACCATGCAATAATTTAACGTTACGGTTCCATTGAAACTGATTTCATTGAAAACAGAGACTGTTTGCAAAATTGCTATTTTAAGGGCCTATATTTTAAATAACGATTTCCATAGCAACTATTTCAAAATTTGATTTGGCCATAACTTACTATCTATAACAGGAAATCTGGATTTTTTTTCTTTTTTATGAAAATTATCATCAATAAGGTTCCAACGTTTCTTGTTTCATAGAAATCCGACTTATAACGGATTCTGTATGTTCGATTGAAGTTCAAAACTCCATATTACGAACTGCAGCGCCATTTTGAGCTCGATTTATAATTATATAAATATATAACGTTTAAACTTTGTTTTAATAACGAATTCAATATTAAAATCCATTAATATTCCAAATAAAATATTTAAAACAATAAATTAAATTAAATATTTGACTATCAAAAATACGGGTCGTCACAACCACCGTCTTCATCGTCGATTTTAAATCGTCGTAACAGTTATTCAGAATGGGTTAAACCCTGTCTTTCCGAATAACTCGCGTATCTTATAATCAAGTGCTATAAAAACACATCATACCCCTCATTCCAATTCAGAATATTATTTTATTTAAATATTCATATCTTTCGGGAAAGGTTCCCATTAATTTTATCAAAGTTAAATTCTTTTAAATTTTCTCGTTAATCTTCCTTTGGATATCGTTTTCAAAAGATTTTATTAACTAGTCGGGATTATTGAGCCTTACCAAAGTAATAACTTTTAGTTTATCTTTCAAATCCCAACCTATTCATCCCAAGGAGCAAAACTGGTAGTACCCCATATCTAACACCCACGGTGTTATCGGTAAATTTAATTACCACTTCACGTTCAAATCTAATTAAAGATTTAACTATCACTTAGAGTAGAACTGGTGGTACTTCATTCTCGATCATTTCATGAATTCGATAAATTTAATTATCCCATTCTCATTCCAATCTAATTTAAGATTTATTAAAACTCTAATTCAATTTTAATCTCAAAAATCATTACTTAATGATTATTCAAATTTAAGAAATTAATCTTATCTTTAACTGGGTTAAAGAACTAATGTCATTTAAAACACAGTTCACAATAAACCCAAATCAGCTTCCATCAACTATGGAGTCTTCACGGAAAACATATCGATATATAATCGATATAAATTTTCATATCCAATCAATACTATAAATGGAATAATGGCATAGCCTTATAAATTCCATATATGGTAACGGTCTTCCTTCACAGAAGTTCATCTCGATTATTACCAAATCGAATTCCATTTAATTCCAATTTAATATATTAAATTGGAAAACTTTACTTTGGAAAATTTCCATTAAATCTTAATAAAAAGATTTATAAATTCCAAATAATCTCTTCACTATCAATTGGGTCAAAGAACAAATGTTATTTAAAACACCATTCACGATAAACCCAAAATCCAATTTCATTTCAATTCCAATTAAATATTAATTAATTGGTAAACTTCTCTAAATCTTAATTAAAAGATTTATTCTTTTCTCATAGGGGTTTAAGAACAGTGTTAATAAAGACAACATTCACGACATACCCAAAATCCAATTTGATATTAAATACAAGGCTTTAAATGGAAATTATATCGGCTTATATTCAATATCAAATTCTGAAACCAACAAATATCGTATTGGGAATAACAATATATACATATCTTCCAAATTCCTTAACAATATCCATATAATCACGGAATCCAATACCGAAATATTCCGAAGATTATTTCCGCTCAAAGCCATTCCAATTTATACATTGGAAAATTCTGGTTATTTTAAAACCCATTTTCAAATCTAATTTATTTATTTAAAAATCGTTTGGATTATTATTCTAGTTATTAACTAGTTCATTTTGATAAATATATATTTTTATCTTTTCAAAAATGGAATTTTTCATCCTAAATCTCTCCAAATTATTTATTATAATTTTACATAATTTTTCCATATTTTTAATAATTTTATTAAGGCCCGTACAGTCGGTTCCCAATAACGGCCACCGAACTGCATCCATATCGACCTTTCCTGAAATTGATTTGGACATATTTCCAAATCCAACCGTTAGATTTCAAATATTTTATATTCATTGGAAAGCTCTTTTCGATACGAACCCAAAGGTTCCGGTTTTAGTGGAATCCGATGGTGGAATCTTCCGTTACGTCCATTTGAAGTTAATGGTCGAAAGTCGTGAATGGTCACTGTGCGGTGCGTTCTATTCATGCCATTATATATATGATATATATACCGTCGATTTCCATTTAAAACATATTTTATAAATCATCTATAAATTCATTTAAAAATGATTCCAACTTCATTTTTCAATTTTAAATCCAAGTTGAATATTCTATATCATTATAATATTAAAATGACAATATTTTCAAAATATCAGATTTTGAAATCCATTTCCCTTTCGATATTTATTATAAAATGAATAAAGTCGATCAACAAACCCGTTCGGGTAAAATGGCGTTTAACTCCATAATTTGGCTTTCATATTTCAATATTTTCGTGTCCATCCCAAATCCGACATCAAAATCATATTTTGATTATTTTCTGAATATTATATTATTTTAAAATATTCTTTATTTTTGAATCGGAATGCTACTCAATCAATTACCATATAATTTAAGTTATATGGATTTTATACATCGCATGTATTCAACAATAATGATAAATAGTCATTACACATTCAAACATCATCCAGGGTGCATTCTACAACTGTATAAGCGTTAAAATAAATAACGCTCATTACAACTTGTCAACCCATCGATTGGCATACAACTAAATATTGGGATTAGTGTATGTCAAATATTATCTTAATTACCGTCTGGGGTTTTCAAACAACAAATACGGATTATTATTTGTGTAGTTGGGCGATGTGTAAAATTTATCGTCCTAGTCAATATCGGTTAAATAAGTGTATATAAACAAGCTGTCCGACTTGTAAATGAATATTTATTTCAATTTCTTTTTATGAAAATTTTATATATCTTTCATATAAATAATTTATATATTTTAGTTTTAGAAAAAATTGACATTATAACGACGCAATATTAGAACCAGAATAATGTCTAGCATTATCCCTCTCCTGATACTGGCTCGCGCCATACACCACCATCAATCAATCCAATAATTCCACAATACAATCAATAACACAATCATATCACACAAATCTTCCACGATTTGTACGAAAATTAGTGTCATAAGCTACTAAGCCCCGTCTACAACCTAGGATATAATAACAGAATGAAAATAGTTTGAGAGAGGAAGTTCTTACCTCGGTTTCCACTCCGTTAGTCTTTAGCTGGCGATTTTGGTATCGTTTGGGTTTGAATTTGCTCCAAATTCTAACTTGCTTCAAATTGGACCCAGTTAGTGTAGTTGCGTAGCTCTCGACTCCACGATCGCAACGAATCCAGTTTCATTCAATTTGGAGTTCATAGCAAAAAGTTAATAAGGTATGAAGTTTAAACAACAATTAAATAATTAAATTAATTAAATTACCCTTCATTAACTGTTCAACGTCGTTCCTCCTTCCTAGATGTTCGCCGCCGCCCCCTCAGGCCACCGGAGGGTCGGCCAAACCCACCGTCGTCTTCCCCCACGTGAGGCACGCCTCCAGCTCTGACTGCCGCCACCCTATCACCTCCGGCGATGTGAAAATCCAAAAAGCCCCAAATCACGTCCAACCTTGATTTCTCCGCCTCCGATTAACTTCGCCGTCACGCACCACCGGGGATAGGCGCACCTCCCCACCCTGAACTGCCACCCTTCAGATAACGTAGCCAGAATCGCCCCAGATCGCTGGAATTTAGCCAAACCCGTTCGCTGCTTTTGAAAATAGTACACCTCCGTTCATCTTGATTTTCCGGTGACCTCAGGCCATATTAGGCCGATAACACAAAGACAAACTTGTCCATCATCCTCTCCTCTATTAATTTCTCTTTGGTGCAACTATCCAATTCTTCCTTGTTTGACCACAATTCACAAAAATCCGAAACTGCTTTTCAACCTTTGACCATCGATTCCGATGAATCCGTGCAACGATAGGTCCTGAGATTTTTGTGGTAGGTAGAGGTCATCAGGATCTACAATATTGCCTTTATGGGTTTTGGCTAAATGCCCATAGATTTGAATATATAAATTGTTATAGATTCGGGGACTTTTTCTGCAAAATATTTTTAGAGGAAGAAGGGGATGCTGCGATTTTTGAAGCAAGAAGAGAGAATGAGGGTTTGTGGAGGGAAAAGATATTATATAGTAGAGGTTTATAATTTTATATTAATTCTCTAGTTCACGCTCTCTCTGTTCGACAATTATCGATGCCATGACCTCACACAAACTCCTTTGGCAATGAAAATTGACATGCTGTTATGTCTTGAGGACACGGTCCCAACAAAACTGGTTTCATCAAATTCCGAGTCCGTTTACTCAGAAAGCCTTATCACGTCCTAAAGTGGCAACTCCTCGTTGATATGCACAACCCCATGTCTACAGGTATCACGGTTGTCTTATCCCCTTCGGCCTAGCTCAGGCACGCACATTGCCCGGTCGGTTTGTGCCGCCAACACCGCCTCCATGTTTGGATCTCTTACAATCAATCCAGTAAGCGCGCCACTTCTCCGACCTAGTACGGATTACATGTTTTGATACATACTCTAGGTTACTACATGAAAAGGGTCCCACACAATATGATACAAGCTCTCCCCTTGTCTTGTATCTCCACTAGGTTTTCACTGACTATGTATACCATTAGGTGTCTTTAATTACATAGCCCTATTATTTCTATAAGTTATGCTTACCCTAAAAGGTGACTTTAATTACATAACTTTATTATTTGCTCCGGTTATGTATACCACTAGGTGTCTTTAATTACATAACCTTATCACGTTAAGTTTGTGGGCCTATATGCGAATATTACCCACCCCCTCCAGATTTCCTTAACCCATCAACTATACAATCAATTTACTTAACCCTAACTTTAGTTCAATATCATACAATCCCTATGGATTAGATTTGGTTAAGTAGTCCAATTTATTACCATGTCCATTTATGGTTTATAATGGGCTAGACCTCCCACATTAGGCCTACAACTTGTGGATGCTGGGTATACCGGTCGGGTCCGGGAAGTCTAATTCCGCAGTTGGGTCTAACCTCGTGTCTTAGCCCGATTCGTATTTGCGCACTTAGACCTCTCACATTAGGTTAAACACTTGTGGCTGCTGGATATGTCGGTCGGGTCTGGACAGACTTCCACCACTAATGCAACCTAACCTCGTGTCATAAGTGCCACTAAAATTTCTAATTGTAATCCTAGGCATTCATTGTTAATTATACCTATGTCAATTATAGGTTTTATGCCCCTTTTCCCAATTATGTTCATAATTTATTTTATGCCAAATTTATTCATATTCATTACTACAATTAATAACCAAATTAACATTCAAATTTCCAATTATGCCTAAACGTCCAATTATACTCATAATGGATTATATGTCCAAATTCATATCAAGTTATGCCAATTCTAATATTTTTCCCCGTTCCATAACTAACGCATTTGCATATATTTGCCGGCATACCTGGGCTGGAAAGTAGCCTAGGCATATACAGTAAAAAGAGAAAGGTGATGGGAAAAATGACAATAGTGATCATTCTAACAAAGGTGACATGAACATATATACTGGCATAGGCATATTTTGGCATAATAATAAGGTGGACATAAAATAGATCTAGTGAACAGTCAAAGATAAAACTAGATCTAATATAACTATAATGTGGACATAAAAATAGATCTAGCATAATTAGGATGACATAGCAAGCATGTTTAGGTCTAAACAAAAATTTATATGGATAAATAATGACATATCTAAGTTGGCCACAATATGATAGGTAAAAGATGATCTGCATAAAGGATTAGATCTAAACAAGGTTTTAACTGTCCAAAAATGATAGATTTACATTAACCACATTATAGATATAAACCAAGATCCACAAAGGTGACGTAATAGATTAACCATAATTGAATTAGATCTAGAAAAGTAGATCTATCTTAACAATGCTTAGGATCCAATAACATTATAGATTCATAATTTACAACATATCCAAATCACAGTCTTTCACAAATTACTTTTATTCATTTAAACCTAAAAGTAACCAACTCATAGTGTTTGGATTGTTTATAAGATAGAAGTTGTAGGTGTTGGATCTATGCTTGAATCTCAGAATTTGATTTGCAGAAGATGAATAGAATCAGGTTTAGTCCAGCCACTGATAGCATTTGGCTTAGATTGCATTCCAGGACAGAAAACATGAAAAATGGACCTTCATTTATAGCTTCCAGCCTCCAAACCGACTATGCCACGTCAGCCCTAGGGGTGTTGACTCCCCTGTGGGTGGGTCGACACCTCTGTGGGGGGGCCGATCCCTGTGTCGACACCCCTCTAAGGGGGTCGGCCCGTTAGAGCGGGAAATTTTCTGCCTTTTCCTATTTACGCGATTTCAAATTTTGAACTGAGATTTTGAATTTCTGGACCCTATATATGCATATATAATTCTCTTGTGCGTATACAAGTTTAAACCTTCATAACTTCTTCATACAGTGTACGTTTTACGCAAACCAAATGTCTAACTTGACCAGAATTTCGAGACGGACGCAATGGCGCAGTCCATTTTCCTTAATTCTAAATATTAAATTAATTATAATTTAATTTATCCTCTTTTAGTGTGGTTAGAAATTCGGGGTGTTACATTTTTCCTCAATAATATCCGTATAATCACGGAATCCAATACTGAAATATTCCAAAGATTATTTCCACTGAAATCCATTCAAATTTATACATTGGAAAATTCTGATTATTTTAAAACCCATTTTCAAATCCAATTTATTTATTTAAAAATCATTTAGATTACTATTCTAGTTATTTACTAGTTCATTTCGATAAAAATATATTTTTATCTTTTCAAAAATGGAATTTTTTTATCCTAAATCTTTCCAAATCATTTATTATGATTTTACATAATTTTTCCATATTTTTAATAATTTTATTAAGGCCCGTACATTAGGTTTCCAATAACGGCCACCGATCTGCATCCATAGCGACCTTTCCTGAAATTGATTTGGACATATTTCCAAATCCAGCTATTTGATTTCAAATCTCTTACATTCATTGAAAAACTCTTTTCGATACGAACCCAACGGTTCTGATTTTAGGATAATCCGATGGTCGGATCTCCCGTTACGTCCATTTGAAGTTAATGTCGAAATTTGTGAACGGTCGCTACACGACGCGTTCTATTCAGGCCATTATATATATAATATATATATATATATATATCGTCGATTTCCATTTAAAACGTATTTTATAAATCATTTATAAATTCATTTTAAAATGATTCCAACTTCATTTTTCAATTTTAATTATAAAATGAATATTCTATATCATTATAACATTAAAATGATAATATTTTCAAAATATCAGATTTTGAAATCCATTTCCCTTTCGATATTTATTATAAAATAAATACAGTTGATTGACAAACCCGTTTGGGTAAAAATGGCGTTTAACTCCATAACTCGACTTCCATATTTCAATATTTTCATGTCCATCCCAAATCGGACATCAAAATCATATTTTGATTATTTTCTGAATATTATATTATTTTAAAATATTCTTTATTTCTGAATTAGAATGCGACTCAATCAATTACCATATGATTTCAGTTATATGGATTTTATACATCAAATGTATTCAACAGTAATGATAAATAGTCATTACACATTCAAACATCATCCAGGGTGCATTCTACTACTGTATGAGCATTACAATAAATAAATAACGCTCATCACAGCTTGTCAACCCACTGATTGACATACAACTAAATACTGGGATTAGTGTATGTCAAATATTATCTTAATACCCATGTGGGGTTTTCAAACAACAAATACAGAATATTATTTGTGTAGTTTGGCGACATGTAAAATTTATCATCCCAATCAATATCAGTTAAATAAGTGTACATAAACAAGCTGTCTGGCTTTTAAATGAATATTTATTTCAATTTATTTTTATGAAAATTTTATATACCTTTTATATAAATAATTTATATATTTCAGTTTCAGAAAAATTCAGCATTATAACGGCGCGATATTAGAACTGGAACAATGTCTAGCATTATCCCTCTCTTGATAGTGGCTCGCGCCATACACCACAATCAATCATTCCAATAATTCCACAATACAATCAATAACACAATCATATTACACAAATCATCCATGGTTTGTACAAAAAGTAGAGTCAGGAGCTACTAAGCCCCGTCTGCAACCTAGGATATAATAACAGAATGAAAATAGTTTGAGTGAGGGAGTTCTTACCTCGGTTTCCACTCCGTCAGTCTTTAACTGGCGATTTTGGTTCCGTTTGGGTTTGAATTTGCCCTAAATTCTAACTTGCTCCAAATTGGACCCAGTTAGTGTTGTTGCGAAGCTCTCGACTCTGCGACTACAACGGATCCAGTTTCATGCAATTTGGAGTTCGTAGCAAAAAGTTATTAAGGTACGAAGTGTAAACAACAATTAAATAATCAAATTAATTAAATTACCCTTCATTAACTGTTTACGTCGTTCCTCCTTCCTGGACGATCGCCGCAGCCAACTCAGGCCACCAGAGGGCCGGCCAAGCCCACCGCTATCTTCCCCCATGCGAGGAGCGCCTCCAGCTCTGATCGCCCCCCTATCGCCTCCGGCGTTTTGAAAATCCAAAAAGCCCAAAATAACGTTCAACCTCGATTTCTCTGACTCTGGTGAACTTGCCGTCGCGCACCACCAAGGATAGGCGCCCCTCGCCACCCTTCAGACAACATGGCCTGAATCGCCACCAGATCGCCGGAATTTAGCCAAACCCGTTCGCTTCTTTTGAAAATAGTACACCTCCGTTCATCTTGATTTTCCGGCGACCTCTGGCCATATTAGGCCGAGCACCCAAAGAAAAAGTTGTCCATCATCCTCTCCTCTACTAATTTCTCTTTGGTGCCCCTATCCAATTCTTCCTTATTTAACCACAATTCACCAAAATCTGAAACTACTTTTCAGCCTTTAACCACCGATTCCAGTGAATCCATGCGATGATAGGTCCTGAGATTTTTGTGGTAGGTAGAGGTTATCAGGATCTACAATATTGCCTTTACAGGTTTTGGCTAGATGCTCATAGATTGGAAGATATAAATTGTATTATGTTCGGGGGTTTTTTTGCAAAATATTTTTAGAGGAAGAAGGGGCTGCTGCGATTTTTGAAGGAAGAAGAGAGAATGAGGGTTTGTGGAGGGAAAAGATATTATATAGTAGGGTTTATAATTTTATATTAATTCCCTAGTTCACACTCTCTCCGTTCGATAGTTATCGATACCATGACCACACATGAACTCCGTTGGCGATGAAAATTGACATGTTGCTATGTCTTGATGATACGGTCCTAACAAAACTAGTTTCGTCGAATTCCGAGTCCGTTTGCTTAAAAAGCCCTATTTCTGGCTTAAATGGCTGATCTACTCCCGATTTATTGTGTACAGCCACATACTAGCTCCAAAAATTATGAAATTTGGAATTCTCGCTATGTTTTTCAAACATGGTTTTAACAAAACTAATTTTGTCGAATTTGGAGACCGTTTGAAAAATGGCCTTTTTAAATTGGTCTATTTAATTTAAACTAAAATTGAAAACACATTTAAATTTACTGTGCTCACACATTAATTCCAAAAATTACCATAATTGGAATCTAGCTATAATTTGACATTCCGGATCCAAGAAAAGTGGTTTTATCAAAAACGGAGATCGTTTCCAAAATGGATAATATTAAGGGCTATATATTATATTAAAAAATATATATATTCCATAGCGATTATTTTGAATTTTAAACTGGATATAACTTACAATTTATATTATGAAACCTTAGTTTCTTACATTCATGAAAAAGATATAGCTAAACAGATTCCAACGTTTCTTGTTTCGCTCAATTCTAATTTAAAATGAATTCTGTATACTCAACTGAAATTAGAAATCGAATTTTCAAACTACCTCGCCATTTCAAGCTCATTTTGTAATTAAAATAAATTTATACATTTTAACTTCGATTTAAATAAACTTTTGGTCGTTATTATTTAAAATAAATCATTTAAATATTCAAAATCCATAAAATAGTAAATATAAAATTTTAAATATTCAGAAATTCTGGGTTGTTACAATCTCCCTCACTTAAAATCTTTTCGTCCTCGAAAAGGAACAGAGATGAAAGTTGTTTAACTAACCAACTCAACTTTCGTTCTGGCTTTCATTCTTCAACTTTTCAGTTTCTAAGAATTTTCTAATTTCTCAAAAATTTGGCTAACACCCTAAATTTTCGAAAAATTTCGCCATAACCTCTTTATACAGCCCTATCGATAAAACCACAGCTCGCCTCATAGGGCCCTTATCAATCCAAAAGAAAACGAAAAAACCAAGCAGCTAGCCAGTCGGCTCATAAAATCATCAAAACCCCAACAAATACAGTAAATATGTACCTATTTGTCGGGCATACAATTTTGTTCCTCTTCTTGGCTTCCATGCTATGACCAATTCACATGTATATATGTACATGTATGCAGTTCCAATCAATTTTCAATTCAGTTCAAATTTGACTTGATTTGGCTAAATTTACCTTTCACTTTCATATTGGTTAAATTAATTATCTTTCCAATATTTTTTATTTAGTTAAACTAATAATCACACAACACAACCAACAATCAATTACTTTATTAATTTTTCAAACATATAATTTTGATATACTCAAAAATCATATTTTTAGTGCCAAATCACAAACAATAACCCTATCTAAGTTTTGGTTCTCACACCAGTCAATTGGAAATATATAGATATCCCACTTTCGAAACTCGAACATAAATTCTGATGATGCAGCTGCTATCATCAGAATCATCTCCAGGCGACTAGAATGTGATTCTATATCAACCCGGTATATTTGAGACTTCATATACACGTGGATCAGATGTATATTAAAAATCTCCTTATACCCGATAGTCCAAAATCAATTTAAAATAAAATAATCAAATATGTATAATAAGATATAATTTCCAAAATTAAGTTTGTTTTTATAAATAACACTCTTTTAACTCATTCTAGAATGCTACTTATCCTACCTCTAACGAGTCATTCTTATAGGATATTACTAATCCTACCTCTGATGAATTCTTCCGTTTAGTTCTAACATGTCCTGTTCTCGAGCTCTGTAAACCAAAGCTCTGATACCGAACTGAAACAACCATAAATTCCCCTTACGGGAAAGCCCGGATTGCTTTGAGAACACGACACATCAGAACACAATCAATAGAACATTTCATTGCTATTACAACAATTTACATCAGGGTACAAGAATATATCAGAGTACGAATTAATATTACACAACAGAAATAAAAATATATATCAGAGTTTAAAATACATAGCAGCGGAAAATACATCAAATAGCACAACTGAAAGAGATACACGGATACAAAGCTTTCTGAATATAACTCCAGCTGTAAATCCAGGATCCTGTGAAAAGTAATATCTGTGAAAACCAAAACTACTAGCTGCCCGTGTGGAAAATATGGGCACCCAGAGTTTAGGTTAAAACATTAAACTCCAGGTTAGTCATGGGACTAGTGTGAGAAATAAAACAGTTATTAGCTTTTTATTTTAAAGTTAGGTAAATAATGGGACTACGCCGTATAACACGGAATGGGTTTATCCCCCATGAATACCAGTGCATTGAACCAAACAGCGCAATGCTTAAGAGAAAATTGAAGTTATTATAAGACTCAGGTCCCATCACACAATGAACGCAGTCGAAGATAAAGTTTTCCCTTATAATTGCCAAATATGCTTGATACGCAAAATTTCATCTTTTATTATTACTATAAGTGGAGAAATCAACTTCAAATATAACTGTATCAATCATAGGCGGCGCAGGTACCATTATATCACATCGCCAAATATATATATATATATATATACACACACACACACACACACAACTAAAACTGAAAAATCACGTATTCAAAATTGGGTTTCCATCTATGAACCGAGGCAAGGGATCATCCTCACTGATTTCGAGACACACTAGCAAGTGCCTCAGGATCACACATACGGGAAACCCTTGGATCTTCATGGCCGGTCATCCATCAATGATTAATTATACCATAAACTATATGTTAGCCGGTTCCATCAAACCTCTAAAATGGGTCAGTAATGTCAACCACTCCAGAGCCACTAGGGACTCAAATCATATCCGAGCCTTTCAATGGGCCCGAATTCCAAGGTACCTCGCTTCCATCAAATAATATGCAACATCCACATGAGTAAACAGTCTGGGCTCCATACCATGATGTTACTCGTAGCTAGAACTAACATATGTCCATTTCCATGCAGTCACGATCCCGTTTTTGGTTCATATCTGGGTGTGAAGCTCGCGAATTAACGCTACATAAAGTTATGCTAATTAAAGTCGTGCTTTGATCATCAACCACAAAGCCTTTCTTTTCAACAAAATCTTTGATCCATGCAACTCAGCATGCCATACTGTCATTCCATATCGTACCACTGATTTCCACCATTATATAACCTCTAAGCTCGTACGTTTCAGAGAAGGGTGTTAAGACAGTATAAAGGAATACAATGTCAGACACACTATCCATTTGAAATTCCGTTTTAGGTCTGAACGAAACTGGAGGCACCTTATTCCTCGTCCCATATGTCCAATACAGGAGAGAGGCCCGCGCATATACGGTCGATCTCCAATTACATCTGGACGATCACCACTTATTACCTTGTCTTGGTTGTACATCCCAATCAAGACATCAGTAATCATCCAAACGATGTGAAGATCTCCGGTCTTCAACCACCGTCTTCATCGTCGACTTTTAATCGTCATAACAGTTATTCGGAATGGGATAAACCCGATCTTTTAGAATAACTTGCATGGGATAAACCCGGTCTTTCAGAATAACTTGCATATCTTACAATCAAGTGCTATAAAAACACATCATACACCTCATTCCAATTCAGAATATTATTTTATTTAAATATTCATATCTTTAGGGAAAGGTTCCCATTAATTTTATCAAAGATAAATTCTTTTAAATTTTCTCTTTAATCTTCCTTTAGATATCGTTTTCAAAAGATTTTCTTAACTAATCGGGATTATTGAGCCTTACCAAAGTTATCATTTGTTTTATCTTTCAAATGCCCGCCTATTCATCCCATGGAGAAAAACTGGTAGCTCCCTATATCTAACACCCATGGTGTTATCGGTAAATTTAGTTACCACTTCACGTTCAAATCTAATTAAAGATTTAACTATCGCTTGGAGTAAAACTGGTGGTACTTCATTCTCGATCATTTCATGAATTCGATAAATTTAATTATCCCATTCTCATTCCAATCTAATTAAAGATTTACTAAAACTCTAATTCATGAAATCTTAATTCCCCAAATGATCGAGAATGAGAATGGGATAATTAAAATAATATAACTTCTGTCTTTTACCATCAGAGTACATAAACACTTAAACGAAAACATAATTCCTCAAATAAAAGAGACAAAGCCATAGTGGAGATAAGAACTTGTGCCATACTTCGAAAGCAACTCGAACAAGATGATATCCGAGTCTTGACTAAGCCTGAGTGTTTCCTCCCTGAGAACCTAGGGGGGAACGGAAGAAAGAAGAGGAAACAAAAGGGTCAGACATAATGTCTTGCAAGTCTAATTACTTTTAGCAAGTAAATAAATAAAAGTAGCATGACAGGCATATGAAGTGGATAAGAGAGATCACTACATGAATGGCAGGTGTGACAAGGTAGACAGGATAAGGTGTATATGTTTTTCTAACGATTACTCTGCACTATTACTAGTATAACAAGAATGAGATGATCCCTTCCACTATAAGGTGGTAGACTTAGGCATACGTCCAAATGTACCCTAACTACTACCCTAATCAATCGGCTCCCTACTCCGTAGATACTCTGTGTCGGCCCCACAGTAGGATGTATCACATCCTAAAGTGGAAACCCCTCGCTGATATGCACAGCCCCATATCTACAGGAGTCACAGTCGTCTTATCCCCATCGGCCCGGCTCATGCACGCACATGGCCCAGTCGGTTTGCACCGCCAACACCGCCTCGACGTTTGGATCTCTTACAATCAATCCAGTAAGCGTGCCCCTTCTTCGACCTAGTACGGAGTACATGTTTTGATACTTACTCCGGGTTACTGGATGAAACGGGTCCCACAAAATATGATACAAGCTCTCCTCCTTGTATTGTATCCCCACCAGGTTTTCACTGACTATGGATACTATTAGGTATCTTTAACTACATATCCTTATTGTTTCAACAAGTTATGCTTACCCTAAAAGGTGTCTTTAATTACATAACTTTATTATTTCCTTTGGTTACGTATACCACTAGGTGTCTTTTATTACATAACCTTATCAGGTTAAGTTTATGGGCCTATCTGTGAATATTACCCACCCCCTCCAGATTTGCTTAACCCATCCAATATCCAATCAATTTACTTAACCCTAATTGTAATGACCCGCATTAGCAGAGGTATTATAATTTATTTAATTAATTATTTATATAGTGATATAGTGAATTAAATGGTGGTTTAATTAAAATAATGGTGAATATTTAATTAAAATAATAATTAGATAATATATTTAATTCTGAAATAATCAGAATTGGCAGAAATGGCGATATGGTGTGAATTGGGAAATTCGAAATATATAATTCAGTTTAGAATTGAATTACGATAACGAATATATTTATTTAACGATGGTTGAATGTATAAATTATATATTAAATATAATCGAGCTCGAAATGGTGCGGTAGTTCACGATTTGGCGATTCGAACTTTAAACGAGTATACAGAAGCCGTTTTAAGTCGGATTTCTGTGAAACAAGAAACATCAGGAGCTGGTGAAGTATATTTTTCTAGTGGAAGAGAAAAATCGAGATTTTGTCGTGTAGATTTTGATTTATGTCCAAATCAAATTTTAGAAAACTCGTTATGGAATTCCTTTATAATTTATAAAGCAATTATTTATATTTATAAAAGGAATTTCATTATAAATCAAATATCGATTTTATCAGGATTTGAAATATCGAGATAGAAATTCATATAGGAATATTCTAGAGCTGAACGATATCGTATGTGGGTATATACGATAATATTAATTTATTAACATTTAATTTAATTGTTTTAAATATATTTATATATTTAAAAAGGATATTTAGGTCTTTAAAAATAGCCAGTTTTGCAAACGACCTCAGAATTCGACGAAACCAATTTTGTTGGATCCGCAACATCAAATTATTGTTAGATATCAAGTTTTGTTATTTTTAGAGTCAGTATGTGGTCGTACCGATTTTTAATGTGAGAAACAGTCGATATTTTGACCTTTAAAAATACGCTGTGTGAGCATACGGAGTCGGAATTCGATGAAACCAGTTTCGTTGGGACCGTAATATTGAACTGAAGGTGCATGTATAGTTTGGTGATTTTTGGGTATCATATGTGGTCACAGGAATTTTTAAGGACCGGAGACAAACAGAAAATCGAGAAAATAAAATATAAATATCAAAAATATAAATATCCTAACATTTTTTCTATGATCTAAACAGGGCCACGTATCATGTATTTTCAGCCACACCCTCATATGTTAAAACGCGAGAGCAATCTCATTCACAGAACACAAACGCAAAGAAAAAAATCAAAAGTCAAAACAAGAAAAAATTCTATAAATTGTAAAACATATATGGTTGGAATCGTAAGGCGTCTATCTTCATTTCTAGATGGGTTTTGTTCAGCTCGACGCCCTTTTCCGTCCTTTATTTATGCTCAGCGTCTTCTAGGGTGGAATTTCGATCTCAATCTAACGGGTTTTAGCCAGTTTCGAGTTTATATTCGGGATGGTAGTTTGATTTGGCACCTGCGCTCGACTTTTTGAGGGAATTCGAGAAAGAAAATGTCGATCTCCATACTGTACAGCTCGCAGAGACTTGGAAACGCAACCCTCAAGAAGCAGGCGGACGAGATGAGATGAGTATGGGGTAGGAGTGTTTTCGAAGAGATGAATTTCCATTATTTTTGTTTGATTTTAAAGCAACTAGAGAAGGAGGAATGGGTAATGAAAGAAACGGCAATGGCAACAGGAAGCACGATCGTATTTCGGGGAAGAAGACTCATTGGGTCTGGGCTTTTGTCAAACGTGGATGGGCCAAGGTTGGGTAAAGCCCATACTTTAATATAATTCAAGTTTTATATAAATAAAATAGTGTGTAACTTGTAACTCTTACATCTTTGTCATACGGTATCAGAATTGGACAAAATAAGATCCGACAGGATCGTATGGACGGACACTACCTAATGGAATTGATTAGGAGTGGAGTGGAACTCGTTTGAATTTACGGCGAAATAAATTGTTTGATTCAAATCAAACAACAGTTTATCATTCTTTAACGATGAACTGCCAATGTGAGTAAATATCACTAACTCTGAACAGTTTATAATTTCATGTTGTATTTTTAGAACTGTTAAATATTGGCTGATTGACTATGTGTTGACTGTTTGATTGAACTGCTAGCCAATTAGTTGAATTTCTATATTGATTCTGTTTAACAGAATATATCATATGGAACTGAAAGTGATGTTATCTATATTGTTTAACATCTGTGATGCAGGGAAACAGGTTGGAGGAATCCGACAGGATTCCTCAACAGTTATTTTATTGTTTTTATATATTGTGATATATGATGTGATATATAATCTGTTGTTGACAATGTGTGTTTGGACGATATTTATCGTTGTTATATGGTATGTTAAATACCATAAGAAATACTGGATGTAGGATAGGGGATTTTCAAAGTGTATTGTGAAAATGAAATATTTATATAAAATCGATGGATTTTATATAGAAAAAGGGAAAGGATTTTTATAAAAGAAAATAATTATAAAATCGAAGGATAAGTTATAATAAAGGAAATATTTATTTGTTAGATTAAATAGAATAGATATAAAGGAAATATTATTGGTTAGAATAAATAAATAGAATAAAGGAATATTTATTGGGAAAATAAATAGGATTATAAAAGAAAATTTACGAGATAGAAAAGAGTTAGCCGATTTGAGTTAGCCGATTAGAGTTATCAAATAGGAGTCGATTGAATATAGTTATTCAAAAGGAGTCAATTGAACATAGTTATTCAAAAGAAGTTAATCGAACATAGTTAAAAGAAATAGAGTTAAACAAATTAGAAACTGACTAGAGATTAGTTAAGTTGAATAGTTTTCTGAGTATCGATCTGATGTTGGTTTCGGCCTTCGGGGTTTATACTTAGAGAATTGTTCTCCTACTAGTTTACAGACAGGGACTGATAGTTGTGAAATGATAGTGATATGTAAATAAACAATGGGAATGTTTTACAGTGTTAATAACGTATATTTTCTAAACATAGAAAATAAGGAAATATATATATGTATGTATGATTGATGATTGATTGATAGAATTTCCATTTGGAAATTATATCATTGGTTGCACATGTATTTTCCTTCGATAGTTAAATCACAGACTATCGAAGTTTTGACCAATTTACGTTGTTAATATGGAGAGACCGGTTGGATTATTATCCAAAGGACCACTCTGTATTGGCATAAGCGTTGTGAATCATATATGCCAAAGATAATTGAAGACAGAGTAAATTGCAAGGGCTGTTGTATAAATCTTAGATAACAGTGTCTAAGATGGATATACTGAATAGTGCCTTCGGTTCATCCTGTTCCTGGGTGACATGTATGGATGAATGTCTGACAGAGTATTTCTAGAAAGGTCACGTACATTTATTTCTTCAACCGTACCAAGAGTGGAAGCAGAGAAGGAAACTTCTTTAGCTAACACGTAATGTACTGTTGTAGAGGTCAATCGGTGATTTGATGGATTTGATGATGTGACATTTGAAGTGAATCTGGTGTGATGATAAAGCGTAGCTTCAAGCCTCACAACCGGTAAATGACAGAAATCGGGCAGGCAGCATTGCTAAGTCGGTCGCTTCGAAGTAGGGTGTATAATCACCTGATTTAGAGTTTCATTTATTTCTAAAAATCTATTGTCGATACTGTCCCATTCGGGAAACGGTTGCTGATCCCAACCGTTGGTGATATACATTCGATACACTCAAGCGAAATGAGTGGTCGGTCATGTGTGGCCGGGTTGCAAGATGTTCTTGTTGAACCCAGTGTATTCCTCTCTAGAGGTACACTAGCGAAAGGTGGTTCCATACCTTGTCATAGTTGGAAATCCATTACCCAATACGTACTTGCAGTTTTGATTGTATACTATATATGTAGAACTTGAGATGAAAGCGTTTCTGCTAGATGATTATTATATTGTAGTTGATAGACATTATTATAATATCAAAAGGTTTTTGATATAAAGATATTTTGGATTCTCATAAGGGAAAAACTCGTTCCGTTATACGGCGTGGTCTTATGAGATATCGTTAAATGGCTCAAACTGTTTTAAACTATTTTACTCATACCAGTCCCATGACTGACCCAGAGTTTATTTTGTTTTGTTTTCCCTAAACTCTTGGGTGCCCAATTTTGTACGGGCAGTCAAGTAGTCGGGATTTACAGATACTAGAAGAGCTGGAGCAGGAGGCTTCAGGATCATATAGCTATAGTTTATTTCCGTTGTGTTGTAAGTGTTGTACTCTGATAATGTTGTTGTATACATATACAGATTTAGATTTCAAAGTTATGTTATACATATTATTTGTTATTCGTTCCGTTGTGAGATTCGTGTTACTCTGATGTTGTGTTCTTCTTCTTCTTCTATTCTAAGTTTCTATCTTATCTATCCTCACCCTCTAATTTCTTTCATTAATCATCCGGTATTTTTCGATGTTTGGTTAGTCATCATATAGTTTATGGCGATAACCAAAGTCGACAAAAACCCGGGTAATTACAGTTGGTATCAGAGATTAAGTTAAGTGATTTACCTTGGCTCTGTGGCGTGACTTGGTAGAGATGGGGTTAGTAATACCCTAGATTGAGTCGAGTGTATATATATGAGAGAGCGTATTTATTATTCAATATAAAATGGTTTTATATTGTGGAGATTTATTGATTGGGTGGCTTATGAATTTCTGGTCGATCAGTTTGATCCACTGTATCGATAGGAGTTACTAAACACTTGAACACGATGAACCATCATGGTATGTTTTGAAAAAGGGTAAATGAAATAATTTTACCCAAATATATTTTGATATAAAGGATTTATAAAGAAAAGTATATATATTGGGTATATTGGTTGTTATTATAATTGAGTAAGATTATAAATTAAATGGTTATATAAATAACCGATCAGAATTCATATAAGTGAAATAAATGAAATCGAATTGAATTAAATCTGAATTAAATCAGAATGGAAATAAAAACCCTGGAAATTTGGAATAGAGTTTGAAATAGACTTGGATTAAATATATGTAAATTTTAAGATCCTGGGAGATTTTAAAATTGTATTCCAAGAAATTGTGAATGGTATTTTGAACTGATTTCAAAATAAAAGCGTTTAAGAATGATTTTGAAAGTGATATAGTATTGAACTCACTTCGATAGCTGGGAAATAACCCCGATGATGAGCTAGACATCATCGGTGTTCATTTTCGAGTTGCTGAGTGGCGGATTACTACCAAAGGATTTTGTTTTTGAATTGTTTTGAGAAAAACAAAGCTTTTTAGAACTCCCAGAATATTGACTTGTTTAATTTAAGACAAATTAAATAGGAATTTTTAAAAGAAAATTGGAATTAAAGTAAAGCCAGTTAAGTGGTAATAGAAATTAATTTGAAATGACATTGTGTTGATGAGTTAAGGATTCGGGATCAAGAACGAAACGTGAATTTGAAATGAAAATTTGGCTTGGTAAAAAGCAAATGGTTGTGTTGGAGATAAAAGTGATTTCAGAATTTGATTAGGATAATTTTGGTATATGCTGAGTTGATAGCAGATGGAAGTGATTAAATTGATATGCCCGACAAAAAGGTACACGTTTATATTCATATGAGTTTGATGAGATTTATGAGCCGATTTGATGAGCCGCTTGGCTGTTTGATTTTCTTTTGGGTTGGAGAAGGCCTAGAGAGGCGAGTTGTGGTTTTACCGATAGGTCTGTACAAAGAAGGTTATGGCGAAATTTTTCGAAAGGTTAAGGCGTCAGAAAATTTTCAGCATTTTTGAAAATTTTCGTTGATAAGAATTAATTAAATATTTAATTGGTTCAGTTGAAACTGAAGTTAAGAAGTGAACATATATGTTCTAATCAGTCGATAGGGTCGTTCTCTACCTTAGCAATTTCGAAGACGAAATTATTTTAAGTGGGGAAGATTGTAATGACCCGCATTGGCAGAGGTATTATAATTAATTTATTTAATTATTTATATAGTGATATAGTGAATTAAATGGTGGTTTAATTAAAATAATGGTGAATATTTAATTAAAATAATAATTAAATAATATATTTAATTCTGAAATAATCAGAATTGGCAGAAATGGCGATATGGTGTGAATTGGGAAATTCGAAATATATAATTCAGTTTAGAATTGAATTACGATAACGAATATATTTATTTAACGATGGTTGAATGTATAAATTATATATTAAATATAATCGAGCTCGAAATGGCGCGGTAGTTCGCGATTTGGCGATTCGAACTTTAAACGAGTATATAGAAGCCGTTTTAAGTCGGATTTCTGTGAAACAAGAAACGTCAGGAGCTGGTGAAGTATATTTTTCTAGTAGAAGAGAAAAATCGAGATTTCGTCGTGTAGATTTTGATTTATGTCCAAATCAAATTTTAGAAAAGTCGCTATGGAATTCCTTTATAATTTATAAAGGAAATATTTATATTTATAAAAGGAATTTCATTATAAATCGAATAACGATTTTATCGGGATTTGAAATATCGAGCTAGAAATTCATATAGGAATATTCTAGAGCTGAACGATATCGTATGTGGGTATATACGATAATATTAATTTATTAACATTTAATTTAATTGTTTTAAATATATTTATATATTTAAAAAGGATATTTAGGGCTTTAAAAATAGCCAGTTTTGCAAACGACCTCAGAATTCGACGAAACCAATTTTGTTGGATCTGCAACATCAAATTATTGTTAGATATCAAGTTTCGTGATTTTTAGAGTTAGTATGTAGTCGTACCGATTTTTAATGTGAGAAACAGTCGATATTTTGACCTTTAAAAATACACTGTGTGAGCATACGGAGTCGGAGTTCGACGAAACCAGTTTCGTTGGGACTGTAATGTTGAACTGAAGGTGCATGTACAGTTTGGTGATTTTTGGGTATCGTATGTGGTCGCAGGGATTTTTAAGGATCGGAGACAAACAGAAAATCGAGAAAATAAAATATAAATATCAAAAATATAAATATCCTAACATTTTTTCTATGATCTAAATAGGGCCACGTATCATGTATTTTCAACCACACCCTCATATGTTAAAACGCGAGAGCAATCTCATTCACAGAACACAAACGCAAAGAAAAAAATCAAAAATCAAAACAAGAAAAAAAATTATAAATTGTAAAACATATATGGTTCGAATCGTAAGGCGTCTATCTTCATTTCTAGAGGGGTTTTGTTCAGCTCGACGCCCTTTTCCGTCCGTCATTTATGGTCAACGTCTTCTAGGGTTGGATTTCGATCCCAATCCAATGGGTTTTAGCCAGTTTCAAGTTTAGATTCGGGATGGTAGCTAGATTTGGCACCTACGCTCGACTTTTTGAGGGAATCCAAGAAAGAAAATGTCGATCTCCATACTGTACAGCTCGCGGAGACTTGGAAATGCGACCCTCAAGAAGCAGACGGACGAGATGAGATGAGTATGGGGTAGGAGTGTTTTCGAAGAGATGAATTTCCATTATTATTTTTTGATTTTAAAGCAACTAGAAAAGGAGGAATGGGTAATGTAAGAAACAACAATGGCAACAGGAAGCACGATCGTATTTCGGGGAAGAAGACTCATTGGGTCTGGGCTTTTGTCAAACGTGGATGGGCCAAGGTTGGATAAAGCCCATACTTTAATATAATTCAAGTTTTATATAAATAAAATAGTGTGTAACTTGTAACTCTTACATCTTTGTCATACGGTATCGGAATTGGACAAAACAAGATCCGACATGATCGTATGGACGGACACTACCCAATGGAATTGAATGAGAGTGGAGTGGAACTCGTTTGAATGTACGACGAAATAAACTGTTTGATTCAAATAAAACAACAGTTTATCGTTCTTTAACGATGAACTGCCAATGTGAGTAAATCTCACTAACTCTGAACAGTTTATAATTTCATGTTTTATTTTTAGAACTGTTAAATATTGGCTGATTGACTGTGTGTTGACTGTTTGATTGAACTGCTAGTCAGTTAGTTGAATTTCTATATTGATTCTGTTTAACAGAATATATCATATGGAACTAAAAGTGATGTTATCTATATTGTTTAACATCTGTGATGCAGGGAAACAGGTTGGAGGAATCCGACAGGATTCCTCAACAGTTATTTTATTATTTTTATATATTGTGATATATGATGTGATATATAATCTGTTGTTGATTATGTGTGTTTGGACGATATTTATCGTTGTTATATGGTATGTTAAATACCATAAGAAATACTGGATGTGGGAAAGGGGATTTTCAATGTGTATTGTGAAAATGAAATATTTATATAAAATCGATGGATTTTATATAGAAAAAGGGAAAAGATTTTTATAAGAGAAAATAATTATAAAATCGAAGGATAAGTTATAATAAAGGAAATATTTATTTGTTAGATTAAATAGAATAGATATAAAGGAAATATTATTGGTTAGAATAAATAAATAGAATAAAGGAATATTTATTGGGAAAATAAATAGGATTATAAAAGAAAATTTACGAGATAGAAAAGAGTTAGCCGATTTGAGTTAGCCGATTAGAGTTATCAAATAGGTGTCGATTGAATATAGTTATTCAAAAGGAGTCAATTGAACATAGTTATTCAAAAGAAGTTAATAGAACATAGTTAAAAGAAATAGAGTTAAAAAAGATTAGAAACTGACTAGAGATTAGTTAAGTTGAATAGTTTTTTGAGTATCGATCTGATGTTGGTTTCGGCCTTCGGGGTTTATACTTAGAGAATTGTTCTCCTACTAGTTTACAGTCAGGGACTGATAGTTGTGAAATGATAGTAATATGTAAATAAACAATAGGAATGTTTTCCAGTGTTAATAACGTATATTTTCTAAACATAGAAAATAAGGAAATATATATATGTATATATGACTGATGATTGATTGATAGAATTTCCATTTGGAAATGATATCGTTGGTTGCACACGTATTTTCCTTCGATAGTTAAATCACAGACTATCGAAGTTTTGACCAATTTACGTTATTGATATGGAGAGACCGGTTGGATTATTATCCAAAGAACCACTCTGTATTGGCATAAGCATTGCGAATCATATATGCCAAAGATAATTGAAGACAGAGTAAAGTACAATGGCTGTTGTATAAATCTTAGATAATAGTGTCTAAGATGGATATACTGAATAGTACCTTCGGTTCATCCTGTTCCTGGGTGACTTGTATGGATGAATGTCTGACAGAGTATTTCTAGAAAGGTCACGTACATTGATTTCTTCAACCGTACCAAGAGTGGAAGTGAAGAAGGAAAATTCTTTAGCTAACACGTAATGTACTGTTGTAGAGGTCAATCGGTGATTTGATGGATTTGACGATGTGACATTCGAAGTGAATCTGGTGTGATGATAAAGCGTTGCTTCAAGCCTCACAATCGGTAAATGACAGAAATCGGGCAGGCAACATGGCTAAGTTGGTCGCTCCGAAGTAGGGTGTATAATCACTTGATCTAGAGTTTCATTTATTTCTAAAAATCTATTGTCGATGCTGTCCCATTCGGGAAACGGTTGCTGATCCCAACCGTTGGTGATATACATTTGATACACTCAAGCGAAATGAGTGGTCGGTCATATGTGGCCGGGTTGCAAGATGTTCTTGTTGAACCCAGTGTATTCCTCTCTAGAGGTACACTAGCGAAAGGTGGTTCCATACCTTGTCATAGTTGGAAATCCATTACCCAATACGTGCTTGCGGTTTTGATTGTATACTATATATGTATAACGTGAGATGAAAGCGTTTCTGCTAGATGATTATTATATTGTGGTTGATAGACATTATTATAATATCAAAAGGTTTTTGATATAAAAATATTTTGGATTCTCATAAGGGAAAAACCCGATCCGTTATACGGCGTGGTCTTATGAGATATCGTTAAATGGCTCAAACTGTTTTAAACTGTTTTACTCATACCAGTCCCATGACTGACCCAGAGTTTATTTTGTTTTGTTTTCCCTAAACTCTTGGGTGCCCAATTTTGTACGGGCAGTCAAGTAGTCGGGATTTACAGATACTGGAAGAGCTGGAGCAGGAGGCTTCAGGATCATATAGCTATAGTTTATTTCTGTGTTGTTATAAGTGTTATACTCTGATAATGTTGTTGTATACATATACAGATTTATATTTCAAAGTTATGTTATACATATTATAAGTTATTCGTTCCGCTGTGAGATTCGTGTTACTCTGATGTTGTGTTCTTCTTCTTCTTCTTCTTCTTCTTCTATTCTAAGTTTCTATCTTATCTATCCTCACCCTCTAATTTCTTTCATTAATCATCCGGTATTTTTCGATGTTTGGTTAGTCATCATATAGTTTATGGCGATAACCAAAGTCAACAAAAACCCGGGTCATTACACTAACTTTAGTTCACAATCATACAATCCCTATGGATTAGATTTGGTTAAGTAGTCCAATTTATTACCATGTCCATTTATGGTTTATAACGGGCTAGACCTCCCATATTAGGCCTACAACTTGTGGATGCTGGATATGCCAGTCGGGTCCGGGCAGTCTTATTCCACAGTTGGGTCTAAGTAACCTCATGTCTTAGCCCAATTCGTATTTGCGCACTTAGACCTCTCACATTAGGTTCATCACTAGTGGCTGCTGGATATGTCGGTCGGGTCCGGGCAGACTTCTACCACTAATGCAACCTAACCTCGTGTCATAAGTGCCATTAAAATTTCTAATTGTAATCCTAGGCACTCATTATCAATTATGCCTATGTCAATTATAGGTTTTATGCCCCCTTTTCCCAATTATTTCCATAATTGATGTTATGCCAAATTTATTCATATTCATTACACCGATTAATAGCCAAATTAACATTCAAATTTCCAATTATGCCTAAATGTCCAATTATACTCATAATGGATTATATGTCCAAATTTATATCAAGTTATGTCAATTCTTATATTTCCCTATGTTCCCTAACTAACACATTCGCATATATTTGGCGGCATACCTGGGCTGGAAAGTAGCCTAGGCATATACATTAAAAAGGGAAAAGGTGATGGAAAAAATGAAAATAGTGATCATTCTAACAAAGGTGACATGAACATATATACTGGCATAGACATATTTTGGCATACTAATAAGGTGGACATAAAAATAGATCTAGTGAACAGGCAAAGATAAAACTAGATCTAACATAAGTATAATGTGGACATAAAAACAGATCTAGCATAATTAGGATGACATAGCAAGTATGTTTAGGTCTAAACAAGGATTTATATGTCTAAATAATGACATATCTAAGCTGGCCACAATATGACAAGTAAAAGATGATCTGCATAAAGGATTAGATCTAAACAAGGTCTTAACTGTCCAAAAATGACAGATTTACATTAACCACAATATAGATATAAACCAAGATCCACAAAGGTGACGTAATAGATAAACCACAATTGAATTAGGTCTAGAAAAGTAGATCTATCATGACATAGCTTAGGATCCAAAAACAATATAGATTCATAATTTACAACATATCCAAATCATAGTCTTTCACAAATTACTTTTATTCATTTAAACCTAAAAGTAACCAACATATAGTGTTTGGATTGTTTATAAGATAGAAGAGAAGTTGTAGGTGTTGAATCTATGCTTGAATATCAGAATTTGATTTGCAAAAGATGAATAGAATTAGGTTTAGTCCAGTCACTGACAACATTTGGCCTCCATTGCATTCCAGGACAGAAAACATGAAAAATGGACCTTTATTTATAGTGCCAGCCTCCAAACCGACTATGTCCCGTCAGCCCTAGGGTGTCGACACCCCTGTGGGTGAGTCGACCCATGGGTCTACACCCCTATAGGAGGGTCAACCCCCTAGAGCGGGAAATTTTCCGCCTTTTCCTATTTACGCGATTTCAATTTTTGAACTGAGATTTTCAATTTTTGGACCCTATATATGCATATATAATTCTCTTGTGTGTGTACGAACATTAAGCCTTCATAACTTCTTCATACGGTGTCCGTTTTACACAAACCAAATGTCTATCTTGACCAGAATTTCATGACGGATGCAACGACGCAGTCCGTTTTCCTTAATTCTGAATATTAAATTAATTATAATTTAGTTTATCCTCTTTTAGTGTCATTATAAATTCGGGGTGTTACATTCTCCCCTACTCAAAGGGTTTCGTCCTCGAAATCCCTAAGTTGAGAAGAATGCATATCCTACCATCCGTCACCCATCTTCTCATCCATCAATCACTGGCATTCATTGTCCTTAAAGACTTCTAATGCTTATATGAATATATGCAAGTGTGTGTGTATGTTCCAACACTAATGTGGAAATCAGGCGACCTCCTTAATGCAATATATGTTAGTGCCATGAATCCAATATGTATGCAAATAATCCTATTATAACATGTAAGTCTTATAGGTGTGCACACTCATTCATCCAAATGCAACATCGATATGGTAATATATCCATTTCCATCCATAAAAGAAAAAGAAATTGCACACACATCCATATGCAGTATGAGAGTGATTGCGACGTTCTAGTGTCTAATGTGTGTGTATATGCGTCCACAGGCAACCACTAGCAAACGCTTGCATCCACTTGCATCCATCTAACATAACATGTATCAAACACATGTTTACATCCATATGATTCTTATCTAAAGGTCAAAAATACTATGGATAGGATATATTCAAATGATAGAAACAAGCACAGATAAAACTTAGGAAAAGGAGTTAAGGACATACCCTTCAAAAGAAAAGGGTATGAAGCACGAATCTTGGCTTCAGTCTCCAAAGTCGCATCCTCTGGGTTATCTCCCCATTGAACCTTTAGCAACTTGATCTCTTTATTGCGTATCCTCTTAACTTCTGATCCAAGGATACGGGAAGGAACTCTCCTGACTGTTGCTCCCGTTCACTTCTATCTCTTCCAATACACTCGGCTCAACAACTTTATTGGTGTCATGCAGGCACTTCCACGGATGAGAAATGTGGAAAACATCGTGAACGCCAGATAGATTTTCTGGGAGCTTTACTCTATAGGCCATTTGGCCAATCCTCTCGGTTATGGGAAATGGTCCCACAAACCTAGGTGCTAACTTCCCTACTGATCCAAAGCGAACCACATTTCTCAGAGGTTATACTTTGATAAAAACTAAGTCTCCCACTTCAAATTCGATGTCAGTCCTTCTGCCTATCTTGAGCTGTCTTCATCCATCGTCAAATGAGGTCAATCTTTTCGGACTTTTCCCTAACCATATCTGGTCTAAGTAATAATCTTTCTGTAGATTCCCACCAACAAGTTGGTGATCTACAGGGTTGTCCGTACATTGCTTCGAAGGGTGCCATGCCGATGCTGGATTGATAGCTCTTGTTATAGGCAAACTCTACTAAAGGAAGGCGCTCTTCCCAAGTCCCTCCGAAATCTAGGATACACAGCCTCAAAAGATCCTCTACAATTCTGTTCACCCTCTCCGTCTGCCCATCAGTCTGAGGATGATAAGCGGTGCTTAAACATAACTGTGTACTGACGCTTCTTGCAAGCTCCTCCAATATTCACTGGTGAAGATGGGGTCACGATCGCTCACAATGCTGGAAGTTACTCAATGAAGACGAACTATCTCATGAACATAAATTGCTGCCAACCATGATGCCATCCTCTTACTCTTCACTGGAATGAAATGAGCGCTCTTAGTCAATCTGTCCACTACTACCCAAATACTGGTGTTGCCTTTCTTTGATCTAGGCAAACCATATATGAAATCCATAGAGACACTCTCCCATTCCCAATGAGAAACATCCAAAGGATGAAGTAGACCACCGGGCTTCTTTTGCTCAGCATTTGCTGGCAGACTAAACATTGAGAAACGAACTCTACCACATCTTTCTTCATCTCAGCCCAAAAGAAAATCCTTTTCATGTCTCTATACATCTTGTCACTGCCTGGATGAATAGTCATCTTAGAATGGTGGGCTTCTTCTAGGACTGCCTTTATCAAGATTCCAGTTTGAGGAACACAAAGCCTTCCATCTCGTCGCAACCACCCCTTCTCATCTATGGCATATCTACTGAGGTGACTAGAAGTCTCCCCTTTTTTGAGCTTTTCCATGATATCTAAAATCTATGGCTCACCTTGTTCCGAAGCTCCTATCTGATCCATAAGAGTTGGTCGTATCTCCAAGGATGCAAACAAATCAGGCAAAATCTCGATGGGGGGTCTAAAATCGAAAGCTGATATGAACTCCAAGCTCTTCCTCTCCACAAACAGAGGACTCAAGGCCATCCTCTGCCTACCTAGTGCATCTTCCACCACATTACCCTTGCCAGGGGTATAAGCAATCTCAAAATCATAAGAAGCTAGGAACTCCATCCACCGTTGTTGCCTTAAATTGAGATCCTTCTGCGAGAACAGATACTTGAGAGATTTATGATCGGTGTATAACTCGAACTTCTCTCCAAGTAAATAATGACGTCACGTCTTAAGCGCAAATACTATGGCAACTAGCTCTAGATCATGGATGGGGTAGTTCTCATGAACTCTCAGCTGTCTACCCCTATAACTCACCACTTTCCCTTCTTGCACAGAACCGCACCAAGCCCTATACCACAAGCATTGGTGTAAACGGTAAGCACTTTACTCCCATCAGGAAAGGTCAAGACTGGTGATGTTGTCAGAGCCCTCTTCAGTTGTTGAAAAGCAACATCACAATCTATATCCCCATGAAAATGCCAAATTCTTCTTTGTCAGCCTGGTGAGTGCGGCTGATATCTTTGCGAAGTCCTTAATGAACTTCCTATAATAACCTACCAACCCAAGAAAGCATTTCACCTCGGTTGCATTTTTAGGAATCTACCAATCTTGCACTGCAACTACCTTTGCAGGATTTATAGCTACCCCTTCTTTGGAGACCACATGCCCTAAGAATCTCACCTCCTTTCTCCAAAAATGGCATTTGGAGAACTTTGCCTTAAGCTGATGGTCATGGAGAGTTTTCAAAACTTCTCTCAAATGCTGGGCATGCTCTTCTTCGCTCTTGGAGAAGATCAAAATATCGTCAACAAAGACTATGACCAATTTATTTAGGTACTCCCGAAACACCCTTCTCATCAGATCAACAAAATAGGCGGGTGCATTCGTCAATCCAAAAGGCATAACTAGCCATTCAAAGAAACCATCCGGAGTCCTAAAAGCAGTCTTATCTATGCTGTCCTCAGCCACCCTCAATTGATGAAATCCCATGGCAAAGCCTAACTAGGAAAATACCGAGGCACCAACAAGTTGATCAAATAAATCATTAATCCTTGGGAGAGGGTGCTTATTCTTCTTAGTGAGTTTATTCAACTCTCTATAGTAAACACACAAACGAAGCGAACCAAGCACCTTAGTTGCGAATACAACTGGAGCACCCCATTCAGATATGCTTCGTCTGATAAATCCTTTCTCCAGTAGCTCCCCTACTTGCTTACTCAGCTCCCTCCTTTCCCTTGGAGCCATATGGCGCACTGGTAATGCAGCTGGCTTTGCATTGTCCACCAGATATATATGGAAATCGATCTCGCGCCTCAGAGGTAAGCCCTGTACCTCATCAGAAACATCAGAATAATCCCGGACTACTGGAACAGATTGTAGATCATCGATAGATGCATCAAGAGACTCTAGGAAACTAAGCATAACCGACCCTTGTGGGTCATAAGAAATCTCGAGGGTCCATCTATGACAAGTCAGAAGTCTAACGACCCTCCTCTCACAATCTAGAATGGCGCCATACTTGTTAAGCCAATCCATTCCTAGAATCAACCCATAGCCCATAAAACCGAGCACATACGCGTCACATTCAAACTCGATGCCTAACACAGATATTTTCAAACCCCGACAAATCATAGATAAATGAGCTGAACCACCAATGGGGTTTGAAACCACTACGAGATCCACTACCATACTAGTAATTAAGTGCAGAGATTCAACCACAGAACTAGATATAAATGAATGTGAAGTGCCAGAATCAAAAAGTGTTCTAATTGGATGATTATAAAGAGAAATTAAACCATCCATAGAAAATTTTCTACCTTTATCAGGAGCAATGACCGCGAGAGCATGCACCTACCCTCCAGAAGTTCCTGCCCTTTGACCTTGTCCTTGCGATCCTTGTTTCTTCGGGCACACCTAAGCAAAGTGTCTGACCTCTCCACAATGGTAGCAAGAGTTCTTCCTTCGTTTACAGTCTTTGACCAAGTGACCCTCTTTCCCATAATTGTGACATTTTCTCTTATCCTTGCCCTTTCCATTCTTTCCACTTTTCTTCTGCTGCTGTTGTTGTTGTTGCCCCTTCTTAGGCCACACTTACTTATTTTGTGATATTTCCTCAGCCTTTACTTCCTTGTTTTCTCCCTTGTCTTCCTCATGCATTAGGGCCATATCGACAAGCTTTTCAAAAGTGGCTCCCATTGGAATATGGGACATGGCTAACCCATGAAGGGGTTCATTTAGCCCTTTAGCAAATTGCAAAGCCCTTTTGTGCAACGTATCCACCAGCTCCAACGCGAATCTTGCTAGCTGGTTGAATTTGTTCACATAATCTTTCACCGTCAAGTTTCCTTGCTTGAGTGCTAAGAATCTGTCCATCTGCATGCTTCTCTCAGCTTGGGAGAGAAATTTCATTTCAAATCTTTGTCTAAAATCTTACCAAGTTTCCACCGGACGTCCAACTTGGGTGAATTCCCACCAAAATGAGGCTTCGTCTTTCAGTAGCCAGGCGGCTAACTGAATATTCCTTCTATCCTCTACATCAAAGATTACGAACAAGTCCTCGGTCTCCTTGAGCCAATTCCGCGTTTCTACGAATGTCTCATTCCCATAGAACGGCTTCCCTCCCACAGCACAGAATTCCTTGCAGATCTTAGCAAAGTTATCTTCTCTTGGAGGAGGAGGAGGAGGAGGAATGACAGGTGCAGCTGCGGGAGGAACATTTCCTTGGCCTTCGGCAAGCGCCATGGCCTCCAAATACCTACGGAACCATCCGGGTATCGTGACGCCCTCTGGGATATTAGGAATGTTTTGTTTCCCAGACATGCTGGAAAAGGAAAAGGAAGAGATTTAGATAAAACACCGGAGGATATTATGTATGGGTTTTTGGGGAATATTTTTCAAAACAGACTCTTCTTTTTGAAAATGCTTTCTTTTAAAACCTTTTTGAAAATAATTTTCAAAAACTTTTATCTAATCTGGTAACCTTCAGCTCTGATACCAAGTGTAACACCCCACGTCCATTAATGTCACTCACAAAGGGAATGTATTAAGTTTCGTGAAGCGTTATAGGTAAACAAACACATAATATTACAAGATGGATATAAATAAGATAGCAGCGGAAATTCAAATTTTTATGTCAAACACAAATCGTACATCGTGGTCTAAAATACCATAAGTCACAAAAACCATTACAACAATATAACTTCTGCCTTTTACCATCAGAGTACATAAATACTTAAAAGAAAACATAATTCCCCAAATAAAAGGGACAAAGCCATAGTAGAGATAAGAACTTGAGCCATATTTCGAAAGCAACTCCAACAAGATGATATTCTAGTCCTGACTAAGCCCGAATGTTTCCTCCCTGAGAACCTGGATGGGGGAACGGAAGAAAGAAGAGGAAACAAAAGGGTCAGACATAAAGTCTGGCGAGTCTAGTTACTTTTAGCAAGTAAATAAATAAAAGTAGCATAACAGGAATATAAAGCGGATAAGAGAGATCACTACATAAATGGCTGGTGTGACAAGGTAGACAGGATAAGGTGTATATGTTTTTATAACGATTACTCTGCACTATTACTAGTATAACCAGAATGAGATGATCCCTTCCACTATAAGGTGGTAGACTTAGGCATACGTCCAAATGTACCTTAACCACTACCCTAATCGATCGGCTCCCTACTCCGTAGATACTCTGTGCCGACCCCACAGTAGGATGTATCACGTCCTAAAGTGGCAACCCCTCGCCAATATGCACAACCCCATATCTACAAGTATCACGGTCGTCTTATCCCCTTCGACTCGGCTTTTTGCGCCGCCAACACCGCCTCCACGTTTGGATCTCTTACAATCAATCCAGTAAGCGTGCCCCTTCTCCGACATAGTACGGAGTACATGTTTTGATACTTACTCTTGGTTACTGGATGAAACGGGTGCCACAGAATATGATACAAGCTTTCCCCTTGTCTTGTATCCCCACTAGGTTTTCACTGACTATGTATACCATTAGGTGTCTTTAATTACATAGCCTTATTATTTCTATAAGTTATGCTTACCCTAAAAGGTGTCTTTATTTACATAACTTTATTATTTCCTCCGGCTATGTATATGTAACACCCGGTAATTTGAACATAAAAATTCACAAATTAAAGTATACTTAATTAAGTGAAATGGGTTGCGCAGAGAAATATATATATATATATTGATATATATATAATTGAAAATTAAATAAATAAATATGCAAAAATGTTCAAAACAGCGAATTGGGAGAGGGGAATAACCGAACCGGCCGATTTTTGAGGTCGACCCGAGCTCGCTGGGTCGACTAGGGGTTAATCCAGGGTGTTTGGCTGTCAACCCATGGGCCGATTCGCTCAAATGCAGATTTTGCATTTGAATGGTTCTCATGGATCAGCTTTAATCTAAAGGCCCTAGATGGTTCCTACACTTGACTTCTTCCCCAAGACATGCTTTGATGGCTTGGATTGAATCTAGGGTTAATCCTATGGCTAATACTATCCTAATCCTCTATAAAAAGACCCCTAAACCTAGCCTAAATCACCATTATTCAATCCTACAACTAAACTATGCCAAAATGATTCCTCATCATGGCCTCCACTTCAACCCATGGCCTCCATCTTCTTCTTCATGATAGCTTAAGTGTTCTAAGCTAGTTTCAAAGTAAAGGAGCCTCTTTTCTTCATTCATGAGAGATTCTATGATCATTTGAGTGATTTCATGTTTGTATGAGAGTTCATAAGTTGCATTCTAGCCAAAGTTGCAACCTTTTCTTGACCAAAAAGCAAGGATCTTGCATGAGAGCTCATAAGCTTCATTCAAAGCCAAAGTTGAAACCTTTCTTCTTCAAAGCAAGGATTTTTATTGATATTTGCTCAAGGGTTTCATTTGGAGCTTGTTCTTTTGGGGTTTTTGGGTGATAGCATGAATGGCTTCGTCTCAAGCTTTGTTTTATATGTTGATTTTTGCCTTCATAGCATTGTAAGCCCCCTCCTACTCTTAGATATTAACTATAAAGTTAAATGAATGTTGCAAGTTTGGGTTTGATCATTAAGTATGATACATGCTATCATGTTATGCAAGTCTATAAAGTCATTACCTTGATCTTGTGGGTTAAAAGCTATAACCTTTATGTTGAAATGTTGCATTATGCAACATGAGAACCCTCATAACCTTTAGGTTAACTTGCATATGAAGTCATAACCCTTATGTGATGTTATATGCGAGTTACTTGTCATCATTTCATGTCATCTATAACCATGTATCACCTATTTGCCAAGTTTGAATGTTATGCATGTTTTTTAGGCTTGACAATGTAACATGCAAGTTTGTGAGCACATTTATGCCTCATTTCCACCATGTTTAACTTGTGGCCTTATACCCCTTTTTTTTCATGCCTTTGCCAAGTTCCTTCTTTTAAAACATTATACGTTGTTGCGAATGTATATGCGAGTTTAAAAGCGTTGGGGTTATGTTATGGGTAAACTTTAATGACATGAAACATGATTTGGGTAAATTGGTATAAACGTGACAACATGTAACTTTGGCTATGAGCATGGGACTTGGAAACTTGACACGTATGGGTTGTAAGTGTAACAAGACACTAGACCAAACATGAAAATGGCCAACTCGAGGTTGGGTTGAGTTTGTAGCATAAATCTACCCGGACCCGCCCGGCTTAACTAGTGGCTACAAACAATAGGATCCAATGTGAGAAGTTGGTCATGTCGCGCTTAAGACCTGAGGTTAGACTAGGTTGTGGTGTAAAACTACCCGGACCCGCCCGGCTTAACTAGTAACTACAACAAGGTCTAATGTGAGAGGTTAAGAGTGCATTAATTAAATTAATGCCACATGATAAGGTTAAGTAAATTTGACTAATGACACTTAACCGATATGACACGAATGGGTAGGTTAAGTGGGACCGAGCTTGATTTCTTAATGACACTTAACCATACAAGACAATTAGGGGATGGGGTTAAGTAATTTACGCTTAACTAATCCGACTGGGTAATTAGATGGGGTTAAGTAATCCACACTTAACTTATCTAAACACGGTAATTAGATGGGGTTAAGTAACTTAGACTTAACTAATCTAAACACGGTAATTAGATGGGGTTAAGTAACCTTCACTTAACTAATCTAAACACGGTAATTCCTTGGGGTTAAGTTAAACACTTAACCAATCTAAATGCGTTAATTCAATGAGGTTAAGTAACCAATACTTAACCAATTTAACACGGTAATTTAATGGGGTTAAGTAACTTATACTTAACCAATTATACGTGATGATTTGATGAGGTTAAGTAACATATACTTAACCAATCTAATAGGTGGACCTGATAGGGTTAAGTCACAAGACTTTTAAAAGTAGGCTTAACCATTGTAATACGATTAGTGGATGGGGTTAAGCTAACCCATGCTTAACCAATCCGACTCGATAATCTGATGGGATTAAGATAATCTATGCTTAATCAATCTAACATGATAATCTGATAGGGTTAAGACAAATAAATACTTAACCAATTTGACTTGATAAGGTTAAGTCATGAGCTTCTTGGTACACTTAACCAACCTGTAGGGCTAAGCCTTGAACTTGAGTACTTAGCCAATCTTGACATGATTCGTAGGCGGGTTAAGTCATGAACTTGGATAACAACACTTAACCCATTTGACAAAACCCTAGCTCAGGGGACTAGGTTGGAAATCGTAGTTAACAAGGATAATGGAAAGAGGGGCTAAGTGGTAAACCTTAGTTAAGGGTAACTAAGTAATAATTCTTAGCTAAGGACATGGACTAGTTCATAAAGAGATGAGTAACCTGGTACGGTAGGTCATCGATTAGTATACGAGGAGGAGCAAGTTATCTGACATGGATAAAAGCTCCAGCGAACTGGGTGACGAAGCGGAAGCTTCGGGGAACGTGAGGGTACTCTTGGTATCCCTCAGTGAGGTGGCGTGTGGTCCATGAAACCCGACCTCACAGAGGTTAAGGTCTGCGGTAGAAGAACCAAGAGTATGCCTTGGTTGCTATGCGAGCGACCTAAAGACTAGGATGGATTAGCGTGGAGTCGACGATACTTGATTTTTCCTCGGGATAGCATGTCGCCGACTACCTACCATCTTTAGTCAATCGTGTACGTACGGAAAGGCAGGGAACTCCCAAAAGACCATATACTAGCTATCAAGTTATGGGTGAGGTTGGCTATCTGGAAGTGGGCATCGATGGGCCTTAGTGTAGTTCTCATACATGATTTTTCTTGGATTGCCTTTCAGTAGTTGAGGGACGGGTCACGTGGGACCATAGCCACGGGTACAAAAACAAACCTTGATACCTGCATCAGCAGACGACTTAAAGCTCCCGACCGAGTTCCGTATTTCTTGATTTGCCCTAGCACGGAACTCGGATGGCACATTGAAGAATATGTGCATCTAGACATGGAAAACGATTCACGATACATACGTGGGATAAAGGGCGCGGTTGACGGGTGGCATAATCCCTAGTGGCCCTAGGTGGCTGAACCCAAACCGAGACACGGAAACGTTCATTAGGTAGCATAATCCCTAGTGGTCCTAGGTGGCATAAATCCTAAGTGGACACGCGATAGTTCATGGTAAGGAAACATAACTAGATCAAGGGTAGCAGTCCAAAATAACTTCAAGGATAAAACGTTTACATGGGAAAGTCCGTATGGCCTACGGCAAAGGACTGAACTTATACATGGAAGGAAACATACGAGTTGGAAAAACCTACATATGCTATATATATTAGGGTGACATGGACCATTACATGACATTGGGCAAGGGACATTCATAGTTGACACATGACACGGGTTGGGATACTAGTACGAGGGGTGCAGAGCAAATATACATGATACATACCTTAGGATGTTATACATGGTAGATACCTTGGGATAGTATACTTGATAGAAACCTGACGATGTGGTACCTTGATTTATCTTGACACCGTAGTTTATCATGACACACTCGTTTATCTTGGTACAGTAGTTCATCATGTTATTTTGGTTTAGCTTATCTATCTTGTCATCATACTTATGTTCATCTCAGTTCCTCATGCCAGTTAACTTTACTAGTTTATATACTGATAGTAGATAGGGCTTACCAGTCTTTATGACTGACCCTGTTTTCTTTCGCCTCTTGTCTTCCGTTTCCCCCCCAGGTTACAGGGAGGAAATGCTATTGTTAGTTTGGACTTCTTCTGTTTGAAGGTCATCACGCATGGCTTGGACTTCTCTTGGCTATGGCTACTTTACTGTTTTACTTGGGGAATAATTTATGAAATGACTTTATGCTTCTTTATTATTGCAAGACAAGTTTTGATGTATTTTGATGTAAAAGGCTTTAGACCTTATTTTACAAGGTAATGAAATTTGTTTTACTTCCGCTGTTTTATATATATATATATTCTGTCTTGTAATATTTCTGTACATGTTTACCAATAATACCCCTCTAAAGCTAGTGCATTCCTTTGCGAGTGACCCTAGCGGAGGTGGGGTGTTACATTTGGTATCAGAGCAGAAGGTTACCAGACTGGGCAAAAGTTTTTAAAACCTTCTGAAAACTATTTGAGAAACCGTTTTACAAAGAAGCATTTTTCAAGAAAAGTTTGTTTTAAAAGGCTATTCCCCAAAGGCCATTAGCATTATCCTTTGATTCCTTGATTGAATCTCCTTTCCTTTCTTTCCTCCATCTGTGGTCGCAGTTGTTCTAACTGTGACTAATCTTTGTCTAGCCACGTAGGTGTTTTCCCGTACGATGGAGGTGGTTCTCGAGAGACCTATTGCCGTGGTACAAGGAAGGATAAGAAGAGTAGGGATAAAGGACGAGAGCTTAAGGATAAGCAACTGTTGCTATGGCTTAGTCCATCAAGGAGGACAAGGACAAGATCATCGGAGAGGGCAATTGTACGCTCCCATTTCTAGGGTACCTAAAAGAAATGGTACCATTTCTGGTAAAGGTTTAGTCGTTCTTTTCTATCATCCCGTCCAGACTTTGTCTTGATCATCGTATCATTTAAGTCTGCTTGGATAGTTGAGTCTCTACACCTTAGTACTAGCATGGTAGAGGATCCCAATTTTTGTCCCAAAATCTGGTTGGAGAGTCGGACCATTTATTCATGACTTGTTGGATTTGAGAACGTCTATGCCAAGTGTTGAGATTAGAAGCAATACTTCTATTGTTGAGCCATCGATGGATTCTAGGGGTAAAGTGGTTATCCAGTAAGGAATACCATTCTCGGTTTTTGAAAAGATGGTAGTCAGACTCTTGGCTTGCTTTGGTAATACCTTCGAAGTCTCGTGTAACCTTTTGGGTTCTGTCATGGTTGGTTAACTAGAATCTCTTGATGCGTTTATCAGAAATCTCTGATCCAGTCGAGTAACGTCCGCCAATAAGACGGATGGTTCATTCCGCTTAAGCATGGGTTATAGGAATCACCCTAGTAAGTGCATGTGGTAACATGGATTGGCATCGGTGAACGAGATCCAGAATTCACTAGTGAATTTTGGAGAGCTTGCATGAGTACGTAGATATGGTTGAGCCAAGTATACTAGGGAAAGAATAAATGAAAGTGGAACGAGAGGCGACAGTGAAAAGAGTTCCGACTCATACCTTGGAAATAGGAATCAAGGAACTACGAAATCATGAAGTCAAAGGCAGTCAAGGCACACTGGAATTAGCCTCAAGGAAATGCGGATTAGACGCGCGCATCGTGTCTCTTTTTAAGAGTATATCTTTGATCCTTAGTTCACCACTAGAGCTTGCTTGCATGCTATCGCTTAGTGGATATCCTCTCGGTCCTGTTTCTGTTACAAACCCCGTAAGGAGTTTGTCTTGTTTATCTCCTCGATCTTATCTTGGGAACCTTAGATAGAACTCTATGGATGTAAACATGTATTTGAAACATGTTATGATTGATATGGATGCAAATGGTTGCAAGTGGTTGCTCGTGGATGCACGAATACACATTAGATACTAGATTGACGCGGTCACGTTTCATGTTGCATCTGCACGAGTATTTATACTTGTTTATGGATGAAATTGAATGTGTTATCATGCGGATGTTGCATATGAATGAATGTTTGTGCACGCATATAGTACTTATATGACTAGGACTATTCGCATACATGTTGGACTCATGGCACTAAACATATTTTGCATTAGAAAGATCATTCAGGCCTGATCATTAGCATTAGCTAAGGAGCATATACACACACGTTCTGCATATGTTCATATGGCATTAGAAATCGTCTAAGGACAATGGTTGCCTGTGGATGATCTTTTGAGTAGATGGATGATGGATAGTAGGATACGTTCTTCCTAACTTGGAGATTTCGGGGACGAAATCCTTTAAGGAGGGGAGAATGTAACACCCCGTAATTTGAACATAAAAATTCACAAATTAAAGTATACTTAATTAAGTGAAATGGGTTGCACAGAGAAATATATATATATATATATATATATATATATATTGATATATATATATATAATTGAAAATTAAATAAATAAATATGCAAAAATGTTCAAAACAGCGAATTGGGAGAGGGGAATAACCGAACCGGCCGATTTTTGAGGTCGACCCGAGCTCGTGGGTCGACTAGGGGTTAATCCAGGGTGTTTGGCTGTCAACCCGTGGGCCGATTCGCTCAAATGCAGATTTTGCATTTGAATGGTTCTCATGGATCAGCTTTAATCTAAAGGCCCTAGATGGTTCCTACACTTGACTTCTTCCCCAAGACATGCTTTGATGGCTTGGATTGAATCTAGGGTTAATCCTATGGCTAATACTATCCTAATCCTCTATAAAAAGACCCCTAAACCTAGCCTAAATCACCATTATTCAATCCTACAACTAAACTATGCCAAAATGATTCCTCATCATGGCCTCCACTTCAACCCATGGCCTCCATCTTCTTCTTCATGATAGCTTAAGTGTTCTAAGCTAGTTTCAAAGTAAAGGAGCCTCTTTTCTTCATTCATGAGAGATTCTATGATCATTTGAGTGATTTCATGTTTGTATGAGAGTTCATAAGTTGCATTCTAGCCAAAGTTGCAACCTTTTCTTGACCAAAAAGCAAGGATCTTGCATGAGAGCTCATAAGCTTCATTCAAAGCCAAAGTTGAAACCTTTCTTCTTCAAAGCAAGGATTTTTATTGATATTTGCTCAAGGGTTTCATTTGGAGCTTGTTCTTTTGGGGTTTTTGGGTGATAGCATGAATGGCTTCGTCTCAAGCTTTGTTTTATATGTTGATTTGTGCCTTCATAGCATTGTAAGCCCCCTCCTACTCTTAGATATTTACTATAAAGTTAAATGAATGTTGCAAGTTTGGGTTTGATCATTAAGTATGATACATGCTATCATGTTATGCAAGTCTATAAAGTCATTACCTTGATCTTGTGGGTTAAAAGCTATAACCTTTATGTTGAAATGTTGCATTATGCAACATGAGAACCCTCATAACCTTTAGGTTAACTTGCATATGAAGTCATAACCCTTATGTGATGTTATATGCGAGTTACTTGTCATCATTTCATGTCATCTATGACCATGTATCACCTATTTGCCAAGTTTGAATGTTATGCATGTTTTTGAGGCTTGACAATGTAACATGCAAGTTTGTGAGCACATTTATGCCTCATTTCCACCATGTTTAACTAGTGGCCTTATACCCCTTTTTTTTCATGCCTTTGCCAAGTTCCTTCTTTTAAAACATTATACGTTGTTGCGAATGTATATGCGAGTTTAAAAGCGTTGGGGTTATGTTATGGGTAAACTTTAATGACATGAAACATGATTTGGGTAAATTGGTATAAACGTGACAACATGTAACTTTGGCTATGAGCATGGGACTTGGAAACTTGACACGTATGGGTTGTAAGTGTAACAAGACACTAGACCAAACATGAAAATGGCCAAATCGAGGTTGGGTTGAGTTTGTAGCATAAATCTACCCGGACCCGCCCGGCTTAACTAGTGGCTACAAACAATAGGATCCAATGTGAGAAGTTGGTCATGTCGCTCTTAATACCCGAGGTTAGACTAGGTTGTGGTGTAAAACTACCCGGACCCGCCCGGCTTAACTAGTAACCACAACAAGGTCTAATGTGAGAGGTTAAGAGTGCATTAATTAAATTAATGCCACATGATAAGGTTAAGTAAATTTGACTAATGACACTTAACCGATATGACACGAATGGGTAGGTTAAGTGGGACCGAGCTTGATTTCTTAATGACACTTAACCATACAAGACAATTAGGGGATGAGGTTAAGTAATTTACGCTTAACTAATCCGACTGGGTAATTAGATGGGGTTAAGTAATCCACACTTAACTAATCTAAACACGGTAATTAGATGGGGTTAAGTAACTTAGACTTAACTAATCTAAACATGGTAATTAGATGGGGTTAAGTAACTTAGACTTAACTAATCTAAACACGGTAATTAGATGGGGTTAAGTAACCTTCACTTAACTAATCTAAACACGGTAATTCGGTGGGGTTAAGTTAAACACTTAACCAATCTAAATGTGTTAATTCAATGAGGTTAAGTAACCAATTTAACACGGTAATTTAATGGGGTTAAGTAACTTATAATTAACCAATTATACGTGATGATTTGATGAGGTTAAGTAACCTATACTTAACCAATCTAATAGGTGGACCTGATAGGGTTAAGTCACAAGACTTTTAAAAGTAGGCTTAACCATTGTAATACGATTAGTGGATGGGGTTAAGCTAACCCATGCTTAACCAATCCGACTCGATAATCTGATGGGATTAAGATAATCTATGCTTAATCAATCTAACATGATAATCTGATAGGGTTAAGACAAATAAATACTTAACCAATTTGACTTGATAAGGTTAAGTCATGAGCTTCTTGGTACACTTAACCAACCTGTAGGGCTAAGCCTTGAACTTGAGTACTTAGCCAATCTTGACATGATTCGTAGGCGGGTTAAGTCATGAACTTGGATAACAACACTTAACCCATTTGACAAAACCCTAGCTCAGGGGACTAGGTTGGAAATCGTAGTTAACAAGGATTGTGGAAAGAGGGGCTAAGTGGTAAACCTTAGTTAAGGGTAACTAAGTAATAATTCTTAGCTAAGGACATGGACTAGTTCATAAAGAGATGAGTAACCTTGTACGGTAGGTCATCGCTTAGTATACGAGGAGGAGCAAGTTATCTGACTTGGATAAAAGCTCCAGCGAACTGGGTGACGAAGCGGAAGCTTCGGGAAACGTGAGGGTACTCTTGGTATCCCTCTGTGAGGTGGCGTGTGGTCCATGAAACCCGACCTCACAGAGGTTAAGGTCTGCGGTAGAAGAACCAAGAGTATGCCTGGGTTGCTATGCGAGCGACCTAAAGACTAGGATGGATTAGCGTGGAGTCGACGATACTTGATTTTGCCCCGGGATAGCATGTCGCTGACTACCTACCATCTTTAGTCAATCGTGTACGTACAGAAAGGTAGGGAACTCCCAAAAGACCATATACTAGCTATCAAGTTATGGGTGAGGTTGGCTATCTGGAAGTGGGCATCGATGGGCCTTAGTGTAGTTCTCATACATGATTTTTCTTGGATTGCCTTTCAGTAGTTGAGGGAGGGGTCACGTGGGACCATAGCCACGGGTACAAAAACAGACCTTGATATCTGCATCAGCAGACGACTTAAAGCTCCCGACCGAGTTCCGTATTTCTTGATTTGCCCTGGCACGGTACTCGGATGGCACATTGAGGAACATGTGCATCTAGACATGGAAAACGATTCACGATACATACGTGGGATAAAGTGCGCGGTTGACGGGTGGCATAATCCCTAGTGGCCCTAGGTGGCTGAACCCAAACCGAGACACGGAAACGTTCATTAGGTAGCATAATCCCTTGTGGTCCTAGGTGGCATAAATCCTAAGTGGACACGCGATAGTTCATGGTAAGGAAACATAACTAGATCGAGGGTAGCAGTCCAAAATAACTTCAAGGATAAAACGTTTACATGGGAAAGCCCGTATGGCCTACGGCAAAGGACTGAACTTGTACATGGAAGGAAACATACGAGTTGGAAAAACCTACATATGCTATATATATTAGGGTGACATGGACCATTACATGACATTGGGCAAGGGACATTCATAGTTGACACATGACACGGGTTGGGATACTAGTACGAGGGGTGCAGAGCAAATATACATGATACATACCTTAGGATGTTATACATGGTAAATACCTTGGGATAGTATACTTGATAGAAACCTGACGATGTGGTACCTTGATTTATCTTGACACCGTAGTTTATCATGACACACTCGTTTATCTTGGTACAATAGTTCATCCTATTATTTTGGTTTAGCTCATCTATCTTGTCATCATACTTATGTTCATCTCAGTTCCTCATGCCAGTTAACTTTACTAGTTTATATACTGATAGTAGATAGGGCTTACCAGTCTTTATGACTGACCCTGTTTTCTTTCGCCTCTTGTCTTCCGTTCCCCCCCCAGGTTACAGGGAGGAAATGCTATTGTTAGTTTGGACTTCTTCTGTTTGAAGGTCATCACGCATGGCTTGGACTTCTCTTGGCTATGGCTACTTTACTGTTTTACTTGGGGAATAATTTATGAAATGGCTTTATGCTTCTTTATTATTGCAAGACATGTTTTGATGTATTTTGATGTAAAAGGCTTTAGACCTTATTTTACAAGGTAATGAAATTTGTTTTACTTCCGCTGTTATATATATATATGTTCTGTCTTGTAATATTTCTGTACATGTTTACCAATAATACCCCTCTAAAGCTAGTACATTCCTTTGCGAGTGACCCTAGCAGAGGTGGGGTGTTACAGTATACCACTAGGTGTCTTTAATTACATAGCCTTATCGGATTAAGTTTGTGGGCCTATATGTGAATATTACCCACCCCTTCCAGATTTCCTTAACCCATCCACTATACAATCAATTTACTTAACCCTAACTTTAGTTCAATATCATACAATCCCTATGGATTAGATTTGGTTAAGTAATCCAATTTATTACCATGTCCATTTATGGTTTATAATGGGCTAGACCTCCCACATTAGGCCTACAACTTGTGGATGCTGGGTATACCGGTCGGGTCCGGGAAGTCAAATTCCGCAGTTGGGTCTAACCTCGTGTCTTAGCCCGATTCATATTTGCGCACTTAGACCTCTCACATTAGGTTAAACACTTGTGGCTGCTGGATATGTCAGTCGGGTCTGGACAGACTTCCACCACTAATGCAACCTAACCTCGTGTCATAAGTGCCACTAAAATGTCTAATTGTAATCCTAGGCATTCATTGTTAATTATACCTATGTCAATTATAGGTTTTATGCCCCTTTTTCCCAATTATGTTCATAATTGATTTTATGCCAAATGTATTCAAATTCATTACTCCAATTAATAACCAAATTAATATTCAAATTTCCAATTATGCCTAAACGTCCAATTACACTCATAATGGATTATATGTCCAAATTCATATCATGTTATGCCAATTCTAATATTTTCCCCCGTTCCCTAACTAACGCATTCGCATATATTTGGTGGCATACCTGGGCTGGAAAGTAGCCTAGGCATATACTGTAAAAAGGGAAAGGTTATGGAAAAAATGACAATAGTGATCATTCTAAAAAAGGTGACATGAACATATATACTGGCATAGACATATTTTGGCATAATAATAAGGTGGACATAAAATAGATCTAGTGAACAGGCAAAGATAAAACTAGATCTAACATAATTATAATGCGAACATGAAAAAAGATCTAGCATAATTAGGATGACATAGAAAGCATGTTTAGGTCTAAATAAAGATTTATATGTCCAAATAATGACATATTTAAGTTGGCCACAATATGATAGGTAAAAGATGATTTGCATAAAGGATTAGATCTAAACAAGGTTTTAATTGTCCAAAAATGATAGATTTACATTAACCACAATATAGATATAAACCGAAATCCAAAAAGGTGACGTAATAGATTAACCACAATTAAATTAGATCTAGAAAAGTAGATCTATCATGACAAAGCTTAGGATACAATAACAGTATAGATTCATAATTTACAACATATTCAAATCACAGTCTTTCACAAATTACTTTTATTCATTTAAACCTAAAAGTAACCAACTCACAGTGTTCAGATTTTTTATAAGAATGAAGTTGTAGGTGTTGGATCTATGCTTAAATCTCAGAATTTCATTTGCAGAAGATGAATATAATTAGGTTTAGTCCAGTCACTGACAGCATTTGTCTTCCATTGCATTCCAGATAGAAAACATGAAAAATGGACCTTCATTTATAGCTTCCAGCCTCCAAACCGACTTTGCCACGTCAGCTCTAGGGGTGTCGACTCCCTTGTGGGTGGGTCGACCTATGGGTCGACACCCCTGTTGGGGGGTCGACCCCTGTTCCGACACCCCTCTAGGGGGGTCGGCCCTTTAGAGCTGGAAATTTTCCGCCTTTTCCTATTTACACGATTTCAAATTTTGAACTGAGATTTTGAAATTCTGGACCCTATATATGCATATAAAATTCTCTTGCGTGTATACAAACTTTAAACTTTCAATAAATTCTTCGTACAGTGTCCGTTTTACGCGAACCAAATGTCTACCTTGACCAGAATTTCGAGACGGATGCAATGGCGCAGCACGTTTTCCTTAGTTCTGAATATTAAATTAATTATAATTTAATTTATCCTCTTTTAGTGTCGTTAGAAATTCGGGGTGTTACATTTTTCCTCAACAATATTTGTATAATCACGGAATACAATACCGAAATATTCCAAAGATTATTTCCACTGAAAGCCATTCAAATTTATACATTGGAAAATTCTAGTTATTTTAAAACCCATTTTCAAATCCAATTTATTTATTTAAAAATCTTTGGATTATTATTCTGGTTATTAACTAGTTCATTTCAATAAAAATATATTTTTATCTTTTCAAAAATGGAATTTTTTTATCCTAAATCTTTCCAAATCATTTATTATGATTTTACATAATTTTTCCATATTTTTAATAATTTTATTAAGGCCCGTACAATAGGTTTCCAATAACGGCCACCGATCTGCATCCATAGCGACCTTTCCTGAAATTGATTCAGACATAGTTCCAAATCCAACTATTTGATTTCAAATCTCTTACATTCATTGGAAAGCTCATTTCGATACCCAATGGTTCCAGTTTTAGGATAATCTGACAGTCGGATCTCCCGTTACGTCCATTTGAAGTTAATGTCGAAAATCACGAACGGCCGCTGCGCGACGCGTTCTATTCAGGCCATTATATATAATATATATATCGTTGATTTCCATTTAAAATGTATTTTATAAATCATTTATATATTCATTTTAAAACGTTTCCAACTTCATTTTTCAATTTTAAATAAAATTGAATATTCTATATCATTATAATATTAAAATGATAATATTTTCAAAATATCAGATTTTGAAATCCATTTCTCTTTCGATATTTATTATAAAATGAATACAGTCGATTGACAAACCCGCTTGGGTAAAAATGGCGTTTAACTCCCTAAATCGGCTTCCATATTTCAATATTTTCGTTTCCATCCCAAATCGGACATCAAAATCGTATTTTGATTATTTTCTGAATATTATATTATTTTAAAATATTCTTTATTTCTGAATCAAAATGCAACTCAATCAATTACCATATGATTTTAGTTATATGGATTTTATACATCGCATGTATTCAACAATATGATAAATAGTCATTACACATTCAAACATCATCCATGGTGCATTCTACTATTGTATGAGCATTAAAATAAATAAATAATGCTCATCACAGCCTGTCAACCTGTTGATTGACATACAACTAAATATTGGGATTAGTGTATGTCAAATATTATCCCAATACCCATGTGGGGTTTTCAAACAACAAATACAGAATATTATTTGTGTAGTTGGGCGATGTGTAAAATTTATCGTCCCAATCAATATCAGTTAAATAAGTGTACATAAACAAGCCGTCTGACTTGTAAATGAATATTTATTTCAATTTCTTTTTATGAAAATTTTATATACCTTTTATATAAATAATTTATATATTTCAGTTTCAGAAAAAATCGGTATTATAATGGCGCGATATTAGAACCGGAATAATGTCTAGCATTATCCCCCTCCTGATACTGGCTCGCGCCATACACCACAATCAATCAATCCAATAATTCCACAATTCAATCAATAACACAATCGTATTACACAAATCATCCATGGTTTGTACAAAAAGTAGGGTCAGGAGCTACTAAGCCCCATCTGCAACCTAGGATATAATAACAGAATGAAAATAGTTTGAGTGAGGGAGTTCTCACCTCGGTTCCACTCCGTTAGTCTTCAACTGGCGATTTTGGTTCCGTTTGGGTTTGAATTTGCCCTAAATTTTAACTTGCTCCAAATTGTACCCAGTTAGTGTTGTTGTGAAGCTCTCGACTCCACGATCGCAACGGATCCAATTTCATGCAATTTGGAGTTCGTAGCAAAAAGTTATTAAGGTACGAAGTGTAAATAACAATTAAATAATCAAATTAATTAAATTACCCTTCATTAACGGTTCAACGTCGTTCCTCCTTCCTGGATGCTCGTCGCTGCCACCTCAGGCCACCTAAGGGACGGCCAACCCTACCACCGTCTTCCCCCACGCGAGGCGCGCCTCTCGCTCTGACCGTCGTCGCCCTATCGCCTCCGGCGATCTAAAAATCCAAAAATCCCCAAATCACGTTCAACCTTGATTTCTCCGACTCTGATGAACTTCGTCGTCGTGCACCACCAGGGATAGGCGTGCCTCGCCACCCTAAACCGCCACCTTTCAGACAACATGGCCTGAATCGCCACCAGATTGCCAGAATTTAGCCAAACCCGTTCGCTTCTTTCGAAAATAGTACACCTCCGTTCATCTTGATTTTCCAGTGATCTCAGGCCATATTAGGCCGAGCACCCATAGACAAAGTTGTCCATTATCCTCTCCTCTACTAATTTCTCTTTGGTATCCCTGTCCAATTCTTCCTCGTTTAACCACAATTCACCAAAATTCTAAACTACTTTTCAGCCTTTAACCACCGATTCCGGTGAATCTATGCGATGATAGGTCCTGAGATTTTTGTGGTAGGTAGAGGTCATCAGGATCTACAATATTTCCTTTTTGGGTTTTGGCTAAACGGTCATAGATTGGAAGATATAAATTGTATGTTTGGGGTTTTTTTTGCAAAATATTTTTAGAGGAAGAAGGGGCTGCTGTGGTTTTTGAAGGAAGAAGAGAGAATGAGGGTTTGTGGAGGGAAAAGATATTATATAGTAGGGGTTTATAATTTTATATTAATTCTCTAGTTCACGCTCTCTCCGTTCGACAGTTATCGATGCCACGACCACACACAAACTCCGTTGGCAATGAAAATTGACATGCTGCTATGTCTTGATGTTTCGGTCCCAACAAAACTGGTTTCGTCGAATTCCGAGTCCGATTGCTCAAAATGCCCTGTTTCTAGCTTAAATGGCTGATCTATTCCCGATTTATTGTCTACGGCCACATACTAGCTCCAAAAATTATGAAATTTAGAATTCTCGCTATGTTTTTCAAATATGGTTTCAACAAAAATAATTTTATCGAATTTGGAGACCGTTTGAAAAATGGCCTTTTTAACTGGTCTATTTAATTTAAACTGAAATTGAAAACACATTTAAATTTACTGTGCTCACACATTAATTCCAAAAAATTACCAGAATTGGAATCTAGCTATAATTTGACATTCTGGATCTAAGAAAAGTGGTTTCGTTGAAAACGGAGATCGTTTGCAAAATGGCTATTTTTAAGGGCTATATATTATATTAAAATATATATAAATTCCATAGCGACTATTTTGAATTTTAAACTGGACATAACTTACAATTTATATTATGAAATCTTAGTTTCATACATTCGTTAGAAAGATATAGTTAAACAGATTCTAACGTTTCTTGTTTCGCTAAATTCTGATTTAAAATGAATTATTTATACTCAATTGAAATTAGAAATCAAATTTTCAAACTACCGCGCCATTTCAGGCTCGTTTTATAATTAAAATAAATTTATACGTTCTAACTTCGATTTAAATAAATTTTTAGTCATTATTATTTAAAATAAATCATTTTAAATATTCAAAATCCATAAAAATAGTAAATATAATATTAAATTGGTTCAGAAATTTCGAGTTGTTACACATTCTTTTCCCTCTCTGGGTTCCCTCTTCTGAGACGAACATGAACTTAAATTTTTCTAGGGAAAGATTTATAAAATAAAATGTTTATAATCAACTTAGAAGGCGAATCTACAGCAACCTCAGAGAAGAGCTTAGGACTACGAGTGGGTGGATTTAAATTATGTCTTTTTAAATAATAGTGTATAGCATCATTTTATTCCTGTTATAATTAGTTAGATTCGAAATAGTTTAATTAGACTTGTTTACAATAATTTCATTCCTATTAGACATAGTTTAATTAGAATCATTTATAGTAGTTTAATTTCTGTTGTAATTGGTTAATTTTGACATAGTTTAATCATAATTATTTACAATATATCTGTATTTAAATTGTACATCATGGGAAATTTATACTTATATGTAAAAGTTATTTGTTTGGAATTGAACTTGAACTTGAAAAAGTAAGTATTATTGGGATAAAGAATTGCAGAAAAAGGCATAAGCCTAAATGTTGTAAATTTATAGTAATTATGTCAAATGTTGGGGAATAAACTAAAAACGGAAATTAAAAGATACTTAACAAAGTGGAATTTAGAAATAGCCTAGATTGGTTGGTTAAGAAAAAAGGACATATTTCCATAGTTTGATTTATAAGAAAAACAGTAAATGTAATTGCAAGGATAACAGTAGAAGAAGACAGATTAGTGCAAAATAGGGATTTAGCCATATTTTGCACTATCTAATATTTTAGAAATAAATAAAAGAAATATCTTGCAATTACAGACTTCTATTTATAGAATTGTTTTTCATTAAAGTACGAAAATAAATTTTAGTACATCTTCTGTAACCAACTAAATGGAATAAACATAATTTCCAAAACATAAAATACAAAGACTGGAAGTAAAAGAGTAATATGATCGAAAGACGTTATAAAAAGAAAATGAGTAAGAAATCAAGTTAGACTCTTGATAACCCAGAAAAGAGGAATTAAAGAACACAATTAAGATATGCTATTATTGTGCGGAAAATAGAAAGAAACAAGACTATTATGATATATAATAATAGCTCCAAGACCGAGATTGTCATAAAAAGTAGTTAAGAGAAAGTAAGAAATATTATCATAATAAAGAAATAAATGTAGACTAAGAAATATAAGAGATATTAAACACATTAGAAAAGATTTATACATAAGGTGTAATAAGAAATGTGAGATGCATTGAAAGTAGTCCAAAGTGAATATGAAGGTATACCTAGCGAAGCGGACCATAGAAGTTTCACCAAAGCACGTTGATCTCTTGAGGTGGATTTATAGCAACATTCTCTGTCAGTCGAGGGCTGATGACTCAGGAAGATCGGTACCAGCCATACTAAAGATAGGAAGTGTAGACTTCAAAGCGAGGATTGCCCTCCGATGTAGGCATAGTTAGGCGATCCATTAAAGGTAGGTCTGTAGTTTCCATCAAGACGGCATGCCTTGACTGCTATCATAGAGTAGGCAATCAGAAATTTGATGTGTGACTTTAGGATTTGGCGGTTGTCATGGCTTAGAGAGTAGGCATCATGTCCGGACCAAGTAAGGATAATAACTGTTCAAACACCTATCATCATCAGCCAATAACGAGCACTGAAAGATGTGGGTTAAACCAATAGGACAGTGGTTTTTCACTATCAGGATTCTATATGAGGCGAAAAATCTAATTGTTTGCTTAGTTTGTTTGTTTTAGGGCAAGGCCTTAACCAATTTAGAGAGTCTTCCAACTATTGAGGGCTGGCTGCATGGGGCCATAGCCATGATGGAAGGAGATAAACCTAGTTTAACATCAGTGAGCCCTAGTAGTTGCCCTTTTCAGATTGTAATAAATCCCCTACTAAGCCCCAGTTTTTCCAGTTATTAGCAGAACTCAGATTATATACAGAACGATTACGTGTAGATCCTTGGTGCATGCATCGAGAGGTACATTATGGATATCTGAGCATTAGAGAGTCTAATGCGGACACAATTTCTCATCATAAGAAGGAAGATTCTTATTGTATTCCTTATGAAGCAGTCTGTTACAGATGCACTAGTAGCAGTTTTTCATAGAGGGACAATGGAAACCTGTTGAGGAGGGTGCTATGAGTAGTACCTAGATATATTAGGCATGTGACTATATACATTATTAGGTTTGGTGTACTGTGGAGTAGATGAGTACGAGTTATGCACAAAGTCGATAGTATTATAAACTCTAATAACCTAGAGTAAAGTAAATCAAAGATGGAACAACGTATGTAGTATTATTTTCAAAAAGTATAATCGGTCAGTTCAAAAGAACTTTAGTTTTGACCCCCTTCTCATAACAAACTTGTAGGTTAGATATATGATACAAATGTTTTTCATCTTAGAGATACTTGCTTAGTCAATGTCATCATTATTGTGAGTATTTACTTATTATCCTATTTTATTCAGTTCCATAGTAAGATATTTATTTGAGCTCTGATATATTTATCTTTTACTTTCTACAGGATACCAGACAACCAACTTAGATTTCTATAGGCTTCGATTTTAGCATTTTGCCAAAAATTCAGCCCTTTGGAATTTAAGTTATTACATTTGGTATAACAGACTAGGTTTAAGATTTCTAAATAAATAGTGAGTGAATGTATTTCTGTTTTTAAAATATAAATATATTATATATACATAGATCCATAGAAAAGCCCATTTTTAAGAGAAACGACATATGAAAAGATAGTATTGACAATATTGTACATCAAATATAATATTTTGATAATCCAAGAATAACAGGCCTTATAGCGGTTATAGTATAAAATGTTCAATAAGTTCAATAAAATGGAGAATCCATGTATATGAAAATTAGTGGTATTTCAGATTATTGGGTAAGGTAGTAGAGCCTTAGAATATATGTTGAAGCATAAGGAAGTTAATGGATTAGAAATACAATATATATATATATACCGCACATCGATGGGGCTAGTACCAGATTCCAATTCAGAATTAGATAGTACTAGATGAATTAGCATGAAAAAATTAGACTGAGAAAAAATTATTTGGTAGAAAGATTTGGAAATGTAATTTAAAATCCCACTTTGAGTCTAGTCCCATAATTAAAAAATTTAAGAACTTGAAAAAAGTTTTAGAGAGAGAGTTTTCAAGTTTTAAATCTATAAGTTTAGGTGTTATCAAAATTTTAATAATTAAAATACGGAGAATTGCATTAAAATGATTTTTGGAAAGAAAAAAAGGATAGCAAATTTAGTTTGAAAAAAATATACATATATGTTTTGTATGGAGATAGACAAAATAAGAGTAAAAGGATGCTAAAATTATCGGAAATAATTCTAGAACACTCCATTCGGAAAAATGGAAGGAGTTGGAACAGAGTAAGTGCTTTATAGAAGAATAATTAGAGTAATGTAATTAAATCCTTAAATGTCTACAAGGATTTAATACGAAAGAGAATATAGGAATTTTTATGAATAAGATGGATTGTGATGCACTTTAATTTATTAGACAAAAAAAATTATAAAACAATATTTTAGGAATCGATAAGTTTGTAAGTAAATGTACTTTGTTAAAATAAAAAGGAAATATGTAGCAAAGAGATGTACAAAATATATGTAAAGCACTATATTTTGTGCAACATATTTCGAAAAAGAAATAAAAAATCAATAATAATAAAGTTTTCTGATTACTTTACGCAGAATACAAAAGCTCTTTATGAAAGATTCATGGAAACCTGATCTTAACAGTTCCTATTGAAAAAATATGTGTAGTAAAATATATAAGTAGCTTCAATTGTATTAAATTGCATAACCCATTAGATAAACCATAGTGAATGAATAAAAAGTAGTCAATCCTATCTGCTATAGTTTTTTACTTTTAAGAAGGGTCCTGAAAAGATAAATTTTAGATAATTCAAGATGGTTTAATGGGATGATTAAAGTTTTGAAAAAATAAAGAGGAGAGAAAATGGGAACTAAACTGGATATGTAGTACGGAGTAGATGGTAATTAGCACCGTGGTAATGATAATACTAGTAAAGGGTTCTCGTAATGTGCTTGGAACACTAGGTAGAGCCTAGAGGAATTATTCTGGTATATGAATAGAACATAAAATTTGAGTAGAAATTGTAGAAAGCTTTTTTGAAAGAGGATTTAAGAAGTAAAAGTGAGAAAATGGTCATCAATCAGAAGTTATCGAACAGTATACAAGGATTGAGAAAAAGGAATTTGGGAAGGATGTCTTCCAAGTGGTTACTATTTTAATTGAGAAGAGTTAAAGGTAATTTCAAAACTTGTATAGTTTACGTTGAAATGGCAGAGAAAAAGGGATTCCACATAAATACAGATTTAATAAAGGATACAAGTTCAGCGAATATCTTTTTGTTAATTCGCATGAAAGTTGAGCTTCCATGTAAGTCGGTAATATAATGGTAAAAGATTGAATTTACAAGGAAAGACCTAAAATCTGTATAGTTGTAAAATAAAGGAAATGGAGTGTAAGAGCAAGCTTGAGATTCTTGTAAGTTAATAATGACATGGTTTATAATTAATGGAAACTCTTTTAAGCAATTCATTTGAAAATATAAAAATCAACATGTTGTCTTACTTTATGGCAGACTAAGATTAGGCCTAATAATACGGTTTTACTCCATAGAGAATTAAGGATTGTTAGATTTGGATCTATTATGATATTGGGAGCAGTTAGTCCATGAGTACAGGATATTTTCCATCGGAAGTTGGAGTAGGCTCACTCACAACAGAAAATAGCTCGGAAATTATCATGCACATGGTATGAGTTCAGAGAGAGCAGTAGATGGCAGGAGGATCACCTTAGTTATCCAGATTCATTGATAATGACCTTTTATGTCAGTGGGGACATGGTCCTAGGCCTTCTAGTCCTAGTGGATAGTTGTATTAAGCCATTGTATCTTTTATCCAGTATTAATTGTAGTAGAGCTTGCTTTTCTTTTAGTACGGATTTACATTCTTATGTAGTATTCTGTTTTACTGTGGAAACATAGAACCGTTTAGTGTGACATTTTCTTTCAAGGTTTATGTGATGATCACTAGAAAAGAGTAATGGCATAGGGTGTTGAAAATAAAGTAAAAATGAAAGCAAAAGAAGGATAACTAAAAGAAAAACAACAAAATTTACAAAAAGCAACAAAGATGAAAAAAAGATTTTTATATAATAGCAACAAAACTTCCAAGTAATAAGAAAAAAGTACGCAAAAGTAAAGTGGGAAATGTGAGAATTTCTGTTTTCTACCGTCTTTATAACATAAGAAACCGAATTTGGAAAACTAGATTTTTTTCATAATTCAAAATATAAAAGTTGTTTGGTAGGGTTTGGATATAAAAATTAGTTGAACTGCTCCCTTATTCGCTAAGGGTTTGGGAAATATTGGTTGAAAAGATTTTTTGACTTTTAAAATATAACACTCATGTAGAACTATAAGTATATTTAAAGGGTTCACATCATGTTATTAAAAGACTTTTAAAGAAAAGAGCATTCATATTGGAGGTACTGCCTAGAAATTCATTTACATTCATAGAATTTATGATGTATTACACTTTGCACAATGACACAAATGGTTGAAAAATTGGATGTACATATGATGGATGTGAGTCATGCGAGGAATATAATTTTACCCTTGTCAGATTCAGAAGATGAAATTTCCTAAAGGGCAGGAGAATGTAAACACCCCGCATTTTTTATAATTATTAGATAATAAAATAATTTGTAAAATTTTCATCACTTAGCTATGGAAGTTGCACCATTGTTCTAGTGATGCAGACCACACCTGATTCATCAGAGCATATTGATCGTACGAAGAACGTCTATTGCATCATGTCCTACTAGTTGAGGATTGGTGATCTCAGGCAGATCAGGATCTGCCATGTTAAAGATAGGAAGCATATACTTCAAAGCGAGGATACCCCGAGGATGACCGCCCGATGTAGGCATAGTTAGGCGTTCCATTAGAGGCAAGTCTGTAGTTTCCATCAAAAGGTATGCCTGGACTGCTTTCGTAGAGTAGGCATCCAAAAGGTTAACGGGTGACTTTAGGATTCGATGATTTCCTAGGCTTAAAGAGCAGGCTTCGTGGTTAGGACCCAATAACGATAGTAACCATTCAGATTCCTGTCATCGTCATCTAATAGCTAACATGGGGAGAAGTGGGTTGAACCAACGAGATAATGATCATTCACTATTGGGACGCTGCATGAGGTGGCAACAACATTTTTTTCTTAGTTTGTTCATTTTAAGGCATGACATTAACCCATTTAGAGAGCCTTCCACCTGGTTGAGAGGTGGTTGTGTGGGGCCATATCCATGGTAGAAAGAGACCTACCTAGTTTAACATCTGTGGACCCTAGTAGTTACCCTTTTCAGATTATATCCTCTATTGATCCCCAGTCGTGACACTTTTAGTGAAACTCAGAGTATAGACAGCATGACGTGTAGATCCTTAATGTATGCACCCGGTGACACATCGTGGATGTGCAAGCATTAAAGAGTCAAATGCGGACACAATTTCACAACATACGATGAAATATCTATATTATAGGTCTTACAAAGTAGTTTGTTACAGATATAATAGCAAGACTCTTTCGTAGAGAGACAATGGAGACCTGTCGAAGAGGGTACTATGGGTAGTACCTAGATATATTGGGCATATAGCTACATATATATTATTACCTTTGGTCTATTTGAGAGTATTATAACCCTTAATAACCTAATAAAAAGTATATCAAAAATAGAACGGTTTATGTAGTGCTATCCTTAAAAAGTATAATTTGTCTGTTCACCAGAACTTTAGTTCTGACCCCCTCCTCATAACAAACTCACAGGTTAGGAAAATGACAGAGCTTTTCCAGCTTAGAGACACTTGCTTAGTATTTGTCATTATTATGGTAAGTATTTACTTTTATCATATTTAATTCATTTCCACTACAAGATATTTATTTGACCGCTGATATATTTCTCTTTTCCTTTTTGCAAGACAACAGACAACCAAATTGGGTCTCAATGGTGTTGCATTTTAGCGTTTCGTGAAAAATCTAGGCCAGTTGGAATTCGGCTTGTTACAATTGTAAACCCAAATAACCTAATATAACTAATATGGAAATAAAATGATATATGCAGTGTTAAACTTAAAAGTACATAATTTATCCATTCACCAGAACTTTAATTCTGACCTCCTCCTTATAACAATCCATAGGTTGGCAGACATAGATTATTCAGCTTAGAGACACTCGTTTAGAAAGTGTCAATATTTTGATAAGTATTTACCTATTATTATATTTTAATCATTTCCTCTATGAGTTTCTTATTTGTGTTTTGATATATTTATCTTCATCTATTTGCAAGAAATCAGATACCCAATTCGGGCTTCAGAGGACTTGGATTTTAGCATTTTACAAAATATCTAGGTCTGTTAGGGTTTGGGTTGTTATATTAAGGTTAATTGTTTCATTTTTGATCTTTTCGTAGACAACGCTAACTTCCTATATATGGTTGATTGGTTCGTTTAACTGATTGTCCAAATTGTAAATGTTATGGTCCATTGTCATGTTAGTAAATGAAATTAACATGGGACTACTTTACTAATCCTTTTGAGGTGGCTAAGAAAGATCGTCTTAAAATAAATGGAATTCGATTTGTAGAATTATTCAAAAGTTGTGTTTCAAGGATGAGTCAAATGAAAATATGAATTACTCGACTTTAATGGGTACGCCTTTGATTTCTCCTACAGGCTATTTAATTGAACGTTGGATAAATTAAAGTGTGACTTTTGTTGGTTTAAGCTCACCTAAGATTAATTATCCTCACATGGATTATGGAATCAAATTTATGGTAGCACCTATATCTGTCAAACATTTATTAATTATCTTCTCTTCTATTGTACACGAGATTATAGGACAACCTGCATCTTTGTAATTGACAGGAATGGATGAGAGATGATTTAACAAGGCTTGCTGATAATACGATTTTTTAGGTACATGCGTAGGTCATTTTTTGTGTACCAGCCTTTAAAAACTTTGGCGTAGGTTAATAGTAATTGAATTACATCCAAAAAGGGATTGTTGACTTCGAGTTGCTTAAAAGTTTTTGAGAATCTTCTCAATTTGTTCTAAATGTTTCTTAGCATGAAATCTATAGGGAAATGAAGCTCACAGCTAGTAGGTTGATCTACTTGAATTGGTGAATGGTGAGATTCCAATCTAGACCTAATGTTTAACTTGACATTTTAATCGAAACCGTTTGTGGTTATGGAAGAATCGAAAAAATTGGAATTATGGAAGAAATTTTCGTAATTCGTTAGGACTAACAACCTAGTAATTGGTTTGCTTACCATATCGCAAAGTCATGATTACTTTTATTTATTTTAAATTGTTATCCTGAGCATCATGCGCTTGGCTTAGGCTTGTGCTTTGATTTCTTAGATTTGGATTTGGTTGATTCGACAATTTCCCATTCATTCATAAAAGTGACCGACTGACTCATTTGCAATTCGAGTTTTACGATCGACTGATTCATGTTTTTCATATATAAGATTAATTTTCTTTACCAATTTATTATTTGATTGAAGGTTTTGAGTAGTCATCTTAGCCAATGTTTCCAATTGTTTCTCAAGTGAAGTCGTTCGTTTATCATCTTGAAGAGGAAAAGATTGATATATTTGGTTTTCAGAATGAGATATAAAATTTTGTAATTGATTTGGTTAAAAAGGAAAATTTGAAGGATTGTTCAGAAATCCTTGAAAATAGGGTTGAACCATATTCACGTTTGAATAGTTTTTGTTTCAAGCTGAATTATGATGATTCTTCAACAAGGATCGTATGTTGGAGAAAATGGGTTATTCCTAACAGTATTAAAAGCATTGAATTGGTATAATGAGTGATAACATTTATCGATGATGTGGTTTGGATCATTACATTTATAGTACAAAAGATAAGAATCTTGGTTTGTTTGACTAGATGACAAAATGTTGTCAAATTTGTTTATCATCGTAATGATATTATCTTCTAAAGCAAGAAACGATCCTATAGAATGTGTGCTTGATCATGAATACATCGATTTCTTATTAAATCGTTCCCACTAAGTCTATCATTTAGCTAAATTGTCAACAAAATGCCAAGTGACATTGTGTTTTTTCCTACAGAGTTCCCTTTCCACATAGATTCATGCATCATTCAAGAACAATTCTTGAGACCATCGTGTAGATCAATTAGAAAAAAGTCCATTTTTAAATATTATGTTGTTAACATTTTATCAAAAAATTCCTTTAACCACTCAAAATATTTTGTAAAAGATTCCCCTTAAATTTACGAAAATATCATTTCGATTTTTGGCCATTTTTTAAAGAAAACTTTTACAATGCTTCCCAAGTTCTAATCGAATTTGAAGGCAAGTTTTACAACCATTTTTCTATGTAATCATTAAGTGTGAATGAAAGCAACCTAAGTTTGATTCCATCATCACATAATTATTGAAGTTTATTGGTTGCACAAACTTGTTCGAATTTCAATAAAAAAGATGTGAGGATCATAGGTTTCAAAATTAACAAATTTGGAAGTGTATTGATGTAGTTAGAACAAATATTATAGTGAATATCCATTGGAGCAGACAAAGATATAAGAAGGGATAGAAACTCGATTAGGAAAGATTCCATCCATAAGGGTTAAGTAAAATTATCCTTAGCCATTGTGAAAGGATTGTTTTCTCGAATTAAACGATTTGTAGAAGTGTCATGAGTCTTAACACTCTTGCACATAAGAAAATGTTAAGAAGTCAAAAATAAGGAGAAGATATTCAAAATGAAGTGAATTTTTTGCATTACTAGAAAGATACCTTTTTAGACAAAGATTTTTTAAAGGTATGTGTTTAAAAGAAAATGTTTTATTTTTTATTCTTTTTATATGCATGAACTACAACCGAATAAATAAAAGGACGATAGTAATTTTCTATCCTCAGTGTCCCTTAACCCAAATCTATATCAAGGCACCCTGTTTTAATTTTGCAAAATTCTTAGTCAGCTAACGAATAAGGGTTATTAGTGTACCATAAATCATGAAGCAATGCAATTTGAAATTTAAGTACCTTCGAAGAAACAACCATTGTAATTTAGGAAAATCATCATGATAATTACAAGTTATTAGGACTCTGTTGTTTCTTTAGACACCAAGAGAGAAATTTGATAAAGGCAAATCAAGTTGTCAAAACACAAACTTGCCTCGCGATGCCCTTAAGTCCATATCAATTGTTCATTAACTATTCAACTTTCTAAGATGAAATGAATTTTTTTGGACTAAGAAAGGATTATGAACTTCTTTGTTCCTCTATTATCCAATCCTACTCAAATTCTAGTCCTACCCAAATCTCATAGCCCACCCATAGATTTTCACTGAACTCCGAAAACTCTCATTTATTACCTAGCAACAAGTATACACCTTACTTCTTTCTTTTTTCTATTAGTCATGCAACTATAAAGAGAGGTAAATTGAATTCACCCATCAACACTTTGAAAAATTATTGTACAAGGTCATTTAAAAATAGTGCTTGAGTTATTTCTGAATCATGCATAGACCGTTGAAGGATTTTTTTGATCTTTAGTTATATGATTATATGGATGTCTTTGATTTCAGCGTTGATATGTTGATCTCCTTGGTTTCTAGAGGTACTATGGAAGAAGGAAACAAAAGATGGCCTCATTGAAGCTTGAGTGTAATGGAATTTGCCATCTAAATCATATATTGCATGTATTTGGAGTTTGCTAATTTGATATTAATGATACCGTGGTAGAAAGAAATCTTTTTTCTTCCAAGCTTTTACCTTTTTTCTCTATATATTCTTGCTTCATCATGGTTATTTCAACGTGGTGGGCTCTAGAAAAATCATAATTTGGCTCTCAATTTGAACTTATCACTACAAGAATACGAGGCTATTCCAATGGCTCAGAGTCGTTGGCGGCCGTCTGAAGCCGTTGGAATACAAACAACGTAGTCCAACGGTTCCCAACGGATCCCACGGACTCTTTCCAACGATTGTTCCAATGGCTTCAGACATTTACACGCCGTTGTAAAGCATTTCAAAGGAACAACCAATAAGCCGTTGGAAACCATTTGAAGCCGTTGGAAAAACTGGGTTATTTTTATATATAACAGCAAGCCTATTGCCTTCCAGCTACCCCAATTTCAATTTACTCCATTTCAAATCCAATTCCAATCAATTCCACACATATATACCATAAACATTATAAACAACCAACGTAAATCAAACGTACGTCAATATTAACGAAACAAATCATCCGAACATCTCAAAAATCAACACATCAATGTTACATGTCTACAAACCGTACCAATATACACAAATACTCAAAATATATCATCACCATCGAAACAAATCATCCAAACGTCTCACCCACTCAGTACTAATATATACAACATCAAAACAAATCATCACCATCTCCAAGCCAAACACAGAAAAAAACATACCTCAAGATTCATCATGCCCGTCGCCTCCGGAAGCAGACGATGAAGGAAAAGTACTATGATTGTGCACAGACTCCGCAACATTTTGATTCAGCTCCTCAATCTGTATAATCTTCAGACGATTCTGGTCCTGCTACTGCTTAATCATGGCTCGCATCTCCTTAATTTCTGCTTTGTCGTGGGCTTTCTAAGCTTGTTGAGCCTGCAAATAGAATGAATAGCAAAAAGATTGTAACAACCCGGATTTTCAGAACCAATTAAAAAAAATTATTTTAGCAATTTTTATGGATTTTGAATATTTAAAATGATTTATTTTAAATAATAACGACTAAAAATTTATTTTAATTGAAGTTAGAACGAATAAATAATTTTAATTATAAAACGAACTAGAAATGGCGCGGTAGTTTGAAAATTCGATTACTAATTTCAAATGAATGTATAGGATTCAAAATAAATCGGATTTTAGTAAGGGTGTGTTTTTTACAGGTCCCTACTAACTTTCAGAATAAAAAAAAAACCCGCGGATACTTTTCCATAAGTTTCCGGTCCCTAAGATTAGATGCCGCCCAAAATTTTTGATCCCTTCACCTTCTCCTCACGTCCCCTTCGCCTTTTTCAATTTCTGGCCAAAAAAAAATGCGCTCATGCATAAAAAAAAAAAAAAAAAATTCTAAAATCTGGAAATAATCCCAGGAGCCCACGCAAATCGAAAAAAAAAGTTGCATACATGTATGCAACTATTGCTGATAGTTGCATACATGTATGCAACTTTTTAAATACACATGCAAATAAAATTTGCAAGCCTGCTGAATAACTGCATACAAGTATGCTGTTATTCAGAATAGCTGCATACTTGTATGCAGTAATGCGTTGAAGGCCGAAGACATGGCAATATGTGCATACTTGAATGCATATTTTCTGCATAACTGCATGCTCGTATGCACATATACAAGCATGCGTGTTTTTCATGCGGAAACCGAATACATGCATGAAATCATGCATGTATTTCAGAAAATCTGCATACATGTATGCATATATGCTGCTGTATGATGCGGAATTGAAATAAATGCATACATGTATGCAACTATTTGAAATATGTGCATGTTTTCATGCATTTTACTGCATTTTTCGCTGTTTTGTGTATTTTTTGATTTTGACGTGTTTGTTGATTGATTTTCCACCTGATTTTTTTGGCGTGAACATGTTTTATTTAATTATGAATTTACGTGATTTTTTTATATTTTTTTATATATTTTTTTATATGTTTTTGAAAAATAGGGACCTAATTTACAATAAGTTTAGGACCGGATGTGAGCCTAATTAAGTTTTGCTTTTAGGGACCTGAGCCTTATTTTCACTTTTAGTAAAACCAAAAACATTTGAATCTGTTTAATCATATCTTTCTAACGAATGTGAAAACTCCATATTTCAAATTATAAATTGAAAGTTATGTCCTGTTTAAAATTTTAAATAGTCGCCATGGAATTTATATATATTTTATATAAAATATAGCCCTTAAAAATAGCCATTTTGCAAATGACCTCTGTTTTCGATGAAACCACTTTTGTTGGATCCGGAATGTCAAATTATTGCTAGATTCCAATTTTCATAATTTTTGGAATTAATATGTGAGCGTGGTGAATTTAAACGCATTTGGTAATTTCAGTTTGAATTTAATCGACTGGAAATTGGCCAATTTTCAAATGGTCTCCAAATTTGACGAAATTAGATTTGTTAGGACCGTATCATCAAAACATAGCTTGATTTATTTTTCTGTAATTTTTGGAGTCAGTATGTGGGCCCAGTAAAGTAAAATGTACGTTGAAGTCAATTTTGAATGTTATATTAATTTATATTTTAATTTTAACAAAAACCGATCGAAACGATAGAATTGGCTTATGAAACATATCCCATTGTGTCCGGAATGGGGTATTTGGCTAAGGACGACAGTTGTTGGGTTCGATTTGGAGATTGAATGAAAAAGTAACATTACGAAATTCAAAAATTAAATAATATATATATATTTACAAATCTCTCTCCCTCATCATTCTCTCTCCCCGACCGTTTAATGAAAAAAGAAAAAAAACATCGCAGCACTAGACCGCCGCCGTCAGTGCCGCGCCTCCCCTCCGTCGCTACCAGATCCGCCTCCTCCTCCTCCCTCCACCGCGCCACCACCCTTTCCTTCGCCTCCCTCTCTCCTCTTACCCCCTTCTATAAACGGAAACCGCCCCTAATTCCACCGCCGTGGCCCCGACTGCCTACCGCCGACCACCCTAGCACCCCCGATCACTAGCGACACCAATGTTAGAGTTTAGCCCTAGAGGCAATCCACTTGATGAGATAGATAACACTATTGATGTTATTATTTTATTTGGAATAAAATAATATTCTATTATATTATATTTACTGCGTACCATAAATATTAATATAATAGAAGTCCTTAGAACTATAATATGGAATTATATAATTCGAGTAATACATGAATTTGAGATTATATAATATGATAAGTATTATAATTCTTAAATGTCCCTTGTCGAGTTTATTGTTTATATAGGACAACAATGAAGTGTTGAGACCAGTATATTAATTGACTGATGATCACATATCGTTGATCATTAATATATGTGATATTAAAGTCACGATATAAATACGTATTGGAGAATAGCGTATTGGGCTGACCCAAAGTGAGATAACTACATGGAATATAATTAACAGCAAGGTTTTAAATCTCAGATTATGGCCAATATCTCAGAAAAATATCTCGGATATCTCAGGCGATATTTGAAACACTTATAACTAAACTAGCCGCCAAATATCGGATTTTGGCTAATATCTCGGGATTTTCATCTCGGTAATCTCGAGGAGATTTAAAAACCTGATTAACAGTATCATAAGTTATTCTCATAGTGATAGTGGTGTAATGGTCCTCAGACCTGATATCATTATAATTCTATTCAAGGATATTTGTGTTTTGATATCATCTAAAGTTACTCGTAATAGATTAACGATAACGGTGATTATTGGATACATCTCGAGCTGCATGAAAATTATGAATGATCTAGATGGAATTTAACCCTACGATATATTTGTAGTGATATCCATGAGCCTCTTGATTGAGTGAGACTATGAAATGCACTGCCATGCTCAAATATTGATTTGTTTTAAACAGTTTGCTCATCGATCAGGAAAAACGGATTAAATTATAAAGAGGGCGATACGTTCCATGGCTCGAGTTTAATTCTGGATATACTGGTTAAACGGATTATATTACATTGATACATTGGTCACAAAAGGTTGTATCGAATCGATAATATTATTATAACTTGGGTAGCAACGATGTATTATTAGATGCCACTCACTGTTTATGATTTAAATATGATTTAAATTATTGCCAATGTTGTAATAACCAATAGGGTCACACTATAGAACGTTGTAAAGGAGAATTTATTTTAGACAAATAAAATATCAATATGTTGATATTTTATTCGATGTTGGAATGAGTATTCATTGGGTTCCTATCTGATAGTAAAAGGTTTGGTTTAAAAAAAGGAACACATATATTCCTTCAAAATCACGGCTAAAACCCTAGGTTCTACATTTACAGATAAGATCGAACCAAAAATAGAGTGAATACGCCTCTTTCTAAACCTAGATTAAAATGGCGGGTAATACTGGGTCTCGTTTCACTCTCCTGCTCAATTCGATTGAAATGGGGAAACGTTCTGGTGGATATCGATAGAGGTACGACGACTTGTCGTGCTATTGGACTCGATTCGACACAGATTCACCTTCGAATTTGGAAGCATGAAAAACCCCAGGTATGTTTTTATCTTGATTTATTCTTTTTCGCAGAAGATCCCATTTAGGGTTTAAATTATTCGCTGCATAATCCCTTTTAGAAACCCTAAAATTACTAATAGCCAAGCCCCCTCCTCCGATGCCAAGCTTCACCGATTTAGGGTTTCTCCGGCAATTAAAAATATGTGAGTTTTCCTATTTTAATTCTTTGATTTAAATTGTTACTCTAAACTAGGAAAAATATGATTTTTAGTTGTATAAAATATGATTTTTTAGTAAGATAAAAATATGATTTTTATCGTAAGAATGAAATAATTTTTAGTTTAATAAAAAAGTGATTTTTATATGAATAGCACTTTAATAAAAATGTGATTTTTATATGAATAGCATTATAATAAAAATGTGATTTTTATATGAATATCATTATAATAAAAATGTGAATTTTATGTGAATAGCATTATAATAAAAATGTGGTTTTTATATGAATAGCATTATAATAAAAATATGATTTTTTACATATATAGCATTAAATTAAGAATGTGATTTTTATATATATGGAACAGTTAAAAATACGATTTTTAAAATATATACATCTTTACAAAAAAAATCTGATTTTTAATATGAAATAGAATTTTATAAAAATGAAAATTTTATTATGAAATAGTTTAAATAAAAATACGATTTTTTTTAAAAATGAAAATAGCATTATTGAAAATATGATTTTTAACATAAACTGCGTGAAATAGATTGCGTTGGTATCACGGTGAAGAACACTACGCGGTGGAACTGTCTGGAAGCAAAACGTAATCCAAACCGTCCAATAAAGAATGACGGAGTGGAAACCCAAGGTGAGAACTTCTTCTCACTCTAATTATTTTACAGTTAAAAATATTTTAGGTTGCAGACGGGGCTTAGAAGCCCCCGAAACTATTTTATTGTACAAACCACGGTTTTTTCTTTGGATTGTATTACGAAAATTTGGATATTGACAAGTTTATTTGTTTGGATTTAATTTGGACGTGAATTGGGTTGAAATTGGTTTGTGTATGGCGCGAGCCAGTATTAGGCGAGGGATAAGTCTAGACCTTATTCCAGTTTTAATATCGCGCCGTTATGCTGTCAAAATTTTCTAAAATGTGTTAGAAAAATTAGTAGCTAGTTTAAAAAATATTATTTTTAACATATATATGAGATATATAAAATTGCTAGGTTATGGAATAAATACTAGTTCGCTAAAAATATTATTTTTAGTTTATAACGGCGATGAATAAAATTATTTAGGCATTGTATAGAATTTTATAAGAAAATTTATAAAATTCTATATATTTATTGGATAGTTAAAAATAAGGTTATACATCCATTTACAAGTCGGACGACTTGTATATGCTCACCTATTTTTGTGATATCGATTGGGACGATATTTTTACACATCGCCCAAGTGCACAAATAATTATTATTATTTGATGGTTGAAACCCCGCATGCGTATTGCGATGATATTTGGCGTACTCTAATCCCAATTGTTTAGTTATATGTCAATCGATGGGTTGACAGACTGTTGTAAGCGTTAATTATTTATATTTAATGCATATTCAGTTGCGTAATGCACTCCGGATGATGGTTGATTGTGTATCATTATTGTTGAGTACACGTGTTGTATGAAATCCATATAAATAAATTATATGTTAACTGATTGGGTCTGATTCCAATTCAGAAAGAACGAATATTTTAAAATAAAGAATATTTTAAAATAATATTCCGTAAAGGATTATATGACTTTGATGTCCAATTTGGGATGGACATGAAAATATTGAAATATATGAAGCCGTATTGATTAGATTTGCGCCATTTTAACGTGAACGATATTTTAATCGATTTTATTCATTTTTATAATGAATATAAAAAAGGAAATGATTTAATATTATCATTTAAATATTATAATGATAAGGAGTATTCAATTTTGATTTAAAATTAAAATAAAAGTGGGCATCATTTTAAAACGAATTTATAAACGATTTATAAAATATATTTTAAATGAAAATCGATGAAATATATATAATATATATATTATATTTATTTAATGGCCTAAATAGAATGCGCCGCGCCGCGACCGTTCGCGAATTTCGACCATTGACTTCGAATTAACATTACGGGTGATCCGACCGTCAGATTCCCCTAAAACCAGAATCGTTGATTTATATCGAAAATAGCTTTCCAATGAATATAAGAGATTTGAAATCTAACAGTCGGGTTTTGAAATAGGTCCAAATCAATTTCAGAAAAGATCGCTATGGATGCAGTACGGTGGCCGTTATTGGAAACCGACCGTACGGGCCTTAATAAAATTATTAAAAATATGGAAAAATTATGTAAAATCAAAGTAAATGATTTGGAAAGAATTTGGATGAAAAATTCCATGTTTGTAAAGATAAAAATATATTTTTATCAAAATGAACTAGTTATTAACTAGATTTGATATCAAATAATTTTTGAATAAACAAATTGGATTTATAAAGGGTGTTAATAAAACCAAATATTTCCAATATATAAATTGGAATGGATTTGAATAGAAATCATCTCCGGAATATTTCGATATTGGATTCCGTGACTATACAGATTTGTGGAGGAATTTGGAAGATATATATATCATTATTCCCCATACGATATGTGTTGGTTTCATAATTTGATATTGAATATAAGCCGATATAATTTCTATTCAGAGCCTTATATTTAATATTGATTTTGGGTTTTTCGTGAATGGTGTCTTCAGTAACATTGTTCTTAAGCCCCGTGTGAAAAGAATAAATCTTTTAATTAAGATTATTAGAGTTTCCAATTATATTTAGTAATTGGAATAAAATGGAATGTGAATTGGGTTTATTGTGAACTGTGTTTTTAACGACATTCGTTCTTTAACCCGATTTACAATGAATTGTGATTTGGAATTTATAAATCTTTTTATTAAGATTTAATGGAAAATTTCCAAACTAAAGTTTTCCAATTTAATATATTAAATTGGAAGTGAATGGAATTCGACTTGGTAATAATCGAAGTGAGCTTCTATGGAGGAAGACTGTTGATATTTATGGAATTTAAAAGGCTTTGTTGTTATTCCATTTATATTATTAGTCAGATATGGAAACTAATATCGATTATATGTTCACCTGTTTTCCATGAAGATTCCATGGTTAATGGAATGTGACTTTAGGTTTATTGTGAACTGTGTTTTAAACGACATTGGTTCTTTAATCCAGTTAAAGGCAGGATTACATGTCTAACATTGTATTTCAAACCGTATTGTTAATCTCTGCTAAATATAAATCTGTTTGGTGGTGGAGAATTTATTCACTTGCTTAACACCTTTCTCTGAGACGTACGAGCTTAGAGGTTATATATCGACAGAAATCAATGGTACGGTATAGATTGTCAATGCGGAATGTTTGATTTCCCAAAGTTAAATAATCATTAATAATGATTGTGGGAGGATTAAAACTAAGTGCAGTTTTAATGAATCTTTAATTCGATTGAAAAGAGAATGTGGTAATTTAAATTATTAAATTAGGGAAATGATTGAGAATGGAGCACCACAAGTTTTTACTCCAAGTGATAGTTAAATCTTTAATTAGAGTTGAACGTGAAATGGTAATTAAATTTACCGATAACATCGTGGTGTTAGATATGGAGTATTACTAGTTTTGCTCCATGGGATGAATAGGTTGGGACGGGGAAATATAATAAATGATTACTTGGTAAGGTCCGATAATCCCGACTAGTTTGGATAAACCTTAATTTGGTTTGAACTGATATCCAAAGGAAGATTAAGGAATAAATTTAAAGAATTTATCTTTGATAAAATTAATGAGAATTATTCCCTAATGATGTGAATATTTGAATAAAAGAATATTTTGGATTGGAGTAAGGCCTATGTTGTGTTTTTATAACACTTGATTATAAGATACGTGAATTATCCGGAAAGGCCGGGTTTTATACCCATTCTGAATAATTGATTCGACGATAAGTCAACGATGAAGACGGTGGTTGAAGACTGGAGTTATTCATATCGTTTGGATGATTATTGATGTCTTGATTGTGCTGTACACCCAAGACAAGGTAATAAGTGGTGATCGTCTAGATGTACTTGGAGATTGACTGGATATGCGAGGACTTATCTCCTGTATTAGACATATGGGATGAGGAATACGGTGCCTCCGGTTTCATTCAGACCCAGAACGAACTAGTAAATGGATGTGTGTCTGACATTGGATTTTATTCAGTGTTGATTGATTTTTATTAAATATATATATGTTTAGTGGCGGAGAATTTATTCTCTTGCTTAACACCATTCTCTGAGACGTACGAGCTTAGAGGTTATATATCGATGGACATCAGTCGCATGGCGTGAATTGCTAGTGTGGCATGCTGAGATGCAAATGATCAAGGTTTTTTTTGAAAAGCAGAGTATTGTGGTTGATGATCAAAGCACGACTTTAAATAACATAGCTTTGTGTATAGTGGTAATTCGCAAGCCTCACACCTCGGTATGAGTCAAAAACGGGATAAAGGACCAAGGAGTGCATGATGTTTCCTTCTAGCTATGGGTGGTGTCATGGTATGGAGCCTATATGTTTACTATATTTTTACCTATGTCGATGATGGATAGCAAGGCGCCTCAAATATATCAGTCACTACGGGGGCTGATGGATAGGTCCTATAGGACCAAGAAACGTGTGTTCAGGAATAATTAATCCTCAAACATAAGGGAGGACTGGCCTTGGAGGATCCAAGGGTTCACTGCGGGGAACCCTGAGGCATTTTCTAAACTGTCTCCAAGCCGGCGAGGAGTACATCCCTTGCCTCGACTCATGACAGAAATCCAATTTCCAATACATGACATTTCGGTTTTAGTTGTAGAGCTAGTATGGCGACATGATATATGGTACCCATGCCGTCTATGATTGATACATTTATATTCGAAGTTGATTTTGACACTATACACTTACAGTAATATCAAAATGATTTGTTTTAAATGTACCAAGCATGTTTGGCTATTATAAAGGAAAACTCTATCCTCCGGCTTGCGTTGCATCGTGTGATGGGACCTGAGTCTTATAATAGCTTCATGTTTTCAAAAAGTATTGCGATGTTTATAAATTGTTTTATGCACTGGTATTCTTGGGAGAAAACCTGTTCCGTGTTATACAGTGTGGTCCCTTGATTTACTTTATTTTTAAATTAAAGTTTGGAATAACTATTTTAGTTCTCATACCAGTCCCATGACTGACCTGGAGTTTATTGTTTTATCCTAAACTCTAGGTGCCCATATTTTCCACACGGGAAGCTAGTGGTTTTGGTTTTGTAGATATTATTTTCCCAGGATCTTGGATTTACAGCTGGAGCTATATTTGGAAAGCTCTGTATCCGTGTATTTCTTTCAGTTATGTTTTGTATTATTTTTCCGTTGCATTGTAATTTGTAAATCTCTAATGTTTATCAAATGTATATTATTTATTCACACTCTGGTATATTCTTGTACTCTGATGTAAATTGTTGTAATAGCAATGAAATGTTCATTCGTTTGCATTTTGATTTGTCGTGTTCTCAACTCAATCTGGCCTTTTCCATCTCTTCGGAGATTAGGGGATTTCGGATTGTTATAGCTTGGTATCAGAGCTTTAGTTTACAGAGCTCGAGAACAAGACACATTAGAACCGAACGAAACAATTCATCAGAGATTGGATTAGTAATATCCAATGAGAATGACTTGTTATAGACGGGATCAGTAGTATCCTAGAAGGAATGTGAAGAGTGTTATTTTTAAAATAAAAATGAAAACAAATTTAATTTTGAAAATTTAAACCTTATTATACGTATTTGAGTATTTTATTTTATATTGAATTTGGACAATCGAGTATATAAAGATTTTCCATATACGCGTCATGAACGTATATTCGAAGTCTCAAATATATTGGATAGATATAGAACCACACTCTAGTCTCCCAGGCATAAAACTGATGTTGATGCATCATCATCAGTATTTATGTTCGAGTTTCGAAAGTGGGATATTTATATATTTCCAATTGACTGGTATGAGAACCAAAACATACATAGAATTTATTGTTGTGATTTGGCACTAAAAATATGGTGTTTGACTATGCATTAAAGTTATGTGTTTGAAAAGCTAATCAACAAATTGATTGCTGGTTGTGATGTTTGATTATTAGTTTAACTAATAAAAATATTGGAATGATAATTAATTTAACCAATATGTGAAAGAATAATAAATTTTGTCAAATCAAATATTGAACTGAATTGAAAACTGGTTGGAACCGCATATATATACATTTATATATATATATATATATATATATATATATATATGAACAGGTCATAGCATGGAAGCTAAGAAGAGGAATAAAATTGTATGCCCGACAAATAAGTACATGTTTACTTTTTTCTTGGGTTTTAATGATTTTATGAGCCGACTGGCTAGCTGCTTGGCTTATTCTTTTCCTTTTGGATTGATGAGGGCCCTGTGAGGCAAGTTGCGGTTTTAAATATCAACCCGTACAAAGGAGGTTATGGCGAAATTTTCGAAAATTTAGGGTGTAAGCCAAATTTTTGAGAATTTGAAAATTCTTAGAAATTGAAAAGTTGAAGAAAAAGCCAGAATTGAAGTTGAGTTGGTTAGTTAAACAACTTTCAGCTCCTCCTTTTCGAGGACGAAAAGATTTTAAGTGGGGGAGATTGTAACGACCCGGATTCTCAGAACCAATTTAAAATTTTTATTTTAGCTATTTTTATGGATTTTGAATATTTAAAATGATTAATTTTAAATAATAATGACTAAAAATTTATTTTAATCAAAGTTAGAACGAATAAATTTATTTTAATTATAAAACGAACTAGAAATGGCGCGGTAGTTTGAAAATTCGGTTTCTAATTTCAAATGAATGTATAGGATTCAAAATAAATCGGATTTTAGTAAAACCAAAAAAATTTGAATCTTTTTAATCATATCTTTCTAATGAATGTGAAAAATCCATATTTCATAATATAAATTGAAAGTTATGTCCAGTTTAAAATTTGAAACAGTCGCTATGGAATTTATTTTTATTTTATATAAAATATAGCCCTTAAAATAGTCATTTTGCAAACGACCACCGTTTTCGACAAAACCACTTTATTGGATCCAGAATGTCAAATTATTGGTAGATTCCAATTTTCAAAATTTTTGGAATTAATATGTGAGTGTGGTTATTTTAAATGCGTTTGGTAACTTCAGTTTGAATTTAATCGATTGGAAATTGGCCATTTTTCAAACGGTCTCCAAATTCGACGAAATTAGTTTTGTTAGGACTATATCGTCAAAACATAGCAAGATTTATTTTTTTTGAATTTTTGGATTCAGTATGTGGCCCTGGTAAATTAAAATGTACGTTGAAGTCAATTTTGAACGCTACATTAATTTATATTTTAATTTTAACAAAAACTGATCGAAACGATATAATTGGCTTATGAAACATATCCCAACGTGTCCAAAATGGGGGTATTTGGCTAGAGAGACAGTCATTGGGCTTGATTTGGAGACTGAATGAAAAAGTAACTTTATGTAATTTAAAATTTAAATAATTATATATATATATTTTTAAATATCGCTCTCCCCGACCGTTTAATGAAAAAGGAGAAAAAAACATCGCAGCCCAAGCCCTTCGCTGTCAGTGCCCCCCCCCCCAATCGCCACCAGATCCGCCTCCTCCTCCTCCCTCCATCGCGCTACCCCCCTTTCCTCCACCTCCCTCTCTCCTTTTTCTCCCTTCTATAAACGGAAACCGCCCCTAATTCCACCATCGTAGCCCCCGTTGCCTACCGCCGACCACCCTAGCCCTCCCCCTGACCACTAGCGATGCCAAGCCCCCTCCTCCGACGCCAAGCTTCATCAATTTAGGGTTTTTTCGGTGATCGAAAATATGTGAGTTTTCCTATTTTAATTCTTTGATTTAAATTGTTACTCTAAACTAGGAAAAATATGATTTTTAGTTGTAAAAAAAATCTGATTTTTATCATAAGTATGAAATAATTTTTAGTTTAATAAAAATGTGATTTTTATATGAATAGCATTATAATAAAAATGTTATTTTTATATGAATAGCATTATAATAAAAATGTGATTTTTATGTCAATAGCATTATAATAAAAATGTGATTTTTATGTGAATAGCATTATAATAAAAATGTGATTTTTATGTCAATAGCATTATAATAAAAATGTGATTTTTATGCGAACAGCATTATAATAAAAATGTGATTTTTATATAAACAGCATTATAATAAAAATGTGATTTTTATGTGAATAGCATTATAATAAAAATGTGATTTTTATATGAAAAGCATTATAAAAAAATGTGATTTTTATATGAATAGCATTATAATAAAAATGTGATTTTTTATGTGAATAGCTTTAAAATAAAATGTGATTTTTATAAGAATAGCATTATAATAAAAATATGATTTTTATTTTATATATATGGAACAGTTTAAAAATATGATTTTTAAAATATATACAGCTTTATAAAAAAAATCTGATTTTTAATATGAAATAGAATTTATAAAAATGTAATTTTTATTATGAAATAGTTTAAATAAAAATACGATTTTTTTAAAAATGAAAATAGCGTTATTAAAAATGTGATTTTTAATATAAACTGCATGAAACACATTGCGTTGGTATCACGTGAAGAACACTACGCAGTGGAACTATCTGGAAGCGAAACGGAATCCAAACTGTCCAATAAAGAATGACGAAGTGGAAACCAAAGGGGAGAACTTATTCTCACTCTAATTATTTTATAGCTAAAAATATTTTAGGTTGCAGACGGGGATTAGAAGACCCCGACACAATTTTATTGTACAAACCCTGGTTGTTTGTTTGGATTGTATTGTGGAAATTTGGATATTGATTGGTTTATTTGTTTGGATTTGATTTGGATGTGAATTGGGTTGAAATTGGTTTGTGTTTATAGATATACATATTGAAATTAATGTATGTTAGTGATCTATTCCATGAATTAGCAAATATTATTTAATAGAATTTGTTTAAATGAGTTAAATGTAAAATTACGGAATTAGTTCAACTATATAGCATAGCAAAATGAATTGAACTTTTTTCGCAAAAGATGCATAAATTTATTGTGGAGTTATTGATATTCAAAAAAGAATTTTATGATATAATATAAAGTAAATACTTGGTATAACTAATTTAGGAATTAACTTTGTCGTTATTGTAAATATACAAAGTTCATGTTACGTGATTTATACATTTTTATAGTTGCTTGGAAAACTACATTTTCTAATATGAATATACATAGAAAAATTGACGTGTATTTTTAAGAACTACTAGAAAATGGACTATATACTCTCTAAACTTATTTAAAAAAATGTAATTTAAAACTTCATGAATAGTTTAAACATATTCATTGAAATATAAAATATCACTAAAGAATTGAGGAAGTTCAACAAATAAATTTGGAATGTTAAAATGCAGAGATTTATAACAGAAATTGTTTTCTTCAATTTATGATAAATCTATTGAGATAAGTATATAATATATTAATTTTTTAATTATTGTTTACATATATTATTTAAACTATGTAACTTATTTAACTTTACATTTGAAAGAAAAACTAAATTTGTCATTTTTGTTAATATTAACATGGTGTACATTTTAAAACATCACACATGGTGTTCATTAGATGTATCAACAACAGTTATTGATTGAATTCATATATTAAATTCAAAATCATATAATTAGTTTTAACATATTGACTTAGATAGATAATGTTAAGTGATATTGTGGAGTGTTTTGTAAATGACTAAATAAATTTTGAAATGTAGGTGTTTGACTCAATATTTTAATGCAATACACGGTAAATATATTGACGTAAATGAGTTCAACTTTGAACCTGCGACGATTAATTATGTGTATAATTTATGTTATGTAATTGGTGTGTTTATATATTTGATTTTTTTCATTTTTATCAATATAAATATGGTTAAACTTGATGTGATTTATTAGGCGAAACAATGAATAATAGTTCGCTAAAGTTATTTAAGTAGTTTTAATATTATGTAATTAATTGTAAAATATGGTATTAAATGCGAAATGTTAGATTTTTTTTAAGAGACTTAAATGGTTGAAGAAAATTTGTCACTTTTAGAGCCAAAAAACATAATTTTGTCACTTTTAATATTTAAAAGAAACATTAGCTAATTAAATTTATTTAAATTACTTAAATTTTGGATTGTATGATTAAATTAATTATGTGGGCTTAAACATAAAATGTTAGAAACTAATTGTTATTAAATATTATGTAAACGTTAAAATATTCATATCAAAATGTAAAACGACAGACGACGTAACATAATGTGAGAGAAATAGTAAATAATTAAGTGTAAAGTGATAAACTAATTTGAAAATAAAATATATATAAAGAATTAAGGAGATGAGAGAAAACTCCTAAAATTAACAAGAGAAATTTAAAAGGTTCTGCTTTGCTATTATTTAATTGATTAACATATTTATGTACTACACATATAATTATATAGGTTTATATACTTTCAATATACGTATATTCTAAAACAAATAAGTGAATAAGTAGACAAACAAAATTGATAACTAGAGTTTGAACTAACATTTTTCTGTCGAGAAAATGCCCTTTCAAAATTTAAAATCAAAGCAAAGAGGGGTGAAATTTAAATTTAAAATAAGAAAAGACTTTTTAAAAAATTAGATTGGTATACTGATATGTCTACTACGGTGTACCAACATATCTAAAAGTATATAAGAGATAAATTTCTATACCTAACTATGTGCATAAATATATATTCCTAGATGCAATGATAATGATGAAATAATAGTAAAGTGTACCACTTCTTGCAATTCTCCATCTTTTTAACTTTGTTATTCTTCCATTGTTCTAGACCACACATTTATATCTTTCAGAATTTGACGATGATAATTGCTCTACTGCGACGGGCTCTTTTTTTTTATCAGCGTAGTATATTCATTTGCTGAATTTGAAGGTCGTATGAGAAAGATACTGATGATTTTGTAGTTTAATCAACTTGGTGCTAAAACCTTGAATTTGATTTAATTTTTGAATGAATGGACACTTCAACCACTATAAATAAGCCTAACAATCACTATTTTTCATAAAAGTTTATCTTCTTCTTCTTCCTGTTTTTTTTTATTTACAATCAAAAATTCGGAAGGCGTATCCAATTCGTTTCTTAATGGAATTGAATGAAACCAGCGGCAAATTGAAGAGGAAGACAAATGATATGATCTAGTAATAGGTGATGAATTTGAATGATATTGTGGTGCAGAAGGCCGAACAATAAGAGAAATGTAGGAAAACCCTACACAGTTTTTCAGTTTTGGATAGCCAACTTCAAACTATTATATTTCATTCAATATTGATTGGAATTTGATGATCCACCCATCAAAACGGCCATGAGAACAAAAACTAAAATATGGAAAAGGAATTGGGAAAAATAATCAAATAAATATATAGATGAAATATGAAGAATACCACTGATGGTTTTGGTTACTTTTTCTCTTTTTGCACCAAAATTTCATTTGACCATAACTTGGTCATTTCTTGATGGATTCTCATGAAACTAATGACAATGTGAAGAAAATGAAGAAAAATACAGTATTAAATTTAGTTGTAGATGAGAATCAAAAGTTTTATATTGATCTGATACCTATATCATTGTAGATTGCCAATTACTTATCTATTTGTTCTTTTCTAATCGATGATCATCTGCTATGTTTTAACTAATAGTCATCAGATATAAATCTTCCCATGTAAAACAACACAACTTTTTAAAGAATCGGTGACTTTTCAATATAACGAAATGTAATTTTAAATAACAACATCATAACGGTTTTGTGACATATCCAAATGAAAATAGTGTTAATAATTTTATAAAATAATTGCCATTTATTTTTTTTCGAAAATCTAATTATGAAAACGTTGAAAACCAATGCTCTAATACCAACTGTAAGGAATGCAGATTACAGATCTTAAAGCTCGATTAACACTAGAAGAGTGAATAGTGTTTAATTAATTATATGAATCCTTTCGAAATATTTTGGAATTAAATAGAAATAGATGTAATTCACAGGCACAAAAACAATCACAGATTCTGGCATAGATGCAAATTAAAATAAAAACAGTAAAAGAAAGAACATATCGGAATTTTATACTAATTCAGAGTTATCCTACATAATTTCTTGTGCGGATTTCTTTTCAAATATAATATCAAGAGCACAATCATCGATTTCAAGGCCATGAGGTACACCTGTAATGTTTATGGAGTACAATGAGATCCAATTGATTTACCAGGCTATAATCACACCCTACTGATTCCACTGGGATATAGTAACACCCAACTGATTTATCAGATACATTCATGTCATTTTGTGCTTTTGATGGATATAGAGATTTGCTATATTCATGTTGACTACAAATGATCCAATAACTCTGAATAGCACTGAGATCTTAGAGAGAGAATGATAGAGAACCATAATAGAGATAACCGAGTTTGAATCACTTAGGATTTTGGAAGAGTTTTGTTAAGAATGTCTAGAAAACAAGAGTGGTGGCAAAGGAGTGAAGAAGCGATGAAAAGGTAAATGAAAATTCATTGAAAACATCTGGTATTTATAGAAAATTAACGGATATGTCCATTCGCGAAGAAATACAACAAAAAGACACTTCTTTTGAAATTTGATTTTTGAAAACAACTATCAACATGTCGACATAGAGGGATGGGGGATGTGTTTACGAACAAATTGAACAATTGTAAACAATTATTAAATTCGTTCGGCTTTCCTAAACAACAAGGACTGTTGTAAACGGTGTCGAACTCTAGGACCAAATTTTTTTTAACTAATAAATCTAATCAGATTATTCTAAAAGTTTGATTGTTTGAAAACAACATAAAATTAAAAAAGAGTTTTTTATAATAAATGAAAGCAATTAGGGAGAAATGACATAAAATGGATTAATAATCATCAATAGCCAAACGATTAATATAGATCTAACTTGTGTTTCTGTCACAAATACAAATCAACGATAATTAGGTTTTTAGAAACAGACATGTGAATAATGACAAGCATAGTCTACGCAGGGGCTAAGCTCTTAAACAAATATAGGATATCATAGTTTAGTTAGAATAAAAAAAATTAGTTTAATCTACTGTTAATATTCCCCTTTTTATGTAATCGCTCGATTCCAGTCAATCAACTTGGTTGAATTTTTGTTCATATTGAAAAGCAGATTCACTACTTTGTTTCTAAAACCCTAAATATTAGATCTAAATTTGATAAGTGTTAGATCGAAGTCGAATATACCCTGTGAAGAAGCACATCTCTTAAATGACACAGAGTACGAAGGTTCAGATCTAACTCTTGATTCAGATCTAGATCTATATGCATAACATCCTAATCTTTTTGGCTATGTGATTCATATTGAATCTAGTCTACAAGCGTCATCACCCCCTAAATAAAGGGCATTAGCCAGACATTGCTAAATAAGAAAAAGGGAAGAAGAAAAGAACAAACATAAGTAAAACAAAACAAAAACTAAAGAGGAAAGGAGAAGAATAGTTTTATTCCAAGAGAAGAGTTTACAGAATAAAACCTAAGACAATTCTAAATGAAAGAGATACAGGTGTATTTATAGCTGCCATGACCAAGACTAGGCGGCTAACTACAAGATGTGGGACAAAAGTCTTTGCCCAAATAACAAATAAACCAATGTGAAGGCATGTGAATGGGCATGCAAATATCATGGGAAAATAGCTTGCAGGCATCAAACAACATCAACTTCAGTCGTTTTGAGCATGAATAAGAACTCCATAACATCTGAGACAAGCAATCTTTATGAAAGGTATCGAATCTTGACTTTAAAATATGTGGTCGTAGGTGGTTGAAAAACAACATTTCTTGAGGTCTTCAAGCTTTAATCCAATTCTAAAAATCAACACTCTTCTTGCACCAATTCTTTAATCTTTTCAACTATTAAGTGCATCAATCCATTCATCATAATAATCTGAAAACACAACTATAAATACAAAGTATCAATTATTTTAAAGAGAAAACAAGATAAATAAGCGGATAAAATATACACATTTACGTGTATATCAAATACCCTCACAATTATCTTTTTATTCATCCTCGAATAAACTAAACTAAGATATGTCACACTTTCGTAGGAAACACGATTTGCATTTAGTGTATGCAACAAGCCGTTAAACCCCTAGGTGTCCCTAGTAGGACGAGTGTTGTCTCGTAAGGGTTTTCAGTGGATACTACCCGCAAAATCCAAAGCGTCTTATGTACGTGGATTAATCAAATAATATATTTAAGGCATTTCACATTCCAAGTACTTTACTTAATTTCAATAATAATGATTTAGTCTTAAATTGCCCATTCCATTATTGGTGCAAAATTGAATAAAAATTTTCAAGCTGAATCGTAATTCCTTGGTAACACTGTAATTGCCTTGAACATTAAGAGCGTGGTGTCAACCAAAGTTCTACACATCGACAATGTGTACCCAATCATTTATTTATTCTCTCTTTTAAAAAAAAATTCTACACCGGTGTAACTGTAATGTATTGGATGTGAGTTATACATAGATGAAGGAAAATTTTGTAAGTTTTAAAAATATCATAGATAAGAGGGAAAGTGTATTAGTTGAACTTCAAGCTATAAAAGATAAAGTAATACTAAGGCACATATGGACATTTGTTTTCTTTCATCTCCTCTACTACAATCATCTCTTATAAGTACGGTATGATGGGTGTGGATGGAATGGAAATGAATGCTTTATAGTCAAGAATGATGAATGGCTATTTTGTTCTTAGAGATTTTCTCTTTACTTATTTTTTTTTTTTTTGCATGATGAATGATGAGTGGAGATGGAATGGAATGATACCGTATATTATTTCATTTGATTCCTCCTCTATTAAGCGAATCATAACCAACACTTTCTGAAAGGAAAACTTTGTGACCTAGTTATTCTACTTTTATAACCTTAATTAAACACACAAGTCTGGATTGTTGTTATATAAAAGACTGAAAGGAAAGATAAGCAAAGTTTCGTAAGATAGATAACCCATATAAAATAAGATGTGGTATATGGTTATCCTACCTTAAAACAAATACGGAGTGGGTAGTGTAATATTGGTATAAAAAGTGATGTTTTTTAACATTTGAAAATAAATTAGTAAAAAAGGTTCTTAAGTATACCAATATAAGAAGAACTTGTCGAAACATGGATGTAAATCAACTAAAACTTGGGTTTTAATAATGTCCGGTACCGAAGAAGAAAGGTAAATGAGTCATTTCTCCTTAAGTGGGCCACGTGGAATTTAGAAATTACAAGTTTAAAGATTTGAGTGAAAAAATACTATGCATGAAAGCGAACACAGAAAATCCAACAAATGTAGGTTCAAAATAATTTTTATTTGAATTTTTTTATGATTCATTTTTTTGCTAGCACATTCTAACATGTATAACAAGGATTGACACGCTTACTCCAGAACACGACTAACGTCTGCACAGTCTCAAGCTAGCATCTTAAAAAGACACATTACGACTCAACGAATAATTAATGTTCATTCCTATCACCCAACAATTCAACTTATCAATAAAGAACCAAGGTGTTATTTATGAATTTAAGTTAGTCCTTGTTCAACAAATGACTTGGTTCATAAAATTTGACTGCTAATGTAATGTAAATCCCCCCATACTTGAGTGTCACTATGTCCCCACAGTTGTTGATCAGACATATCGTAGTGAAAGGAAAAGAAAATAAGAGGCTAAGCACGGCTTACCAGATACGCGTGAAGAAAATACGCAGTCATCGAATAGAAGAATCGGTCCACAATGGACAAATGAATCAGCTTCATTAACATTGTGAGGCACAGCTTAAGCACAGAAAACCAAATCACAAAGGATTTTATATTACACGTCAGATTTGTAAAAACAAATTTTGTTTTTTCAAAAGTTTGAGTTGCTAATTTTAAAATTTTGAGCTTACAATTGATCCGAAAATCGAATCGAATTTCAATAGCAACTAAAGAGAGGTCATTGAGCCAGGGTTCAGTAAAAGTTTCAAAACCAAAGTTTAATTTGTTCAAATGATGTATAAATTGAGAGACATGTGCAACATTCTCAACCCTACTCTTGTTTTGAGAAATATTGTTCAGTTTTGCTTTGATATTTGAAATTTTGTTTACTAAAGGTTCATTCGTAAACCTAAAGTTAAAACCAAACAAATCAATTTTCAGTAAATTTCGAAATTGTGTTTTCTCAAAAACCTTGTTATTCCAAAAAGAGTTCATATACTGCAGGAATTTATCATTTAAAAGAAAGTGATCACAATGAGGTTTAGTTGAAACGATCAAGTTGCAAGGAGTTTCAACAGTTTTAGAAAAATCGTCATTGTGTTCAAGATCAGATTCAGCAGTTTCATTGTCTTCAACCTCAAGAATTTCAAAGTTTTCAAATGTTTCATTTTCAGTTTCAGACCCAACAATATTATCGTAAATCATTTTAAGAAGTTTTCGCTCATCAAAGTCGTCCTCACTTAAACGGTTGTTACCAACTTCATCATTTCTTTTAAGTTGACAATCTAAAGTTGCTAAATTTTTAAAATTTTCAGAATCTGAGAGAGGAAGATCAAATTGAAGATTGACGTCTTCGATTTCAAGAGAATTTGAATTCAAATCAATTACGGAGATTTCAACGACTTCATTAAGATTTTCATCAATTTCAAAAGTTGTTAGTTGAAAATTTTCAATTTCAGTAAAAGTTAAATTTTTAGTAGAACATTAGTTTGAGTATGAATTTCAGTTTCACAGAAATAAGTGTTTTACACAAGAGATATTTCAAAATTTTCATTTTCATCAATAGTCATATCGTCAGAATCATCAATAATCGTTATGTAATGTTGTGACAAAGTTAATGGCTGATTATTTGTTTCAAAAGAAGCGTTGGCAGAAACTTATTTGTCACTAGATTGGGATTTATAGTTGTTGTACAAGTTCATAACTTCAGTTTGAAGAAGAGAACTTTGATAAACTATCCCAACAGCTACACCATTTGCTATCTGCTATTTTTTTAGCTAGTTCTTCAAAGTAAGTCAAGCCAAGATTCATGAAATTATCAAATTCATCAACGTCATCAATTCGCTTAAGTAATTATTATTTTTGATTTTGCCAAAGTTCAATAGTGTATTGAGCCAGTTGTTGAATGATACGCATGTTTTCGATATCTTTATTTTTAGAATTTTTTTGCATCTAAAGTTCGCGCCCATTCCTTGATTTCCTCATGACAAATCCAAATTTCATGCATTAATTGATTAATTTCACTTGGGCTTTCCTCAATAAAATTGGTAGACACATTAGACTTCAAAATGTTGTTTTTTAGATTCATCGTTCCTGTGTGTTCCTCACTGGTTGACCTTAAAAATTCATCTACCTCATCTCTTAGAAGTCATCCATTATTTTTTTTCCACAACCAACATCGCCAAAAATTTAGCTTGTTCGCAACACATTTTTCATATTTGATAACCAAAATTGTACATCCACTCGTATTATGGAAATCATTTTGGTTTTCAAAAATTTCGTTGAAAACCATGTTCAAATTGTTTTGATTTTCAGCACATTGCTTAGTCATTTGCGCTAATAGTTGACTCATCTTGGATTAATTCTCCTTAATCGTAGAAAGGTGTTCTTCATATTGGGGTGCAACCATTTGATGGGATTTGTGGAAATTATTCGAAAAGTTTCCAGCTTGAAATTCATTCTGATTTGAATTGTAACCAAAATCATTTGAATTTTGAAAAAAATGCAATTTTTATTGTACATGGGGCAAGCGCGCATGTACTAAAAGAAGAGAGATTTTCGTTGAAAAATCAATTGCAAAACTTTTTCTAAAGAAGCTCTTAAAAGTTATGTTAAAATTAAAAACTTCAGATTATATGAATACAATTCTAGGCCAGGTTCAGACAGGGGTTATAACTGTGCCTCACATGATAGCTCACAGGCCATCAGAATACAATAACATGATGAAATCATAAACAAGAATCATATATGTAAATGCTTCGATAATATTTAGCCATAAGGCATGAATCATTAATGTTGATATTTGAGTGAACCTAATGATTAGGTTTATGCCTTGAATGATCATTGTGGATTAAATAATGTTGTACCTCTTTATGTTATTATTCTTGTTTAGAGCACCCAAACATTATATATTAACTATAATGGATTTAAACATACACTGATCCATTTATTATTTATATAATACTCGGGTTAGACCGAGACATTACAGGTGCAGAGACACAGAGCGCAATTGGTAATTTACTAGGTTTAGAGGAGTATAGTAATCTAGTAAATTATTTATTACCATGTATTGAATAGAGTGATGTATATATTTTGGTGTGTAGTAAGTTAATGTATATGAAATGTTAAATATTGTATTTATTATATTTTATCGCTGCGACTGACTATATGATCTCTGTATTTCTGTATATTCTGCATTGTTCTATCCTGAAGGCATATGTGTTATTGTTGTGTACGATACTGTGTATGAATAAGTTATATTTCAGAAATTTTAGACGTAACAATGTTAGTCCAAGAGAATTTACATGTGTGTGCCCTTATAGCCTCATTCTCCGTATTACCTGACGGTATTACTTCGTAATACTCTTGGATAATATGGGTATAGAGGTGGGGTGTTACAAGTTGGTATCACTGTAGAACATGACTGAAGAATTAAGAACCTGTTGGAGTTCTAGACTCTACCGTTCCTTAAACATGTAACACCCCACCTTCGTTAAGGACACTCGCAAGGGGAATGCCTTAACTTTGGTGGAGCATTTTAGTAAACAGAACAGAAACTTACAAGACAGATAAAAACAGTACTTGAAAATTTTTAACTTTATTATAGCAGAAACAGAAATCGGTATGGTTACATCCTTTCAAATCTCAAAATTCAAGTACAAAATATCAGTCTTGTACACAAGCCTTCAGAAAGCATAGTTTAAAATCATAATCCCCACAGAAGAAGACTAGCCATACTTTAAGCACTTCAAGCAGAAGAAATCCGGATCTAGCTAGAGTATTCCCTCCTTAGAAAACCTGGGGGGAACGGAAGAAAAGAGGTGAAACAACAAGGGTCAGACATAAAGTCTGGCAAGTCCAGTGATTTTCAGTTATGAACAGATAATAATAACATGACATGAACATAAAACTGGATGAGAGAAAACTGTAACAAGTGTAGCAGATATAACAGAAGAACAGAATGATATAAGCTATTTTCTTTACACTTCTCTGCACTAATACTAGTATAACAGAATTAGGTGTCACCCTAATGTCTAAACTGAAGCAGGAACGGGTACAGAATAATTTAACAGAAACAGAATGCTAATAATGGGCCTTTACTACCCGATCAGAAACAGACAGAAGCAGAAACAGATTAATCCCTACGGAAACAGAATGTAGAATTAGGTGTACACTAGTAATGGGCCTTTACCAGCCGAACAGACGGTACCACGCAGAAACAGACAGGTGTTACCACCCAACAGAAACAGACGGTACCAACAGAAACAGACAGAACTAAGTGTACCCTAAAACCCTACCCCAAGCGATTGGCTCCCTAATACATAAATATCCTGTGTCGGCCCCACAGTAGGGTGTATCACTCCCTAAAGTGGCAACCAATTGGAACAGACCTATTTACAGATGTCACGGCGTCTTACATCCTCAGAGGCAGACCGGGATCCATGCACGCACATGACCCGGTTGGAACGCACCATCAACACCCCTCGCCATTATCAGAATGAACCACTTATAATTAGTTCAGTAAGCGTGCCCGGACCCTACTTACTGTTGGGTCAAAGTTTTGATACCAGAAAGGGTTACTGACTAATATGGGTCCCAAACAACAGATGACACAAGTAATTCCCCTCCTAACCTTGTGTCCCCAGACTAACATATTTCAACTTAACTTGTCTACAAGTTTCAGACATACAAAATTTAGATTAACTAGTTCACAGATCAGACAATCAAGTTAACAGGTTTTCAGACTAACGGATCAGATGTTCGGATTAACAGGCTTACAGATTAACTGGTTCCAGATTATCTAACTCTGTATTGGGCCTACGGATTCACGAAACGGGTTTATCAGATTCATTGTTCCAATTGGTTTAACCTTACCCAACACGTTTTAGACATCATAATTATCTCATATTTTCATTAATTAAATATTAATGCCCAAACCTCTCACATTAGACTGACAGTTTGCGGCTACTGGTTAGGCCGGTTGGTTCCGGGCAGGTTTCTGTCGCAAACTGAGTCTAACCTCGGGTTTCAAGCATGTTATGACTAACTTCTCACATTAGAACTTATTGTTTGCGACCACTGGAATATGCCGGGCGGTTCCGGGCAGAATTACGCCGCAAACTCATTCTAACCTCGAATTAGCCATGTTTATCTTTGCGGCCAATTAATTAATGATTTCCCATTTATACCCATGCCTAATATACATTACAATAGCGGACTAATTATATCAACTCAACAGATATAGCAGATAACAGATTTCTCAGATTAGGCGACTTAGCAGATTAAGCAAACTAGTAGATTTAGCATTTTCAACAGACTTAGCAGATGACAGATTTGGCAGATGAACAAATCTAGCAGACTAGGTAGTAGAGCAGAACTAGCAGATTAAGCAATATAAAAGAACTAGCAGATTAGGCAATGTAACAAAACTAACAAATTAGGCAAATATAACAGATTTACTCATTGCTTAAAGTTTCATAAATATATCTTGCCTAATTATAAATCTTGCCTAAGTTCACATGCATAAATAATAGTCGTGATGCACAATATAATCATATACCCCATGTTTGCATTACATTTACATAGCATAGATTATGGTCATAATTTACCACATATCATATGTTTCAATTTTTATTAAACTTGCATAGTACAGAAGATCCATATATAAATTATACCAAATATAGTTATCGACAACTATGCATGTCATATATTCCAAAGATCCCTTACTTAGTTGTTTATTTACATTAATAGATACCCTACTCTCATGTAAATCTTTATACCTAAGCCATATTCTTTTTATCACAAATCATATGTTCAATACCCATTTATGTTATAAATACAACATGTCCAGTCATATGTCTCAAATTTATTTTCTAACTACAATCCATGTTCTTTCCTCGAATCAGTCACCTGTTGGTCATGCCCAATTTATGCATCATTCATTTTACTGTCCCAAACAATTTAGCGTAGGTTAATCTCTTATGAGATTGGCTCAGGCTCGTGGTAGCCTGGCTATAAAACAGAAAGAGGAAAGAGATACAAAATAAGATAGATCCAAACAGAACAAAACAGATATAACCTCAGATTCAGATTTATAATTCATGTCACAATCAGAATTAACGTTTATAGCGGAGAATAACTGTACTTGCCTTGGTTGAATTAAAGAAAGAACTTTAGTTGTTGCAGAATTGTTGCAGAAGCTTTAATCTCGAATTTGAATTGAGTTGCTTAGGTTGATGTTGATTAGCTTCTAGTTTTGATTCCAGCAGAGTAGCGACGCCATTTTTATTTTTATTTAGAACAGAGGCAGAGAAGAAGCAGAATATAATTGTGTGCAGAAAAGGCTAGGTCTTAGGGTGTATTTATAGGTGTAGTTAGTTGTTTTAGGCCTTTAGATAAACCCTAGGATAGATTGGAGCCGTCAGATTTCGTCACAGCCCCCAAAACCCAACCCAAAAGCCCATTCAGGTGTACCTAGGTCGCCTGGGCTCGACCAGGGAGGTCGACCCAAGGGTCGACACCCATGTCGACCTGGTGGCAGGTCGACCCCCAGGTCGACACCCATGTCGACCTGGTGGGCAGGTCGACCCCCAGGTCGACCTGGTCCGGGCGGGAATTTTTCCCGCCCAGCCTGTTTGGGCTGAACTTTTCGAAATTTGAAATTTCTGAATCTGTTTTGAATTTTCTGAAACTTTCGATGGCCATAACTTCTTCATACGAAGTCCAATTCACGTAAACTCGGACTCTATTTCGACCAGAATTCCGAGACGAACACAATAACGCAACCCGTTTCCCACAATTCTCACGTCTGAGATTAGTTATTCTTTCATTTGTGGATATTAATATTAACAGAATTACGGGGTGTTACAAAACACCTAAGAGAGTATCAATCCTAATTGTCAATTTAACGATTATATTGTCATATGAGCTTTGGGCAATCCTTGATTCGATTTCAAAACTAATTTATTTCAAAAACAAACTTTTCAATTAATCCCACGTTCATTTTAAAATTTCCAACCACACATCAACAGGAAAAATAATCAATCACTGAATAATAAATTGCAGAAATATTTTTTTTTACAAGCAAGCCATGGCACTTACACGAAATCTTTACAAGCGATTTTTTTTTGTTTTTGAAGCAGCAGCAGACCCTTTAGAGTTTAGAAAATTCCCACTTAGATCGACAGTCCGTCCAGTGCAACTAAGTAGCGCTAGCGCTTTCACACCCCACTAGGTGTGCAACCGCTCCAACAATTCAGATTGACTGTTTGCAAATTCGTTGACTTCTATATTCCCTCTTTGTTGCTTGAACATTTTTTCACTTTGCTCCTTGTTTTTGAATGCTTTTTTTTTGTGAAAGCAAATTAAAAAAGAATAAACTCAACAAAACAAAAACTAAGCTAAAACAAAAACAAAAGAACTCAACTAAAAAAAATAAAAGGAACTAAAAGCTTTAAAAAAATTACTAAGACTCACGCAACAAAAAAAAATTAACACATCCTGTTAGTCTCAATAAGTAAAACGACTTGCTCAAAACCCACATATATAAGCATGCTCCTTTTATTCCCAATTCATCAACGTAAAATCAAATCCAACAATGGCGTTCAAATGAAAAAAAAGCAGAGCTCGAGTTCTTATTTGGTTTTTCAGGTAAAACACAAATCAAACGAGATTAGGAAAATCGCACGGCCTAATTTTTTCTTAGAAAATGGAAGTCGAACCCATTGGTTTATGGATTGTGATGAGTTTCGAATTCGGGTATGAGTTCGATTTCGAATTAGGGATTCTAATCGAGTTTCGATTGTGATTTTTTCTTGTTGTTTCAGATCAAGATAGGTACTGTATTTGTGTGATTTGGAAGATGGGTTCTTGGGTGTTTGTGTATTTCGATTGCTTTCGAATTGGGGGTTTCGAAATATGGAAGGGCTAGGCTTGTTTGAAACTTGGCAATGGAGTTTTTGTTCTTGGTGGTGTGAGTGCGAAGCTTGTTGAAATCGCGTGGAGCAGGGGGTATAAGAAGGTGGCAATGATCGAAAATAGCGGCAAGAGGGTTGTGTTGGTTAGAAGATTGTGTGATGAAAGGTGCAGTGGATTTGTGCTAAGTAGGGAGTTTGGCAGAGGCAGTAGATGATGGAGGTTGCAGATTATATAGGACTTGTGGGAATGGTTTGCTTATTACTGTGCCAAGTTACTGGGTTCAGATGGTTGATCGAGGAATGGTTGATGATAGACTTTAGTTTCAAAAAGTGACAGTTTTGTGATTTTAAGGTTTGATCGAAAGAGGTTCTGTTGGGTGAAAGATGGTATCGGGTCTGTGCGATGTTGAAGTTTGGACTGATGATAGTAGAGGAGTATGGGGGAATGTATGTGCTGTTGTGATGATCTGAAGATTGCGAGGATGGAGATGGTCTGGAAAGTCAGGACTGATGGAGGTGATGTATGCCGTGGATTAATGTCCTGTTGATTTTCTCTAATATTCGGTGTTGATTAGAAAATTTGGAGCAGAGAATAAGAATTACAAGAAAAGAGATTATTTTTTTAAAGCTTGTAATCAATTGTAAAAGGAAAAAAATTGAAAAGAAATTTAAAAGGGAAAGAGATCAAAAAGGAAAGGAAAGACATATTTTTTTCTCTCTCGGAAATTTGCAAGAAAAGAAAGAAATCAATTGGATTTTGTGGAGTGAATGGTGTTGAACTGAGTGGTGTGTGAAAGGGATTATGGTCTGAATTGTTGAAATGGGGAAGGGTTGATGATGAGATCGCAGTAAACACAAAAGAAGGAAACACACAAAAATGACCAAAATGCAAAGGATTTTTTTTATAAGAGTCTGGTAAAAGAAGAAAGGATGTAAAAAGGAAAAGAAATAAAGGAAAGGAAATAAATCAATGAAATTTAGCAAGTTTTTTCTCTTATCTTGGAGATTTCAGTACCGATAATTTAATACCTGTAACAACCGGGAAATCTGAGCCAATTTAAAAATTTTTACTTTGGCAATTTTGATGAATTTTGAATATTTAAAATGATTTATTTTAAATAATAGCAACGAGAAATTTATTTTGAATAGAATTAGAAAGGATATTTTTATATAGATCGTCGTTAGAATATAAATATTTTATTTTAATTATAAAAGGAATTGAAAATGGCGCGGTAGTTTGAAAATTCGATTTCAAATTTCAAATGAATGTACAGGATTCAAAATAAACTGAATTTTAGCGAAACCAAAAATATTAGAATCTAATTGAGAAAATCTTTCCAACGAATCCGAAAAATTGAAATTTCATAGCGGGAATCAAAAGATATGTCCAGTTGAAAATTCAGAATAGTCGCTATGGAATTCTGGCCCTTAAAAATGGAAATTTTGCAAACGACCTCTGTTTTCGACGAAACCACTTTTGTTGGATCCGTGATGTCATCTAATTGCTAGGTTTCAAAATTCGTAATTTTCCGATTCAATATGTGTGCGTGGCAAAGGAAAACATGTTTTGACAGTTTCAGTTAATTTCGATCGACTGGAAAATGGCCATTTTTCAAACGGTCTCAGAATTCGACGGAATTAGTTTTGTTAGGACCGTATCGTCGATACGAAGCTAGAAATAATTTTTAGAGTTAGTATGTGGCCCTGGTAAATTAAAATGTACGTCAAAAATTCAATATAATGATTTAAATGTTAAATCTAACGGAAACTGATCGTAACGATCGAATTGGCCCACGTGACATATCCCATTGTGTTCGGAATGGGGGTAATTAGCTATGGATGACAGTCGGTGGGTTCGATTTGGGGTTCACATGAAAAGGGTACTTTATATGGAGAAAAATAATTAAATAATTAAAATAATTAAACAAAGTCAACACCCCCACTCCCTCATCTTTCTCCCCCGTTCGATACCAGATCTGAAAGAAATTAAAAAAAGAGAAAAAAGAAAAAGAAAAAGGGAGGGCTCCGACGCTCGATAGAAGCCGCGCATCTAGGAGGGCGCGCCGCCGGCGCCCAGGCCGAGCAGCACCCCCGACCCACGCTGTCCCCCTCCGCTAGTCCTCCACCTCCCCGTCTTCTCTCTCCTCGCCCATCTATGAAAACCGCGACCGAATCCCGCACCCCATCACCTCCCTCAGCCGCACCACCCTGTTGGCCCACCACCGATGATGCGACCACCTTATGCTCCTTCCCCCTTCGACAGCCACACCCTCCACCAAAAAATTTGGTTTTGCAAAGAAAACAAGGTCAGTTTTTATGATTTTTGTTAAGTATAAAGACTGATTTTTGTTAAGTATAAAGACCGATTTTTGTTAAGTATAAAGACTGGTTTTTATTTAGAATTTTTTTTTATGTAAGAAAGATTTGATCTTTAGGGTTAGAAAGATTCGATCTTTAGAGTTAAAAAAAAATTAGATTTTTATTATGAAGCAAGCAACCTAAAAATTCGATTTTTATATGAATGAAGGCGAAATAAAAATAGAATTTTTATAATGAAAGTGGATTGGTAAAGATACGATTTTTGTTTATGTAAAGATAGGATTTTTTAAAATAAAAAGATCGAATTTTTCTATATATGAAACATAGTTGAAAAAAAACGATTATGGCTTAGTTAAAAATACGGTTTTGTTTAGATGAAAATACAAACAACTTTGGTTTTGAAAATATAAAATAGAAAAGACGATATTTTTTTAACATAGAAAAGATTAGATTTTTAATCATATAAAGTTTTGAATTTTTATTCATATGAAGTAGCGATAAAAGTTTGATCTTTATATATGAAGTAGTGAAACAAAAAATATGATTTTGATTATATGATTAGCAAGATAAAAATACGATTTTTATGTATATGGTTTCAATATAAAAATATGATTTTATATAAACAAAGTAGAGATTTTTATATAAATAGTGAGGTAAAAATATAATTTTTATGATATGTATAACGAAATAAAAATGTGATTTTTATAGCGTTGAAATAAAAATGGTGATTTTAAATAATGAACAGCGTAGAGAAGACTTCGTTGGAAGCACGGGCAGATCCAGACTGTTCTGAATCTCAGAAATAGAATGGCGAAGTAGAACCCTCGGTGAGAACTCCTCACTTTTAATTTATTTTCTAGTTGAAATATATACCAGGATGTAGACGGTGCTTAGTAGCACCCGACACCCGTCGTCCACAGACCATGGATGACTTGTTTGTTTGGTTGCTGTGTTGTGAAATTTGATTGTATGATATAGAATGATATAAGATATTTTATAGTGAAAAATATTTTATAGTTACAAATATGATTTTTAACGTGTATATAAAATAAATAGTAATAAACAAGTCGGACGATTTGTTTATATACACTGATATTGATTGGGACGGTAAATTTTACACATCGCCCAACTACACAAATAAAATCTGTGTTTATTGATTTGAAACCCAACACGGGTATTGGGATGATATTTGACGTACGCTAATCCTGATTGTTTAGTTGTATGTCAATCGATGGGTTGACAGACTGTGTAAGCGTTAATTATTTATATTTAATGCTTATGCAGTTGTGTGGTGCACTCTAGATGATGGTTGATGATTTATCGTTGCTGTTATATACATGTGTTGTAGGGAATCCATATAACAAATGTTATATGGTAATTGATTGGGCCTCATTCCAATTTGGAAAATAAGAAATATAAATTCATGTGTTGAATAAAAATATAAATTCATGTGTTGAATAGAAATATAAATTCATGTGTTGAATAGAAATATAAATTCATGTGTTGAATAGGAAAATATAAATTCATGTGTTGAATAGGAAAATATAAATTCTTGTATTGAATAGAAAAATATATATATTCATGTGTTGAATAGAAAAATATATATTCATGTGTTGAATAGGAAAATATAAATTCATGTGTTGAATAGAAAAATATATATTCATGTGTTGAATAGAAGTATAAATTCATGTGTTGAATAGAAAAACAAAAATTCATGTGTTGAAGAAAATATTCATTTGTTGAATAGAATAACGAAGTTATTGAAATATATAAAGCCGTGTTGGTTAGATTGACGCCATTTTGGCGTGAACGATATTTATATCGATTAAATTCGTTTTTAAAATGAATACAGAAAAGGGAAGTGATTTCAGAATATAACGTTTTGAAAATATTATCATTTGTATATCGATGATGTGGAATATTCAATTTTGATTCGAAATTGAATATGAAGTTGAAATCGTTTTGAAAGCGAATTTAAAACGATTTATAAAATACGTTTTAAAAGGAAATCGACGAAATATATATAATATATATATTATATATATAGAATGGCCTGAATAGAACGCGCCGGGCCGCGGCAGTTCGCGAATTTCGACTATTGACTTCGGATTGACGTTGCGGGAGATCCGACCGTCGGATTCTCCTAAAACCAGAACCATTGGGTTCGTATAGAAAAGAGCTTTCTAATGAATATTAGAGATTTGAAATGTAACGGTTGGATTTGGAATTATGTCCAAATCAAATTTGGAAAAGGTCGCTGTAAGTGCAGTTCGATGGCCGTTGATGGAAATCGACTGTACGGGCCTTGATAAAATTATTAAAAATAGTAATAATTTGTGTAAAATCATAATAAATGATTTGTGAAGAATTGGGATGAAAAATTCTAAATTTGAAAAGATAAAAATAGATTTTTATCGAAATGAACTAGTTTTGAGCTAGAATTATAATCCATTTATTTTTAAATAAATAAATTGGATTTGAAATGGTTTTAAAGGTAACCAGAATTTCCAATAATTGAATTGGAATGGATTTGAATCGAGATTCTATTTGGAATATTTCGATGTTGGATTTCGTGATTATACAGATATTGTTATGGAAGTTTGAAAGATATATTTATATCGTTATTTCCAATACGATATTTGTTGGTCGTAGAATTTGATACTGAATATAAGACGATATATTTTCTATTCAGAGCCTTGTATTTAATATCAAATGGGATTTGGGTTTGTCGTGAATGGTGTCTTTATTAACACTGTTCTTAAACCCAGTTGAGAAAAAGGTTAAATCTTTTTATTTAGATTTAATGAAGTATACCAATTAAATGGCATTTAATTGGAATTGAATAGAATGTGATCTTGGGTTTATCGGGAACCGTGTTTTAAATGACCTTGGTTCTTTAACCCAGTTAAAGACAGGATGTGATTTCCCAAGTTAAATAATCGTTGATAGTGATTATTGGGAATATTAAAACCAAGTGGAGTTTTAATGAATCTTTAATTAGATTGAAATGATCGAGAATGGAGTATCACCAGTTTTCCTTCGGGCGATAGTTAAATCTTTAATTAGATTTAAACGTGAAATGGTAATTGAATTTACCTATAACACCGTGGTGTTAGATATGAAGTATGAACAGTTTTACTTCATGGGATGAATAGGTTGGGATTGGGAAATAGAATAAGTGATTACTTCGGTGTGGTTCGCTAATCCCGACTAGTTTGAATTGATATTCAAAAGAAGATTAAAGAATAAATTTAAGAATTTATCTTTGATAAAATTAATGGGAACCTTTCCCAAAGTATAAGAATATTTGAATAAAAGAATATTCTGAATTGGAATGAGGCGTATGTTGTGTTTGTGTAACACTTATTTATTATATATGCGAGTTATTCAGAAAGACCGGGTTTATCCCATTCTGAATAACTGATTCGACGTGGTGTCGAGGATGAAGACGGTGGTCGAAGACCGGAGGTCTTCACATCGTTTGGGTGATTACTGATGATTTTGATTGGGCTGTACACCCAAGAGGAGGGAATCAGTTGGTGATCGTCCAGACGTACTTGGAGATCGATGGATATGCGAGGTACAAGGTGCCTCCGGTTTCGTTCAGACCCAGAACGAACTTGTAAATGGACTATGTGTCTGACATTGGATTTTATTCTGTGTGATTGATTTCTATTAAATTTATATCTGTTTGGCGGCGGAGAATTTATTCTCTTGCTTAACGCCCTTCTCTGAGACGTACGAGCTCAGGGGTTATATATTGATGGATATCAATCGCATGGAGTGAATTGCCTGTGTGGCAAGCCTAAGTGGCAAATGATCAAGGCTTTTGTTGAAAAGCAGAGTCTTGTGGTTGATGATCAAAGCACGACCTGTGTGGCATAGCTTTGAGTAACGTTGATTGGCGAGCCTTACACCCCGGTTGTGAACCAGAAACGGGAGAGGACCTCAGGGAGGGCATGCGTTTCCTTCTAGCTAGGGTGGTGTCAGTGACCTACCAGCCCTGACATTTATATAATTTTCACCTGTGTGGTTGTTGCTATTGCGAGGCGCCTCGGATATATCGGTGACTATGTGGAGCCGATGGAGTCATTTGGCTCATTTACGCCCCCAAAGAGCGAGGAAACGCAGTGTTCAGGCATTTTAATCCACATCGATGGACCGGCCCTAACGATCCAAGGGACGATGCGTTCTGTTCCTGAAGCTCGGGCTAGACAGTATCGAATTCGGTTGAGGACGATCCTTGGCCTCGGTTCATAGATGGAAATCCAACTTCCAATACGTGACTTTGCGGTTTTGATTGTATACCTATATATGGCGACATAGTGATATGGGGCACTTATGCTGTCTATTATTGATACTTATGATTGAAATTGTTTTGACACTATACACTTATAGTAATAATAAAAGATGAAATTTAGCGTATCAAGCATTCTTTGGCTATTATAAGGTAAAAACTCTATCCTCCGGCTTGTGTTGCATTGTGTGATGGGACCTAGGTCTTATAATAGCTCCATTGTTCTTTATTTAGCATTGCGTTGTTGTTTTATGCACTGGTATTCTTGGGAGGAAACCCGTTCCGTGTTATACGGCGTGGTCCTTTGATTTACCGAACTTTAAAATAAAGATTAATAACTGTTTTAGTTCTCACACCAGTCACATGACTGACCTGGAGTTTATTGTTTTAACCTAAACTCTGGGTGCCCTTATTTTGACACGGGCAGCTAGTAGTTTTGGTTTTGCATATTTATATTCACAGGAACCTGGTTTACAGCTGGAACGATATCCGGAAAGCTCTGTATCCGTATATCTCTTTCAGTTGTATATTTTATTATTTTTCTGCTGCTATGTAATTTATTGTAATCTCTGATATTTTATGATGTATAATATTTGTTTATACTCTGTATATTCTTATATTCTAATGGAATTGTTGTAATTAACAATGAAATGTTCTTCTGTTTGCGTTCCGATGTGGCTTGTCCTCAACTCAATCCGTGATTTCCCGTAAGGGGTATTTCGGGTTGTTTCATCGTGGTATCAGAGCTTTGGTTTACAAAGCTCGAGAACAAGGCATATTAGATCCGAATGAAAGAATTCATTAGAAATTGGATTAGTAATATCCAATGAGAATGACTCGTTAGAGATGGGATCAGTTGTATCCTAGAACGGGTGTGAAGAGTATATTTTTAAAATGAAAACAATTTTTGTTTTGAAAATTTAAATCAATTATTCGTATTTGATTATTTATTTGTATTGAATTTGGACAATCCAGTATATATAGATTTTGCATATACGTCTGATCCACGGATATTCGAAGTTTTAATATACTGGATAGATATAGAATCACATTCTAGACACCTGGGGATGATTCTGATGATGTGGCCACATCATCAGTATTTATGTTCGAGTTTCGAAAGTGGGATTTCTATATATTTCCAATTGACTGGTGTGAGAACCAAAACTAGATAGGGCCTATTGTTGTGATTTGGCACCAAAAATGTGATTTTTGGCTATATATCAAAGTTATGAATTTGAAATGATAATCAACAAATTGATTGATTGTTGTGTTGTTTGATTATTGTTTGATTAATTAAAATTTGAACCATTTAGCCAAATTGTACCAAATAGTGAATTGTATTGAAAATTTGTCGCATTTGCATGCATATACATGTACTTACATTGAACAGGTCATAGCAAGGAGGCTAAAGCAAAAGAATAAAATTATTTGCCCGACAAATAGGTATATGTTTAATAATTTCTTGGGTTTGGATGATTTTATGAGTCGACTGGCTAGCCGCTTGGCTATTTCTTTTTCTTTTTGGATTGATGAGGGCCATGGGAGGCTATTTGAAATATCCCGAAGCTCCCGTTGCAGGGGAGGTTATGGCGAAATTTTTCGAAAATTTAGGGTGTTAGCCAAATTTTTGAAAAATTTGAAAAGTTCTTAGAAACTCAAAAGTTGAAGAACTTAAGCCGTAATGAAAATAATGAAAGTTGAGTTGATTAGATAAACAACTTTCAGCTTCGTTCCTTTTCGGGGACGAAAAGTTTTAAGTGGGGGAGATTGTAATAACCCGGAAATCTGAGCCAATTTAAAATTTTTATTTTGGAAATTTTGATGAATTTTGAATATTTAAAATGATTTATTTTAAATAATAGCAACGAGAAATTTATTTTGAATTGAATTAGAACGGATATATTTATATAGATCGTCGTTAGAATATAAATATTTTATTTTAATTATAAAAGGAATTGAAAATGGCGCGGTAGTTTGAAAATTCGATTTCAAATTTCAAATGAATGTATAGGATTCAAAATAAACCGGATTTTAGCGAAACCAAAAATATTAGAATCTAATTGAGAATATCTTTTAGACGAATCCGAAAAATTGAAATTTCATAGTGGGAATCAAAAGATATGTCCAGTTGAAAATTCAGAATAGTCGCTATGGAATTCAGGCCCTTAATAATGGAAATTTTGCAAACGACCTTTGTTTTCGACGAAACCACTTTTGTTGGATCTGTGATGTCAAGTTATAGCTAGGTTTCAAAATTCGTAATTTTTTGATTCAATATGCGAGTGTGGCAAAGGAAAACGTGTTTTGACAATTCCAGTTAATTTCGATCGACTAAAAAATGGCCATTTTTCAAACGGTCTCAAAATTCGACAAAATTAGTTTTGTTAGGACCGTATCGTCGATACGAAGCTAGAAATAATTTTTCGGGAATTTTTAGAGTTAGTATGTGGCCCCGGTAAATTGAAATGTACGTTTAAAATTTAATATAACGATTTAAATGATAAATCTAATGGAAACTGATCGTAACGATCAAATTGGCCCACGTGACATATCCCATTGTGTTCGGAATGGGGGTAATTAGCTATGGATGACAATCGGTGGGTTCGATTAGGGGTTCACATGAAAAAGGGTACTTTATATGGAGAAAAATAATTAAATAATTAAAATAATTAAACAAAGTCAACACCCCCACTCCCTTATCTTTCTCCCCCGTTCGATACCAGATCTGAAAGAAATAAAAAAAAGAGAAAAAAAAAGAAAAGAAAAAGGGAGGGCTCCGACGCTCGATCGAAGTCGCGCCTCCAGGAGGGCGCGTCGCCCACTGCGCCGCCGGTGCCCAGGCCGAGCAGCACCCCCTGGCCCACGCTCTCTCCCTCCGCTAGTCCTCCACCTTCCCGTCTTTTCTCTCCTCGCCCATCTATGAAAACCGCGCCCGAATCCCGCACCCCATCACCTCCCTCAGCCGCACCACCTTGTTAGCCCACCACCGATGTTGCGACCACCTGATGCTCCTTCCCCCTTCGACAGTAACACCCTCCACCAAAAAATTCGGTTTTGCAAAGAAAACGAGGTCAGTTTTTATGATTTTTGTTAAGTATAAAGACTGATTTTGAGTATAAAGACTAGTTTTTATTTAGAATTTTTATTTTTATTTTTATATAAGAAAGATTTGATCTTTAGGGTTAGAAAGATTCGATCTTTAGAGTTAAAAAAATTAGATTTTTATTATGAAGTTAGCAACCTAAAAATTCGATTTTTATATGAATGAAGGCGAAATAAAAATAGAATTTTTATAATGAAAGTGGATTGGTAAAGATACGATTTTTGTTTATGTAAAGATAGGATTTTTCAAAATAAAAAGATCTGATTTTTCTATATATGAAACATAGTTGAAAAAAAACACGATTATTTCTTAGTTAAAAATACGGTTTTGTTTAGATGAAAATATAAACAACTTTGGTTTTGAAAATATAAAATAGAAAAGATGACATTTTTTTAACATAGAAAAGATTAGATTTTTAATCGTATAAAGTTTTGATTTTTTATTCATATGAAGTAGCTATAAAAGTTTGATCTTTATATATGAAGTAGTGAAGTAAAAAATACGATTTTGATTATATGATTAGCAAGATAAAAATACGATTTTTATGTATGTGGTTTCAATATAAAAATATGATTTTTATATAAACAAAGTAGAGATTTTTATATAAATAGTGAGGTATTTATGATATGTATAATGAAATAAAAATGTGATTTTTATAGCTTTGAAATAAAAATGGTGATTTTTAAATAATGAACAGCGTAGAGAAGACTGCGTTGGAAGCACGGGCAGATCCAGACTATTCTGAATTTCAGAAATAGAATGGCGGAGTGGAACCCTCAGTGAGAACTCCTCACTTTTAATTTATTTTCTAGTTGAAATATATACTAGGATGTAGACGGTGCTTAGTAGCACCCGACACCCGTCGTCCACAGACCATGGATGATTTGTTTGTTTGGTTGCTATGTTGTGAAATTTGATTGTGTGATATAGAATGAAATAAGATATTTTATAGTGGAAAATATTTTATAGTTACAAATATGATTTTTAACGTGTATATAAAATAAATAGTAATAAACAATTTGGACGATTTGTTTATATACACCGATTTGACCGATATTGATTGGGACAGTAAATTTTACACATCGCCCAACTGTACAAATAAAATCTGTGTTTGTTGATTTGAAACCCCACACGGGTATTGGGATGATATTTGACGTACACTAATCCCGATTGTTTAGTTGTATGTCAATGGATGGGTTGACAGACTGTGTAAGCGTTAATTATTTATATTTAATGCTTATGCAGTTGTGTGGTGCACTCTGGATGATGGTTGATGATTTATCGTTGCTATTATATACATGTGTTGTAGGGAATCCATATAATAAACGTTATATGGTAATTGATTGGGCCTCATTCCAATTTGGAAAATAAGAAATATAAATTCATGTGTTGAATAAAAATATAAATTCATGTGTTGAATAAAAATATAAATTCATGTGTTGAATACAAATATAAATTCATGTGTTGAATAGAAATATAAATTCATGTGTTGAATAGAAATATAAATTCATGTGTTGAATAGGAAAATATAAATTCATGTGTTAAATAAGAAAATACAAATTCATGTGTTGAATAGAAAAATATATATTCATGTGTTGAATAGAAAAATATATATTCATGTGTTGAATAGGAAAATATAAATTCATGTTTTGAATAGAAAAATATATATTCATGTGTTGAATAGAAGTATAAATTGATGTGTTGAATAGAAAAATAAAAATTCATGTGTTGAAGAAAATATTCATTTGTTGAATAGAATAACGAAGTTATTGAAATATATAAAGCCGTGTTGGTTAGATTGATGCCATTTTGACGCGAACGATATTTATATCGATTATATTCGTTTTTAAAATGAATATAGAAAAGGGAAGTGATTTCAAAATATAACGTTTTGAAAATATTATCATTTGTATATCGATGATGTGGAATATTCAATTTTGATTCGAAATTGAATATGAAGTTGAAATCGTTTTGAAAACGAATTTAAAACGATTTATAAAATACGTTTTAAAAGGAAATCGACGAAATATATATAATATATATATATTATATATATATAGAATGGCCTGAATAGAATGCGCGCGATGCGGCAGTTCGCGAATTTCGACCATTGGCTTCGAATTGACGTTGCGGGAGATCCGGCCATCGGATTCTCCTAAAACCGGAACCGTTGGGTTCGTATCGAAAAGAGCTTTCTAACGAATATTAGAGATTTGAAATCTAACGGTTGGATTTGGAATTATGTCCAAATCAAATTTGGAAAAGGTCGTTGTAAGTGCAGTTCGATGGCCGTTGATGGAAATCGATTGTATGGGCCTTGGTAAAATTATTAAAAATAGTAATAATTTGTGTAAAATCATAAGAAATGATTTGTGAAGAATTGGGATGAAAAATTCTAAATTTGAAAAGATAAAAATAGATTTTTTATCGAAATGAACTAGTTTTGAACTAGAATTATAATCCATTTATTTTTAAATAAATAAATCGGATTTGAAATGGTTTTAAAGGTAACCAGAATTTCCAATAATTGAATTGGAATGGGTTTGAATCGAGATTGTCTTTGGAATATTTCGATGTTGGATTTCATGATTATATAGATACTGTTATGGAAGTTTGAAAGATATATTTATATCGTTATTTCCAATAAGATATTTATTGGTCGTAGAATTTGATATTGAATATAAGCCGATATATTTTCTATTCAGAGCCTTGTATTTAATATCAAATGGGATTCGGGTTTGTCGTGAGTGGTGTCTTCATTAACACTGGTCTTAAACCCAGTTGAGAAAAAGATTAAATCTTTTTAATTAGACTTAATGAAGTATACCAATTAAATGGCATTTAATTGGAATTGAATAGAATGTGATCTTGGTTTTATCGTGAACCGTGTTTTAAATGACCTTGGTTCTTTAACCCAGTTAAAGACAGGATGTGATTTCCCAAGTTAAATAATCGTTGATAGTGATTATTGGGAAGATTAAAACCAAGTGGAGTTTTAATGAATCTTAATTAGATTGAAATGATCGAGAATGGAGTATCACCAGTTTTGCTCCAGGCGATAGTTAAATCTTTAATTAGATATAAACGTGAAAAGGTAATTGAATTTACCGATAACACCATGGTGTTAGATATGAAGTATGACCAGTTTTACTTCATGGGATGAATAGGTTGGGATTGGGAAATAAAATAAGTGCCTACTTCGGTGTGGTTCGCTAATCCCGACTAGTTTGAATTGATATTCAAAAGAAGATTAAAGAATAAATTTAAGAATTTATCTTTGATAAAATTAATGGGAACCTTTCCCAAAGTATATGAATATTTGAATAAAAGAATATTCTGAATTGGAATGAGGCGTATGTTGTGTCTGTGTAACACTTGTTTATTATATACGCGAGTTATTCAGAAAGACCGGGTTTATCCCATTCTGAATAACTGATTCGACGTGGTGTCGAGGATGAAGACGGTGGTCGAAGACCGGAGGTCTTCACATCGTTTGGGAGATTACTGATGATTTTGATTGGGTTGTACACCCAAGAGGAGAGAATCAGTTGGTGATCGTCCATACGTACTTGGAGATCGATGGATATGAGGGGTACTAGGTGCCTCCTGTTTCGTTCAGACGCAGAACGAACTTGTAAATGGACTGTGTGTCTGACATTGGATTTTATTTTGTGTTATTGATTTCTATTAAATATATATCTGTTTGGCGGCGGAGAGTTTATTCTCTTGCTTAACGCCCTTCTCTGAGACGTACGAGCTCAGGGATTATATATTGATGGATATCAATCGCATGGAGTGAATTGCCTGTGTGGCATGCCTAAGTGGCAAATGATCAAGGCTTTTTTTGAAAAGAAGAGTCTTGTGGTTGATGATCAAAGCATGGCCTGTGTGGCATAGCTTTATGTAACGTTGTTTCGCGAGCCTCACACCCCGGTTGTGAACTAGAAATGGGAGAGGACCTCAGGGAGGGCATGCATTTCCTTCTAGCTAGGGTGGTGTCAGTGACCTACCAGCCCTAACATTTATATTATTTTCACCTGTGTGGTTGTTGCTGTTGCGAGGCGCCTCGGATATATCGGTGACTATGTGGAGCCGATGAAGTCATTTGGCTCATTTACGCCCCAAAGGGCGGGGAATCATAGTGTTCAGGCATTTTAATCCACATCGGTGGACCGGCCCTGACGATCCAAGGGACGATGCGTTCTGTTCCTGAGGATCAGGCTAGACAATATCAAATTCGGTAGAGGACGATCCCTGGCCTCGGTTCATAGATGGAAATCCAACTTCCAATACGTGACTTTGCAGATTTGATTGTATACCTATATATGGCGACATAGTGGTATGGGGCACTTATGCCATCTATGATTGATACTTATGATTGAAATTGTTTTGACACTATACACTTATAGTAATAATAAAAGATGAAATTTAGCGTATCAAGCATTCTTTAGCTATTATAAGGTAAAAACCCTATCCTCCGGCTTGTATTGCATTGTGTGATGGGACCTGGGTCTTATAATAGCTTCATTGTTCTTTATTTAGCATTGCGCTGTTGTTTTATGCACTGGTATTCTTGGGAGGAAACCCGTTCCGTGTTATACGGCGTGGTCCTTTGATTTACCGAACTTTAAAATAAAGATTAATAACTGTTTTAGTTCTCACACCAGTCACATGACTGACCTGGAGTTTATTGTTTTAACCTAAACTCTGGGTGTCCTTATTTTGACATGGGCAGCTAGTAGTTTTGGTTTTGCAGATTTATATTCACAGGAACCTGGTTTATAGCTGGAACGATATCCGGAAAGCTCTGTATCCGTATATCTCTTTCAGTTGTGCATTGTATTATTTTTCCGCTGCTATGTAATTTATTGTAATCTCTGATATTTTATGATGTATAATATTTGTTTATACTCTGTATATTCTTGTATTCTGGTGGAATTGTTGTAATTAACAACGAAATGTTCTTCTGTTTGCGTTCCGATGTGGCTTGTCCTCAACTCAATCCGTGATTTCCCGTAAGGGGGATTTCGGGTCGTTTCATCACCAAATCGTCTAAGCAAGATTTTTTTTAATATATAAAAGAAAACAAAAGGAAAAATAAGAAAATGAAAATATAACCTGAAGTATTTACTAATAAAAATTATTTTGATCCCCGGCAACAGCGCCAAAATTTGTTTGCGAACAAATTGAACAACTGTAAACAATTATTAAATTCTTTCGGCTTTCATAAACAACAAGGGTAGTTATAAAGGGTGTCGAACTCTAGGACCAAAATTATTTTAACTAATAAATCCAATCAGATTGTTCCAAAAATTTAATTGTTTGAAAACAGCAGAAAATAAATAAAAGATAGTTTTTTATAATAAATGAAAGCAATTATAGAGTAATGACATAAACTTGATTAATAATCATTAATAGTCAAACAGATTAATGTAGATCTAGCTCATGTTTCTGTCACAAATATGAATCAACGATAATTAGGTTTTTAGAAACAAACATGTGAATAACGACAATCATAGTCCATGCAAAAGCTAAGCTCTTAAACAACCATAAGCTATCAGGACAGAGTCACTGCTTTATTTCAAAAACCCTAAAAATTAGATCTAAATCTGATAAGTGTTAGATCGAACTCGAATAAACCCTGTGAAGGAGCACAACTCTTAAACGACACAAAGTATGAAGATTCAGATCTAACTCTTGATTCAGATCTAGATCTGTATGCATAACATCCTAATCTTTTTGGCTATGTGATTCATATTGAATCTAGTCTATAAGCGTTATCACCCCCTAATTAAAGGGGATTAGCCAGACATAGCTAAACAAGAAAAAGGGAAGAAGAAAAGAACAAACATAAATTAAATAAAACAAAAACTAAAGAGAAAAGGAGAAGAATAATTTTATTCCAACAGAAGAGTTTATAGAATAAAACCTAAGAAAATTCTAAATGAAAGAGATACAGGCGTATTTATAGCTGCCATAACCAAGACTAAGTAACCAATTACAAGATGTGGGGACAAAAGTCTTTGCCCAAATAACAAATAAACCAATGGGAAGGCATGTGAATGGACATCCAAATATCATGGAAAAATAGATTGTGAGCATCAAACAACATCAACTTCAATCATTTTTAGCATGAATAAGAACTTCATAACATCTAGGACAAGCGATCTTTATGAAAAGGCATGACTTTAAAATATGTGGCAGAAGGTGGTTGAGTAACAACATTTCTTCAGGCCTTTAAGCTTTAATCCAGTTCTAAAAATCAACACTCTTCTTGCACCAATTCTTCAAGCTTTTCAACAATTAAATGCATCAATCCATTCATCTTAAATAATCTGAAAACACAACTATAAATACACATTATCAATTATTTTAAAGAGAAAACAAGATAAATAAGCAGATAAAATATACACATTTACGTGTATATCAGGATGTCAACATGCCTATGTATGTTTTGAAATTTGATTTTGTTTTTTAAAATGGTTTCTATTTTTTAACTTGTTGAAATAATTCTAAGACATGTAAATCGTTTTGGATATGTTTTAAATGGTCTTTAGATAATAAACTTTGAAATATTAACTATATATATAAATATATAAAGAGCTATAAATCAGAATATAAAAGATTATATAAAATATCTTAAAATATAATTTTGAGATTGCGGCTAAAATATTGAAATCACAAGATGATGGTCTGAAGATGGTTTTTGACATTAAGAATAACATATTTAAACCCAGAGATGATTTGAAATCAAGGCTAAATTATTTAAAAATAGTTTTGAATTTGAAGCTAAGATATTTAAACTAGGAGAGATGATTTAGAAGATCGAAAAATAGTCTAAAATTTAAAATAGTTTTTTTTTAAAGTTCGTGGATTCTATTCCACTAAAGAAGTTCATGGGTTCCATCCCATCATTAAAGCGAGATGGTCCCATCATTAAATCCAAACGGTGATTCTATCCACAATTAAAATCAGAATAAAGATTTTAATGCTATTTTGAATTTATAAATCAAGACTCTAATACTTATCTTGTTGTCTTGAATTCTTGATCTTTTGAAATCTTGAAACTCATGAATCTTCAATCTTGGTTTTTTTCAATCTTGGATTCATCAGTCTTGAATCTTTACACTATACAATCTTCATTTTTTTTAGTACCTGTATATATATATATATATATATATATATATATATATATATATATATATTTGTGTGTGTGTGTGTGTCCTGAATGTACATATATATTTGGACAAGAATGTTAGAATTTATATTTTATAACAAGTCATAAGGTTGTTGTCATCAAAGCCATCATCTTAGAAACTAACTGTTTAGTCAAGGAATTCATGAAGTTTTGATTAATAACAAAGAGATGATTCATTATCGACAAAAAGAGATGATCAATGGTTCGACAAAGACACGAAGAGCTTCATATGGTATCTTATATTAGAGGATGATTATTTTGTGAGTTAATAGTGTTATTATTGTTAAAATCTATCCTCAAATAATGATATTCCTCAATATTGGAATATATATATAAAATATGTGTGTGTGCACATTCATATGGCTTTCTGGCCAAAACCGGTCAACCGGTCGAATTCCAGTGGTCGACTGATTCTGCCCAGAAAAACCTATGAACATGCACACATATATATAACGTATATATATTTTCAAATTCCTGTCTACTGGTGATTTTTTACCTATCGACCGTTTTTAAACAGAAGCAACTATTCGAATAGTCACTTCTATTTCTTCAAGAGTTGCTTCTTCTTCTCTTCATCAATTGTCATATCTATTGATTGTAACTCTTTACTAATGGTTACAACTATTTATCTTCTATATAAACACCTTGAAATCATCAATTCTATTTACCAATTCTTTCTATCTCTATATTGTTGATTTCATTCTTGAACTCTCAAGCACTCAAACGCTCATATTCTTCACAATATCGTTCTTGAATCCTAGAATTTATATATTATTCTTTTGGTTCAAACACGGTATTATCTTCCAAAATCTTCACAAACACAAATTCTATTTGAGAATAAGATTATAGGAAGGTTGTACAAGAACTGACAAATTCGTGTTATTAAGAACACACATTGTCAAATTACAAGTCTACTCGTCTTGTTTGAAGTCCTCCGTGTTGTTAGAGGAAAGTATTGAAGTCCTCCGTGTTGTAAGAGGCAAGTTGTGAAGTCTTCGTGTTGATAGAGGCGTGAAATTCCCGTTCGACTGTTCGGGTGTTGTAAACCTGTTCCTCCGGGTGAAGTGAGGTTATTAGTGAAAATCCAGATAGAAGTCTGGGACTGGACGTAGGACGGTGCTCGGAACCAGTATAAAAATCCCTGGTGTGATTTTTCTATTTTTACTGCATTTACTATTTTATATTTGTGATTAGCTATTATTTCACACTTGAGTGTTATACACCATATTACACGATCCTTGTGTACTATACTATCACGCACACGCCCGCACTTTCACTAATAAGTAGCCAGAGTTAAAACAGATCTACAGTTAAGTATAACTTGATTTAAAAAGCGTAGTGGTCAAAAATACTAAGCGATATAACAGGGATTTTATTAAGGCTAAACATAACCCATATCCAATCTGACCCAACCCAATCCAACTCATCTTAGTTCGGGTCGGATATGAGTTACAATTTGTTACACATACTATATATGAGTCGGGTGTGATATTTTGTTCTTACCCATCCTTATTTTAACACAACCCAACCCTATATTTGAAAACTAATTTAATATCAGTCCACTTAAAATTAAAATAGTCTAATCCTAAAATAATGTTTACGTATTATATAGTAAATATACGAAAAGCATATTTCATATCAATCTAAATTAGATAGAATTTTGCAAAGATATTTTAAAGAGCATTTTAATATATTTTAAAATAAAACACTTGTTGTTCTATGTAGTGAATTAATTTCGTATGATGTGTTTTATGATGAAATTATGATAAGATATAGTTATAATGAATCAGTTAGTTTAATTGCGTTATGCTAGCTAAAATCCAATATATTGTGCTAAATATTTTAATATTATTTTTTTCAAAAATATATCTTATATTCTCATTTTTTATCAGTTTCATGCAACCCAACCCAACCTTACTAAACACGACCCAACCCATACTTCAATTTAACTCATATCCAACTTTATATAGAGTCAGATACGGGTTGAACTACTTTAAACCTATACGTATGCGGTTCGGATGAAGTATTTGGTCTAACCCGACCCAACCCATACTTAATCCAACCCTAGATTTTAAGATGTTTTTAGCAGGACTTCAAATATATAGGTTGGGTTAAGGGATGGTCGCCAAACCATTCATCGGGATTAACATGCATTCCCAATGATATCTTTTGGACGATAAATTTTATGTTTGATGATTATTGACATGTTTGATGCTAATGAACAAAATTTCCTACCTACTATAAATAGAGAAATTGAGTGAAAATTGTTGTGAAAAACCTTGCGCCTTTGCGGAAGCGACCAGGATCTTATTCACCCAATTACTTAAAGAAGATTTCTATGGAAACAAACACAGATATGAAATCACACGCGCAAACACAAAATATTCCACCCAACCACCCTCTTTATTGATTCTCAAAACGAATTTTGTTTACACTCACTGGTTCAACAACCAACAATAAACAAACTACAAGAATCAATAACCTTATTGAGAAAGGGAAAGAATATCTAGATGACTAACACTCTTGTTGGAGAAGAAAAACAATGAAGAACGACGGCTAACCCTTGGATTAATTGGAGGCACCAATCCTCTCTCTCTAGGGCACCAAGCCCTAGAGGCACGTAGCCGCCACTCTAGTCGATCATACATTAATCCAACCCTATGTGCTGCTTTTATAGGAGAATAGAAGGCCTAGGCAAATTCCCAATTTGCCCCTTCAATACTTGCAGAATAAGTCACAGAAAGACCAAGTCAGAAACACGGAAAAAACCCGCTCAGACGTCTGACCAAATTATGTCAGACGTCTGTCCCTGCTCTCGGGTTACCAAAACCCTGACAACAGACGTCTGACCAAATGCTATCAGACGTCTGTGCTGAAAGACAGCACAAAAAACTGCTTCTCCTTGCCTTCTTTCTGCTTCTACACCATCTCCACTATCGCCAAGCACATCCACGCCCCGTCTCCATCAACATATGTGATTTCATGTCACAAATCACAACAAAAATAATTATTCTTGCTTTCTCAAAGCGAGTATATTATCATCATGGCTCGTCTGTTTTGGTGTATGGAAAGAACAATGAAAGCAAATTCATTAAATGTAAAATAATGATCTGATGCATAATAAAAGTCTCATTGCTTATATAATAATAATAATAATAATAATAATAATAATATTAATAACAATAAAAGAAAATTTAAAATTATTACGGTTAAGAACAAAACTACAGAGTGGGAAATCAAAATAAAGGATTTCAATGAATTTCAATTTTGTCCATGGGTTGATTATTGAAATCTTTCTTTAGCAATTATTGATTAAATATGTCATAAAAACGAACATGTAAAGCACAAAAATACAATGATTTATATAAAAATTGAGGCTAAAGACAGTGGTACTTTTCTAACATTACAAGCTTCATTTGTAAGTGTTCTCTAGTCAAACTCTATAAGTATTGTTATTGAAACTCCAATTTGAATATAAAAGGACCAATATTTTATTAGGACTCAATACGAAATTAATTTGCAATGAAAATTACCATTTTATTTATAATTTTCTTTTCCTTTTACCCATAGTTAAAACATCAAACCTTAAACACTTCCATTTATTTTTCTTCTGCCCTTTATTTTTGAAAAAGAAATTAATGGTTGTAACAAAAAATTCATCTTAATTTTCATAAGTTCGATCCAAACTTTACTGAAAAGTCGATATAAATGCAGCTTGTTAGTCCAATTTAACTTGCGTCTCTCTACCAGTAGAAAAAAAATTAGGTTTAATATCAGTTAGATGAATGCTTTATTGCATGAAAGTCAACTGCATCTCTTTTCAGAGTGCGATTTTGTTCAGATCTTTTAAGGGATGTGAACAAAACACTCGGTCCCTATTGGTGGAAATCAGGGGGGTCCATATGAGTCCCCCTGATTTCCACCAATCAGGGTGGAGTGTTTTGTTTATATCCCTAAAAAGAATGTGAACAAAATCCTATTTCTCTTTTCATTTCTAGTTCCATCAAATGATAGGTTTGAATTCTTCGTTACATGATTACTCGTTTTGGGTTAAACATAATGATGAATAAGGAAAAATTAGGATAGATCAAAGAGTTTTGTGCATTGTGTTGATACTTTAACAACTTTAACATTTTCATTGAAGCAAAGATAATTAGATCAATTTAATTGTTAAGAGGAGGTAACAAAAGAAACCTTTTTAAAGAAAAATCACATCATTTCCCCAATTTTATTTCTTTCCTTTTGCCGCTAACGCATTCTATTCCCGCCAAATTTGCTATACATCTCTTACTTTCCATCATTTTTCTCGATTTCTAGGGTTTCCAGTTAGTGCTTCAAAATCGGAAACCCTTTTTCCCCGAAATTGAGAAACAAATGTACGTCTTAGCGGTCTAATTCTCGAATGGCTCGTATCAACCGCCACCGTATCGATATATAACGAGTTCCACAAACAGCGTATTCGACTGAAGAATTATTGGCGATGAAGCTGTTGGTAAGATATGGGTGGTCGCGAAAACGAAGATGTAGATTTGTCCAGAATTGAGGTATTGGCCTCCTAGAGTAGCAGAAGCTGACGTGGTCATATGGATGGAGAATGTCAGCAGTGAGAAGAACGTGTCCAAATTTATTACGGGGTAATTGTATGACTGTGATTGGATTAAAAGGGGAAAGGGACTATATTAAAGGTTTGTGGAGATCAAGAGGATAGTTCATAGAGAAAAATCTGCAAATGGTTAGTGTCCATTCTCTCTGATAGTCCCGTTCCTTTATTTTAAGTTGAATGATTGTTTTCTCTCCCCCTTATGCCTTCTTCTTTCTTGGCCTGGTAGTCATAAAATGGTGACATTGATTAGTAATGCGTACATAAGTATACAACTATAGCGAGTGAGACTGCGAGAGCTAAAAGCTACCATTCAGATATAACTGTATAAGCTGCTCGTGTGTTAAGTTGTAATCAAATACCCGAATGTGATCTAACAAGCAGGAAACTAATGCATTTTCAGTAGAGTATTATTATTCTTTGCGATTAATATTTTATTCTGTGCATTTCCATCTATGGTGAATAGTGTTTGTACCTTGGTCAGAAAATTAAAACAAAAATGTGTAACAAACCTCGTTTGTTATTAACATTACCCCAGATGCTGATGAAAGGGAAGAAAAAATGATTTGGAACATTTGACGAATGTTGGATATTAGGAGATCATTGTGTATAATCATAAATTAATACTAGACAAAATGTGGTTCATATTTTTAGGATTTGGCTTATGTTTTGAAAAAAAAAAAAAAGGTAGATAAAAGTTAGCTTTACCGTCTTGGTAAGTGACCCCCTAAGGAGTTGATCATAATACTAGTAGATTCACTGTCTAAAAACATTATCAATCCACCCGTAGGCTTGGAGAAAAAGAAAGAAAGATCGGTCTGTCTCTTTTGTGTAAAGCACAGTTATAAATACCGGACCGTGATATCAGCAGTGGTGGCGCACGGCCGGTCGGACCGTCGGTCCTTGACAAATGAAATCGTAGGTTGAATCAGCCTATTTGAAGATTATCTGGTCAAAAAGCTTGTAATTTGATGCGGTAACTGAAATTATAGGCTGAATGAAGTATTGCAAGTGAAATTGGGTGTGAAATTAGGGTTATATTCTGATGATGGTGGCGAAGCGAACAAGGAAGAAGATGAACTGCTGCGTTACTTTGCGATAATCTCTAATGGTTTTCAGGCTTCGATAACGGCTTTGAGCAAATTGTGGCTTTCAGCGCCTCCGGACCGGACTGATCATCGGTCGACGGTTCTTGAGGTTTAACCGGAAGCTCGGTCTGGGTTTGACCTAAATAGCTAAAGCAACGTGTTTGTGGACGACTAATGGCAGTTGGATTGTGCAAATATAACAATGTAACTATGGAAGATGGTGATCTAGTTATAGGGAATGAAGTTTAAGTCAATGGATTTTTGTGTGTTTTTTCTTGTTGGGTAAAGATAACAATATGGGTAGAAATGGTAAACAATTTAGAGAGCACGGAACATAGATGCACCATGGTAATGTATGCCCAGTGTGGTGGACAACAGCAATCCTTAAGCTGCTCGTTGTGAAATAAGCATTACCAGGGTTAAACCAGAAAGAAAAAAAAAAAAAAAAAAAAAAAAAAACACGCTAGAAGGAGGGCTTGAACCTCCGACCTTGTGGTTAACAGCCACACGCTCTAACCAACTGAGCTATTCCAGCATTTTAATGCACATTTTCCAAAAAATGTATAAATTTTATTTTATGGTTGCTTTGTTCTAAGTCATCTTTGAACCTTGAAGCAAGTGTTGTACACGAGGTAGTATCACTGACCTCTAAATGTACATTTTTACACTCATTTGAGCTTTTGTGCACCGAAAATAAGTCGATATAAGTTACTGGTCTTGAAGGATACTAAGACGCGAAAGGATAAACCGATAACAGAGCGGTTACTGGCAAAACTGATTTTAACTGTGTGCCTTGATTTTTTTTTTTGGTGGATATTTTATTTAGGGAGACTATTGGACCAAAAGAAAAAAACTAAAGCACAGTGTTGGCTCACTTCTTTTTACCCCAACAGTCATTGGTATTTCAGATAAACTTGTATCAGTGAAAACACAGACGTGTATATCTCATCTGTGAAGCAAGCTAGCTATTATTAGTCATCTCAGTCAGCCTGTGTTGCAGTTAGTTATCAACAGATCATCCCACTACCTGTCTTTCTGTTTACTTATCCACTAAAAAACTACATGAACTAATGCAAATATATTTCCTAATGGCTTGTTGTCAGTTTTCTTTTATTTCTCTGTCTGAACCAGTAAGCTAATGTTTTCATTGACAGGTCATCTTTAGCTTAAAAGGTTAGACTCTGTTGCAATATATGGTGTTAAGAATTTACTTTGATCCCACTTTGGTATTTCATTTGCTTTTAACTGTTGAAGGAAACAAAATTGTGAGGATATTGTAAAGTTTGTTACCCATCATGAAAGAAGTAGCTCTATAGATCATGTCTATCAAGGTGGAAATAAAATTCCAAGTTCTAACAGTAATACAACAGTCACAAAATTATTGACCCACATAAACGGGCAAGATATTTCATGCACGTTCACGAACCCTGAACAACAAAATGGTGTATTCACAAAAACCAAATATCAAGTGATGAGGTATGTCAGAAGCTCGTCAAATGCTTTTTATGCTTGCCATGCTTCAATTTCATTCTAATTTTAACCTCATGCTCCAAATTAAATAATATAATTAAGCGAGAAGAAAGAAAGTTATATTATTATTTGATTCGAAAAATGCAGTTGAAATTAGGAGGAATTGAGGTGTTGTTAATCCTACACACACACATGGGGGGAGGGGCGGGGGTGAACGCTAGGACTGTATCCCCTCTTATTTAACCCTCTAATGTAGCCTTTTGGTATACATTGATGTTGTTAATAAACACTAGTGTGTTCATCATGATTTGTAAGAGTAATTTTTAGTTTAAGTTTTTTTTCTCTGTTTGCTATCATAAGAAGGCCAAAGTTAACTTGTTCTCTGATGGAACTGTATTTGAGTTTTGACTTAGTTAAGCATATTTAAAATGTCCAATGACAAACTATACGACACGTTTTAAATATATGTTCCGGGGAAAAAATTATTGCAATGACATGCTTGCTTGTAAGGTTATCACACAGATAAGCCTCGCTTCAAATACTATATTCGTGCACTTTGAAATTGTGCAAATACGTCATTTTAAAAGTGTGCAAATACAGTTTGAAAATGTATTTGTACAAATTCTCAAACAGGTCCTTTTTTATAGTAAGTTTCCAAGTAATCCTATTTCTTGCAATTAGCTTCCAAAGGCTGCCTGGATTTATGACTAACTCTAAACTATATATAAGCTATAACTGCCAGCCCAATAGCTGATTGAAGTAAACTTATTTGAAAATTTTGTTGTATTATTGGATATTATTATTACATATTGGATGCTAAATTCATTTAATATCAAATTATCTTTGAAATCTATCTTAAAGACGACCATTCCCTTCTTAGTTTTTCCACTGTTTTTTCTACCCTTATTTACTTGGAAGAAAAATGGCCAGCCTGTGCTATCAAACTAAAATCTGTTGAAATCAGAAAAAGAAATGTTTAGATAATAGAAAAGTAACACGACCTACACCGGTCAGCTATTGCCAGTGCCCCATCAAAATTCTAGTTTAGCCCGATCTGAAGCTAGAAACTTTCCCTATCTGACGTGAATCAATGTTCTTTTCAAGCCAAATTGAATTATATTTTCAATCCACAATCGGTTTTCTAATTGCAATTCTAATTTCCTTTTATCTTGGATTGTCTTATGCTATATGTTATTCTACTGCTTGTCACCGCTCAAGCATGTTATTTATCTTAAAAATATGTTACCTAATCTGAAGCCATTGGTGCAGGCTGTGAGAAAGAAAACAAGAAGAAGGTGCGTAGGGGGGTTTGGGGGGGGGGGGGGGGGGGGGTATCAGATATGCAGTAGCAAGTGGAAGAAACAAAAAGAAGAGGATGGTGTACTGTTCAATGAACATGAATTTGCAAATCGGTCCGTGCTATTGAGAGCAATTGCAAGAGAGAGGGAGAGAGTGTAGTGGATCTACTGGCATTGTATTTTGGAGCTTCGGGTCTGGTTATATTGCAAACGGGCTCGGCCTAGTGATCAGGGTGAGGAATAACCTAAGTTAGCAAGAACATTGTATATTAAATGATGTGCTAGTTTAAAAAGATTGTAGCATGTTCATGCTATCAGTTTTACGCATGGATTTTGCGTTGCTTTCGTATCAACGAACACAACATTATAGTTAGTTTGTTGGTAGTTTGGGCTAAGTTAAATTTATGACATGTTTTAAATTATGTTATTTATAACAATGATTTCATTTAAAATCATACACATTAATCGGTGATGTTTATTTGATTAAATAAAATAGTGTTAAGTTTATATAAATTGTACAAATCATTATAGACATCTATTTAGCAGAATAAATTCTCATTCTGTGCTTGTTAAGTAAATTGTTCATATGCACAATTAATTAGTGTCCGAACTAATTAATGTTGATTGGATAGTCAATTAATTATTGATGATTAATTAGTGAGAGCCACAAGCTTTATAGTTTGAATTGTTGACCCTTTTAGATATGAAAATTTTATGGCAATTTATATAAGTACCGTTGCGACTGTTAAGCCTCGGATCTCTTTAATTGCTTTTAATTTTCAGTTTCTTTTAATATGGATTGTTTAGAGACAATCATATCTCATTTAATGGTGTGATAAGTAAATTTATTATGTATTAGGGATTTTAAGAATAGTTAATTATTTTCAAAATTTTGAAATTAAGTTAATTTATCATATCTAGTTCCATCAAATGATAGGTTTGAATGCTTCGTTACATTATTACTCACTTTGGATTAAATGTAATGATGAGTAAGGAAAATTTAGGATAGACCAACGAGTTTTGTGCATTGTGTTGATAATTTAACAACTTTATCATTTTCATTAAAGCAAAGATAATTAGATCAATTTAGTTGTCAAGAGGAGGCAATAAAAGAAACCTTTTTAAAGAAAAAATGCATCATTTCCCCCAATTTTATTTCTTTCCTTTTACCGCTAACGCATTCTATTCCCGCCAAATGTGCTATACATCTCTTGCTTTCCATCATTTTTCTCGATTTCTAGGGTTTCCAGTTACTTGCATTAGAGGTTGAATATTCTTTCGTTGATATGTACTTATGTTGTTCTTTACTCTATGTAAAAGACACAATATCGTCTCTAAGACTGATTTGTTAACTGTGTGTATATATACTTAGTTTACTATGTATTTGAATTACGAAGTACTATATTTATTTAACCATTTTTAGTAAGATATTTAGAGTAATACTGTTTTCAATTTTAATTATAGCGTGTACAAAAATTTCCAAGTCATGTATGTCTGATGTTATTGGAAAATTTGAGTGACTATGCTTTGTGAAAAACTTGTCTTGATCCAATGTTGATAATTTTTTAAATTTACATATGTTGTCCAATGTTTATTGTCATTTAAAACTGTGAATGTTTAATGTTTGCCAATAAAATTTCTACCAAATAGTTTGTGTGATAATTGTTAGGTTGTAGTTTTCAATTTAACTTTCAAAGCTAAGAATAGTTTGACGATGAGTAATGATTTCTATCTATAATTTCACACCTAATGTCAAGAGATTTTGGAGCTGGAACAACGTTATGATTAATGACAAAAAATTGATTTGCTTTTACTGGAACAACCCAAGAGTAAGTATTGTATCATCAAATTGGTGTTAGATCATTCAGTAGATCATATCTAATATTTTGTCTTTAAGAAGCCTACAATTATTATTCATACATGACTAAGTGTCATATAGTATTCTTGTACCATAATCTATTTTGTTGTAAAATATCGATGGTACTCTTCCTTGCATAAATTAGCGTGAATATATGCATTTGTAATACATTTTTGATAAGCCAAACGTAAGGAGATTTTCTTTATTGCTTTCAGCCAGCATGTATTGACCCACTTACATGCCTGCAGCATGCCTGCTTCTGCCTCATGTTTTGTGATACGGTTTAAAGAAACAAGCTTAAGAAATTTAATGGAGAAAGCAGAATTGCAGGAAGAAGCAGAGAAGAATTGGTAAGGAAGAAAGTTTTTCATTCATTTCATATCCCCTCATTGCATATTACCGCTGATATATATAGCCTAGGTTGTTACAGATGATTATGTCATAATGTGACAAGTGTCAATACAATGCATTGTGTGCACTTTGTAACAGACCGTAGCCAATTTATAAATTGAGAAATAAAAGAAGCTTCTAGTTTGTAATCTAATGCACCATTTATGCATAAAGTAACTTGGAATCCTATGCTGCCAATATTATTAACAGAATATAGAAAACAATCTTGAATTATATTTTGGCTTAGCACCAGTGGTTGGTGCACGTGTAATCCGTTGTCTATCATTACCGACCCCTCGAAAACGACCTTGCCCTCAAGGTCGAGTGTCCTCTATGTTAAATGTACCACCGGGATCGAAGATGAGAATTTTGCTTTCATATTTCAACTTGTTCATTTCAACAAACACAGTGGGTGCAGCGGCCCATTCCTGCTTTAGCTTCTTCATTTCAACAAACACGTTGTGTGCATTATTCTCTTTCAACTCAATATGACATGAAGAATTCTGTGTGGCACACAATGCTTTAAAAAGTGCAGCTCTCGAGTAATAAACCTATGACTGGTAATGAACACCATTTTTAGGCACAAAAGTAAGATAAAGTGGCGGTGGAGGTGAATTCATTGACGGTGGATGTGGCAGTGGACGAGGTATAGATCTAGCAAAGGTAGGTGAAGACGTAGGGGACTTAGGCGAGGCAGGAGCAGCAACTGAAATTGTTGATGGGGCATCGTATGTTCTTGTGCGAATTGAAAGGGGGAAAAGGGGTGTAGATCTAGCATCGGTGACATGAGACGGGGTAGGAGATGCTAGACAACATGAAGGAGTCAATAAAGGAGCTGATATTGTACTGGTGATGGAAGTACTAGCTGTAGTGGAGGTAGGAGAGGCAACAGAAATTGTTCCATCCATTGTAGTAGTCGCCAGAGCAATGTTAGGAGGGCATCCAGCGGTTGTTGTTGCTGGTGTGGCAGATCTGGATTGCAGTAGTGGTGGTTTGAATGATGATATTTTGGAAAAAGGTTCGGCGAGGGTTTTTGCAATATGTTGTTGGGTTATTTTTTGAAAGGCGATGTCGGATTTTATGTCGTCGAAGGTGAAATGATTGGATCGGAGTATGGTTTCTTTTCGAGAAAGGGTACTTTAAATGGCTAGTAGGGAGCTACAGCTGGAGAGGTGGTAGGAGTTGTGAGAAATTGATGAGAAGTTAGTGGTTCACCCATGGTTCAGTCTCGTGAAATGACGATGGAGAAAAGATATAGACGAAGGAGGTGGGAACTGGAGTGAAAGCACCAATTGATAGGTTTAAAGAAACAAGCTTAAGAAATTTAATGGAGAAGAACAGAATTGCAAGAAGAAACAGAGAAGAATTGGTAAAGAAGAAAGTTTTTCATTCATTTCATATCCCCTCGTTACATATTACTGCTGATATATATAGCCTAGGTTGTTACAGATGATTGTGCCATAATGTGACAAGTGTCAATACAATGCATTGTGTGCACTTTGTAACAGACCGTAACCGATTTATAAATTGAGAAATGAAAGAAGCTTCTAGTTTGTAATCTAGTGCACCATTTCTACATAAAGCAACTTGGAATCCTATGCTGCCAATATTATTAACAGAATATAGAAAGCAATCTTGAATTATATTTTGGCCCAGCACCAGTGGTTGGTGCATGTGTAATCCGTTGCAAATCACTTTGTCAAAGCTTTACGACAAGTACAAATGACATATCATCATCATCCTTTCGGTCACATCCGGAACTTCTAGCGAAGCTTATGAGCATTCGTCCATGTCCTTTGTTGAGACCCATAAGTATGCCTAGCACCGAAGATAATAAAAGGGGAAGGGCATGGAAGCGCAGTAGACTGGTCAATTTTCGGAATATTTTGCTGTGTGGGAAGACTCCCTTTAGTGGATCTGGGAATAGAGAGATTTTGTTCAATATCGTAGGGGAGCCATAGAAGTTTCCAGAAGCACCCAAGCATGAGCTTTGCAGAAAGGGATTTGATAAGGGTTTGCTTACGAAGGACCTAAACAGAGATAGGTTCAAAGACGTGGAGCTACAGAGATGAAGCAACATCCTTTCTGTCAGAGGGTGCTCTGGGCTTTGATTAGGTGTGTAGTCTCGCCTAAGTTCTTAAAGCTTAAGTTAAAAAAGGATATGTGGATTCAGATTGAGATTGATGGTGCCAATATGGACATGGATTTCTTTGATGTAGACATATGTATGTATCTTTTGATCCATTCATTTGATTTAAGATACTATGTTATTTGTCAACACTCGCAAGAGTTCTATATGACATTAATTGCATCTCTCTGTGATTAAATGAACTTTATTTCTTTCTTTGGAAAAAGGAAGTATTGTTTTTAAGAAATATACTGATTAACATAGAAATGTGTTTATTTTATGCTCTTATATCTTATCTTTTGTATATAAATAAATATTACTTTGGTGTTATTTTGTCACTTTTACAGATTTGTCAACTAAGCCACATGTAGCCATAAAAATAGAAAGTAAAGATCAAAATATTGTGTTTATGCACATGAAGATCTGCAGATGAAGACTTTGCATTGTGTTTCTTTTGGAGTTTAAGATATGTTCATCTCTGGTAGAAGAAATCTACTGAAACCTTATCTCCCTTTAATTAGTCACATGCCAAACAAGGAAGATATGAGAGGAATAATTGCTAATTAATAGGGGAGGAATAATTGCTAATTAAGAGACCTAGATATTCTCAAAGATACTCACAAGATATTCTCAAGATTGTTTCCTAGAACAAAGTCAAGAAAAGGGCATGAGATGTGACAAAATAATTCTTGTGTAAACGGGCCCATATATGCATAGATTGAATTAGGGTTTAGGTTGGCTATGTATCTTATAAATACCCTTGTATTCTCATTGAAAAAGAGAATTGATGAATTGAGAGTTTTCTTTTATTTTTCTGTCTTTTTATTTTATTAGCAACTAGTGTCATTTACACAATTAGGTTTGGTAGAGTACTAGTTGTCTTTTGCACTTATTTTCATTAGTGATTGACCGACTGATTAAATTCAGCGGTAATCCTCATTTTATTTTTGTTTGTTATTTAATTTCCGCAATTTTAATTTCTTCTTTTTAATTGCTTTCTTAGGTCAATATTGGATTGAATATAGATTTGATTAGATTCTGATCTGATTCAATTCAATAATAGTTTTATTTGCAGTTTCAATTTTTTTGTTTTCAAAATCAACATCCAAATTTCGTCTAGCTCGCCAAAGAAATTATATAAATAATTTGATTTAATTTTCCTCCCTGTGTTCGACCTGCATACTATGCACCTGTGCACTTGCAGTAATTTATTTTAAAATTTGCGCTTTTCTATTACATTGAAAAGCGTCGATCAAGTTTTTGGCGCCGTTGCCGGGGAGGCAATAATTAAATTTTACTATCTATTTAATTTCTGATTCGTGTTAGTTTTATTTTATTTTTCCTTTTGTTTTCTTGTATATATAGAAAAAAAATCTTGATTGGTTAGATTTTGTATTGTTCAATGATACCGTAATCTACCAAATAAGAAAAAAATTATTTGCCAATTTCCTCGATTTTGTTTCCCTTTTTGTCCATCTATTCCTTTCCTTTCTTTGTACAACTTTTTCTTTTTTACAATTTTCAAAAAAAAAGAAAAAGAAAAAAAAAGCAAAAAAAAAAAAAAGCAAAACTTTTGTTTCCTTCTATATTTTCTTCTCTATTTTCTATTTCAATACAAATTTTCTTCTCTATTCTCTCCTGCCAACCTAAAATCCTCGTCCCCTTACATCACCCCGTCACCCTCGGGCGAAAGTTCTTCTCCACATCACCATCCTTCTGATCATCTCCAATCCCATATTCACCAAAACCAAAATGAGATTTGATCAGCCTAAACCTTCCACCATCACTTCTGTCAACATCGAACATACCATAATCCCTATCACTGCTCTTTCCCTCAAAACTTACACCACCCTGTTTCATCCATAATCTCCTTCATCACGCAATCATCCATCTCACCACAACCAAGATCAACAGCTTAAGCCAACGTTCATCACTTCATCTTCCTCGGTCTTTACTCACACACCCCCTGTCAAAAACCTCACAACTTCTGTCACGTTCATCAAAAGCCATCTTCTCCTTACCATCAGTTCATCACCAATACCCGCTCCTCCAACCTCTCGTCCGAAACCAACAATCACCCTCCACCTTCCCGTCAATTTCCCCTACCACGTCTCATATTAAAAACCGCATCTCCAATCCTCTAATCACGTAACCAGCAAACAATATGCTACTGCCATAACGTTTTCAAAACAGCTCCACCTTCACAAAAAATCACCGCACAGTCCCCTTCCTTCAACTCTACGGCTCGAAACCGCCCTCTTCAGTTCGCAGCTCCAGTCAAATTCCCATACAAAAACCACCAAACTCGATTCGAACCCAACAACTCCGAACCACCGCAAATCATCAAAACCCTCACCCACAATTTGAGAACCACCTGCGATATCATCAGTAGATCCATAATCCAAACCAAAATTCGCAAATCCAGAAACCGATTCGAGAAAAACAAAAAAAAAACCGATTTTTGCGTGATTTGTTTCCAAAAACAGAGGAATGGTCGATTTGCATTTTTGGGGGACTTGAATTGGGAGGAAACATTCTGTGTGTTGACTAAAGCTTGGCTTGTTTTATATACATATGTGGTCTGAATTTGAGCGAACGTGTGGCTCGACTTAAGCGCGACCCTTGGTGCTTTAATTTACTGTTAGCTAGTCTTTGTTTTTTTTTTTTAATTTTGCCTAGTTTTTTTTGTTTTTAATCAAAAAAAAAAAAAAAACTTAGCTCTTCTTGTTTTGCTTTGTTCCTTTTGTTTTCTTAAAAAGACTAGTTTTTTTAGTAGTTGAGTTTAGTTTTGTTTGATATATATTTTTAGTTCAGTCAGTTTCTTTATTTTAATTTTTGGTTTTAATTCCGAATTAGTTTTCTTTTAATTCTTTTGTTTTAATTTTGTTTTCTTTTCACCAAAAAAGAGAGAGAGAGAAAAAAGAATCGAATCAAAGACCAAAGCGAGGAAAGTGTTCAAGAAACAAAAGCAAGGAATTTAGCAGTCAAGCAAATTGCAAACAGTGAGATTTGAATAACCACGACAACTCAACTGCTCTGGACAGACAACCATCCACACTGTAAAAAAAATTCGAACTCTACAGATGTTGCAGCTGCTTGAAAATACATAGAAATTTCTTGTAAAAGTTTTTTGTAGGGGCAACGGCTTGCTTGTACAATATTTTAATTTTCTGCAGTTATTATTGTCTGATTATTGTGGCTGGCTGAAATTTCCATAACCGAAGTCATCATTCTCATCGTTTTCTACAATAAAGTTGATTTGATTTTCAAAATATTTGACTATAAGAGTGTATTTTATGAAATTGATTCTCTCAAGGGTTTGATCGTTGATATATATTAGTTCAATTTATTGAACTTCTAGCAAAAGAGGTTGCATACTACCCGTAAAACATTGGTCGTATCCCTTATGTGACAACCACAGGATTCGAACCCCCGACCTCTCGGAAAGCAACACCACGCACTAACCACTATGCTAACAGATCTTTTGTGTTAGATTTTCGAGAGGGGTGTTACAGACTACCCCCCTTAAAGAGCCCAACGTCCTCGTTGGCTCATATCACTCACCACCCAGGCGTTGTGCATGTAACCCGCATCAGTACCCCACCGACCGACATCCGCAGCATTACACACACAATTCAGGCTAGGCATAGGCTGTGATACCAAATGTGACAACCACGGGATTCGAACCCCCGACCTCCCGAAAAGCAACACCACGCACTAACCACTATGCCAAAAGATCTTTTGTGTTAGCTTTTCGAGAGGGGTGTTACACCTTAGTATTTATACTATATGTGAACGGCCATAAGACCCTCTTCCCCCTTCAAATTGAGATTATCAATTAATAAGATATTCTTGAGTACGTTATTTATTTTGAATAGGAGATAATTGTTTCGACCACCAGCATAGGATTTTCCTTGATTACATTTGACAACGATGAGTGAAAAAAGTTTTAGCCACCATATTCTTCTAGGAATTTTGAGATTGATGAAATTGATTTTATTCAAACCATAGTTGATGAAACCTCTATCGGCACTTTTGAAGCCTTGAAATTATGTCTTGACCACTTCAATTTTGATTTCGATGAGATCGAATACATTTCTGAACTAAATGAATTATTCGACTTGAAACCCTCGCCATTTGAATCTAACCATGGAATGTTGACAAATATTAGAATATAAGAACATCCTAAGTTAGATCTGAAACCCCCGCCACAAGACCATGAGTATGCTTACCTGGACTCTACAAAAAATTTTCCCATAATCTTGGCCTGTGATCTTACCTAGGACCAAGAAGAAAAACCTGTGAAAATTTTATGGGATAATCTGCATCTGAATGGTATAAATCACTTTCACAACCAAATTTGCATAAGAAAGATTTTTATTTCATAAGTTATCGACATGCCTCAAAAATCATATACCAAATCATCGTACATCATTTTCGATAGAGGCAAGTATGGAGGGAAAAAGAAATCTCATTTTTCACCTAATACTCATCATCATCATAGATTTCATTCTGCATATGATTTTCATTCGCATATAGTGGATAAACTTCATTTTGTTTTACAAATAATTTTGCAACTCATTCACCTCTGGGTACTATCTTTCAAATTTAGGAAACGTGCTTATAGTGTGGACACTGTTTCGAACAAGTGTTTGAGGGGAGGGGAGGGGGAGAGTCTACATTGCATTCTTTTCATTTTTCTTTAAGTTTTTATTTTTGTTTTCATATAGGACCATCATGCATTCTAAATCATAGTGCATTACATCCTTTTATTTTTCTTTAAATTTTTTTTCTTTTCATATAGGACCATCATGCATTTTGGGTCATAGTAATAATTTTTTTTGAAACATGACTCATTTTAGATTGATACAACAAAATAAGTTAACAATTGTTAGTTAGTTGATAGTATTGTTTTCTCTCAACTAAGATCGAATAAGAAATTTAATGAAAAGCTGAATTTTGAGGGATAATAGTGTAACCGTTACATAGGGAGATTCTTAGGTGATGGTCATGAAGTTGATCCTAAATTGTAGTCTTTGTTTAATGAGTGGAGGACTTAAAATACTTATATATTGGCTTTTCGAATCTTTAAAACTAAGTTGTGTTAAGATGAATTCGTGTAAGCTCTCTCTTGTTCTTATATTTTCAATAATAATAATAATAATAGTAATCCAAGGGTATCCAACATTACTTGTAAATCTAGCGTGGTTGTGCAAACCCGCCAAGCTCTATCCGACATGTTGTTGACAAAGTCAGCGTCGGTATATCTTGGTCTCATTTTATGAGTTGGACACGTAAGGATTACCGACATGTTGTTGACAAAGTCAGCGTCGGTCTGCACAATCCGCCAAGCTCTTTCCCAACTCTATGTCAGTCCGCAAGGCAGTGCATGGGTGATATACCTTGGTCTTTAAGTTAGGTTTATGTAATTAATCATAAATATTAATTTTTATAGAGATACAAAATAAGCGATGATGCCAAGCACTTCTTGACCTTATTGATTTGACTAGTCATACACAAGGAATTTAGAATACCGCTTTGCGAACTGTGACAAGCAAACTAAGAATTTATTTCATGGCTGCACTATGTTATCGACCGAACCAACTGGCCAAACTGGAATTTAACATTTGAAAACTTGAATTGTGTTGAAAATTGTGACAAGTTGAGGTATCTAAAATAAAATCAGCTGACTAGAATTTGTCAACTTAATTTGTTGTACCACTTTCCTGAAATAAGTCGTGTTTTCATTTTTATTTTGATTTGCATATGTCTGTTTCATTTATATAGTTTCATTAAAATCATTTCACATTGCATTCAGATTTTGTGGGTAGTATCCGCTGAAACCCTCACGGGACACCACTCGTCCTACTAGGGACACCTAGAGGACGGCTTGTTGCATACGCTCAATGCAATCGTGTTTCCTACGAAAGTGTGACATATCTAGTTTAGTTTTTCATTTTTATTTTACTCGAGGACGAGTAAAAAATAAGTGTGAGGGTATTTGATTAATATAGAAATGTGTTTATTTTATGCTCTTATATCTTATCTTTGTATTTAAATAAATATTACTTGGGTGTTATTTTGTCACTTTTACAGATATGCCAACTAAGCCACATGCATCCATAAAAATAGAAAATAAAGATCAAAATGTTGTGTATATACATATGAAGGTCTGCAAATGAAGACTTAGCATTGTGTTTCTTTTGGAGTTTAAGATATATTCATCTCTGGTAGAAGAAATCTCCTGAAACCTTGTTTCCCTTCAATTAGTCACATGCCAAACAAGGAAGATATGAGAGGAATAATTGCTAACTAAGAGGGGAGGAATAATTGCTAATTAAGAGGCCCAAATATTCTCAAAGATACTCACAAGATATTCTCAAGATTGTTTCCTCAAAACAAAGTCAAGAAAAGAGCATGAGATGTAATAAAATAATTCTTGTGTAAACAGGTCCATATATGCATAAATTGAATTAGGGTTTAGGTTGGTATGTATCCTATAAATACCCTTTTATTCTCATTGTAAAAGAGAATCGATGAATTGAGAGTTTTCTTTTATTTTTCTGTCTTTTTATTTTATTAGCAACTAGTGCCATCTACACAATTAGGTTTGGCAGAGTACTAGTTGTCTTTTGCACTTATTTTCATTAGTGATTGACCGTCTGATTAGATTCAGTGGTAATCCTAATTTTATTTTTGTTTTTGTTATTTAATTTCTGCAATTTTAATTTCTTTTTTTTAATTGCTTTCCTAGGTCATATAGGATTGAATATAGATTTGATTAGATTCAAATCTGATTCAATTCAATAATAGTTTTATTTGCCGTTTCAATTTTTTTGTTTTCAAAATCAATATCCAAATTTCGTCTAGCTCGCCTAAGAAATTATATAAATAATTTGATTTAATTTTCCTCCTTGTGTTCGACCTGCATAATACGCACTTGTGCGCTTGCAGTAATCTATTTTAAAATTTGCGTTTTTCTATTACATAGAAAGCGTCGATCATTTACAAATACAGACCTACAGAAATTCACTTTCATATATACATCCATAATTAGTTCTTTTCATGTTTGCCAATTTTGATCAGGTGATCTTCTTATTACATTTTCTGTGGAGCAAATTTATTTGATTTAAAGAGGCTGGCATATTCCAAGGTAGAAGCTAAAGCGCTTATTTTACCTTTAATAAGCATTGCAAATTTTCTAAACAATAAATGCGATGCAATGCATTTATCTAGTTATTCATCGAGGATAAATATGCACTAATTTTATGTCGAAAATCAGATAGGGGAAACAAAATACTATCTTATTGGACATACCAAAAATCCGTCTAAAGCTGTTACAATGAATTTTATCGCATCCGAGATTTTTATTTATTGACTAAATGATTGCTTCGGTGTGACTTATTATAGTAATGGAATTAATCCATAAACCTGCACATGGTAAAACTTGAAGACATACATGAAGTCACCAATAATTGAAGTTTGATTTAATTTTACTCGGTCATTTGAACTATTAAATTTTAAGTTTCATTAGATTAAGCATGCTGCATATGTGTGACGTTCGCAAGTAAATAAGTTCAGGATTTAGCACTTGTATATAATTAAATAATGATTTGCAAATATGCCTTCGCAGATTTAGCGCCTTTTTTATAATTAAATAATGATGTGTAAATATGTGTTTGTATCTAGATGTTATGTTGTGTTATTAGCTTAATTATTTTATATTCTGCAACCAATAATGAATGTTTTTGCTTATTATGTATTGTGTTATATTTGAACTAGATCATTTTTTATTATGAATAAGATTGATTTGATATATTGATAGTAAATGTGGTATTTATAAAATTGAAATTGAAGTGAGACTGAATTTTCATTTTTTGAATTACTTTCATTTTCTTTTGAAGCATCTTATAATTTTTTTAATAAAATCTGACTTGAAATATGTTTTAATAAATATTTTTAAATTTCATATTGAACACTTCAACGGCCTGTTTCCATGTGCGGTATTACTGGTTAGATCAATTTAATTGTCAAGAGGAGACGATAAAAGAAACTTTTTTAAAGAAAAATCGCATCATTTCCCCAATATTATTTCTTTCCTTTTACCACTAATGCATTCTATTCCCGCCAAATTTGCTATACATCTCTCACTTTCCATCGTTTTTCTCGATTTCTAGGGTTTCCAGTCAGTGCTTCAAAATCGGAAGCCTTTTCCCCGAGATTGAGAAACGAATGTACGTCTTAGCGGTCTAATTCTCAAATGGCTCGTACCAACGACCAACGACCAACGACCACCGTATCGATATATAATGCGATCCATAAACATCGTATCGATTGAAGAATTATTAGCGATGAAGCTGTTGTTAAGATAAGAGTGGTGGTGAAAACGAAGATGTAGAATTGTCCAGAATTAAGGTATTAGCCTCCTAGAGAAGTAGAAGCTGACGTGGTCATATGGATGGAGAATGTCAGCAGTGAGAACTGAGAAGAACGTGTCCAAATTTATTACGGGGTAATTGTATGGCTGTGATTGGATTAAAAGGGATAGGGTGTAATGACCCGCATTTGCAGAGTTATAATAATTAATTTATTTAATTATTTAAATGATGAATTAAAGGATTTAATGGTCGATTAATTAAATAATGGGGAATATTTAATTAAAATAATAAATTAAATAATATATTTAATTCTGAAATAATCAGAATTGGCGGAAATGGCGATATGGTGTGAACTGGATCATCTGTGATATTTAATTCAGCTTGGAATTGAATTTGAATAACGAATATATTATATAAACGACAGTTTGAATGTATAATTATATTATAATTAAAATCGAGCTTGAAATGGCGCTGCAGTTCGCGATTTGGCGATTTGAACTTCAACCGAATGTACAAGATTCGTTTTAAGCCGGATTTCTGTGAAACAAGAAACGTGTGGAGCTGGTGGAGTATATCTTTCTAGTGGAAGAGAAAAATCGGGATTTCGTCGGATATATTTTGATTTACGTCCAAATCAAATTTCAGAAAAGTCGCTGTAGAATTCCTTTATAATTTGCGACGCTTTATATACGTTATAAAAGGATTTTCGATATAAACTGAATATCGATAAATCTAAAATCTAAAATATCAAGCTGTAAATTCTGATATGATATTCTGGAGCTGGACGATATCATATGTGAAGATACACGATAATATAAATTTATTTATATTTAATTTAATTATATTTAAATATATTTATATATTTAAATGGGTCATCCAGAGCTTTAAAAATAGCCACTTTTGCAAACGAAGTCAGAATTCAACGAAGCTAATTCTGTTGGATCCACAATGTCAAATAGTTGTTAGATTTCCAGTTTCGTGATTTTTAGAGTCACTGTGTGGTCGTACGAATTTTTAGAGTGGAAAACAGTCAGTATTTTGACAGTTAAAAATACACTGTGTGAGCATACGGAGTCGGAATTCGACGAAACCAGTTTCGTTGGGACCGTAATGTCGAACTGTAGCTGCATGTCCAGTTTCGTGATTTTTGGGTATTATACGTGATGGTAGGAATTTTTAAACAGTTATGCAAATAGCGTAGGAGTAAAATATTAATATAAAATAATATCCTACCCTTATAAATAACCACTATCCTTTACCTAAACCCTAAGTCTTCTTTCATTTCTGGTCAACAAAGAAACCGCCGCTGTTTCTTGTTACAAAAACAATTTCGTGGTCTTCAAAATTCATTCTTAATTCAAAGAAAATGTTATAAACTCCAGAAATCATATCAGTGTAATCCTCATTCATTTCTCTTCGATCCTGTATCTAATTTGTGGAGTGCGACTTCCATTGCTGCTTTGCGAAATGAGGTCAGCGGAGGAAAAAGACTTCTAGGGTTAGAGTATTGAGAGGTTTGAGGTATCGATTCAGGTAGTAGTAGTTGTTTTTGAGTTTGGTGTATGAAATAACACCTGTAGTCGGAATTCTAAGGGGATCGGTGGAAATATTTATCGCACCTGCTCTATGTATTCTCACCATAAGTTGTCGACACAACATCAATGGTGATGCCGAGTTGGTCCTTTTTGGCGTGAAGTGGAAGAGGGTCGTAGGAGAGTTGGATGGTGAAACCGTTTTGCAGGTTCGTGAAGAGAAGAGGAACTGACTGGAAGTATGTTTGAGCGAAAAGGGGCCATTACTGTGAGCGGGATTTGTACGGGGAAAAGGAGGATTAAGGGAGTTGATGGTGTTAATTAAGGGTGGATTGGGTTTTGTTTGTACTGAGAAAAGGAAATGGTGTTTTTCCTGAAAGATTAGTGAAGCGCAGTGGTGTCCTTTGTTTGAATTATCGTGAGGTTTGGGGGCAAGAACAAGGCGCAGGACTTTGTGAATGACCAGTCTCAAATTTTGGAATTCCAAAGTATGTCAAGGAAGAAGGATAGCGGAAATGTAACGTGATTAAGTGAGGGTGTAAATGGAGATTTGTATTGGTGAATAATCGAGAGGAAGAGATGTTCAAAGTCTGGGAAATGGGAATTTCAGTGGAGCAGCAGGTTCGGTGGTTTAGCCAAAGAAAAGAAGGGTTTAGTGACAACGGGGTAATTGGGAATTCACTAATTATTATTTAATTGTTAATGATATATTAAAGCTATATAAATATGTGTTCAAGAGTTTTAAATTGATAATTTTTCCATACGTATAGAATTTCAAACCGTCGGATCCGACAGGATCGTATGGACGACGACAACACCATGGAACTGACGGGGAGTGAAACGAGACTCGTTACAATTTATAGCGAAATAAATTGTCAGAATCAAATCAACGACAATTATCGTTATTAACGATGATAGTCCAATGTGAGTAAATCTCACTAACTCTGAACAATTTATAATTTCATGTTGTATTTTTAGAACTGTTAGAAATTGTCTGATTGACTGTGTGTTGACTGTTGCTTGAACTGCTAGTCAGTAAATGAAATATTATATATATATATATATAAATATATATATATAATATAAACAGTTAGATAGTTATATATTGATTCTGTTTATCAGAATAATTCATATTGAACTGAAAGTGATGACAATCATGTTGTGTAACATCTGTGGATGCAGGGAAACAGGTTGGAGGAATCAAACAGGATTCCTCAACAGTTATTTTATTGTTTTTCATATATTTTGATATATGATGTGAATTATAACCTGTTGTTGATTGAGTGTGTATGGACGATATTGGATATCGAAATTTGATATGTTAAATGTCGTAACATACCGGAAAGTTGATAAGGGAATTTTCAAAGTGATATTGAAAATAAAATATTTATAAATGGAATATTTATAAATAAGAGATATTTATAAATAGAAATATTTATAAATAAGAAATATTTATAAATTGGAATATTTTATAAATATGAGATATTTAGAAAGGAAATAATTTCAAACAATTTTCTTTTTGAATGGAAAGGCCTGTGTGGCGGGTTTGGGGATTTTCCCGATGCTTCCGTTACAAAGGAGGTTATGGCGAATTTTTCCGGGAGTTTAAAGGGAAATATATTTGTAAATCAAATATAAAGGGTAATATATTTGTAAATCAAATATAAAAGGGAAATATATTTGTAAATCAAATATAAAGGGAAATATATTTGTAAATCAAATATAAGGGAAATATATTTGTGATAATCAAATATAAAGGAAATATATTTATAAAACAACATAGAGGGAAATATTCGTAAAAACAAATATAAAGGAAAATATTTGTTAAACAAATAGAAAGAGAAATATTTGTAAATCATTTTACAAATAGGTTAAAAAGGGAATTATTTATTTAGGGAATAAATAAAGAGTTAAAGGAATTATTTATTTAGGGAATAAATAAAAGATTTAAAGGAGATATTTATTTGATAAATAAATAGGATTAAATCAAAGGAATATTTATTTGATAAATAAATAGGATTAAATAGAATATGTACCCAACACTTGTATAAGTGAAGTAACGTTAATAAAGAGAACATTTATAAAGTGAAGAAACGTTACCAAAAGTAAATCTTTATAAATGAATAAGCATTATCAAATAGGAGTTATTCGAACAAGATAATCAATTAGAGTTAGAAATGATCGATTAGAGTTAGAAATGATCGATTTGAGTTAGAATTGACCAGTTAGAGTTAATCAGTTAGGGTTAATCAGTTATAATTAATCAGTTAGAATTTACCAGTTAGAGTTAATCAGTGAGGATTGACCAGTTAAAGTTAAAGTGAACTAATTAGAGTTATTCAAATGGAGTTAATCGAGTAGAGTTATCGAATATCACTTATTCGAAGTAGAGTTATCGAATATAGCGTATTCGAGAGAAGAGTAATCAAATGTTGGTTATTCGAGGTGAGTTATCGAATTTGTTATTCGAAAGGAGTTATCGAATTTAGTTATTCGAAAAGGAGTTATCGATTTGTTAAATCGAAAGTGCAGATTATCGAATATCGTTTATTCGAGAGGAGATTTTCGAATATAGTTTATTCGAAGGAGTTATCGATTATTAGTTAAATCGAAGTGAGTTATAGAATATTAGTTAAATCGAAGGAGTTATCGATTATAGTTTAATCGATAAGAGTTATTCGAATTAGTTATTCGAATAAAGTTGAACACAAGGAGTGTAACAACCCGTAAAATGCGAGCCAGTTTGAAATTTTTATTTTGGCAATTTTAGCGAATTTTGAATATTTAAAATAGATTATTTTAAATAATATCGACGAGAGTTTAATTTAAATAGAATTCGACGTATATATTATATACGTCGTCGTTAGAATATAAATATTTATATATAATTATAAATAGAATTGAAAATGGCGCGGTAGTTCGATAATTCGATTTCAAACTTCAATTGAATGTACCGGGTGCAAAACAATCCGGATTTTAGTGAAACCAAAAATAATGGAATCTAATGGGTAATATCTTTCCAACGAATCCGACCAACTGAAATTTCCTAGTGGGAATCAAAAGATATGTCCAGTTGAAAATTCTGAATAGTCGCTATGGAATTCAAGCCCTTAAAAATGGACATTTTGCAAAAGACCTCGGATTTCGACGAAACCACTTTTGTTGGGTCCGTGATGTCAAGTTATTGCTAGATTCCAAATTTCATAATTTTTCGAATCAATATGTGAGCGTGGCAAAGGAAAACGTGTTTTGACCAGTTTCAGTTGATTTTAATCGACTGGAAATTGGCCATTTTTCAAACGGTCTCGGAATTCGACGAAACTAGTTTTGTTAGGACCGTATCGTCAATACGAAGCTAGAAAATATTTTTATGGGATTTATAGAGTTAGTATGTGACCCCGGTAATTTGAAATGTACGTTTAAAATTCAATAAAAGGATTTAAATGTAAATTCAACGGAAACTATTCGAAACAATCGAATCAGCTTACGATACATATCCCATTGTGTTCGAAATGGGGGTAAAACGCTATGGACGACGGGCGGTGGGCCTCGTTTCGAGGTCGTATGTAAAAGTCAACTTTTAAGGAATAAAATAATTAAATAATAAAATAAATAAATAAAAAACCCTTTCCCCTTATCTCTGGCCCCCCTTCTTCGAATTCATTCAGAATAAAAAAAGAAAAAAAAAAAAAACCAACGAAACCTGGGAGGAACCTCGACGCCAGGCGACCACCGAGCGCCACCCCCTTTGCGGCCGCGACCTCCCCAGCCCCATGCCGGACCCTCCTCTCTCCGACCTACCCTCGTTCGCTCCTTCCCTCCTCATTGAAAACCCCAACGCCTCAAATCGAGCCCACCGTGACCCACCAGAGATCGACCGCCGCCAGGAGGCGCGCCCCACCCCGCATCCCCTCCGAGCCGTCGACGAGTCCCCCCTGTAAGTTTTCTACTTATCTATTTTACTGATTTTTTATATAATGTTTAACTGATTTTTTATATAAAGTAAAACTGATTTATATATAATGTTTAACTGATTTTTTATATAATGTTTAACTGATTTTTTATATAAAGTAAAACTGATTTATATATAATGTTTAACTGATTTTTTATATAATGTTTAACTGATTTTTTATATAAAGTAAAACTGATTTATATATATTGTTAAAACTGAAAATTTGTTCATTTAAAAACTGAAAATTTATTTTAAAAGCTAAGATAGGAATTTTATATATGAAAAGGCAATATTTTTAACATGAAGTTAAAGTGATAAAAATCAGATTTTTATATAGTGAACTTCGAAATAAAAATACGATTTTTATATATTGAACTTTGAAATAAAAATTCGATTTTTATATATTGAATAGCGAACTAAAAATTCGATTTTTATATATTGAACAGCGAACTAAAAATTCGATTTTTATATATTGAACTTCGATAGAAAAATAGGATTTTTATATATTGAACTTCGATAGAAAAATATGATTTTTATATATTGAACGTCGAAGTAAAAATTCGATTTTTATATATTGAATAGCGAAGTAAAAATGTGATTTTTACGTGTGTAGTGAAAGCAGCAACGAAGGTGACAAAAAGGCGAGAACGACGAAGAATTCTGCAAAAGAAGAGTCAAGATGATTGGATAGCTATATGTGAGAATTTCTCACCTTCCAATTTATTTTTCTAGTTATATATATATACTAGGATGCAGACGGTGCTTAGTAGCACCCGACACAATCGTCCACAGACCATGGACTTGTTTGTTTGACTGTTTGGTGATTGATTGCGATATTGGTTTGAATGTGGTTTGTGGTGTGAAAAATCGAATCGATAAATTGGTTAGGATTAGACGTGCGCCGTTATAAGGCGAAGGAGTAAGGCTAGGTTAGACTCTTACTCCAAATTTTGTGGTTTACATAACGAATTGATTTGATTGATGTGTGAATGGCGTGGGCCTTCACTAGACCGGGGATAAGGCTAGGCCTCGTCCCGTTTCTAGTATCGTGCCGTTATGCCGCCGAAATTTTCTAAAATAAGTTAGAAAATTAAAAATATCATTTTATTTAAAGAATGAACTGAATAGAAATTCATATGTTGGAATAAAATGTTTTGTCGTTAAAAATATAATTTTTAACGTGAATGTGAATAAATAAATATTCATTTACAAACCAGACGGTTTGTTTATGTACACCTATTTGACTGACATTGATTGGGTCGATAAATTTTACACATCGCCCAACTGCACAAATAAAATATTTGTTTGATTGTTTGAAACCCCACACGGGTGTTGGGATGAAACTTGAAGTTCACTCATCCTGATTGATTAAATGTGTCGATCGATTGATTGACAGGCTGTTATAAGCGTTGAATATCTATATTTGATGCTTATACAGTGTAGTGCACTTTGGTTGATGGTTGATTATTTTTCAATGTAAGTGTATACATGTGTTGTATGAAAATCCATATAATTAACTTTATATGGTAATTGATTGGGCCTCATTCCAATTTGAAAAATAAAGAATATTATAAAATAAAAGTTCATGTGTTGACAGTACTCATTCATTGAGATTGGTCATGTGTTGAACGAAATATTTTGATAATAACAACTATTTTGAAAAAGAAATATTTGAAATAGAATATTTGAAAATAGAAATTTATGAAGCCGTGTTGATTAGATTGACGCCATTTTGACGTGAACGATATTTATATCGATTTTATTCATCTTAAAAATGAATATTGAAAAATGATTTCGAAATCGAATATTTTGAAATGAATTGAAAACGAATTCAAATTGAATTGAAAACGATTTCGAAATGAATTGAATTGAAAACGATTTCGAAATGAATTGAATTGAAAACGATTTCGAAATGAATTGAATTGAAAACGATTTCGAAATGAATTGAATTGAAAACGATTTCGAAATGAATTGAATTGAAAACGATTTCGAAATGAATTGAAAACGAATTCAAATTGAATTGAAAGCGAATTGAAATGAATTCAAATTGAATTGAAATTTGAATTGAATAGAAATGAATTTTAAAACGAATTTATAAAGAAGAATTCAATTTTGATTTGAATTGAAAAGGAAGTTGAAATTGCTTTTGAAACGAATTCAAAACCATTTATATAATTCGTTTTAAATAGAAATCGACGAAATATATTATATATATATTATATATATAATATAATGGCCTGAATAGAACGCGCCGCGCCGCGGCAGTTCGCGAATTTCGACCATTTATTTCAAACGGATATTACGGGAGATCCGACCGTCGGATTCTCCTAAAACCGGAACCGTTGGGTTCGTATCGAAAAGAGCTTTCTAACGAATGTTAGAAATTTGAAATCCAACGGTTGGATTTGGAGATACGTCCAAATCAAATTCGAAAAAGGTCGCTGTAAGTGCAGTTCGATGACCGTTGATGGAAATCGACTGTACGGGCCTTGATAAAATTATTAAAAATAGCAATAATTTGTGTAAAATCATAAGAAATGATTTAGAAAGAATTGGGATGAAAAACTCCATATTTGAAAAGATAAAAATGGATTTTTATCGAAATGAACTAGTTTTGAACTAGAATTATAATTCTATTTATTTTTAAATAAATAAATTGAATTCGAAAAGGGTTTTAAAAATAACCAAAATTTCCAATGATTGCATTTGAGTGGATTTGAATCGAAATTGTCTTCGGAATATTTCGATGTTGGAATTCGTGATTATACAGGTGTTGTTATGGAAATTTGAAAGATATATATTGATATCGTTATTTCCAATACGACATTTGTTAGTCGTAGAATTCAATATTGAATATAAGCCGATATATTTTCTATTCAGAGCCTTGTATTGAATATCGAATGTGATTTGGGTTTGTCGTGAATGGTGTCTTCACTAACACTATTCTTGAACCCAGTTGAGAAAAGATTAAATCTTTTTATTTAGATTTAATGAAGTGTACCAATTAAATAATATTTAATTGGAATTGAATTGATATTGATTTTTGGGTTTATCGTGAGCAGTGTTTTAAATAACACTCGTTCTTTAACCCGATAATTAATGAATGTGATTTTGGGTTTATCGTGAACCGTGTTTTAAATGACACTGATTCTTTAACCCAGTCGAAGATTAAAACTAAGTGGAGTTTTAATGAATCTTTAATTAGATTGAAATGATCAAAAGTGGAGTATCACCAGTTTTGCTCCAGGCGATAGTTAAATCTTTAATTAGATTTGAACGTGAAATGGTAATTGAATTTACCGATAACACTGTGGTGTTAGATATGAAGTATTACCAGTTTTACTTCATGGGATGAATAGGTTGGGATTGGGAAATTAAAACAAATGATTACTTCGGTAAGGTTCGCTAATCCCGACTAGTTTGAATTGATATTCAAAAGTTGATTAAAGAATAAATTCAAGAATTTATCTTTGATAAAATTAATGGGAACCTTTCCCTATGAATGTGAAATTTAGAAACTAACTGTCGGTTAGCCAAGCAGAATGGTTTTATGGATATTGATCTGATGTTGGTTTCGGCCTTCGGGGTTAATATTTGGGGAATTATTCTCTTGATTAATTTACGGTTAGTGACTAATGAATTCGAATGAGGCGTATGTTGTGTTTGTGTAACACTTATTTAAAATATACGCGAGTTATTCGGGAAGACCGGGTTTATCCCATTCTGAATAACTGATACGACGATAAGTCGAAGATGAAGACGATGGTCGAAGACCGGAAGTCTTCACGTCGTTTGGGTAATTACTGATGATCTTGATTGGGCTGTACACCCAAGAAGATGGAAACAGTTAGTGATCGTCCAGACGTACTTGGAGATCGATGGATATGCGGGGTACTAGGTGCCTCCGGTTTCGTTCAGACCCAGAACGGACTTGTAAATGGACTGTGTGTCTGACATTGGATTTTAGTCCGTGTGATTGATCTCTATTAAATATATATCTGTTTGACGGCGGAGAATTTATTCTCTTGCTTAACGCCCTTCTCTGAGACGTACGAGCTCAGGGGTTATATATTGATGGATATCAATCGCATGGAGTGAATTGCCTGTGTGGCATGCTAAGATGCAAATGATCAAGGCTTCTGTTGAAAAGCAAAGTCTTGTGGTTGATGATCGAAGCACGGCCTTTGTGGCGTAGCTTTGTGTAACGTTGATTCGCGAGTATCACACCCGGTATGAATCAAAAACGGGAGACGGACCTCAGGGGGGACATGCGTTTTCTTTCTAGCTAGAAGTGGCGTCAGTGGTTTTACACGCCCTGACGAGTTTGACTTATGTGGTTGTTGCTGTTGCGAGGCGCCTCGGATTGATCGGTCGTTCTCGAACCGATGGAGTCATTTAGTTGGCTCACCTACGCCCCAAAGGGCGGAGAAACGTATTGTTCAGGCATTATAATCCACTTCGTGTGGACCGGCCCTGACGATCCAAGGTACGGTTGCGGCTGTGCCTGAGGGGCGGGCTAGAGCGTCTCGAATCGGTTGAGGACTATCTTTTGCCTCGGTTCATAGACGGAAATCCAATTTCCAAATACGTGACATTTGCGGTTTTATTTGTAAACCTATATATGGCGACATGATATATGGTACCCATGCCGCCTATGATTGATACTTATGATTTGAAGTTGTTTTATACACTATGCACTTATTATAGTATCAAATGATTTGTTTCAAACGTATCAAGCATTCTTTGGCTGTTATAAGGGAAAACCCTATCCTCGGCTGCGTTGCATTGTGTGATGGGACCTGGGTCTTATAACAGCTTCATTTTTCTTTATTTAGCATTGCGCTGTTTGTTTTATGCACTGGTATTCTTGGGAGGAAACCCGTTCCGTGTTATACGGCGTGGTCCCTTGATTTACCTAATGATTTAAAATAAAGATTAATAACTGTTTTAGTTCTCACACCAGTCCCATGACTGACCTGGAGTTTATTGTTTTAACCTAAACTCTGGGTGCCCTTATTTTGACACGGGCAGCTAGTAGTTTTGGTTTTGCAGATTTATATTCACAGGAACCTGGTTTACAGCTGGAACGATATCCGGAAAGCTTTGTATCCGTATATCTCCTTCTAGTTGTGTATTGTATTATTTTCCGCTGCTATGTATTTAAATGTAATTTAAATCTCTGATATTTCTATGTAATATTCATTTATACTCTGTATATTCTTGTAATCTGATGCATTGTTGTAATATACAGTGAAATGTCCTTTTGTATGTGTTCTGCTGTGGTTTGTTCTCGAACTATCCGACGCTTTCCTTTACGGGGAAGTTGCGGGTCTTTACACGTGGTATCAGAGCTTTGGTTTACAAAGCTCAGAGAATAAGGCACATTAGAACCATACGAAAGAATTCATCAGAAAGTGGATTAGTAATATCCAACGAGAATGACTCGTTAGAGATGGGATCAGTAGTATCCTAGAACGAGTGTGAAGAGTATATTTTTAAAATGAAAACCAATTTTGTTTTGAAAATAATCAACTATTCGTATTTGATTATTTATTTTGAAATTGAATTGGGCAATCCAGTATATAAAGATTTTGCATATATGTCATGCAAACGTGTGTTCGAAGTTTTAATATATTGGGTAGATATAGAATCCCCCTAGTGCCCGGGAATAATTCTGGTGATGGGGCACTGTCGCCAGTATTTATATTCGAGTGTCGAAGGTGTGATATTTATATATTTCCATTAGACTGGTGTGAGAACCAAAATTAGATAGGGCCTATTGTTGTGATTTGGCATCAAAAATCTGATTTTTGTATATATATCAAATTACGAATTTGAGACTCTAATTCACTAATTGATTGATGTTTGGGTTGTTTGTTTATTTGTTTGCTAATTTTGAACCATTATGCCTAATTTGATCAAATATTGAATTGTATTGAAATTGGTCGCATTTTCTTGCATATACATGTATATCATTGAACAGGTCATAGCAAGGAGGCTAGAGCCGAAGAATAAAATTTGTTTGCCCGACAAATAGGTACATGTTTATTACATAATTTCCTGTTTTGTTTGGGTGATGATGATTTTGTGAGCCTATTGGCTAGCCGCTTGGCTTTTTCTTTTTCTTTTTGAGATCTGAAGGACCGGGGATGCTATTTGAAATTCCCCGATGCTCCCATTGCAGGGGAGGTTATGGCGAAATTTTTCGAAAATTTAGGGTGTTAGCCAAATTTTTGAAATTTTGAAAATTCTCAGAAACTAAAGAGTTGGAGAATGGAAGCAAGATCGAGCGTAGAGCTGATTAATCAAACCACTTTCGACTTTGTTCCTTTTCGGGGACGAAAAGTTTTAAGTGGGGGAGATTGTAACAACCCGTAAAATGCGAGCCAGTTTGAAATTTTTATTTTGGCAATTTTAGCGAATTTTGAATATTTAAAATAGATTATTTTAAATAATATCGACGAGAGTTTAATTTAAATAGAATTCGACGTATATATTATATACGTCGTCGTTAGAATATAAATATTTATATATAATTATAAATAGAATTGAAAATGGCGCGGTAGTTCGATAATTCGATTTCAAACTTCAATTGAATGTACCGGGTGCAAAACAATCCGGATTTTAGTGAAACCAAAAATAATGAAATCTAATGGGTAATATCTTTCCAACGAATCTGACCAACTGAAATTTCCTAGTGGGAATCAAAAGATATGTCCAGTTGAAAATTCTGAATAGTCGCTATGGAATTCAGGCCCTTAAAAATGGACATTTTGCAAAAGACCTCGGATTTCGACGAAACCACTTTTGTTGGGTCCGTGATGTCAAGTTATTGCTAGATTCCAAATTTCATAATTTTTCGAATCAATATGTGAGCGTGGCAAAGGAAAACGTGTTTTGACCAGTTTCAGTTGATTTTAATCGACTGGAAATTGGCCATTTTTCAAACGGTCTCGGAATTCGACGAAACTAGTTTTGTTAGGACCGTATCGTCAATACGAAGCTAGAAAATATTTTTATGGGATTTATAGAGTTAGTATGTGACCCCGGTAATTTGAAATGTACGTTTAAAATTCAATAAAAGGATTTAAATGTAAATTCAACGGAAACTATTCGAAACAATCGAATCAGCTTACGATACATATCCCATTGTGTTCGAAATGGGGGTAAAACGCTATGGACGACGGGCGGTGGGCCTCGTTTCGAGGTCGTATGTAAAAGTCAACTTTTAAGGAATAAAATAATTAAATAATAAAATAAATAAATAAAAAACCCTTTCCCCTTATCTCTGGCCCCCCTTCTTCGAATTCATTCAGAATAAAAAAAGAAAAAAAAACCAACGAAACCTGGGAGGAACCTCGACGCCAGGCGACCACCGAGCGCCACCCCCTTTGCCGCCGCGACCTCCCCAGCCCCATGCCGGACCCTCCTCTCTCCGACCTACCCTCGTTCGCTCCTTCCCTCCTCATTGAAAACCCCAACGCCTCAAATCGAGCCCACCGTGACCCACCAGAGATCGACCGCCGCCAGGAGGCGCGCCCCACCCCGCATCCCCTCCGAGCCGTCGACGAGTCCCCCCTGTAAGTTTTCTACTTATCTATTTTACTGATTTTTTATATAATGTTTAACTGATTTTTTATATAAAGTAAAACTGATTTATATATAATGTTTAACTGATTTTTTATATAATGTTTAACTGATTTTTTATATAAAGTAAAACTGATTTATATATAATGTTTAACTGATTTTTTATATAATGTTTAACTGATTTTTTATATAAAGTAAAACTGATTTATATATATTGTTAAAACTGAAAATTTGTTCATTTAAAAACTGAAAATTTATTTTAAAAGCTAAGATAGGAATTTTATATATGAAAAGGCAATATTTTTAACATGAAGTTAAAGTGATAAAAATCAGATTTTTATATAGTGAACTTCGAAATAAAAATACGATTTTTATATATTGAACTTTGAAATAAAAATTCGATTTTTATATATTGAATAGCGAACTAAAAATTCGATTTTTATATATTGAACAGCGAACTAAAAATTCAATTTTTATATATTGAACTTCGATAGAAAAATAGGATTTTTATATATTGAACTTCGATAGAAAAATATGATTTTTATATATTGAACGTCGAAGTAAAAATTCGATTTTTATATATTGAATAGCGAAGTAAAAATGTGATTTTTACGTGTGTAGTGAAAGCAGCAACGAAGGTGACAAAAAGGCGAGAACGACGAAGAATTCTGCAAAAGAAGAGTCAAGATGATTGGATAGCTATATGTGAGAATTTCTCACCTTCCAATTTATTTTTCTAGTTATATTTATATATACTAGGATGCAGACGGTGCTTAGTAGCACCCGACACAATCGTCCACAGACCATGGACTTGTTTGTTTGACTGTTTGGTGATTGATTGCGATATTGGTTTGAATGTGGTTTGTGGTGTGAAAAATCGAATCGATAAATTGGTTAGGATTAGACGTGCGCCGTTATAAGGCGAAGGAGTAAGGCTAGGTTAGACTCTTACTCCAAATTTTGTGGTTTACATAACGAATTGATTTGATTGATGTGTGAATGGCGTGGGCCTTCACTAGACCGGGGATAAGGCTAGGCCTCGTCCCGTTTCTAGTATCGTGCCGTTATGCCGCCGAAATTTTCTAAAATAAGTTAGAAAATTAAAAATATCATTTTATTTAAAGAATGAACTGAATAGAAATTCATATGTTGGAATAAAATGTTTTGTCGTTAAAAATATAATTTTTAACGTGAATGTGAATAAATAAATATTCATTTACAAACCAGACGGTTTGTTTATGTACACCTATTTGACTGACATTGATTGGGTCGATAAATTTTACACATCGCCCAACTGCACAAATAAAATATTTGTTTGATTGTTTGAAACCCCACACGGGTGTTGGGATGAAACTTGAAGTTCACTCATCCTGATTGATTAAATGTGTCGATCGATTGATTGACAGGCTGTTATAAGCGTTGAATATCTATATTTGATGCTTATACAGTGTAGTGCACTTTGGTTGATGGTTGATTATTTTTCAATGTAAGTGTATACATGTGTTGTATGAAAATCCATATAATTAACTTTATATGGTAATTGATTGGGCCTCATTCCAATTTGAAAAATAAAGAATATTATAAAATAAAAGTTCATGTGTTGACAGTACTCATTCATTGAGATTGGTCATGTGTTGAACGAAATATTTTGATAATAACAACTATTTTGAAAAAGAAATATTTGAAATAGAATATTTGAAAATAGAAATTTATGAAGCCGTGTTGATTAGATTGACGCCATTTTGACGTGAACGATATTTATATCGATTTTATTCATCTTAAAAATGAATATTGAAAAATGATTTCGAAATCGAATATTTTGAAATGAATTGAAAAAGAATTCAAATTGAATTGAAAACGATTTCGAAATGAATTGAATTGAAAACGATTTCGAATTGAATTGAATTGAAAACGATTTCGAAATGAATTGAATTGAAAACGATTTCGAAATGAATTGAATTGAAAACGATTTCGAAATGAATTGAATTGAAAACGATTTCGAAATGAATTGAAAATGAATTCAAATTGAATTGAAAGCGAATTGAAATGAATTCAAATTGAATTGAAATTTGAATTGAATAGAAATGAATTTTAAAACGAATTTATAAAGAAGAATTCAATTTTGATTTGAATTGAAAAGGAAGTTGAAATTGCTTTTGAAACGAATTCAAAACCATTTATATAATTCGTTTTAAATAGAAATCGACGAAATATATTATATATATATTATATATATATAATATAATGGCCTGAATAGAACGCGCCGCGCCGCGGCAGTTCGCGAATTTCGACCATTTATTTCAAACAGATATTACGGGAGATCCGACCGTCGGATTCTCCTAAAACCGGAACCGTTGGGTTCGTATCGAAAAGAGCTTTCTAACGAATGTTAGAAATTTGAAATCTAACGGTTGGATTTGGAGATACGTCCAAATCAAATTCGAAAAAGGTCGCTGTAAGTGCAGTTCGATGACCGTTGATGGAAATCGACTGTACGGGCCTTGATAAAATTATTAAAAATAGCAATAATTTGTGTAAAATCATAAGAAATGATTTAGAAAGAATTGGGATGAAAAACTCCATATTTGAAAAGATAAAAGTGGATTTTTATCGAAATGTACTAGTTTTGAACTAGAATTATAATTCTATTTATTTTTAAATAAATAAATTGAATTCGAAAAGGGTTTTAAAAATAACCAAAATTTCCAATGATTGCATTGGAGTGGATTTGAATCGAAATTGTCTTCGGAATATTTCGATGTTGGAATTCGTGATTATACAGGTGTTGTTATGGAAATTTGAAAGATATATATTGATATCGTTATTTCCAATACGACATTTGTTAGTCGTAGAATTCAATATTGAATATAAGCCGATATATTTTCTATTCAGAGCCTTGTATTGAATATCGAATGTGATTTGGGTTTGTCGTGAATGGTGTCTTCACTAACACTATTCTTGAACCCAGTTGAGAAAAGATTAAATCTTTTTATTTAGATTTAATGAAGTGTACCAATTAAATAATATTTAATTGGAATTGAATTGATATTGATTTTTGGGTTTATCGTGAGCAGTGTTTTAAATAACACTCGTTCTTTAACCCGATAATTAATGAATGTGATTTTGGGTTTATCGTGAACCGTGTTTTAAATGACACTGATTCTTTAACCCAGTCGAAGATTAAAACTAAGTGGAGTTTTAATGAATCTTTAATTAGATTGAAATGATCGAAAGTGGAGTATCACCAGTTTTGCTCCAGGCGATAGTTAAATCTTTAATTAGATTTGAACGTGAAATGGTAATTGAATTTACCGATAACACTGTGGTGTTAGATATGAAGTATTACCAGTTTTACTTCATGGGATGAATAGGTTGGGATTGGGAAATTAAAACAAATGATTACTTCGGTAAGGTTCGCTAATCCCGACTAGTTTGAATTGATATTCAAAAGTTGATTAAAGAATAAATTCAAGAATTCATCTTTGATAAAATTAATGGGAACCTTTCCCTATGAATGTGAAATTTAGAAACTAACTGTCGGTTAGCCAAGCAGAATGGTTTTCTGGATATTGATCTGATGTTGGTTTCGGCCTTCGGGGTTAATATTTGGGGAATTATTCTCTTGATTAATTTACGGTTAGTGACTAATGAATTGGAATGAGGCGTATGTTGTGTTTGTGTAACACTTATTTAAAATATACGCGAGTTATTCGGGAAGACCGGGTTTATCCCATTCTGAATAACTGATACGACGATAAGTCGAAGATGAAGACGATGGTCGAAGACCGGAAGTCTTCACGTCGTTTGGGTAATTACTGATGATCTTGATTGGGCTGTACACCCAAGAAGATGGAAACAGTTAGTGATCGTCCAGACGTACTTGGAGATCGATGGATATGCGGGGTACTAGGTGCCTCCGGTTTCGTTCAGACCCAGAACGGACTTGTAAATGGACTGTGTGTCTGACATTGGATTTTAGTCCGTGTGATTGATCTCTATTAAATATATATCTGTTTGACGGCGGAGAATTTATTCTCTTGCTTAACGCCCTTCTCTGAGACGTACGAGCTCAGGGGTTATCTATTGATGGATATCAATCGCATGGAGTGAATTGCCTGTGTGGCATGCTAAGATGCAAATGATCAAGGCTTCTGTTGAAAAGCAAAGTCTTGTGGTTGATGATCGAAGCACGGCCTTTGTGGCGTAGCTTTGTGTAACGTTGATTCGCGAGTATCACACCCGGTATGAATCAAAAACGGGAGACGGACCTCAGGGGGGACATGCGTTTTCTTTCTAGCTAGAAGTGGCGTCAGTGGTTTTACACGCCCTGACGAGTTTGACTTATGTGGTTGTTGCTGTTGCGAGGCGCCTCGGATTGATCGGTCGTTCTCGAACCGATGGAGTCATTTAGTTGGCTCACCTACGCCCCAAAGGGCGGAGAAACGTATTGTTCAGGCATTATAATCCACTTCGTGTGGACCGGCCCTGACGATCCAAGGTACGGTTGCGGCTGTGCCTGAGGGGCGGGCTAGAGCGTCTCGAATCGGTTGAGGACTATCTTTTGCCTCGGTTCATAGACGGAAATCCAATTTCCAAATACGTGACATTTGCGGTTTTATTTGTAAACCTATATATGGCGACATGATATATGGTACCCATGCCGCCTATGATTGATACTTATGATTTGAAGTTGTTTTATACACTATGCACTTATTATAGTATCAAATGATTTGTTTCAAACGTATCAAGCATTCTTTGGCTGTTATAAGGGAAAACCCTATCCTCGGCTGCGTTGCATTGTGTGATGGGACCTGGGTCTTATAACAGCTTCATTTTTCTTTATTTAGCATTGCGCTGTTTGTTTTATGCACTGGTATTCTTGGGAGGAAACCCGTTCCGTGTTATACGGCGTGGTCCCTTGATTTACCTAATGATTTAAAATAAAGATTAATAACTGTTTTAGTTCTCACACCAGTCCCATGACTGACCTGGAGTTTATTGTTTTAACCTAAACTCTGGGTGCCCTTATTTTGACACGGGCAGCTAGTAGTTTTGGTTTTGCAGATTTATATTCACAGGAACCTGGTTTACAGCTGGAACGATATCCGGAAAGCTTTGTATCCGTATATCTCCTTCTAGTTGTGTATTGTATTATTTTCCGCTGCTATGTATTTAAATGTAATTTAAATCTCTGATATTTCTATGTAATATTCATTTATACTCTGTATATTCTTGTAATCTGATGCATTGTTGTAATATACAGTGAAATGTCCTTTTGTATGTGTTCTGCTGTGGTTTGTTCTCGAACTATCCGACGCTTTCCTTTACGGGGAAGTTGCGGGTCTTTACAAGGAGTTATCGAATATAAGTATTCGAAAGTAAGTTATCGAATTAGTTATTCGAAGAAGGAGTTATTGAATTAGTTATTCGAAAATAGTTATCGATTATAGTTTAATCGATAAGAGTTATTCGAATTAGTTATTCGAATAAAGTTAAACACAAGGAGTTATCGAATATAAATATTCGAAAGTAAGTTATCGAATTAGTTATTCGAAGAAGGAGTTATTGAATTAGTTATTCGAAAACAGTTATAGATTTTAGTTTAATCGAAAGGAGTTATCGAGTATTGGTTATTCGAAGTTAGTTAATCCCAAGGAGTTATTCGAAGTTAGTTTAATCGAAAGGAGTTATCGAACATTGGTTATTCGAAGTTAGTTAATCCAAAGGAGTTAGGCGAAGTTAGTTAATCAAAAGGAGTTATCTATCATAGTTTAATCGAAGAGAGTTATCGATTATTTTAATCGAAGTGAGTTAATCGAATATAGTTGTTCGAATAGAATTAAAGGAGTTAATCAAATATAGTTATTCGAATAAAATCGAAAGAGTTAATCGAATATAGTTTGTTTAAATATAGTTAAAGGAGTAATCGAATATAGTTGTTCGAAAGGAGTTAGGTAAGGAGTTAAGTGGAAAGAGTTGATTGATTAGAGTTAAAAGAATGAACTTACCCTGTTTCGATATTTGAAATGTTGTTCAGTTAAGGTCTGAGAGGTAGTTATACCCCAACTTGATCGACTTCGTTTTAATTTAGAAATGGTTAAGGTTCGAGAGTGAAAGTGGTTAAGTGAATTTAGTAAATAAGTATAGTGGTTTGAGTGGTCATCGCGATGATGATTTAAACACCTGTTTAAATCCAAGTAAAGAAGATTTGGAAATGTTTTCCAAATAGAATCAGAAACGTAATCAAATATTGAAATTGGAAGAATGGATTAGAAATGGAAATGTTTTCCAGTGTTAACGTATATTTTCTAAACATAGAAAATAAGGAAAATATGAATATATATATATAGAAATATATATGATTGATTGATAGAATTTCCATTTGGAAATAATATCGTTGTTTGCACACGTGTTTTTCTTTGATAGTTAAATCACAGACTATCAAAGTTTTGACCATTTTAACGTTGTTAATATGGAGAGACCGGTTGGATTGTTATCCAAAGAACCACTCTGTATTGGCATAAGCGTTGCGAATCATATATGCCAAGGATAATTGAAGATGAAGTAAAGTGCAAGGGCTATTGTATAAGTCTTAGATAACAGTGCCTAAGATGGATGTACTGAATAGTGCCTTCGGTTCATCCCGTTCCTGGATGACTTGTATGGATGGATGTCTAACAGAGTATTTCCAGACGATCACGTATATTGATTTCTCCAACCGTACCAAGAGTGGAAGTGGAGAAGGAAACTTCTTTTAGCTAACACATAATGTATTGTTGAGGACATCAATCGGTGATTGGATGGACTTGATGATGTGGCATTCAAAGTGAATCTGATGTGATGATAAAGCGTAGCTTCTAGCCTCATCATCCGGTAAATGACAGAAATCGGGCAGGCAACATGACTAAGTCGGTCGCACCGAAGTAGGGTGTATAATCACCTATCTAGAGAATATTCATTTGCTTCTTTAATCTATCAATGCTGTCTCATATATATACGGGAAACGGTTGCTGATCCCGACCGTTGGTGATATACATTCGATACACTCAAGCAAAATGAGTGGTCGGTCATGTGTGGCTAAGTTACAAGATGTTCTTGTTGAACTCCAGTGTATCGTTCCTAGAGTACACTGATCGGAAGGTGGTTCCATACCTTTTCATAGTTGGAAATCCATTACCCAATACGTGCTTGCGGTTTTGATTGTACACTATATATGCAGAACGTGAGATAAAAGTGTTTCTGCTAGATGATTATTATACTATGGTTGATAGACATTATTATAATATCAAAGGTTTTGATATAAAGATATTTTGGATTCTCATAAGGGAAAAACCCGTTCCGTTATACGGCGCGGTCTTATAAGATATCGTTTACTTGTTCGAACTGTTTAAACTGTTTTACTCATAACAGTCCCATGACTGACCCGGAGTTTATTTTGTTTTGTTCTACCTAAACTCTTGGGTGCCTAAATTTGTACGGGCAGTCAAGTAGTTCAAGATTTTTCAGATCTATCTAAAGGAGCTTGGAGCAGGAGGCTTCAGCGTTAGTTATATAAAGTTTTGTTCCGCTGTGTTGTAAGTGCTGTACTCTGATAAGTGCTATTGTATACATAACTGTTATATTTCAAAGTTATGTTATCTATTATATGTTATTCGTTCCGCTGTGAGGTTCGTGCTACTCTGATGTTGTGTTCTTCTTCTTATTCTATTCTAAGTTTCTATCTTATCCATTCTCACCCTCTAATTTCTTTCATTAATTACCGGGATTTTTCGATGTTTTGGTTATCGACATCGAGCTTATGTCGATAACCAAAGTTGCCAAAAATCCGGGTCGTTACAGTTGGTATCAGAGCTTAAGTTAAGAATTACTTGGCTCTATGGCATGACTCGGTAGAGATAGGGTTAGTAATACCCTAGATTGAGTTTGAGTGTATATATACGAGTGCGTATTTGTATTTGAAATAAAAAAGGTTTTATATTGTGGAGATTTATTGACTGAGTTGTTTATGAGTTCTGGTCAATCAGTTTGATCCACTGTATCGGTAGGAGTAAATAAACACTTGAATACGATGAACCAACATGATATGTTTTGAAATTTACACAGTATAATTGGTTGTGTTGGTTGATAATATAATCGAATAAGATTATAAAAAGTGAAATGGTTATGTAAATAATCAGTCAGAATTCATTTAAGTATAATATATGAAATCAAGATGAATTAAATTTGAATTTAAATCAGAATTGGAATTTAAAATAAGGAAATTTTAAGTTCATGGGAGATTTTGAAAACGCTTTTCAAACTGAAAGTGATATAGTATTGAACTCACTTTGATTGCTGGAAAATAGATTCCGACGGTGAAGCATGCCATCATTGGTGTTCATTTTCGAGTTGTAAGTGACGGATTACTACCAAAGATTTTGTTTTCAAATTTGTTTTGCGAAAACAAGGTGTTCAGAAATTCAAAGGTTTTTGAATTGTGATTATGATTTCAAATTGATTTGAAATAAAACCCAGGGATTTAAATTCTAGAATTTAAAATTTAACTTGTGAAGTTAAGTAGAATGAGATGGTAAAAGTTAAGTAAACTGAAAATGATTAGAGAATAATCTGGGATGGAATCGAGGGATAAGTTAAGAATTTGGAATCGAGAATGAAACTCGAGTTTGAAATGATATCTGGCTTGGATATAAGCGAATGATTTGGTTTTGAGAATGAACTGATTGGAGAACAAGTTGGTAATGCATTGTTATATGCAGAACTGGTGACGAATGGTAGGGATATAATGATATGCCCGGCAAAAAGGTACAAGTTTATATTTCATATGAGTTTGGTGATTTATGAGCCGAATTGGCAAGCCGCTTGGCTGTTTGATTTTCTTTTGGGTTGGAGATGGCCCAGAGAGGCGAGTTGGAGTTTGAGATATTGACCAGTACAAAGGAGGTGTTGACGAAATTTTTAGAAAAGTTAAGGCATTAGAAAATTTTCAGGATTTGAAAATTTTCGTTGATAAGAATTAATTAATAATTTTAATTGAGATTAAATTAGTTCAGTTGAAACTGAAGTTAAGAAGTGAGCAAATATGTTCTAACCAGGCGATAGGGTCGTTCTCTACCTTAGCAATTTCGAGGACGAAATTATTTTAAGTGAGGAAGAATGTAATGACCCGCATTTGCAGAGGTATAATAATTAATTTATTTAATTATTTAAATGGTGAATTAAAGGATTTAATGGTCGATTAATTAAATAATGGTGAGTATTTAATTGAAATAATAAATTAAATAATATATTTAATTCTGAAATAATCAGAATTGGCCGAAATGGCGATATGGTGTGAACTGGATCATCTGTGATATTTAATTCAGCTTGGAATTGAATTTGAATAACGAATATATTATATAAACGACAGTTTGAATGTATAATTATATTATAATTAAAATCGAGCTTGAAATGGCGCTGTAGTTCGCGATTTGGCGATTTGAACTTCAACTGAATGTACAAGATTCGTTTTAAGCCGGATTTCTTTGAAACAAGAAACGTGTGGAGCTGGTGGAGTATATCTTTCTAGTGGAAGAGAAAAATCGGGATTTCATCGGATAGATTTTGATTTACGCCCAAATCAAATTTCAGAAAAGTCGCTGTAGAATTCCTTTATAATTTGCGACGCTTTATATACGTTATAAAAGGATTTTCGATATAATCTGAATATCGATAAATCTAAAATCTGAAATATCAAGCTGTAAATTCTGATATGATATTCTGGAGCTGGACGATATCATATGTGAAGATACACGATAATATAAATTTATTTATATTTAATTTAATTATATTTAAATATATTTATATATTTAAATGGGTCATCCAGAGCTTTAAAAATAGCCACTTTTGCAAACGAAGTCAGCATTCGACGAAACTAATTTTGTTGGATCCGCAATGTCAAATAGTTGTTAGATTTCCAGTTTCATGATTTTTAGAGTCACTGTGTGGTCGTACGGATTTTTAGAGTGGAAAACAGTCAGTATTTTGACAGTTAAAAATACACTGTGTGAGCATATGGAGTCGGAATTCGACGAAACCAGTTTCGTTGGGACCGTAATGTCGAACTGTAGCTGCATGTCCAGTTTCGTGATTTTTGGGTATTATACGTGATGGTAGGAATTTTTAAACAGTTATGCAAATAGCGTAGGAGTAAAATATTAATATAAAATAATATCCTACCCTTATAAATAGCCACTATCCTTTACCTAAACCCTAAGTCTTCTTTCATTTCTGGTCAACAAAGAAACCGCCGCTGTTTCTTATTACAGAAACAATTTAGTGGTCTTCAAAATTCATTCTTAATTCAAAGAAAAAGTTATAAACTCCAGAAATCATATAAGTGTAATCCTCGTTCATTTCTCTTCGATCCTGTATCTAATTTGTGGAGTGCGGCTTCCATTGCTGCTTTACGAAATGAGGTCAGCGGAGGAAAAAGACTTCTAGGGTTAGAATATTGAGAGGTTTGAGGTATAGATTCAGGTAGTAGAAGTTGTTTTTGAGTTTGGTGTATGAAATAACACCTGTAGTCGGAATTCTAAGGGGATCGGTGGAAATATTTATCGCACCTGCTCTATGTATTCTCACCATAAGTTGTCGATGCAACTTCAATGGTGATGCCGAGTTGGTCCTTTTTGGCGTGAAGTGGAAGAGGTTCGTAGGAGAGTTGGATGGTGAAACCGTTTTGCAGGTTCGTGAAGAGAAGAGGAACTGACTGGAAGTATATTTGAGCGAAAAGGGGCCATTACTGTGAGCGGGATTTGTACGGGGAGAAGGAGGATTAAGGGAGTTGATGGTGTTAATTAAGGGTGGATTGGGTTTTGTTTGTACCGAGAAAAGGAAATGGTGTTTTTACTGAAAGATTAGTGAAGCGCAGTGGTGTCCTTTGTTTGAATTATCGTGAGGTTTGGGGGCAAGAACAAGGCGCAGGACTTTGTGAATGACCGGTCTCAAATTCTGGAATTCCAAAGTATGTCAAGGAAGAAGGATAGCGGAAATGTAACGTGATTAAGTGAGGGTGTAAATGGAGATTTGTATTGGTGAATAATCGAGAGGAAGAGATGTTCAAAGTCTGGGAAATGGAAATTTCAGTGGAGCAGCAGGTTCGGTGGTTTAGCCAAAGGAAAGAAGGGTTTAGTGACAACGGGGTAATTGGGAATTCACTAATTATTATTTAATTGTTAATGATATATTAAAGCTATATAAATATGTGTTCAAGAGTTTTAAATTGATAATTTTTCCATACGTTATCAGAATTCCAAACCGTCGGATCCGACAGGATCGTATGGACGACGACAACACCATGGAACTGACGGGGAGTGAAACGAGACTTGTTACAATTTATAGCGAAATAAATTGTCAGAATCAAATCAACGACAATTATCGTTATTAACGATGATAGTCCAATGTGAGTAAATCTCACTAACTCTGAACAGTTTATAATTTCATGTTGTATTTTTAGAACTATTAGAAATTGTCTGATTGACTATGTGTTGACTGTTGATTGAACTGCTAGTCAGTAAATGAAATATTATATATATATAAATATATATAATATATAAACAGTTAGATAGTTATATATTGATTCTGTTTATCAGAATAATTCGTATTGAACTGAAAGTGATGACAATCATGTTGTGTAACATCTGTGGATGCAGGGAAACAGGTTGGAGGAATCCGACAGGAATCCTCAACAGTTATTTTATTGTTTTTCATATATTTTGATATATGATGTGAATTATAACCTGTTGTTGATTGTGTGTGTATGGACGATATTGGATATCGAAATTTGATATGTTAAATATCGTAACATACCGGAGTGTTGATAAGGGAATTTTCAAAGTGATATTGAAAATAAAATATTTATAAATGGAATATTTATAAATAATAGATATTTATAAATAGAAATATTTATAAATAAGAAATATTTATAAATTGGAATATTTATAAATATGAGATATTTAGGAAGGAAATAATTTCAAACAATTTTCTTTTTGAATGGAAAGGCCTGTGTGGCGGATTTGGGGATTTTCCCGATGCTTCCGTTACAAAGGAGGTTATGGCGAATTTTTCCGGGAGTTTAAAGGGAAATATATTTGTAAATCAAATATAAAGGGTAATATATTTGTAAATCAAATTTAAAAGGGAAATATATTTGTAAATCAAATATAAAGGGTAATATATTTGTAAATCAAATATAAAAGGGAAATATATTTGTAAATCAAATATAAGGGAAATATATTTGTGATAATCAAATATAAAGGAAATATATTTATAAAACAACATAGAGGGAAATATTCGTAAAAACAAATATAAAGGAAAATATTTGTTAAACAAATAGAAAGAGAAATATTTGTAAACCATTTTACAAATAGGTTAAAAAGGGAATTATTTATTTAGGGAATAAATAAAGAGTTAAAGGAATTATTTATTTAGGGAATAAATAAAAGATTTAAAGGAGATATTTATTTGATAAATAAATAGGATTAAATCAAAGGAATATTTATTTGATAAATAAATAGGATTAAATAGAATATGTACCCAACACTTGTATAAGTGAAGTAACGTTAATAAAGAGAACATTTATAAAGTGAAGAACCGTTACCAAAAGTAAATCTTTATAAATGAATAAGCGTTATCAAATAGGAGTTATTTGAATAAGATAATCAATTAGAGTTAGAAATGATCGATTAGAGTTAGAATAAATCAATTTGAGTTAGAATTGACCAGTTAGAGTTAATCAGTTAGGGTTAATCAGTTAGAATTAATCAGTTAGAATTTATCAGTTAGAGTTAATCAGTGAGGGTTGACCAGTTAATGTTAGAGTTAACTAATTAGAGTTATTCAAACGGAGTTAATCGAGTAGAGTTATCGAATATCACTTATTCGAAGTAGAGTTATCGAATATAGTGTATTCGAGAGAAGAGTAATCAAATGTTGGTTATTCGAGGTGAGTTATCGAATTTGTTATTCGAAAGGAGTTATCGAATTTAGTTATTCGAAAAGGAGTTATCGATTTGTTAAATCGAAAGGGAAGATTATCGAATATCGTTTATTCGAGAGGAGATTTTCGAATATAGTTTATTCGAAGGAGTTATCAATTATTAGTTAAATCGAAGTGAGTTATAGAATATTAGTTAAATCGAAGGAGTTATCGATTATAGTTTAATCGTTAAGAGTTATTCGAATTAGTTATTCGAATAAAGTTAAACACAAGGAGTTATCGAATATAAGTATTCGAAAGTAAGTTGTCGAATTAGTTATTCGAAGAAGGAGTTATTGAATTAGTTATTCGAAAATAGTTATCGATAATAGTTTAATCGATAAGAGTTATTCGAATTAGTTATTCGAATAAAGTTAAACACAAGGAGTTATCGAATATAAGTATTCGAAAGTAAGTTATCGAATTAGTTATTCGAAGAAGGAGTTATTGAATTAGTTATTCGAAAATAGTTATCGATTTTAGTTTAATCGAAAGGAGTTATCGAGTATTGGTTATTCGAAGTTAGTTGATCCCAAGGAGTTATTCGAAGTTAGTTTAATCGAAAGGAGTTATCAAACATTGGTTTTTCGAAGTTAGTTAATCCAAAGGAATTAGGCAAAGTTAGTTAATCAAAAGGAGTTATCGATCATAGTTTAATCGAAGAGAGTTATCGATTATTTTAATCGAAGTGAGTTAATCGAATATAGTTGTTCGAATAGAATTAAAGGAGTTAATCAAATATAGTTATTCGAATAAAATCAAAAGAGTTAATCGAATATAGTTTTTTTAAATATAGTTAAAGGAGTAATCGAATATAGTTGTTCGAAAGGAGTTAGGTAAGGAGTTAAGTGGAAAGAGTTGGTTGATTAGAGTTAAAAGAATGAACTTACCCTGTTTCGAGATTTGAAATGTTGTTCAGTTAAGGTCTGAGAGGTAGTTATACCCCAACTTGATCGACTTCGTTCTAATTTAGAAATGGTTAAGGTTCGAGAGTGAAGGTGGTTAAGTGAATTTAGTAAATAAGTATAGTGGTTGGAAATGTTTTCCAAATAGAATCAGAAACGTTATCAAATATTGAAATTGGAAATATGGATTAGAAATGGAAATGTTTTCCAGTGTTAACGTATATTTTCTAAACATAGAAAATAAGGAAAATATGAATATATATATAGAAATATATATGATTGATTGATAGAATTTCCATTTGGAAATAATATCGTTGTTTGCACACGTGTTTTTCTTTGATAGTTAAATCACAGACTATCAAAGTTTTGACCATTTTAACATTGTTAATATGGAGAGACCGGTTGGATTTTTATCCAAAGAACCACTCTGTATTGGCATAAGCGTTGCGAATCATATATGCCGAGGATAATTGAAGACGAAGTAAAGTGCAAGGGCTATTGTATAAGTCTTAGATAAAAGTGCCTAAGATGGATGTACTGAATAGTGCCTTCGGTTCATCCTGTTCCTGGATGACTTGTATGGATGGATGTCTGACAGAGTATTTCCAAACGATCACGTATATTGATTTCTCCAACCGTACCAAGAGTGGAAGTGAAGAAGGAAACTTCTTTTAGATAACACATAATGTATTGTTGAGGACGTCAATCGGTGATTGGATGGACTTGATGATGTGGCATTCAAAGTGAATCTGATGTGATGATAAAGCGTAGCTTCTAGCCTCATCATCCGGTAAATGACAGAAATCGGGCAGGCAGCATGACTAAGTCGGTCGCACCGAAGTAGGATGTATAATCACCTATCTAGAGAATATTCATTTGCTTCTTTAATCTATCAATGCTGTCTCATATATATACGGGAAACGGTTGCTGATCCCGACCGTTGGTGATATACATCGATACACTCAAGCAAAATGAGTGGTCGGTCATGTGTGGCTGAGTTACAAGATGTTCTTGTTGAACTCCAGTGTATCGTTCTTAGAGTACACTGATCGGAAGGTGGTTCCATACCTTGTCATAGTTGGAAATCCATTACCCAATACGTGCTTGCGGTTTTGATTGTACACTATATATGCAGAACGTGAGATGAAAGCGTTTCTGCTAGATGATTATTATACTGTGGTTGATAGACATTATTATAATATCAAAGGTTTTGATATAAAGATATTTTGGATTCTCATAAGGGAAAAACCCGTTCCGTTATACGGCGTGGTCTTATGAGATATCGTTTACTTGTTCGAACCGTTTAAACTGTTTTACTCATACCAGTCCCATGACTGACCCGGAGTTTATTTTGTTTTGTTCTACCTAAACTCTTGGGTGCCTAAATTTGTACGGGCAGTCAAGTAGTTCAGGATTTTTCAGATCTATCTAAAGGAGCTGGGAGCAAGAGGCTTCAGCATTAGTTATATAGAGTTTTGTTCCGCTATGTTGTAAGTGCTGTACTCTGATAAGTGCTATTGTATACATAACTGTTATATTTCAAAGTTATGTTATCTATTATATGTTATTCGTTCCGCTGTGAGGTTCGTGCTACTCTGATGTTGCGTTCTTCTTCTTCTTCTATTCTAAGTTTCTATCTTATCCATTCTCACCCACTAGTTTCTTTCATTAATTACCGGGATTTTTCGATGTTTTGGTTATCGACATCGAGCTTATGTCGATAACCAAAGTCGCCGAAAATCCGGGTCGTTACATAGGGCCTATATTAAAGGGTTGTGGAGATCAGAAGATAGTTCATTGAGAAAAATCCGCAAATGGTTAGTGTCCATTCTTCTCTGATAGTTCTGTTCCTTGATTTTATTTTGAATGATTTTTTTTCTCTTCCTCTTTTCCCTTCTTCTTTCTTAGCATGGCAGTCATATACTAGTGACATTGATAAGTAACGTGTACATAAGTATGCAACTATAGCGAGTAAGACTGCGAGAGCTAAAAGCTACGGTTCAGATATAACTGTATAAGCAACTCTCTGTTAAGTTGCAATCAAATACCCGAGTGTGATCTAACAAGCAGGAAACCTATGCGTTTTCAATAGAGTTATTATTCCTTGCGATTAATATTTATTATGTGCATTTCCATTTATGGTGAATAATGTTTGTACCTTGGTCAGAAAATCGAAACAAAAATATATAACAAGCCTCATTTGTTATTAATATTACACCAAACTTGCATTGGATTTTTTTAATTTTATTTTTTTAATATCAAAATTTTCTTTTTCCTGCTGCGCTGAAATGGAGGTCCAAGAGCAATACTCCTATGGTTTGTGGATGACCTAACCATAAGGAGTAATGCCCCCTAGTGTGGTGGAGGCAACAATCCTTAAAAAATAAAATTACATGGTTGTCGGTGGTAAACATTGGAATTTCAGACAATTTTTTTTATAATTCAATTTTTGATGGAAAGCTTTAGCTTGACTCATATTGGTAATTGATGCCTTAGATACTCCATCATAAGACCACTAGACTACACTATGAAGTGGTATCACTTTACTGGTAAAATTGGACAAAAATAACCTCACAATATTTTAACAATCAAAGATTGGATGCATGTAGTAAGGCGTAATCACAACTCCAATATCAGTTTTATTAGTTTATATACGCACATATCAAATTTTTGTTATTTTCTAGGTCGTTTATTGCTATCATCTGGATCATTATCGGAATGTCTGAGATCATTTTGGAGTGTCAACAATAGGCTATCAAGAGTTTATACGAAAATAATTTAATTTCCTTTCAAAAATGCGTACATATTGTAATCGAAAACTTACGCAAGTTCTAAAATATTTTTTTTCCAATTCAGATGCTGTCCAGAATGGTTTAGATTTTGCTTAGAAAAATGAACTTATGAAGCCAGGACCAGTTCAATTTCCTTTATAAATTATAAATTTCCACATGATTGTAAAGCAAGTGCAATTTTTCCCCTCTTTCTATTAGAATTGTCCCACATTGGGAATTTTGAATTCTTTTTTCTGTATATATACTATGATATCGTTTTTTCTGTCGCCAATTGTTTTTAGAAACACTTGTTTTGTTTTCTAGTATTTCTACATGGTATCAGAGCTTGGTTTAGACTCGTGTGGGTTGGGCATGTGATGTCCAATGGTGCCCCACGTGCAGGGGTACTGTTAGAATTATCCCACATCGAGCAATTTGTGTCTTGTTTCCTATATATATACTATGAGATCGTAGTTTCTATCGCCAATTGGTTTTTAGGAACACTTGTTTGGTTCTCAAGTATTTAACCCTTCCAAAGCATGCTAAAACTATTTAAATAAAATCAAGGAAATTCTAAAAGATGTCTTTACTAGTCTATTTACTTTAAAAAGTTATGTTATCAAAAGAGAAGTATATAACAAAATATATATGAAATGGCGCATCCTACACAATGTTTTCCAAAAAGAAGATGCTCTAATATATTTAGTGTTGTCCTCTCATTGATTATTACCACTTCACTTTAGCAGTATTTGTGCATGGTTAACGCATTTCAAAACGGTCTCGATACTCCTTAAAATGATATAAATGCCAAGGTGATTAGAATGTTCAATGTACTGGGCTATAAAGCACTATGTAGTGATTAAACCAATTCTATTGAGTAATTTTGTGTTTTCAGTGTCTGAATTTCTTCTTTTAAAAAATATACAGACATATGTTAATTTATATAAGTGTTACAAAATTATCAATTCTATTACTGTAGGAAAATTTTGGTTTATTTGGTTAGACTAATAAGGGAACAAAATTATTATACAAACTCATTTTAAAATTATTGTGCGAACTCATTAGCAATCAAACCAAAAAAATGAAATATATATTTGTACCAGTTTGTTTGATTTTAATTGATAATATTGTTCATGCCCAGTAACATGTAACAATGCATTTGTTGACGAAAGGGAAAAAATGATTTGGAACCTTTCACAAACATTGGATACTAAGAGATCATTATGTATAATCATAAATTAATACTAGACAAAATGAGGTTCATATTTTAGGAATTGGCTGATGTTTTGAAAAAAGCAAAAATTAACATTAGATAAAAGTTAACTTTTCCATCTTGGTAAGTGACCCCTAAGGACTTGACCATAATACTTGTAAAGGCCCGCAAATCCGTACTATCTGAGTTGACTAATAACACCACACGTCCAACCCAAATTGCACAGAAATACGAATCATTATTAGAAAGAAGTCAGAGGATGAGAAATAGAAAGAAAGAAATATTAGAATAGAAGAAAACAAAGAATACAAATCTCATAGCGGAATGAATAAAATATATTATATGACATAACTTTGAAATACAAATCAGTAACTTTATATACATACCATCATCAGAGCACAACAGTTATTCATGGAACAGTTATAAACACCTGTTTCCAGATACAAACATGGTTCACAGCGGAATATATGATAGTCTATAGCTAATTGGTGAAGCCTCCTACTCCCAGCTCTTCCAAGTGAATCTGAAAAATCCCGATTACTTGACTGCCCGTGCAAATTTGGGCACCCAAGAGTTTAGGGAAACAAAATAAACTCTGGGTCAGTCATGGGACTGGTGTGAGTAAACTCCAACCATTTGTTTAAATTTCAAAATCTTTCGAAAGAAAAGAAAATAGTAAGACCAGCCCACACATAAACAAGGACGGTTTTTACCTTACTATAACCCAAAACACTTCGATACAAAAATCCAGTTATATTATAATAATGTCTATATCAAATAAATAGAATCTAGTGGAACGCTTGCATCTCACGCTCCACATACATAGTATGAAATCAAAAACCGCATGGCGCTTATTGGAGATTGGATTTCCAACATGACAAGGTATGGAACCACCTTCCGATAGTGTATCTCTAGAGAGGAATACACTGGGTTCAATAAGAACATCTTACAACTCGGCCCACACATGACCAACCACTCATTTCGCTTGAGTGTATCGAATGTATATCACCAATGGTTGGGATCGGCAACCGTGTAACACCCCACATCTGTTAAGGTCACTCACAAAGGGAATGCTTTAACTTCAATGGAGTATTATGGGTACTGGAACATAAATATTACAAGACAGACATATGTAAAACAACGGAAAATAAAGTGGAAGTACATCAAATCATTTATTAAATATAAATGTTTACAAGAAAAGCCCATGAACTTCCAATACCCAATTTCATAGTTAAAATATCTGTCTTGCTCAAAAACAAAGAAGCATAAAAACAAACTGCAGTATTCCCCAATAAAGCAAAGCAAGCCATAGCCAAGAGAAATCCAAGCCATACATGAAAGAGTCTTGGGGCTTGGTAAGATCTGAACTAAGCTGTATTCCCACCCTGTGAACCTGGGGGTGGGGGGGGGGAACGGAAGAAAAAGAGGTGAAACAAAACGGGTCAGTCATAAAGACTAAGTAAGTCGTGACTTTCAGCATAAAAATAGGTAAAGATAACATGGCATGAATAAACTGAAAGTAAACATAAGCATGATGACAAGGTAGGCAAGATAAACTAAGATAACAAGATAAACTATGATAACAAGATAAACTAAGGTAACAAGATAAACTTCAGGCACGATGAAACAAGTATAACATCCCATAATTCCTATCAAGTATCCCACCACATGGTTTCTATCAAGAATAACATCGCAAGGTTTCTAAGCTTTACCATTAAAACGATATCTATTTGCTCTGCACCACCTAACTAGCATCCTCATAAGTGTCTTACATGGAATGATCTGTACTCCTACTAGTATCCCAACTAGTGTCCTGTGTAACAAGGATCCGTACCCCCTACTAGTGTCCCAACTAGTAGCCCGTGTTATATAATAATTACAACGTGATCCCAATCCCCGCAATTATGGTAGCCTTCAGGTGTACATCGATTATGAGGATTCCACCTTGATCACCCCAATGGCCATGTATATATTCGATGCACCCTTACTACCTTATCGATCGGCTCCCTACTTGACCTAGTTCTCGTTTGTGTCACGCGGCCCCCTACTTATAGATACCTGTGCTGGTCCCACCATGGGGTGTATCAAGTCCCATGGTGGCAACCCTGACACAATCAAGATGCACAGCTTTATACCTACTGATGCCCAGTGGCTAAATTTTCTGCGCCGAAGTGTGTGCACGCCCGCACTCCGTTAGAACCTGCACTGCTGCACCAACCGCCGCTAATTTGACCTCTTATAATCAGCCCAGTAATCGTGCCCCACCCTGCCTAGCTCAGGGTTCCTTTGATACCTAATGTGGGTTACTGCTGAAATGGGTCCCCATTACTAGGTTTTTCTAATGGTTTAGTCTGTGGGCCTATACTCTCTGATATTACCCACCAACCCTGATGTGTACTTAACCCGCTACTGATTCAAGCATGTGTATTTAATGGTTAAGTGTATGTGGGCCTATATTTACTAATATTACCCACCAACCCGATATGTACTTAACCCTTCTACTCGTTATGTTACCATGGTTAAGTGTTTACCTTAGTTAACTTAACCTTTCTCGCTTATTATGTTTGATTGGTTAAGTGTGGTTTATTAACTTAACCCCATTCGTCTATCTGGTTACATTGGTTAAGAATTTTCTTGTTAACTTAACCCCATGTGTTACTTAACCCTACTACGCATCACATCAGATTGGTTAAGTGCATGTTAACTTAACCCCATCCACTAGTCATATTATAATGGTTAAGTGTTATCAACTTATTCAAGTTAACTTAGCCCACCCGCTTGTCCTGTTATGTTGGTTAAGTGTTACTACTTAACCGCAACCACTTGTCTAATTAACCCATTGTATTAGTTAAGTGTTCTCATTAACTTAACCTCACTCTCTAGTCCAGTTTAATCATGTTATAATGGTTAAACATTTGCTTAACCTTACCTACTCCCGTAGTCAACATATTAAATTGGTTAAGTGTCCAAATTAACCTAACCCTACCCACCAATTTAGTTAACATGTTGAAATTGGTTAAGTGTTCTAGTTAACTTAACCCTACCAACCCTAGCTCAGCTCTAGTTGCCTTATTAGGGCACCAACCTCTCACATTAGACAGATATTGTTGTGGCTGCCGGTGTGCCGGTCGGGTCCGAGCAGTCTTACGCCACAACTCAGTCTAACCTCGGGTCTTTATTGGGCCTAATGCTTAGCCTCCCACATTGGATAGGTACTGTTGTGATTACTGGATAGCCGGGCGGGTTCGGGCAGGTTTACATCACAACTCAATCCAACCTCGTGCTAAGCATATTCGTATTTTCCAATTTACATTAATTATGTAAATTATTCAAATTCATATTACTGCCCAATTTGTTTCCAATCAATCTCATCAAATTAGGTATATAATTAATACCATTTTATGCCATAATTCTAATTTACATTTTAATTATGTAAATTGTTCAAATTCAAATTTAATGCCCAATTTGTTTCCAATCAATCTCATTAAATTAGGTATATAATTAATACCATTTTATGCCATAAATCACTTATATGATAAATGACCAATTTATGGCAAGTTTTCCTATAATTAATCATTTTAACCCACCGTTACCTCGTCTAATATTAGGCTAATTATCTTAGCCTAATTTACGTTCGTATGATTTTTGAGTATAAAGTTTAGGCTAAAAACTTAGCCTAATTTAATGTACACAAATACACAATCATAAACATGACAAAGGTATAAATTTGACATTGATGGCATAATTAATGTGAACATAATGGGGGTGAACTTGCAAAATGACATCATGAACATTACAGGGGTGAACTTGCAAAATAACCATTATGAACATTATAGTGTCATAAGTGTGAACTCGCAATTATAAGCTAATTCAACATATATGTGTATTTTTAACATAGGCCATATTAACATACATACATGAGAATTAGCAATATGAACTAATCAATATACATATGTTAATTTGCAACATAGGCAAATCTACATACACATGCGTTACTTGGCAACATAGATTAAATTAACATACTCACAAGCCAATCACAAATATATGATAAGTGTGGCATAGGTTTTTCTTATACATAAACATGTAGATTTGACAATTTGTCGCATGAATCTACAACATAAACTTGCATAATAAACTTATCAATAATTCCCAATTAAACATGATAATAGAATCAAATCACTGGCATATTATACAATATGACAAACATTGTACTCAATATTTCCCAATCCAACATGATAATAGAATTAAATCACTGGCATAATATTATACAACATAACCAAACATAATAAGCATCGTACTATTTTCATTTGACCGCAAAACATGATTTTAATCTTAATTCACATTCCGCAAATATAGCTAAACTTACATCAATTTCACTTTATTTCATCGCCATATTATAATTAAATATTTAAATCTGAAAATAACTAGAACTTACAGAGAACGGCTAATGAATTAGAGAGTGAATTTGTCGTAGAAAGTTGCAGCGTCATTGATCTATCCTCTTGAATTTGTTGTAGAAGCATTGATCTTTGATTTGATTTGAGTTTGAACGCTTAAGCTTTAATTTGGAGACGGCGGCCATGGCTCAAGAGAGATTCCAGCAGCATTTAGGTGTAAGAATGATTTGTTATGAATTAGGTTAGGTCTAGGTGTTATTTTATAGGTGTAGCAATTCAATTCAGCCATCGGATTAACCCTAAAACCCATCCGGACCATCAAAACTCGTCCCAGGCCTCAAAAATGGGTTCTGGGCCACCCTAGGCCGACCAGGTCGACCTGTACAGGGGGGGAGTCGACACTACAGTCGACACGGGGGGGGGGGGGGGGGGGTCGACTTGGGTGTCGACACTACAGTCGACACGGGTAGTCTGCCAGAAAGTCTGCTGAAATCTTGTTTTGGCCATATCTTGGTCATACAGACTCCGATTTTCGAAAACTCGGACTCTATTTCGCGTATTTTTCCGAGAGGAACGCAATGTTGATGTCCATTTTACCTAATTCCTGATTCTTGAATTAGTTGTCCTTATTTTTCTATCTTTTCCGTTACATACGCCGTTATCGAACTAATTTTTCTTCTCTTCCATGTATTAATTAATTCTCCTTATGCATCACCATTATTTACCTATCATAAGCATATTTTCATATATTTTATTTCATTTTTAATTATATTAAAAAAATACGGGGTGTTACATTCTCCCCTCCTTAAAGGATCTCGTCCCCGAAATCTTCAAGTTAAGAAGAATGTGTCCTACCATCCATCATCCATCTACTCAATCATCAATCACAGGCATTCATTGTCCTTAAAAGATTTCTAATGCTGTATGAACATATGAAAGAAGTGTGTGTATATGTTCCTTGTCTTATGCAAATGATCAGGCCCGATTGATCTTCTAAATGCAAAATATGTTTAGTGCCATGAGTCCAACATGTATGCAAATAGTCCTAGTCACATAAACACTATATGTGTGCACAAACATCCATCCATATGCAACATTCACATGATAACACATTCAATTTCATCCATAAACAAGTATAAACACTCATGCATATGCAATATGAAAGGTGACTGAGCCGATCTAGTGCCTAATGTGTGTAAATGCATCCACGAGCAACCACTAGCAACCACTTACAGCCACTTGCAACCATCAATCATAACATGTCTCAAACACATGTTTACACCCAATTGTCCCTATCTAAAGGTATAGTCGAATGATAGAAGCAAGTAAAAACTTTGTGCCTATTAGGCAATGTCAAAACTGGAAATCTATGCCACATATATATTGATTAGGAGAAGAACTCTCTAAGCATCAGCCCCGAAGACCGAAATCAACATCAGACTGACACCCAAAGAATTACTCAACCCAACCACTATATATGATTCTAGGAAACTAAGCATGATGGACTCCTTTTAGGTCACAAGGAAATCCCTTCCTAAGACCAACCCGTATCCTATAACACCCAAAAAAAAGTTTAGTCAACCCAACGAACACCCTCAAGCCCCAACATGTGTTACTAACAGATGAGTCATACTCCTTATGGGGTTTGCAACAGAAATTGGATTGAGAATAGGACCGAGAGGATATACACGAAAGATAGCATGCAAGTAAGCTCTATAGGAAAAAGGAATCAAGGATATACCCTTAAAAAGAGATATGATGCACGAATATAGTCTTCAATCTTCTAAGCCACATTCCCTTGAGCTTAACTCCGTTATGCTTTGACCATCTTTAACTTCACAATTTCGTAGCTTCTTAATTCTTGTTTCCAAAATATGAGTTGGAATCCATTTCACTTTTGCCTCTCGTTCCACTTTCACTTATTCTCCTCCTAGTATACTCGGCTCAAACATAACTGCGTACTCATGGTTTAATGCAAGCTCTCCAAAATTCACTAGTGAATCTTGGATCTCGTCCCCTTACTATCAGGTATTCCACGTAGAAGAACTATCTCTTGGAAATAAATGCCAACCATGTTGCCAAATGTACTTACTAAGGTGATTCTCTACAACTCATGCATAAGCGAAATGACCCATCCGCCTTAGTGGTGAACACTACTCGATCGGATTACAAATTACCAATAAATGTGTCAAGAGATTCTAGGAAACAAATCATGATAGAACCCTAAAGGTTACCTGCGACTTCGAGGGTATTACCGAGGCAAGTCAAGAGTCTAACTACCCTCTTTTCAAAACCGAGAAGGTCACCCTTACTGGATAACCACTCCATCGCTAGAATCAACCCATAGCCCAAAACATAAACATTACTTCTAGACTCAACACTTAGCATAGACATTCTCAAATCCAAACAAGTCATGAATAAATGAGCTGATTTCCCCAACAGGATTTGAGAAAAGAAGAAAAAAATGGGATCCTCTACCATGCTAGTACCAAGGTGCAGAGACTCAACTTTCGAAGCAGAATTAAAAGGGTGCGATGTACAAAAACAAAGTTCTAGTGGGATGATAGAAAAGAAAAGCTAAACCTTTAACAGAAATGTTACCACCCTCTTAGGTACGCTAGTGGTGAGAGCATTCAATTGCCCTCTCGACGATCTTGTCCCTTGCCCTTGTCCTATAATACTTAACTGCATGTCCCTTCTCACTAAAGATACTCTCTCTTGTCATGGGTTTTACTATTCTTTCACTTAGGCCCCTTTCCTTTCACCTTTTTCCTCCTTCGTGGATTAAGCTATAACAACTAGTTCCTTGTTTTTACTGTCCTTGTATAGTTTGTTGACAAGTCTTTCGAAGCTACCTCCAACGCACGACACTCTACCCAACTTGAAATAAGATTAGACGCAGATGGAACTTCTACGGCTACATATGGAGGTTGGGCACTCCTTTGCCCTCCGACATGTGTCGGATGCCTACGAAACTAAGGTGAAAAGAGAGAGAAGAGATTTCAAGAGAGAATCAAAAGATAGTGCATATGGCTTTGGGGAATATGCCTTTTAATTAAAACAAAATTTTCTTGAAAATTTGCTTCTTTGTAAATGTTTTGAAAATAATTTCGGAAGGTTTTTGAAAACTTTTGCCCAGTCTGGTAACCTTCTGCTCTGATACCAAATGTAACACCCCACATTTGTTAAGGTCACTCACAAAGGGAATGCTTTAACTTCAATGGAGTATTATGGGTACTGGAACAGAAATATTACAAGACAAACATATATAAAACAGCGGAAAATAAAGTGGAAGTACTTCAAATCATTTATTAAATATAAATGTTTACAAGAAAAGCCCATCAACTTCCAATACCCAATTTCATAGTTAAAATATCTGTCTTGCTCAAAAACAAAGAAGCATAAAAACAAACTGCAGTATTCCCCAATAAAGCAAAGCAAGCCATAGCCAAGAGAAATCCAAGCCATACATGAAAGAACCTTAGAGCTTGGTAAGATCTGAACTAAGCTGTATTCCCACCTCGTGAACCTGGGGGGGGGGGGAACGGAAGAAAAAGAGGCGAAACAAAACGGGTCAGTCATAAAGACTGAGTAAGTCCTAGTGACTTTCAGCATAAAAATAGGTAAAGATAACATGGCATGAATAAACTGAAAGTAAACATAAGCATGATGACAAGGTAGGCAAGATAAACTAAGATAACAAGATAAACTATGATAACAAGATAAACTAAGGTAACAAGATAAACTTCGGGCACGATGAAACAAGTATAACATCCCATAATTCCTATCAAGTATCCCACCGCATGGTTTATATCAAGAATAACATCGCAAGGTTTCTAAGCTTTACCATTAAAACGATATCTATTTGCTCTGCACCACCTAACTAGCATCCTCATAAGTGTCTTACATGGAATGATCTGTACTCCTACTAGTATCCCAACTAGTGTCCTGTGTAACAAGGATCCGTACCCCCTACTAGTGTCCCAACTAGATCCCAATCCCCGCAATTATGGTAGCCTTCAGGTGTACATCGATTATGAGGATTCCACCTCGATCACCCCAATGGCCATGTATATATTCGATGCACCCTTACTACCTTATCGATCGACTCCCTACTTGACCTAGTTCTCGTTTGTGTCACGCGGCCCCCTACTTATAGATACCTGTGCTGGTCCCACCATAGGGTGTATCAAGTTCCATGGTGGCAACCCTGACACAATCAAGATGCACAGCTTTATACCTACTGATGCCCAGTGGCTAAATTTTCTGCGCCGAAGTGTGTGCACGCCCGCACTCCGTTAGAACCTGCACTGCTGCACCAACCGCCGCTAATTTGACCTCTTATAACAGCCCAGTAATCGTGCCCCACCCTGCCTAGCTCAGGGTTCCTTTGATACCTAATGTGGGTTACTGCTGAAATGGGTCCCCATTACTAGGTTTTTCTAATGGTTAAGTCTGTGGGCCTATACTCTCTGATATTACCCACCAACCCTGATGTGTACTTAACCCGCTACTGATTCAAGCATGTGTATTTAATGGTTAAGTGTATGTGGGCCTATATTTACTAATATTACCCACCAACCCGATATGTACTTAACCCTTCTACTCATTATGTTACCATGGTTAAGTGTTTACCTTAGTTAACTTAACCTTTCTCGCTTATTATGTTTGATTGGTTAAGTGTGGTTTATTAACTTAACCCCGTTCGTCTATCTGGTTACATTGGTTAAGAATTTTCTTGTTAACTTAACCCCATGTGTTACTTAACCCTACTACGCATCACATCAGATTGGTTAAGTGCATGTTAACTTAACCCCATCCACTAGTCATATTATAATGGTTAAGTGTTATCAACTTATTCAAGTTAACTTAGCCTACCCGCTTGTCTTGTTATGTTGGTTAAGTGTTACTACTTAACCGCAACCACTTGTCTAATTAACCCATTGTATTAGTTAAGTGTTCTCATTAACTTAACCTCACTCTCTAGTCCAGTTTAATCATGTTATAATGGTTAAACATTTGCTTAACCTTACCTACTCCCGTAGTCAACATATTAAATTGGTTAAGTGTCCAGATTAACCTAACCCTACCCACCAATTTAGTTAACATGTTGAAATTGGTTAAGTGTTCTAGTTAACTTAACCCTACCAACCCTAGCTCAGCTCTAGTTGCCTTATTAGGGCACCAACCTCTCACATTAGACAAATATTGTTGTGGCTGCCGGTGTGCCGGTCGGGTCCGAGCAGTCTTACGCCACAACTCAGTCTAACCTCGGGTCTTTATTGGGCCTAATGCTTAGCCTCCCACATTGGATAGGTATTGTTGTGATTACTGGATAGTCGGGCGGGTCCGGGCAGGTTTACATCACAACTCAATCCAACCTCGTGCTAAGCATATTCGTATTTTCCAATTTACATTAATTATGTAAATTATTCAAATTCATATTACTGCCCAATTTGTTTCCAATCAATCTCATCAAATTAGGTATATAATTAATACCATTTTATGCCATAATTCTAATTTACATTTTAATTATGTAAATTGTTCAAATTCAAATTTAATGCCCAATTTGTTTCCAATCAATCTCATTAAATTAGGTATATAATTAATACCATTTTATGCCATAAATCACTTATATGATAAATGACCAATTTATGGCAAGTTTTCCTATAATTAATCATTTTAACCCACCGTTACCTCGTCTAATATTAGGCTAATTATCTTAGCCTAATTTACGTTCGTATGATTTTTGAGTATAAAGTTTAGGCTAAAAACTTAGCCTAATTTAATGTACACAAATACACAATCATAAACATGACAAAGGTATAATTTTGACATTGATGGCATAATTAATGTGAACATAATGGGGGTGAACTTGCAAAATGACATCATGAACATTACAGGGGTGAACTTGCAAAATAACCATTATGAACATTATAGTGTCATAAGTGTGAACTCGCAATTATAAGCTAATTCAACATATATGTGTATTTTTAACATAGGCCATATTAACATACATACATGAGAATTAGCAATATGAACTAATCAATATACATATGTTAATTTGCAACATAGGCAAATCTACATACACATGCGTTACTTGGCAACATAGATTAAATTAACATACTCACAAGCCAATCACAAATATATGATAAGTGTGGCATAGGTTTTTCTTATACATAAACATGTAGATTTGACAATTTGTCGCATGAATCTACAACATAAACTTGCATAATAAACTTATCAATAATTCCCAATTAAACATGATAATAGAATCAAATCACTGGCATATTATACAATATGACAAACATTGTACTCAATATTTCCCAATCCAACATGATAATAGAATCAAATCACTGGCATAATATTATACAACATAACCAAACATAATAAGCATCGTACTATTTTCATTTGACCACAAAACATGATTTTAATCTTAATTCACATTCCGCAAATATAGCTAAACTTACATCAATTTCACTTTATTTCATCCCCATATTATAATTAAATATTTAAATCTGAAAATAACTAGAACTTACAGAGAACGGCTAATGAATTAGGGAGTGAATTTGTCGTAGAAAGTTGCAGCGTCATTGATCTATCCTCTTGAATTTGTTGTAAAAGCATTGATCTTTGATTTGATTTGAGTTTGAACGCTTAAGCTTTAATTTGGAGACGGCGGCCATGGCTCAAGAGAGATTCCAGCAGAATTTAGGTGTAAGAATGATTTGTTATGAATTAGGTTAGGTCTAGGTGTTATTTTATAGGTGTAGCAATTCATTTCAGCCATCGGATTAACCCTAAAACCCATCTGGACCATCAAAACTCGTCCCGGGCTTCAAAAATGGGTTCTGGGCCACCCCAGGCCGACCAGGTCGACCTGTACAAGGGGGAGTCGACACTACAGTCGACACGGGGGGGTGGAGGGGGGGGGGGCAGGTCGACTTGGGTGTCGACACTACAGTCGACACGGGTAGTCTGCCAGAAAGTCTGCTGAAATCTTGTTTTGGCCATATCTTGGTCATACGGACTCCAATTTTCGAAAACTCGGACTCTATTTCGCGTATTTTTCCGAGAGGAACGCAATGGTGATGTCCATTTTACCTACTTCCTGATTCTTGAATTATTTATCCTTATTTTTCTATCTTTTCCGTTACATACGCCGTTATCGAACTAATTTTTCTTCTCTTCCATGTATTAATTAATTCTCCTTATGCATCACCATTATTTACCTATCATAAGCATATTTTCATATATTTTATTTCATTTTTAATTATATTTATAAAAATACGGGGTGTTACAAACCGTTTCCCGAATGGGACAGCATCGAATAGAATAAGGAATTAAATGAATCTCTAGACAGGTGATAATACACCCTAATGGGAGCGACCCACATAGCCATGCTGCCTGCCCGATTTTTGTCATTTCCCGGTTGTTGAAGCCTGAGGCTACGCTCACTTGCCATTCATTTATAGCACAATCACTTTGAATGCCACATTGTCAGATCCATTAACCATTAATTGATTTGCACAAATATTCTGGATGTTATGCTAAGGGAATAAATCCGTTGCAACCTTAAATATTTATACAGACCAACTCATGCGATCATTGGAAATACTCTGTTAGGCATTCGTCCATATACGTTCGTTCTGGGTATGAACAAAACCGAAGGCACAATTTCTATTAATAGAAAAAGCCCTTGCACTTTACACCGTCTTCGATTATCTCCATATAATCTGATTCGCAACGTTACTGCCAATACGAAGTGGTTCACGGATAATAATCCAACCGGTCTCTCCATATTGACAACGATATTGGCAAACACTTCGATAGTCAGTTCTTTAACTATCGAAGAAATAAACAAACATCCATTCAAACATCGAACAATCACTAGGCCATTTAATTTATATTTCATTAATAAATTCACTTCTTCATTTCCCTATCAAATATTTGTTAACCAAATATTTCCAGAAATCTTATTGATCTCTTACGCTAGTTGGAAAAACATTTCCCTATATCACATTCTTTTATTTTCTATACTTAGAAAATATATTCTATTCGCAATTGAAAACATTTTCTATCACTTATCTCTTTCCCGACTACTTAAATTATACTCAGGGAATATTTACTTTTATATTTCGAAAATTCCATCACTTGGGTTAAAACAAATGCTGTATAAAACATTGTTACAACAACCCAAAATATTTTATTCAACTAACCCTTTTTCAAACACTTCTCTTCGAGGCTGGATCCTGCTATTTATCAATTAAAAATGAAATCAATCAAGTTGGGGTAAAATTACCTCTTAGACCTTGACTGAAAACATCAATAACTTCAAAACAGACAAAACCACTTATCTCGAATAAACACACCATAAAACCCAATTATTCATTTTTAAAACATGTAAATGGTTTGCTTTCTATTTCTAATTTATAGATTTCCCCTTTTGTTTACAATATTCTATTTTTTCCGTTTCCTTATCGAATTCTATCTATATCGATACATTGATTTCTAACTATCAAATTATCTTAAAAATACTCTAACTCCTTAAATTTTCGGAAAAATTCGCCGTAACCTCCCTTGTACCGGGAGATTCGGGATATTTTAAATAGCCTCCCATGGCCCTTTCCAATCCAAAAGAAAAGGAAAAAGCCAAGCGGCTTGCCGATATGGCGCATAAAACCTCATATATGAATTTAAACATGTACCTTTTTGTCGGGCACATAAATTAAAATCTTCATATACTTCATCCCATACCAGTTTAACACATGTTCACCTGTTTTCAATTCAATTCAACACTATCCAATCGTCTTAACTAAATTTGCTAATTTATTCTTTAGTTAGCTCCTTTGCTTATTTCACTGTTTATTTGAACATATCACATTCAAATATATTTTAATCAACTCATGGACCCCATCTAATTCCATTTCAACTCGAGTTACATATTCGACTTCGAACATAAATTTTCAAATCTCTTTCACTTATTCAATGCCCCATTTCATTTCAAATCTTGATTCAACTATTCATTTTCAAACTAGTTAAACCTATTTAATAATTAAAAATCTGATTTTTATTCAAAAATCATTTCACTTACTTCACTGGAGTTCATATTTATTTTATATCTCCAGTCTGGATTTTTCTAATGGAAAATTCGGATTTTATTTCTTTAAAATCCTTTTATTTATTTAAATAAACCGTTATCGTTTTTAAAATGATTATGGCGTTGTTTTTCTAAAAACTTGATTTTGACATAACTCAAAATCTATACGACGAAATCCAGATTTTTCTCCTCCATTAGAAAACTATTATCAAACCGGTCCTGACGTTTCTTGTTTCAAAGAATTCTGACTTCAATTGAGTTCTGTATACTCAACTGAAGTTCGAAATGCCAATTTACGAACTGCAACGCTGTGGCGAGTTCGTTTCAATTATATTTATAAATATAAACATTTGAACTTCGTTTATAATAAACTCAACTCCATTCTAATATAATTTTAATATACATCAAATCCATTTTTCCAATTCAACATAGTATTTCTGATCTATTTCACTTCTATTTGAAATTCTATATTCAAATTTCAATTCACTTCTGTTTTTCAAATTCTATTTGAATTTCTATATTCGAATTTCCTTTATTCAAATCCCATTTGAATTTCTACGTTCAAATTCTATATTTGAATTTCATTTATTTAAGTTCCATTTAAATTCTATTTGAATTCTATATTCAAATTACATTTGAATTTCTATATTCAAATCTATTTTCAAACTCCATTTGAATTTCGATATTCAAATCTATTTCAATTCTATTGAATCTTATATTCAAATTCCATTTTAACTCTATTTGAATCCTATATTCAAATTCTATTTCAAATTCTATTTTGAAATTCTATTTTGAAATTCTATTTTGAAATTCTATTTTAAGTTCTATATAAATTTTCTATATTAAATTTCCATTTGAATTCTATTTATTTTCAAACTCTATATTTAAAATTTCATTTGAATTCTTTTTTCAAATCTCTATATTTTAAATTTCGTTTGAACTTTCTTTATTCAAATCCATTTGAATTCCTTTGAATTCAAATTCCATTTGAATTCCTTTGAATTCAAATTCCATTTGAATTCCTTTAAATTCAATTTCTATTTCAATTCCTTTGAATTCAATTTCTATTTCAATTCCTTTGAAATAGATATTTCTACTTTGGAAAAATAGTTTTTCCCTTTTTCAAATTCTAACTTATAATTTATTTCTGAATTATCCAATGATAATTCTCTTCCCTTCACTTATAAACTTCGTTTATAAATGAATTTCTTGTTTTATTCCTTTATAACAAGTTAATATTTTTATTCCATTCAAATTTCAAATTCTATTTTAGAAAAATAGAATTTCCCCTTTTAACTTTGGAAATTCCCTTTTTCGATATTTTTAAAATATCAACATTTAAGCCCAGTGATATTTCAAACATTCAAAACAACCAATTTTAATTGACAAGGTTTCTAACACATCATATATGACAGTGTAGGTGCTAACAAACAAACAAACAGATAATATATTTTTGAGGAATCCAGTTGGATCCCACCAACCTGTTTTTCCTGCATCCACAGACGTTAGTCAACAGAAATATTACCCATCCTACTTCAAGGCAGGATATCGCGGTACAAAAGGGGATCCACTTATATACGTGGGTGTAGGGTCATCCGCTAATGATACTGCGGGCATCCGCTAATGAAACTGCGGGAACAATCCAATCACCAAACCAATATATATATATATATATATATATATATATATATAGTCAACCCTAAATAACTAATATTTTTATATCAACCAGAAAGCATTCAAACAAGCAACAACAATTATTTTTAACGAATAAAAATAATTCTAAAGAAAAGGTGAGTGAGATTTACTCACTAGGTTTTTTATTGGTATTCCATTTTGATTCTGATCTTTTCTGAATAAAATTCCAGACGGTATGATATGTGATTACGAATCCAACTTTATAATTTTCCCTCCTCGCATAAATTAAATATATTGCAGTATAAGATTTTTGATTATAAAATTTAAAATCTTAGTTTATAACAATCATATTATAATTACCTTAAGCCATTTCGATTTCATCTTCCTCCCTATAATCAGTAGTTCTCATCACTATACACTTAATCCACTGAAAATCCTTGCTTCCTCCTTGTTTTACGAACACAGCTACACGCATCTACTGCTTACTCAAGAACAGCCAAACCTACTTCTTTACCCGACAACCACCATCACACTGCCCTCCCCAAAAATGTTTACTGTCGCTCCTCAGTTCCCATCAGAAAACACAACAGAAAACTCAGCTTCAACCTTCTTTAAAACTCAATCGCACACTCGAATCCCAGTTGGAAACTCCATACAAATCTTCAAACGAACTCACCCTCATTCGAACTCTTTTTCAGAAGTCGATCTTCAACCCAGTTTGAAATCGCGAACCCTAGCTATGCTGCAAATGATTAGGGCGAACAAAATACCGCCGAACCCAACTTGAAGGCCACCATCGTGATGCCTCGCCCTCCTGCAACTCCGAATAAACGATGCCAGAGCCCTAGGAAAACTTGCGATCCCCTTTTTCCTCTTCGAGTCCATTGTTTGACCCAAAACCCTTCTTGCGTTTTGCCCTGAACTCGACTAAGCACTGTCGATCCTAGAAAATCGCTCGCATCTAAGAATGGTGTTCGAATAGTATTGAATGGGAATCACAATTTTATGTTTTTATTTGAAGAAGGTGAAAATCACAGTTTTGGGGGATTTTGGATTTCGAAAACGAGGCCATTTTATCTTTGAACGGAAAATAACGAGAGGAAAAGGGAAAATAAAAAGGAAAGGGGAAGAAGTCGCGGATTTATAGAAGAAGAAGGGGACAAGATTAAATTTGCTGGTCGGCCAAGTACTGAGCAATATCTTTTAAAGAATTTAAGTAGATATCGATTTGATTTTGATCCTATCCACAATCAAATATCTCGGCGTTCATTAATTTAAACCACGAACCGCTATTTTAACGTAACCACTGTTATTTCAATAGTGTAACACTATTCTGAACTAACTGAATATATTTTGATATTTAATTTGAACGTAAATATAAATAACCAAAATAAATTAATATGATATAATTTAAATTCAGAAATAAATAAATTTCTCTGATAATAAAATATTTTTATTATCATATATATTCAAATACAATTAATATTGATCATCTGAATTGTTTTGATTTAATTCTAACTTCGAATTGAATTATTTTAAATTCTCGTATTACGATGATTATCAAAATAAATCGTATTTCGATTATTTAATCGATAACCCAATAAAATACCATTTATATTATAAATTCAATATTTAAAACCATACTAAATATTTAAAATAAATCGGCCAAAAATCCGGGTCGTTACATTCTTTCCCCCTTAAAATAATTTCATCCTCGAAATTGCAAAGTAGGAAAAATGGTACAAATCCATTACTTTTCAAAACCTCACTTATGTTGAAACTCACCTCTTCATATTTCAACAAATTAGCTCCAACCAAAACTTTTGGTTTTCACGCATTTAATTCGAATGATCTACGATCAATCCATTTATATCCAATCTATATTCCAATAAACCTACTCAAATTGATTCTAGTTGATTGATTCACTTCAATCCATTTAACTAGCTTAAATTAAATTCCAATTTCAGAATCCAAATCCTAGGGTTTTCATTTCAAATCCTTTTGAAATCACTTAAACATGTACATATATTTATAATCTTTTCAAATTCAAAATATTTGAATTTTCCAACTAAATTTGTTTTCTTCCAAACAAATTCCCATCAAAACTTTTCTAAGGTAGAAATCCATCACTTAGAAACTCGAAAATGAACATTGATGATGTCGCGACCATCATCAGGATTATTTCCCAGCCATTGAAGTGAGTTCAGTGCTTTAACACTTTCAGAATCCATTCAAAAATGATTTTTTATTCAAAAATCCCTTTCAAAACAAAGCTATATTATTTTAATATACTTCAGAAAATATTTTCCAACTTCCCAGGATTTAAAATCTTAATTCTAATTCAAATTATGAATCCAATTTTAATTCATCTCATTTGTATATCTTATTCATATACAAATTACATTTGGTTATAAATAACCATTTCATTTCTTATAATATCATTTGATTATAATAATAACAACCAACACATCCATATATTATAATAATTTTAGAAAATTATTCCTTTTATATCAAAGTATAATTTTGGGCAAAATTATTTCATTTACCCACATTAAAACAATATCGTGTTCAATCATTTGTTCAAGTATTTACAAACTCTTATCGATGTCGTGGCGTCCTATGATTCGACCAGAATTCATAAACCACTTAAAAAACTAGCCAACACAATATAAAACAACTTTTATATCAATTTACAAATACGCTCTCTCGTATATATACACTCAACTCATTCTAGGGTACTACTGATCCTATCTCTAATGAGCACAACACCACAGCCAAGGTATTCGCTCAACCTAAGCTCTGATACCAACTTTAAAGGCCCACAAATCCGTACAATCTGAGTTGACTAGTAACACCACACGTCCAGCCCAAATTGCACAGAAATACGAATCATTATTAGAAAGAAGTTAGAGGATGAAAAATAGAAAAAGAAAGAAATATTAGAATAGAAGAAAACAAAGAAGACAAATCTCACAACGGAACGAATAAAATATATTATATAACATAACTTTGAAATACAAATCAGTAACTTTATATACATACCATCATCAGAGCACAACAGTTATTCCTGGAACAGTTATAAACACCTATTTCCAGATACAAACATGGTTCACAGCGGAATATACGATAGTCTATAGCTAACTGGTGAAGCCTCCTGCTCCCAGCTCTTCCAAGTGAATCTGAAAAATCCCGACTACTTGACTGCCTGTACAAATTTGGGCACCCAAGAGTTTAGAGAAACAAAATAAACTCTGGGTCAGTCATGGGACCGGGGTAAGTAAACTCCAACCATTTGTTTAACTTTCAAAATCTTTCGAAAGAAAAGATAATAGTAAGACCAACCCACACATAAACATGGACGGTTTTTACCTTACTATAACCCAAAACACTTTGATACAAAAATCCAGTGATATTATAATAATGTCTATATCAAATAAATAGAATCTAGTGGAACGCTTGCATCTCACGCTCCACATACATAGTATAAAATCAAAAACCGCATAACGCTTATTGGAGATTGGATTTCCAACATGACAAGGTATGGAACCACCTTCCAATAGTGTATCTCTAGAGAGGAATACACAGGGTTCAACAAGAACATCTTGCAACCTGGCCCACACATGACCGACCACTCATTTCGCTTGAGTGTATCGAATGTATATCACCAACGGTTGGGATCAGCAACCATTTCCCGAATGGGACAGCATCTAATAGAATAAGGAATTAAATGAATCTCTAGACAGGTGATAATACACCCTAATGGGAGCGACCCACATAGCTATGCTGCCTGCCCGATTTTTGTCATTTCCCGGTTGTTGAGGCCTGAGGCTACGCTCACTTGCCATTCATTTATAGCACAATCACTTTGAATGCCACATTGTCAGATCCGTTAATCATTAATTGATTTGCACAAATATTCTGGATGTTATGCTAAGGGAATAAATCTGTTGCAACCATATATATATATATTTATACAGGCCAACTCATGCGATCATTGGAAATACTCTGTCAGGCATTCTTCCATATACGTTCGTTCTGGGTCTGAACGAAACCGAAGGCACAATTTCTATTAATAGAAAAAGCCCTTGCACTTTACACCGTCTTCGATTATCTCCATATAATCTGATTCGCAACGTTACTGCCAATACGAAGTGGTTCACGGATAATAATCCAACCAGTCTCTCCATATTGACAACGATATTGGCAAACACTTCGATAGTCGGTTCTTTAACTATCGAAGAAATAAACAAACATCCATTCAAACATCGAACAATCACTGGGCCATTTAATTTATATTTCATTAATAAATTCACTTCTTCATTTCCCTATCAAATATTTGTTAACCAAATATTTCCAGAAATCTTATTGATCTCTTACGCTAGTTGGAAAAACATTTCCCTATATCACCTTCTTTTATATTCTATACTTAGAAAATATATTCTATTCGCAATTGAAAACATTTTCAATCACTTATCTCTTTCCCGACTACTTAAATTATACTATGGGAATATTTACTTTTATATTTCGAAAATTCCATCACTTGGGTTAAAACGAATGCTGTATAAAACATTGTTACAACAACCTACAATATTTTATTCAACTAACCCTTTTCAATCTCTTCTCTTCGCGGCTGGATCCTGCTATTTATCAATTAAAAATGAAATCAATCAAGTTGGGGTAAAATTACTTCTCAGACCCTGACTGAAAACATCAATAACTTCAAAACAGACAAAACCTCTTACCTCGAATAAACACACCATAAAACCCAATTATTCATTTTTAAAACATGTAAATGGTTCGCTTTCTATTTCTAATTTATAGATTTCCCCTTTTGTTTACAATATTCTATTTTTTTCGTTTCCTTATCGAATTCTATCTATATCGATACATTGATTTCTAACTATCAAATTATCTTAAAAATATTCTAACTCCTTAAATTTCCGGAAAAAATCGCCATAACCTCCCTTGTACCGGGAGCTTCGGGATATTTTAAATAGCCTCCCATGGCCCTTTCCAATCCGAAAGAAAAAGAAAAAGCCAAGCGGCTTGCCGATACGGCGCATAAAACCTCATATATGAATTTAAACATGTACCTTTTTGTTGGGCACATAAATTAAAATCTTCATATACTTCATCCCATACCTGTCTAACACATGTTCACCTGTTTTCAATTCAGTTCAACACTATCCAATCATCTTAACTAAATTTGCTAATTATTCTTTAGTTAGCTCCTTTGCTTATTTCACTGCTTATTTGAACATATCACATTCAAATATATTTTAATCAACTCATGAACCCCATCTAATTCCATTTCAACTCGAGTTACATATTCGATTTCGAATATAAATTTTCAAATCTCTTTCACTTATTCAACGCCCCATTTCAATTCAAATCTCGATTTAACTATTCATTTTCAAACTAGTTAAACCTATTTAATAATTAAAAATCTAATTTTTATTCAAAAATCATTTCACTTACTTCACTAGAGTTCATATTTATTTTATATCTCCGGTCTGGATTTTTCTAATGGCAAATTCAGATTTTATTTCTTTAAAATCCTTTTATTTATTTAAATAAACCGTTATCGGTTTTAAAATGATTATGGCGCTGTTTTTCTGAAAACTTGATTTTGACATAACTCAAAATCTATACGACGAAATCCAGATTTTTCTCCTCCATTAGAAAACTATTATCAAACCGGTCCAGACATTTCTTGGTTCAAAGAATTCCGACTTCAATTGAGTTCTGTATATTCAACTGAAGTTCGAAACGCCAATTTATGAACTGCAGCGCTGCGGCGAGTTCGTTTTAATTATATTTATAATTATAAACGTTTGAACTTCGTTTATAATAAATTTAACTCCATTCTAATATAATTTTAATATATATCAAATCCATTTTTCCAATTCAACATAGTATTTCCGATCTATTTCACTTCTATTTGAAATTCTATATTCAAATTTCAATTCACTTCTGTTTTTCAAATTCTATTTGAATTTCTATATTCGAATTTCCTTTATTCAAATCCCATTTGAATTTCTACGCTCAAATTCTATATTTGAATTTCCTTTATTTAAATTCCATTTAAAATCTTTTTGAATTCTATATTCAAATTACATTTGAATTTCTATATTCAAATCTTTTTCAAACTCCATTTGAATTTCGATATTCAAATCTATTTCAATTCTATTGAATCTTATATTCGAATTCCATTTTAACTCTATTTGAATCCTATATTCAAATTCTATTTCAAATTCTATTTTGAAATTCTATTTTGAAATTCTATTTTAAGTTCTATATAATTTTTCTATATTAAATTTCCATTTGAATTCTATTTATTTTCAAACTCTATATTTAAAATTTCATTTGAATTCTATTTTCAAATCTCTATATTTTAAATTTCATTTGAACTTTCTTTATTCAAATCCATTTGAATTCAAATTCCATTTGAATTCCTTTAAATTCAAATTCTATTTCAATTCCTTTGAATTCAATTTATATTTCAATTCCTTTGAAATAGATATTTCTACTTTGGAAAAATAGTTTTTCCCTTTTTCAAATTCAAACTTATAATTAATTTCTGAATTATCCAATGATAATTCTCTTCCCTTCACTTATAAACTTCGTTTATAAATGAATTTCTTGTTTTATTCCTTTAAAACAAGTTAATATTTTTATTCCATTCAAATTTCAAATTCTATTTTAGAAAAATAGAATTTCCTCTTTTAACTCTGGAAATTCCCTTTTTCGATATTTTTAAAATATCAACATTTAAGCCCAGTGATATTTCAAACATTCAAAACAACCAATTTTAATTGACAAGGTTTCTAACACATCATATATGACAGTGTAGGTGCTAACAAACAAACAAACAAACAGATAATATATTTTTGAGGAATCCAGTTGGATCCCTCCAACCTGTTTTTCCTGTATCCACAGACGTTAGTCAACATAAATAATACCCATCCTTCTTCAAGGCAGGATATCGCGGTACAAAAGGGGATCCACTTATATACGTGGGCGTAGGGTCATCCGCTAATGAAACTGCGGGAACAATCCAATCACCAAACCAATATATATATATATATATATATATATATATATATATATATAATAGTCAACCCTAAATAACTAATATTTTTAAATCAACCAGAAAGCATTCAAACAAGCAACAACAATTATTTTTAACGAATAAAAATAATTCTAAAGAAAAGGCGAGTGAGATTTACTCACCAGGGTTTTTATTGGTATTCCATTTTGATTCTGATCGTTTCTGAATAAAATTCCAGACGATATGATATGTGATTACGAATCCAACTTTATAATTTTCCCGCCTTGCATAAATTAAATATATTGCAGTATAAGATTTTTGATTATAAAATTTAAACTCTTAGTTTATAACAAACGTATTATAAATACCTTAAGCCATTTGGATTTCATCTTCCTCCCTATAATCAGTAGTTCTCGTCACTATACACTTAATCCACTGAAAATCCTTGCTTCCTCCTTGTTTTACGAACACAGCTACATGCGTCTGCAGCTTACTCAAGAACAACCAAACCTACTCCTTCACCCGACAACCACCATCACACTGTCCTCCCTAAAAATGTTTACTGTCGCTCCTCAGTTACCATTAGAAAACGCAACAGAAAACTCAGCTTCGACCTTCTTTAAAACTCAATCGCACACTCGAATCCCAGTTGGAAACTCCATACAAATCTTCGAACGAACTCACACTCATTCAAACTCTTTTTCAGAAGTCGATGTTCAACCTAGTTTGAAATCGCGAACCCTAGCTATGCTGCAAATGATTAGGGCGAACAAAATACCGCCAAACCCAACTTGAAGGCCACCATCGCGATGCCTCGCCCTCCTGCAACTCCGAATGAACAATGCCAGAGCCCTAGGAAAACTTGCGATCCCCTTTTTCCTCTTTGAGTCCATCGTTTGACCCAAAACCCTTCTCGTGTTTTGCCCTGAACTCGACTAAGCACTGTCGATCCTAGAAAATCGCTCGCATCTAAGAATGGTGTTCGAATAGTATTAAATAGGAATCATGATTTTATGTTTTTATTTAAAGAAGGTGAAAATCAAAGTTTTGGGGGATTTTGGGTTTCGAAAACGAGGCCATTTTATCTTTGAACAGATAATAACGAGAGGAAAAGGAAAAATAAAAAGGAAAGGGGAAGAAGTCGTGGATTTATAGAAGAAGAAGGGGACATGATTAAATTTCCTGGTCGGCCAAGTACAGAGCAATATCTTTTAAAGAATTTAAATAGATATCGATTTGATTTTGATCCTATCTGTGACGATCCCAAAATCCGAGGGGCGGTATTAAGGATAATCATTAGGAAATAACACATTAATCATCATAGCAGAGTTCAGATAATAGCAGAAACAGTAAATAAAATAAATTTTTCATGGATATGACAACGGAATCACAACATGTAGGAATATCAGAATAGCATAACGTGGGATATACTTAGTAAAAAGAAAGGGAAGTGATCAGTCATCATCGCTAGAGGCGGAATACATACATGTAGTGACATAATAAGAGTATCAGTCTACATCGCCGAAGGCGGAATACATATACATATAGTGAGAAATACGGAAAGTAAATCAGTCTGCATCGCCAGTGGCGGAATCATAATATGAATACAGTAATGGCGGAAAATATCTAAGTCATCTCTACGAAGTCAGCCTCGCCATGAGCCAAAAGTGCATGCTATGCAGCAGTGCAGAACCAAAAACCACCTGTCACCTATGTACTAGGTTGCCCGTGTGAAAATAAGGGCACCCGCGTTTGAAAAGTGAAACAAACAACGAGTCAGTCATGGGGACTGGTATGAGGAATCTATTTAACAATTAAACGATAGTAATAGCAAATCATAGGACCACGCCGCTTTCGCGGAACGGGTTTACTCCAGTGATTGCTAGTACATTTAAAACAAAGTAAATTCTTTTTAAAACAACGCAATGCTTTTAGAAAGAATGAAGCCATTATAAGACTCAGGTCCCATCACACAATGCAACGCAAGCCGGAGGATAGAGTTTTACCTTATAATAGCCAAATATGCTTGATACGTATAAAGCAAAATCATTTGATATTATTACTAGTGCATATATGTTTCAAAAACGAATAGCATCATAAATATCAATCATAGGCGACATGAGCGTCCCATGCCACTATGTCGTCATATATAAGTTACAATCGAATCCGTTATCTCGTATTGGAAATTGGATTTCCGTCATGAGTCGAGGCAAGGGGCAAGCTCCTCTCCGCTTCGAGACACTCTAGCAAATGCCTCGGGACTACACACTCTGGGTAACCCCTGGATCTTCAGGGCCGGTCCTCTCTTACGTTTGAGGATTGGAAATTCCTGAACACACGTTTCCCGGTCCTTACAGACCTATAATCGAGGCGCCTCGCATTCCAACAACCACAAAGGTGAAAAATAGATATATATGTCAGGGCTGGTAAGTCACTGACACCACCATAGCTAGAAAGAAACGTCGTGCTCTCCCTGCAGTCTGTATCCCGTTTTTAACTCATACCGGGGTGTGAGGTTCGCGAATCTACGAAATACACAAAGCTAGGCCACGTAGACCTTGCTTTGATCATCATCCACAAGACTTTGCTTTGCAACAGAAGCCTTGATCATAGCATCTTGGCATGCCACATAGGCAGTCCACTCCATACGATTGATTTCTATCGATATATAACCTCTGAGCTCGTATGTCTCAGAGAAGGGCGTTAAGCAAAAGAATAATTTCTCCGCCGCCAAACAGATATATATTTAACAGAGATCAATCAGTATAGAACAAAATCCAATGTCAGACACACAGTCCATTTACAAGTCCGTCCTGGGTCTGAACTAAACCGGAGGCGTCAAATTCCTCGTATATCCGTCCAATCAACACATACGTTCAGACGGCTACTACTTCCGCCCCCTTCCGGTAGCTACTTCGGTTAGGAACCTCAGTAGCGCCCATCCAACCGATACGAAGATCGTCGGTCTTGAATCGTCTTTGCATTTTCCAATTCGAATCGCTCGATAAATTATTTGAAATGAGGGTTAGCTCGACCTTTTCAAATAATTCACGCCATTAGAATTTAAATCGATTCATTTTATGGTTATATTATTCGACATCCATCTTTCGGTTCTTTAGTGTTATTTTCATGTCATGCACATACAACCATCAAATATCAAACAATTCAAGCCCAATTGGTTTATTCTCAATCCATATTGCTTATAATATTTTAAAACGATTTTTCGCCATTTTTATTTATTTAAAAATGGCCATATTTAATTAAACGACGTTTCAGGTCGTGCCGTGGCACTGGCGCTGTTTTTCTCCTAATTTGTTTTACACATATCGGAAAATCTAACCGTTGGATTTCTACAAAGTCTATATCAGTGGGAAGATATTCCCAAAGCGAACCCAACGGTTCCAGTTTCGTGAGAATCCGACGGTTGGATCTTCCACACTAGTTGTTTGAAATTACGGTTTCAAAATTCGAACTGCAGCGTCGTTATTCGATTAAATTTAATTATATTTATATTTATATATAAATATAAACGATTCTGGCGCTGTTTTTCTTTAGATTTGAATTAAACGTTCCGGACAATCCAACCGTTGGATTTTTACAAGGTTGGTGCCGTTGGAAAGATATTTCCAAGGCGAAACCAGCGGTTGCGGTTTCGGGAAAATCCGATGGTCGGATTTCTCGTACTAATCGTTTCAAACTACGATTCCGAAACGCGAACTGCACGGCCTCTATTCCTTTTAATTTTATTTATATTTATATATATAAATATAGTTTATTCCATAGTTTCAACTATAGTTCATTTTATATTTTCAACTTCGTTTTCACTTCAAATATTTCCCTAACGCCTTAATATTTCGAAAAATTTCGCCATAACCTCCTTTGTACGGGGAGGGGTTTGGAAATTTATTGGGCCGTATTAGGTACCCAATAAATCCTAAAAAGCATTCACATATTTTTAGTGATATATTTTGGTGTTTACGGGGGAGCATGTACTGATAATCACTCCAGAGAATAAATTCCCGTCACCCCGTTTCCGTGTGGAAATAAATAGTCCATGTGTCGTATCTAATAACTAGAGGGACGTGATTATTGTCAACTCCAGACCCGTGTGGGGTTTTTATTAATCTGGCAATTTATCGTTATAATTTATATAGTCCATATCAGTCATCAGTTCAACCTGTAGTATATAGTCATCGCCATACAAGCCTCTTGCTCGTATGGTAAATCTTCCACCTCGTCACACAAGCTCCAATTGCTTATGTGGAATATGATGAAGTATGCCTATCGTCAAGAAGTATGCCATGTAGTGTAGTTCAAAATTAATTGTTACTATCCTATGGCATTGTTTATTATTTCACACAGAAAAACCAGCACTCCGCATCCAATGGCATTCACAGGAGTTGATATATAAATAAAATTGCGCAGCCAACTCATCAAGGTTTACCTATTTGTCGGGCACGCAAGTAATTTCTTTACTCAACAGCTAATCCATTTTTCCTGTTCAACACATGTATATATATGCAGAAAAAGCTAATAATAATATTTCTAGCAAACTATTATTTATTTCAACACGTGTGTATTTTTAACTAAGCGTATACATGATAAAAGGAATATTTTTATCATCAAAAATATTTATTCGACACATGTGTATTTTTAACACTTCTTATTCACTATAAAAATATAGTTTTCATTGTCGATTCGTTTTATTTTTAGACGACGATAACATTCAACACATGAATTTCAATTCGACGAACAAATTGCAATTCAACACATGAATATTCTATATCGTTTGTATATATAAAAATGTGATTTTTTTTGCTAAAGCCATTTGTTTACATTCAAATAATATTCAACACATGAATTTCAACTCAACGAATGAATTGCAACTCAACACATGAATATTCGATATAGTTTGTATATATATAAGAATGTGATTTTTATCGCTAAAGCCATTTGTTTAAATTCAAATAATATTCAACACATGAATTTCAACTCAACGAATGAATTGCAACTCAACACATGAATATTCGATATAGTTTGTATATATATAAAAATGTGATTTTTATCGCTAAAGCCATTTGTTTAAATTCAAATAATATTCAACACATGAATTTCAACTCAACGAATGAATTGCAACTCAACACATGAATAATTCGATATAGTTTGTATATATATAAAAATGTGATTTTTATCGCTAAAGCCATTTGTTTAAATTCAAATAATATTCAACACATGAATTTCAACTCAACGAATGAATTGCAACTCAACACATGAATAATTCGATATAGTTTGTATATATATAAAAATGTGATTTTTATCGCTAAAGCCATTTGTTTAAATTCAAATAATATTCAACACATGAATTTCAACTCAACGAATGAATTGCAACTCAACACATGAATAATTCGATATAGCATATGTAAATAGTTTCAATGAATGAAAATTATTCTAACACATAAATATTTCAGAAAATTTCGGCAGCATAACGGCAGGGTAGTTAAAACCGGGACCATCCCTAGTACGGCTCCTCGCTCTACCTTAAAACCTCGCGGTTTTTGACAATGGGGATCATGCATCTAGTTCGCACGCAGGCGGCATGTTTTATTTTCAATTCCACAATCCTATTCTATTTTGTTTCAACCACAAGAGGGTATTTTTCAACCATAAAGGTATTTTTCAACCATAATATCAACCACAAACAATTATTTCCAACCATTCGTCAAACCATATGACATCACGTCAATCACAAGCAATAAATATCGTCCATGGTCTGTGGATGAGGGGAGTATATATATACATAATATAATAATTCACTTGCATTTCATCACAATTCAAAGCATATATGTTTCAAACAACGCTTGTATAATTTATACATTGCTAATATAACTTATACAACACATGTACATGAGGTATACAATGCGTATATAATTTACACTTCGCTTATATAATTTATACAACGCGATTACATTCACACAAATAGTTTAGATTCCTCACATTGGTTCTTGCGGTGCTAAAAATCGTAGGAAGGTCAGAAAAATCCGCGGCTTCTTCTAGAATGTAGAGAGCCTCCTTGCGGTCACGGTGTCTCCTGTTTCATCGAATTTCGTTAACATAGCAAAAAGATATGATTTTTACAAATTTGCAACGCTTTAAAGTGTAAAAATCAGTTTAGCCGTATACCCCTTTTTGGTTTCGAAACTAGGGTTCGGATTTTCAGACAATCCGTGAATCTATGCTCCGATCAGGGAGTGGGACTTGAAAGAGGGGAGCGAGGCGGTCGTATCGGTGGTCGGAGGAGCAGGTGCGATCGCCTCTGGCGGTCATGGCGTCGACGTGAAGTCGGCGGTTTTCTGGGCGTCGTTCTCGACGCTGGCGAAGGGAGGAAGAGCGGGGGTTGGTCGGATTTGAAGAAGGAGGTGGGCGGCGTCGATTGAGGGTGGTGGCGTTGGCTGGCGTCGCCTGTGGTGGCGGGATTTTCGTCGGAAAGTTTTGAACGACGTGCGTCGTTCGTTAGTTCTGGCGGCTTAGGGTTTTTAGGTTTTTTTATTATTATTTTTTTTTTAAAGAAAATTTCTCATTGGCTGGTATTTATAGAAAAATTTTTAAATAGTGTTTTTGCAAACGGACTCCTTTTTAAACCCAACGACTATCGCCCCTAGCTAAATACCCCCATTCCAGACACAATGGGATATGTTTCGTTGGCCATTTAGACTGTTACAGTCAGTTATTTTTCAATTTAAAATATAAAACATTCGATATTTAATTTAAACGTACATTTCAATTTGCCAGGGCCACAAACTGAATCAAAAAATTCCAGAAAAATAAATCTAGCTTTGTTTTGACGATACGGTCCTAACAAAACCAGTTTCGTCGAATTCTGAGCTCGTTTGCAAAACGGCCATTTTTAGGTCGACCCATTTTAACAGAATTTGACCAAACACGTTATCTTTTACCCCGCTCACATACTAGCTTCAAAATTTATGAAATTTGAAACTTAGCAATAATTTGACATCCCGGACCCAACAAAAGTGGTTTCGTCGAATTCCGAGGTCGTATGCAAAATCTCAATTTTCAAGGGCTATATATACTATATAGCGACCTTTCTGAAAATTCATTTGGTCATAACTTTTGATTTCCGTTATGAAATTTCGATTTTTCAGATTCGTTAGAAAGGTATTGATAAACAGATTTAAATATTTTTAGTTTCGTTAAAATCCGTTATATTTTCCACCCGGTACAGTCAGACTAAGTTTGTATTCAAAATTTCAAACTGCCTTATTATACAAAATTCTATATTTTATGGAAATAGGCTATTTTAATCATTCAAATTTCTTGTTAATAACCTAATTTAAAAATTTTAAACTGGTTCACATTTTCCGGGTTATTACAATCTCCCCCACTTAAAACTTTTCGTCCTCGAAAAGGAAATATCAGTTAAGCAGGAAATAGAATGTAAATGCAAAGTATTGTAAAGGTACCTTGCACCGGAGTTAGTCAGAGATGTCCACTCTGCATTTGGGATAGGCTTGTTTAATGCTTTCCTCAGTCTCCCAAGTACAGTCTCTAGGATCACTACTCCACTGCACTTTGACTAAATGAATCTTTTTCCTCCTTAGCTCTCTAGTTTCTTTGCCAATTATCTTTAATGGATCTCTCTTGAGTGCTAATTCTGGAGTTATGTCAATATCCTGTTGCGCTGCTTCTTCTACAACAAGATCTGGATCATGAACATGTTTTCTGAGTTGAGATACGTGGAACACATCATATACACCAGGCAACCAATCAGGTAATGTAACCCTATATGCAAGAGTTCCAATCCGTTCAAGTATAGGAAAGGGGCCAATAAATCTCGGTGCCAACTTCCCAGTCTTGCCAAATCTGATTACTCCTCGCATTGGAGAAACTCTTAAATAAACATAATCGCCAACGGCAAACGATATATCCCTTCTTCTCGCATCAGCATAACTTTTCTGCCGGCTCTGCGCGGTTTTTAATCGCTTCTTAATGAAATCGACTTTATCCGATGCTTCTTGAATCATATCGGGCCCTAACACAAGTCTGTTGCCAGGTTCTACCCAACATGCGGGAGATCTGCACGGTCTACCGTATAATGCTTCGAATGGAGACATTCCCAAACTTGCTTGATAGCTATTGTTGTATGAGAATTCGGCTAAATGTAAGTGATCTTCCCATGAGCCTCCAAAATCAATAACGCAAGCCCGCAATAGATCTTCTAAAATTCTATTCACCCGTTCAGTTTGGCCGTCTGTCTGAGGGTGATAAGCGGTGCTTAGATTCAATTTGGTTCCCAATTCCGTCTGGAATGCTTCCCAGAGTTTGCTAGTGAACAGGGGATCTCTATCGCTGACTATACTGAGCGGTACTCCATGAAGTTTAACTATCTCTCTGAAGTATATCTGTGCTAGACTTTGAGCCGTTCTGTTGGATCGGACAGGTATGAAATGGGAAGTCTTCGTGAAGCGATCTACGATTACCCATATACTGTCGTTTCCTTTTCTAGTTCGCGGCAGGCCATCGATGAAATCCATCGAAATTTGTTCCCACTTCCATCCTGGAATTTCTAATGGTTGTAATAATCCAGCCAATTTCTGGTGATCACTCTTAACTAGCTGACATGTGGAGCATCTGCTAACATATATTGAAATATCTCTTTTCATCGCCTTCCACCATAATGTGCATTTAATATCGTTATACATTTTGCTCACACCGGGGTGGATACTTAATTTGGACTTATGGCACTCATCAAGTATTTCTCTTCTGAGCTCTGGAATTCCAGGCACACAAATTCTCCCTTTTAATCTTAGGACCCCTTGGCTATCGAGGCTAAAATCTGAGGGTTTTCCTTCTTGGATCCGCTGGCTAATCCTTTTAATGAATTCATCGTCCTTCTGAAGAATAGTAATCTTATCTTGCAAGGAAGAAGTAATGATAAAACTGGCAATGATTTCATGTTTTCTGCTGAGCGCATCTGCTACAACATTGGCTTTCCCTGGAGTGTATATAATTTCAAAATCATATGCTGCAAGGAATTCTAACCAACGCTGTTGCCTCAGGTTTAAATCTTTTTGGGTGAACAGGTATTTCAAGGATTGATGATCGGTAAATAGTTCGAATTTCTCGCCCAGTAAATAATGCCTCCATATTCTTAAAGCAAACACGATGGCTAATAACTCAAGATCATGAGTAGCATAGTTTCTTTCATGCGGCTTTAGTTGACGGCTGGCATAAGCGATTACTTGGCCTTTTTGCATTAACACTGCGCCTAGCCCTCTAATAGAAGCATCTGTCCATACGGTCAAGTCTTGGTTACCTTCTATTATTGTCAATACCGGAGCAGTTGTCAACTTCAGTTTTAGCTCTTGGAAAGCTTCTTCACATTCGGGGGTCCATTTGAATTTCTCATGCTTCTTTGTAAGCTTTGTCAATACTCCTGATATCTTTGAAAAATCCTGAACGAATTTCCGATAATAACTAGCTAATCCAAGGAAACTTCGAACTTCAGTGGGTGTAGTAGGTTGTTTCCAGTTCTGAATCGCTGTAATTTTGCTTGGATCTACAGCAATTCCCTCTTTTGATACGACATGGCCTAGGAATTTAACTTCATTCTGCCAGAAGACACACTTAGAAAGTTTAGCTTTCAAGACATTTCTCCTTAGAATTTTCAACACTTGTTCTAAATGTTTTGCATGCTCTTCTTCCGACTTAGAGTAGATTAGAATGTCATCGATGAAGACTAGAACAAATTTATTCAGTACACCATGGAACACTCTGTTCATAAGATCAACGAAGTATGCCGGAGCGTTGCACAAGCCGAACGGCATTACTAACCATTCGTAGAATAAATCGGGACCCCTGAAGGCTGTCAAAGGAACACAGTCTTCAGCTATACGCAATTGGTGGAAACCTGTAGCTAGGTCCATCCTGGAAAATACTGTTGCTCCATTTAATTGATCTAACAGATCGTCTATTCGGGGCAAAGGATATTTGTTCTTCAGTGTTTGTTTATTGAGATCTCGGTAATCAACGCAAAGTCTTAGAGTACCATCTGATTTCGGGACAAATACTACTGCGGCTCCCCATGCTGAAAAGCTTGGTCTGATCAGACCTTTCCAAAGTAATTCTCGGGTTTGACTACTTAGCTCTTCCTTTTCTTTCGGGGCCATTCTTCTTATTGGATGTACTACTGGTCGGGCGTTAGGAATTAAATCTATTCTAAATTCAATTTCTCTTTGCGGTGGTAAGTTTTCTACTTCTTCAAACACATCCACATAGTTTTTCACGACTGGTATCTTTTCTAATGAAGGGGGAATAATTTCTAAAGAAGACCAAAATTCTGTTCTATTTATTTCTGAGCCATGACATGGTATAGTGATATGCCCCGATTTTGTTTCCACTTTCACGATCCTTTCGGCACATCTAACTTCGGCCTTATATTGTGTCAACCAGTCCAGCCCCAGTATAATATCAAATTCGGAAAGGTCCATGACAATCGAATCAAAAGAGAACTTATAGCAAGAATAAGAGATAGGCACTCTACAACATAAACTGAGACTAACAGAACTTCCTATTGGGTTTTGAACTTTAATTGGTTCCTTAAGTTTTCTTCGTTTCAATTTTAATTTGTGAACAAGGTTACCAGAAATGAAGCTACGTGATGCACCAGTGTCAAAAAGTACAGAAACAGGAATATTTTTGATGGTAAGAGTACCTCCCAAGACATCGGGTTTACCTGATCCACCGGTGGTAGCTGGCGGGGTATTCCCGTCATAGACATGGGCCAATTGTGCGCTCTTCTTCAAAGGACAATTCCTGTTGTAGTGCCCCTTCTTGTGGCAGTTGTAGCATTCGGCAGAGTCATTGGCCTTTGGCTTCTTTGGGGCCTTGCATACATTAGAGAAATGACCGGGCTTCCCGCAATTGTAGCGGCTTCCTCTCGGGATCTTTGCGGGTTTTTGAGTAGCGGCCGCGGTAATGCTAGATTCGGGTTGGTCTGTTGAAGCCTTGCGCTTATTCCCTGCTTGGTTCTTAGTGCGGTCTTGGCTAGCATGTCTCTCATCCATGTCTTCGTAGTTGCAAGCCATCTCTACTAATTTTGTAAAAGAGAGTTTGATGTTGCTCATAGCTCTATCGTGATACTTGCGCTTCAGCCCAAATATGAATCTCTTATTCTTCGCTTTGTTGGTCAAAACCAGCTCTGGAGCATAGCGCGATAGCTGAGTGAACTTATTCAGATAGTCCTGAATAGAGAGGTCTCCCTGCTGGAGATTAGCAAATTGCTCCCGCATCCTCTCTAGAGCTTGTTCCGGTACAAACTTCTCATTGAATAAAGTCTTGAACTGCTCCCAAGTCCGGATAGTACCAGCTGCATCCCCAGAGGTAATGCCATCCCACCATAGCTCTGCTTCTTCCTGAAGGAGCCAAATGCCGAGTCGGGCTTTGTTGTTAGTTCCCATGCCCATACCTTCGAAGATTTTCTCACAGGTCTTTAGCCAAGCGATAGCTTCGGTCACTGTGCCAGTGCCAGTAAAAGGTTTCCCTCCAAGATTTCTGTACCTCTTAGCTACTTTGTCGAGCTCAAAGTCTTCTGGTGCTGGTGACGGAATAATAGGACCTTCCACTACTACGGGGATATTCCCCCGTCCTCCTGCTGCATCTCCTCGGCCTCCACGGCCTCCTCTAGCTGCTGCTCCACGCGTAGCCATCTAAGAGTACTGTATAAGCAAGAAAAGAGTCAAGCTCACAGATTTGATAATTTTCATAAATGATAAAGCAAGGGAATACAAGGAAAGATAATGATGATGTACTGATCAAATTGTTTTGCTAATCTGCTTAGCTCATTCTAGGACATTGCTAATGAGCTACTCGTATTAGAACACTACTGATTCTATTCTGACGAGGTGTTTAATGTGTTAGATCCCGGAACTAAGGTTAACCAAAGCTCTAATACCAACTGTGACGATCCCAAAATCCAAGGGGCGGTATTAAGGATAATCATTAGGAAATAACACATTAATCATCATAGCAGAGTACAGATAATAGCAGAAACAGTAAATAAAATAAATTTTTCATGGATATGACAGCGGAATCACAACATGTAGGAATATCAGAATAGCATAACGTGGGATATACTTAGTAAAAAGAAAGGGAAGTGATCAGTCATCATCGCCAGAGGCGGAATACATACATGCAGTGACATAATAAGAGTATCAGTCTACATCGCCGAAGGCGGAATACATATACATATAGTGAGAAATACGGAAAGTAAATCAGTCTGCATCGCCAGCGGCGGAATCATAAAATGAATACAGCAATGGCGGAAAATATCTAAGTCATCTCTATGAAGTCAGCCTCGCCATGAGCCAAAAGTGCATGCTATGCAGCAGTGCAGAACCAAAAACCACCTGTCACCTGTGTACTAGGCTGCCCGTGTGAAAATAAGGGCACCCGCGTTTGCAAAGTGAAACAAACAACGAGTCAGTCATGGGGACTGGTATGAGGAATCTATTTAACAAATAAACGATAGTAATAGCAAATCATAGGACCACGCCGCTTTCGCGGAACGGGTTTACTCCAGTGATTGCTAGTGCATTTAAAACAAAGTAAATTCTTTTTAAAACAACGCAATGCTTTTAGAAAGAATGAAGCCATTATAAGACTCAGGTCCCATCACACAATGCAACGCAAGCCGGAGGATAGAGTTTTACCTTATAATAGCCAAATATGCTTGATACGTATAAAGCAAAATCATTTGATATTATTACTAGTGCATATATGTTTCAAAAACGAATAGCATCATAAACATCAATCATAGGCGACATGAGCGTCCCATGCCACTATGTCGTCATATATAAGTTACAATCGAATCCGTTATCTCGTATTGGAAATTGGATTTCCGTCATGAGTTGAGGCAAGGGGCAAGCTCCTCTCCGCTTCGAGACACTCTAGCAAATGCCTCGGGACTACACACTCTGGGTAACCCCTGGATCTTCAGGGTCGGTCCTCTCTTACGTTTGAGGATTGGAAATTCCTGAACACACGTTTCCCGGTCCTTACAGACCTATAATCGAGGCGCCTCGCATTCCAACAACCACAAAGGTGAAAATAGATATATATGTCAGGGCTGGTAAGTCACTGACACCACCATAGCTAGAAAGAAACGTCGTGCTCTCCCTGTAGTCCGTATCCCGTTTTTAACTCATACCGGGGTGTGAGGTTCGCGAATCTACGAAATACACAAAGCTAGGCCACGTAGACCTTGCTTTGATCATCATCCACAAGACTTTGCTTTGCAACAGAAGCCTTGATCATAGCATCTTGGCATGCCACATAGGCAGTCCACTCGATACGATTGATTTCTATCGATATATAACCTCTGAGCTCGTATGTCTCAGAGAAGGGCGTTAAGCAAAAGAATAAATTCTCCACCGCCAAATAGATATATATTTAACAGAGATCAATCAGTATAGAACAAAATCCAATGTTAGACACACAGTCCATTTACAAGTCCATCCTGGGTCTGAACGAAACAGGAGGCGTCAAATTCCTCGTATATCCGTCCAATCAACACATACGTTCAGACGGCTACTACTTCCGCCCCCTTCCGGTAGCTACTCCGGTTAGGAACCTCAGTAGCGCCCATCCAACCGATACGAAGATCGTCGGTCTTGAATCGTCTTTGCATTTTCCAATTCGAATCGCTCGATAAATTATTTGAAATGAGGGTTAGCTAGGCCTTTTCAAATAATTCACGCCATTAGAATTTAAATCGATTCATTTTATGGTTATATTATTCGACATCCATCTTTCGGTTCTTTATTGTTATTTTCATGTCATGCACATACAACCATCAAATATCAAACAATTCAAGCCCAATTGGTTTATTCTCAATCCATATTGCTTATAATATTTTATAACGATTTTTCGTCATTTTTATTTATTTAAAAATGGCCATATTTAATTAAACGACGTTTCAGGTCGTGCCGTGGCACTGGCGCTGTTTTTCTCCTAATTTGTTTTACACATATCGGAAAATCTAACCGTTGGATTTCTACAAAGTCTATATCAGTGGGAAGATATTCCCAAAGCGAACCCAACGGTTCCAGTTTCGTGAGAATCCGACGGTTGGATCTTCCACACTAGTCGTTTGAAATTACGGTTTCAAAATTCGAACTGCAGCGTCGTTATTCGATTAAATTTAATTGTATTTATATTTATATATAAATATAAACGATTCTGGCGCTGTTTTTCTTCAGATTAGAATTAAACGTTCCGGACAATCCAACCGTTGGATTTTTACAAGGTTGGTGCCGTTGGAAAGATATTTCCAAGGCGAACCCAGCGGTTGCGGTTTCGGGAAAATCCGATGGTCGGATTTCTCGTACTAATCGTTTCAAATTACGATTCCGAAACGCGAACTGCACGGCCTCTATTCCTTTTAATTTTATTTATATTTATATATATAAATATAGTTTATTCCATAGTTTCAACTATAGTTCATTTTATATTTTCAACTTCGTTTTCACTTCAAATATTTCCCTAACGCCTTAATATTTCGAAAAATTTCGCCATAACCTCCTTTGTACGGGGAGGGGTTTGGAAATTTATTGGGCCGTATTAGGTACCCAATAAATCCTAAAAAGCATTCACATATTTTTGGTGATATATTTTGGTGTTTACGGGGGAGCATGTACTGATAATCACTCCAGAGAATAAATTCCCGTCACCCCGTTTCCGTGTGGAAATAAATAGTCCATGTGCCATATCTAATAACTAGAGCGACGTGATTATTGTCAACTCCAGACCCGTGTGGGGTTTTTATTAATCTGGCAATTTATCGTTATAATTTATATAGTCCATATCAGTCATCAGTTCAACCTGTAGTATATAGTCATCGCCATACAAGCCTCTTGCTCGTATGGTAAATCTTCCACCTCGTCACACAAGCTCCAATTGCTTATGTGGAATATGATGAAGTATGCCTATCGTCAAGAAGTATGCCATGTAGTGTAGTTCAAAATTAATTGTTACTATCCTATGGCGTTGTTTATTATTTCACACAGAAAAACCAGCACTCCGCATCCAATGGCATTCACAGGAGTTGATATATAAATAAAATTGCGCAGCCAACTCATCAAGGTTTACCTATTTGTCGGGCACGCAAATAATTTCTTTACTCAACAGCTAATCCATTTTTCCTGTTCAACACATGTATATATATGCAGAACAAGCTAATAATAATATTTCTAGCAAACTATTATTTATTTCAACACGTGTGTATTTTTAACTAAGCGTATACATGATAAAAGGAATATTTTTATCATCAAAAATATTTATTCGACACATGTGTATTTTAACACTTCTTATTCACTATAAAAATATAGTTTTCATTGTCGATTCGTTTTATTTTTAGACGAAGATAACATTCAACACATGAATTTCAATTCGACGAACAAATTGCAATTCAACACATGAATATTCTATATCGTTTGTATATACAAAAATGTGATTTTTATCGCTAAAGCCATTTTTTTAAATTCAAATAATATTCAATACATGAATTTCAACTCAACGAATGAATTGCAACTCAACACATGAATATTCGATATAGTTTGTATATATATAAAAATGTGATTTTTATCGCTAAAGCCATTTGTTTAAATTCAAATAATATTCAACACATGAATTTCAACTCAACGAATGAATTGCAACTCAACACATGAATATTCGATATAGTTTGTATATATATAAAAATGTGATTTTTATCGCTAAAGCCATTTGTTTAAATTCAAATAATATTCAACACATGAATTTCAACTCAACGAATGAATTGCAACTCAACACATGAATAATTCGATATAGTTTGTATATATATAAAAATGTGATTTTTATCGCTAAAGCCATTTGTTTAAATTCAAATAAGATTCAACACATGAATTTCAACTCAACGAATGAATTGCAACTCAACACATGAATAATTCGATATAGTTTGTATATATATAAAAATGTGATTTTTATCGCTAAAGCCATTTGTTTAAATTCAAATAATATTCAACGCATGAATTTCAACTCAACGAATGAATTGCAACTCAACACATGAATAATTCGATATAGAATATGTAAATAGTTTCAATGAATGAAAATTATTCTAACACATAAATATTTCAGAAAATTTCGGCAGCATAACGGCAGGGTAGTTAAAACCGGGACCGTCCCTAGTACGGCTCCTCGCTCTACCTTAAAACCTCGCGGTTTTTGACAATGGGGATCATATCGTCCATGGTCTGTGGACGAGGGGAGTATATATATATAATATAATAATTCAGTTGCATTTCATCACAATTCAAAGCATATATGTTTCAAACAACGCTTGTATAATTTATACATTGCTAATATAACTTATACAATACATGTACATGAGGTATACAATGCGTATATAATTTACACTTCGCTGATATAATTTATACAACGCGATTACATTCACACAAATAGTTTAGATTCCTCACATTGGTTCTTGCGGTGCTAAAAATCGTAGGAAGGTCAGAAAAATCCGCGGCTTCTTCTAGAATGTAGAGAGCCTCCTTGCGGTCACGGTGTCTCCTGTTTCATCGAATTTCGTTAACATAGCAAAAAGATATGATTTTTACAAATTTGCAACGCTTTAAAGTGTAAAAATCAGTTCAGCCGTATACCCCTTTTTGGTTTCGAAACTAGGGTTCGGATTTTCAGACAATCCGTGAATCTATGCTCCGATCAGGGAGTGGGACTTGAAAGAGGGGAGCAAGGCGGTCCTATCGGTGGTCGGAGGAGCAGGTGCGATCGCCTCTGGCGGTCGTGGCGTCGACGTGAAGTCGGCGGCTTTCTGGGCGTCGTTCTCGACGCTGGCGAAGGGAGGAAGAGCGGGGGTTGGTCGGATTTGAAGAAGGAGGTGGGCGGCGTCGATTGAGGGTGGTGGCGTTGGCTGGCGTCGCCTGTGGCGGCGGGATTTTCGTCGGAAAGTTTTGACCGACGTGCGTCGTTCGTTAGTTCTGGCGGCTTAGGGTTTTTAGGTTTTTTTATTATTATTTTTTTTAAAAAGAAAATTTCTCATTGGCTGGTATTTATAGAAAAATTTTTAAATAGTGTTTTTGCAAACGGACTCCTTTTTAAACCCAACGACTGTCGCCCCTAGCTAAATACCCCCATTCCGGACACAATGGGATATGTTTCGTTGGCCATTTCGACTGTTACAGTCAGTTATTTTTCAATTTAAAATATAAAACATTCGATATTTAATTTAAACGTACATTTCAATTTGCCAGGGCCACAAACTGAATCGAAAAATTCCAGAAAAATAAATCTAGCTTTGTTTTGACAATACGGTCCTAACAAAACCAGTTTCGTCGAATTCTGAGCTCGTTTGCAAAACGGCCATTTTTAGGTCGACCCATTTTAACAGAATTTGACCAAACACGTTATCTTTTGCCCCGCTCACATACTAGCTTCAAAAATTATGAAATTTGAAACTTAGCAATAATTTGACATCCCGGACCCAACAAAAGTGGTTTCGTCGAATTCCGAGGTCGTATGCAAAATCTCAATTTTCAAGGGCTATATATACTATATAGCGACCTTTCTGAAAATTCATTTGGTCATAACTTTTGATTTCCGTTATGAAATTTCGATTTTTCAGATTCGTTAGAAAGGTATTGATAAACAGATTTAAATATTTTTAGTTTCGTTAAAATCCGTTATATTTTCCACCCGGTACAGTCAGACTAAGTTTGTATTCAAAATTTCAAACTGCCTTATTATACAAAATTCTATATTTTATGGAAATAGGCTATTTTAATCATTCAAATTTCTTGTTAATAACCTAATTTAAAAATTTTAAACTGGTTCACATTTTTCGGGTTATTACACTATCCACAATCAAATATCTCGGGGTTCATTAATTTAAACCACGAACCGCTATTTTAACGTAACCACTGTTATTTCAACAATGTAACACTATTCTGAACTAATTGAATATATTTTGATATTTAATTTGAATGTAAATATAAATAACCAAAATAAATTAATATGATATAATTTAAATTCAGAAATAAATAAATTTCTCTAATAATAAAATATTTTTATTATCATATATATTCAAATACAATTAATATTGATCATTGTATTGATTTAATTCAAACTTCAAATTGAATTATTTTAAATTCTCGTATTACGATGATTATCAAAATAAATCGTATTTCGATTATTTAATCGATAACCCAATAAAATACCATTTATTTATAAATTCAATATTTAAAACCATACTAAATATTTAAAATAAATCGGCCAAAAGTCCGGGTCGTTACAATACTATTAAATTACTGTTTAGAAACATTATCAGTCCACCTGTAGGGTTGGAAAAAAAGAAGGATTGGTTTGTCTCTTTTGCACGAATTATCACACTCTAGTATAGAAGAGCTTGAACTCACGATTAATTTTTTTTATTGAAACATGATTGTGGTTGGTTAGGACATTGCAGAATAATCTCCATCTTTTATATGACCTAAATAACCAAAGCAACACGTCTGTGGACAACTAGTGACATTTGAATTGTCTATATATAACAATGTAATTTTGGATGATGATGTTTTGTGTAACAACTCGGAAAATCAGAACCATTTTAATTTTTTTGTTTTGGCAATTTTAATAAATTTTGAATATTTAAAATGATTTATTTTAATAATAACGACTAGAAATTTATTTAAATCGAAATTAGAATATAAATATTTATTTTAATTATAAAAGGAATTGGAAATGGCCAGGTAGTTTGAAATTTCAATTTCAAATTTCAATTGAATGTACAGGATTCAAAATAAACCGGATTTTAGTGAAACCAGAAATATTTGAATCTGTTTGAAAATATCTTTCCGATGAATCTGAAAAATCCAGATTTCATAGCGGGAATAAAAAGTTATGTCCAGTTGAAAATTCAGAGTAGTCGCTATGGAAATATAGCCCTCAAAAATAGAGATTTTGCAAACGACCTTTGTTTTCGACGAGACCACTTTTGTTGGTATTGGATTCCAAAATTCATAATTTTTGGAATTAATATGTGAGCATTGCAAAAGAAAACGTGTTTGGCAATTTTAGTTCGAATTTAATCGACTGGAAAATGACCGTTTTTCAAACGGTCTCCAAATTTGACGAAATTAGTTTTGTTAGGATCTTATCATCAAAACATAGCCAGATTTATTTTTCTGGAATTTTTGGAGTCAATACGTAGCCCCGGTAAATTGAAATGTACGTTAAAATTAAATATATATTGATTTATATTGTAATTTAAATGAAAACTGATCGTAACAGTCGAATTGGCTTACCGGACATATCCCATTATGTTCAGAATGGGACTATTTAGCTAAGGGAAACAATCGTCGGGTTCGATTTGGTGTTCGGATTAACAAGTACTTTTTGAAACTAATAATATATATATATATATATATATATAACTCCCTCTACCTCACCACTCTCTCTCCCTGATCAGAACAAAATTAGGTTAGAAAAAAAAATCATGAGCCGCCAGCCCCCCTGTTCATTGCGTTGCCGCGCCTGGCAGCCACCACCCCATTGGATCCGATGCCCCTTCCCCTCCTTGACCTCCTTCGTTTTCCGCCCCAAACCCGAAGACCCACGAGCCCCAAACGAGATCAGCCACGCCTGACCACATGACCACCTCCAGCCTCCGACGATCCCCCACCTCTTGCACACCCGAACCCCAGTCGACCTCCCCCTCGTCTCATTTCCGCGAACGAGAAAGGCCGCAGCCCCCTTTGAAGACAGCACCCGACGCCAAAGCTTCCCCTTTCTCCGATAATCGAAATTTGTGAGTTTTTCTATTTTCTTTTTTATTTTGTTAACAATATAAAGTTATAATTTTTAATAGTTTAAAGCTTTGATTTTTAACGAGAAAAGATATGATTTTAGTCAATCTAAAAATATGATTTTTGTGGATCCAAGAATAAGATTTTTCATTGATTTCAAATAATATTCCATTGAAAGAAAATGTGATTATCTTTGATTGAAAAATATGAAATCTTTAAATGTAAAAATATAGACTTTCTATGATTGAAAATATAGATTTTCAATGTATGAAAACTTTGATTTTCTATGAATGAAAGTGTATGATTTCTATGAATGAAAAATAATAAATTCTTATATTAGAAAATAAGATTTAGCATTATATAAAGGTATGAATTTTTACATATGAAAAGATATTCTTTTTAGATATGAAAAATAGGATTTCATTGAATTAAAATATACGATTTTCTGGAATTGAAAAATGGGATTTCTTTGATTTGAAAAATACGTTTTCTTTGATTCGAAAAATATATTTTCTTTGTTTTTATCTTATTAAAGAAAATACTTTTATAAGTTAAAAATATGACTTTTAACTAGTAAAAGCTAAGAAAATATTTTTATAAGTTAAAAATATGATTTTTAGCTTATGTATGATATTTATAAAATAGTCATACAAAGAATAATTATTAATGAGTTAAAAATATGTTTTTTAACGTAGGTATGCGAATAGATCGACAATCAAAGAGCGGCAAAGTGGAAACAAAAGGTGAGAATTTCTCATTAAAATTAGTTATGTACAGTTATTTATTTTATAACTGCATATATGAACTGCTCCCCGTCGTCCACAGACCATGGACGACTTATTTGATTGTATTCTGTGTGAAAATTGATTGTGATGTGAAATGGACTAGATAAAATATTCATGTGTTAAACAAAAATATTTAAATAATAAAAATATCATTTTTATTGTATATATGAACTGTATAAAATAGTCATGTGTTGAAATAAATATTTATAAACAAATCAGACGATTTGTTTATGTACACCCATTTATCGGATATTGATTGGGACAATATATTTTACAAATCGCCCAACTGCACAAATAAAATCTGTGTTTGTTGTTTGAAAATCCCACACAGGTGATGGGATGATATTTGACATACACCGATCCCAATAATTAGTGGTATGTCAATCGATGGGTTGACAGGCTGTGATGAGCGTTATTTATTTATTTTAACGCTTATACAGTTGTGTAATGCACTCTGGATGATGGTTGACTGTGTTTGATTATTGTTGTGTACATGTGTGTATGAAATCCATATAAATAAAATTATATGGTAATTGAATGTGTCTGATTCCAGTTCAGAATTAACGAATATTTTAAAATAATATTCAGTGAATATTGAAATGTGAAGCCGTGTTAAGTAGTTAAACGCCATTTTAATACCAACGGGAATTTTGTCGATTTTATTCATTTTATAATGAATATCGAAAAGTGATTTCATAATTTGATATTTTGAAAATATTATCATTTTAATATTAAAATGATATGGAATATTCAAATTTGATTTGAAATTTGAAATGAAATTGAAATCGTTTTAAAATGAATTTAAAACGAATTTATAAAGGAATATTCAAATTTGATTTGAAAATTGAAATGAAGTTGAAATCGTTTTGAAAACGAATTTAAAACGATTTATAAAATATGTTTTAAATGGAAATCGACGCTATATATATATATATATATATATATATATATATATATATATATATATATAATGGCCTGAATAGAACGTGCCCCACCGCGGCAGTTCGCAAATTTCGAGCATTGACTTCGAATGGACATTATGGGAGATCCGACCGTCGGATTCTCCTAAAACTAGAACCGTTGGGTTCATATCGAAAAGAGCTTTCCAACGGATATAAGAGATTTGAAATCTAACGGTTGGATTTGGAATTATGTCCAAATCAAATTTGGAAAAGGTCGCTGTAAGTGCAGTTCGATAACCGTTTATGGAAATCGACTGTATGGGCCTTGATAAAATTATTAAAAATATCAAAAATTTGTGTAAAATCATAATAAATGATTTAGAAAGAATTGGTATGAAAAATTCCATATTTGAAAAGATAAAAAAAAAATATTTTTATCAAAATGAACTAGTTATGAACTAAAATTATTATCCATATTTTTAAATAAATTAATTGGATTTGAGATGGTTTTATAAATAACCAGAAATTCCAATATATGAATTGGAATGGATTTGAATCGAAATTATCTTCGAAATGTTTCGATGTTGGATTTCGTGATTATGCTGATATTGTTATGGAAATTTGAAAGATATATTTTCGTTATTTCCAATACAATATTTGTTGGTTTCAGCATTTGATGTTGAATATAAGCCGATATATTTTCTATTCAGAGCCTCTTATTTAATATCAAATTAGATTTTGGGTTTGTCATGAACGGTGTCTTCAGTAACACTGTTCTTAAACCCCGTTGGAAAAGAATAAATCTTTTAATTAAGATTATTAGAGTTTCCAGTTACATTTAGTAATTGGAATAAAATGGAATGTGAATCGGGTTTATCGTGAACTGTGTTTTTAAAACATTCGTTCTTTAACCCGATTAACAGTGAAATGTGATTTGGAATTTATAAATCTTTTAACTAAGTTTTAATGGAAAATTTTCCAAGGTAAAGTTTTCTAACTTAATAAAATAAACTGGAATGTAATGGAATTCGATTTGGTAATAATCGAAGTGAACATCTGTGGAGGAAGATTGCTAATATATATGGAATTTAAAAGGCTTTGCCGTTATTCCATTTATATTATCAGTTAGATACGGAAGTTTATATTGATTATATATATATATATTGATCCGTTTTCCTTGAAGACTCCATAATTAATGGAATGTGATTTTGGGTTTATCCCGAGCTGTATTTTAAATGACATTAGTTCTTTAACCCAGTTAAAGACAGGATTTATTTACTGAATTTGAATAATCATTAAGTAATGATTTTTAGAGATTAAAGGTAAATGGAGTTTTATTGAATCTCTAATTAGATTGAAAGGTGAATCTGATAACTAAAATTATCAAATTCAGTAAATGTTCGAGAATGGAGTATCATCAGTTTTGCTCCAAGCAATAGTTAAATCTTTAATTATATTTGAACGTGAAATGGTAATTAATTTTACCGATAACACCGTGGTGTTAGATATGAAGTATTACCAATTTTTCTTCATGGGCTTAATAGGTTGGGATTGGGAAATATAAAATTGATTACTTCGGTAAGGTTCGCTAATCCCGACTAGTTTGGATAAACCTTAATTTGGTTTGAATTGATATCCAAAGGAAGATTATAGAATAAATTTAAAGAATTTATCTTTGATAAAATTAATGGGAACCTTTCCCAAAGGATATGAATATTTAAATAAAAGAATATTCAGAATTGGAATGAGGCGTATGTTGTGTTTTTATAGCACTTGTTTATTATACACGCGAGTTATTCGGAAAGACCGGATTTATCCCATTCTGAATAACTGAATCGGCGATGACTCGACGATGAAGATGGTGGTTGAAGACCGGAGGTCTTCACATTGTTTGGATGATAACTGGTGTCTTGATTGGGTTGTACACCTAAGACGAGGTAATAAGTGGTGATCGTCCAGACGTACTTGGAGATCGACGGTTATGCAAGGGCCTCTCTCCTGTATTGGACATATGGGACAAGGAATAAGGTGCCTCCGGTTTCGTTCAGACCCAGAACGAACTTGTAAATGGATGTGTGTCTGACATTGGATTTCATTTTGTGTGATTGATATACATCGGTTGCATAGCGTCACTACAAAAAAATATGATATTTAAAACGCTTTGTAATAACACATTTTTCTAAACTGTTATTAATTACACTAAACTCTTTCTTTAGCCTTTATTTATTTTTAGTAATTAAGTGTAATAACCCAGAAATCTGGGCCAGTTTAAAATTTTTATTTTGGCTATTTTAGCGAATCTTGATTATTTAAAATGAATTATTTTAAATAATAACGACGAGAAATTTATTTTGAATAGAATTCGAACGTATATATTATATAGATCGTCGTTGGAATATAAATAATTATTTATAATTATAAAAGGAATTGAAAATGGCGCGGTAGTTCAATAATTCAATTTCAAATTTCAATTGAACATACAGGATTCAAAATAAACCGGATTTTAGTGAAACCAAAAATAATAGGATCTAATTGGAAATATCTTTCCAAGGAATCTGAAAAACCGAAATTTCATGGCAGGAATCAAAAGATTTGTCCATTTGAAAATTCTGATTAGTCGCTATAGAATTCAGGCCCTTAAAAATGGAAATTTTGCAAACAACCTCAGAATTCGACGAAACCACTTTTGTTGGGTCCTTGATGTCAAATTATTGTTAGATTTCAAATTTCATAATTTTTCGAATCAATATGTGAGTGTGGCAAAGGAAAACGCGTTTGACCAGTTTCAGTTGATTTTAATCGACTGGAAAATGGCCATTTTTCCAACGGTCTCAGAATTCGACGAAACTAGTTTTGTTAGGACCATATCATCAATACGAAGCTAGAAAATATTTTTCAGGAATTTTTCGAGTTAGTATGTGACCCCAGTAGATTGAAATGCGCGTTCAAATTCAAAATATAGAGTTATATGTTGATTTTGACGAAAACTGATCGAAATGATCGAATCAGCTAACGATACATATACCACTGTGTTTGGAATGAGGGTAAAACGCTATGGACGACAGGCGATGGGCCTCATTTAGAGGTCAAATGAAAAAGTACCCTTTTTGAAATATAAATAAACAAATAAATTAAAAAAATAAAATCCCTTCCCTCTCCTTAACCCTTCAGCCCGCCCCCCCTCCCCCGATTCAATTTCAAAAAAACAAAAATAAAAAAAAGGGGGAGGAAAGAATCGCGCGCCGACCATCGCGCCGCCGGAGCGGGCGCAGCTCCGACCCCCCCTCACCTCCCCTTCTCCTCCGCGTCCTCCTCCCCCTCTTTTTCCCGCTCCCCTCCACTGCAGCAGCTCCGTTCTTCCTCCCTCCCCCCTTCTTTTCTTCCTCCGATCCGACCTCCGACCCTCCACCGCGAAGCCCGCCGCCTGCCCTAACCCTCTTACGCCGGTGATCCCCTCCAGCAACCCCCACGGCTCCTCCGACCTCCTCTTTTCCCCTTTGTCCGAGTTAGGACCCTGTAAGTGTTTATTTTACTGACATTTAATTTTAGTTTCAGTTTCGTGTATATGCGGGCGTAATAAAAATCGTATCTTTATTTTTGAATAACATTACGTTAGGAATACACGGCTTATATATATAGATTAGATAAAAAGGTTTAATTTTTATAAACAAAAAAAAATATGATTTTTATCATATGTGAAATATAAAAATATAATCTTTTATATTGTAGAAGTATAAAAATACAATTTTTATATAGGCAAGCTTGTAAAAATACCATCTTTATAAATATAGCAAAATAAAATTCTGATTTTTATTGTATAGATGTTGAAATAAAGAGGTGATTTTTATAGTGATGAAATAAAAATTAAATCTTCATATTTGAAAAGGCGAGATTTTTATATATTGAATAGCAAAGTAAAAATTAGATTTTTATATATTGAATAGCAAAGTAAAAATTCGATTTTTATATATTGAATAGCAAAGTAAAAATTCGATTTTTATATATTGAATAGCAAAGTAAAAATTCAATTTTTATATATTGAATAGCAAAGTAAAAATTCGATTTTTATATATTGAATAGCGAAGTAAAAATTCGATTTTTATATATTGAATAGCAAAGTAAAAATTCGATTTTTATATATTGAATAGCGAAGTAAAAATTCGATTTTTATATATTGAATAGTGAAGTAAAAATTCGATTTTTATATATTGAATAGCGAAGTAAAAAATTAGATTTTTATATATTGAATAGCAAAGTAAAAATTCGATTTTTATATATTGAGTAGCGAAGTAAAAATTAGATTTTTATATATTGAATAGCAAAGTAAAAATTCGATTTTTATGTATTGAATAGCAAAGTAAAAATTCGATTTTTATATATTGAATAGCGTAGTAAAAATGTGATTTTTACATATGTAGAGAATACGGGCAAAGAAAGTGACAAGAGGCAAGAACGGTGAAGATTTCTACATAAGAAGAGTCGTGGGATCGGATAGCTATCTGTGAGAATTTCTCACTATTTAATTTTATTTTTCTAGTTATATAAATATATACTAGGATGCAGACGGTGTTTAGTAGCACCCGACACCCGTCGTCCACAGACCATGGACGGCTTGTATGTTTGTTTGTTTGATTTTGATGTGTAGTTGATTGTGTGGTGTGATGTGAAATAAAATAAAATATTTCTATAGTTGAAAATATTTTATAGTTAAAAATAGAATTTTTAACGTGTATTTAAAATAAATATTTATAAACAAATCGGAGATTTGTTTATATACACTGATTTGGCTGATATTGATTGGGACGATAAATTTTACACATCGCCCAACTACACAAATAAAATCTGTGTTTGATTGTTTGAAACCCCACACGGGTATTGGGATGATATTTGACGTACACTAATCCCGATTGTTTAGTTGTATGTCGATCGATTGATTAGCAGACGGTTATAAGCGTTGAATATTTATATTTGATGCTTATACAGTGTAGAATGCACTTTGGATGATGGTTGATTGTTCATCTTTGTTATTGTATACATGTGTTGTAGAAAATCCAAATAATCAACATTATATGGTAATTGATTGGGCCTCATTCCATATTTGAAATAGAAATATTTTAAATAGAATATTTGAAAATAAAAATATATGAAGCCGTGTTGATTAGATTGACGCCATTTTGACGTGAACGATATTTATATCGATTTTATTCATTTTAAAATGAATATCGAAAGTGATTTCAAAATATGATATTTTGAAAGGAATTGAAATTCGAATTAAATTGAATTGAAATGAATTCAAATTGAAATTGAATAGAAATGAATTCGAATTGAAATTGAATAGAAATGAATTCGAATTGAAATTGAATAGAAATGAATTCGAATTGAAATTGAATATAAATGAATTCGAATTGAAATTGAATAGAAATGAATTCGAATTGAAATTGAATAGAAATGAATTCGAATTGAAATTGAATATAAATGAATTCGAATTGAAATTGAATATAAATGAATTCGAATTGGAATTGAATTGAATTGAAAAGGAACTGAAATTGAATTAGAAATCAATTTGAATTGAAATCGATTTGAAATGAATTTAAAACGATTTGAAATGAATTTAAAACGATTTATAAAGCATGTTTTGAATTGAAATCGACGAAGTATATTATATATATATATATATATATATATATATATATATATATATATATATATATATATATATAATATAATGGCCTGAATAGAACGCGCCGCGCCGCGGCAGTTCGTGGATTTCGACCATTGACTTCGAACGGATATTGCGGGAGATCCGACCGTCGGATTCTCCTAAAACCGGAACCGTTGGGTTCGTATCGAAAAGAGCTTTCTGATGAATATTAGAAATTTGAAATCTAACGGTTGGATTTGGAGTTACGTCCAAATCAAATTTGGAAAAGGTTGCTTTAAGTGCAGTTCGATGGCCATTGATGGAAATCGACTGTACATGCCTTGATAAAATTATTAAAAATAGTAATAATTTGTGTAAAATCATAAGAAATGATTTGTGAAGAATTGGGATGAAAAACTCCATATTTGAAAAGATAAAAATAGATTTTATCGAAATGAACTAGTTTTGAACTAGAATAATAATTTATTTATTTTTAAAATAAATAAAGTGAGTTTGAAATGGTTTTGAAATATAACCAGAATTTCCAATAATTGAATTGGAATGGATTTGAATCGAAATTGTCTTTGGAATATTTCGATGTTGGATTTCGTGATTATACTGATATTGTTTGGGAAATTTGAAAGATATATTAATATGTTATTTCCAATACGATATTTGTTGGTCGTAGAATTTGATATTGAATATAAGCCTGTATATTTTCTATTCAGAGCCTTGTATTTAATATCAAATGTGATTTGGGTTTGTCGTGAATGGTGTCTTCATTAACACTGTTCTTAAGCCCAATTGAAAAAAAAAAGCTTAAATCTTTTTATTTAGATTTAATGAAGTGGGCCAATCAAATAATATTTAATTGGAATTGAACTGGTATTGATTTTTGGGTTTATCGTGAACAGTGTTTTAAATAACACTTGTTCTTTAACCCGATAATTAATGAATGTGATTTTGGGTTTATTGTGGGCCGTGTTTTAAATGACATTGGTTCTTTAACTCGGTTAAAGACAGGATATTGATTTCTATGAAGATTAAAACTAAGTGGAGCTTTAATGAATCTTTAATTAGATTGAAATGATCGAGAATGGAGTATCACCAGTTTTGCTCTAGGCGATAGTTAAATCTTTAATTAGATTTGAACGTGAAATGGTAATTGAATTTACCGATAACACCGTGGTGTCAGATATGAAGTAGGACCAGTTTTACTTCATGGGATGAATAGGTCGGGATTGGGAAATAAAATCAATAATTACTTCGGTGTGGTTCGCTAATCACGACTAGTTTGAATTGATATTCAAAAGAAGATTAAAGAATAAATTTAAAAGAATTTATCTTTGATAAAATTAATGAGAACCTTTCCTAAAGAATATTCTGAATTGGAAGGAGGCGTATGTTGTGTTTGTGTAACACTTGTTCAATATATACGCGAGTTATTCAGAAAGACCGGGTTTATCCTATTCTGAATAACTGTTTCGACGTGGTGTCGAAGATGAAGACGGTGGCTAAAGACCAGAAGTCTTCACATCGTTTGGGTGATTACTGATGATCTTGATTGGGCTGTACACCCAAGATGAGGGAATCAGTCGGTGGTCGTCCAGATGTGCTTGGAGATCGATGGATATGCGAGGAAAGTGCCTCCGGTTTCGTTCAGACCTAGAACGAACTTGTAAATGGACTGTGTGTCTGACATTGGATTTTATTCTGTGTGGTTGATTTCTATTAAATATATATCTGTTTGGCGGCGGAGAATTTATTCTCTTGCTTAACGCCCTTCTCTGAGACGTACGAGCTCAGGGGTTATATATTGATGGATATCAAACGCATGGAGTGAATTGCCTGTGTGGCGTGCTTAAGTGGCAATTGATCAAGACTTCTGTTGAAAAGCAAAGTCTTGTGGATGATGATCAAAGCAAGGCCTGTGTGGCATAGCTTTGTGTAACGTTGATTCGCGAGCCTCACACCCCGGTTGTGAACTAAAAACGGGAGAAGGATCCAGGGAGGGCATGCGTTTCTTTCTATCTAGGGTGGTGTCAGTGACCTACCAGCCCTGACATTTATATTATTTTCACTTGTGTGGTTGTTGCTGTTGCAAGACGCCTCGGTTTGATCGGACGATTCGGGTCCGATGGGGTCATTCGTTGACTCATTTACGCCCCAAAGGGCGGGGAAACGCAGTGTTCAGGCATTTTAATCCACATCGGTGGACCGGCCCTGTGGCTCCTAGGTGCAGTTGCGGCTATAGCCTGAGGCTCGGGCTAGAGAGTCTCGAATTCGGTAGAGGACTATCTTTTGCCTCGGTTCGCAGATGGAAACCCAATTTCCAAATACGTGACTTTGCGATTTTGATTGTATAACCTATATATGGCGACATAGTGGTATGGGGCATTCATGCCGCCTATGATTGATACTTATGATTTGAAATTGATTTCTTCACTTATAGCGATATAAAAGATTTGTTTTAACGTATCATGCATGCTTTGGCTATTATAAGGGAAAACCCTATTCTCTGGTTTGTGTTGCATTGTGTGATGGGACCTGGGTCTTATAATAGCTTCATTTTTCTTTATTTAGCATTGCGCTGTTGTTTTATGCACTGGTATTCTTGGGAGGAAACCCGTTCCGTGTCATACGACGTGGTCCCTTGATTTACCTAACTTTAAAATAAAGATTTATAACTGTTTTAGTTCTCACACCAGTCCCATGACCGACCTGGAGTTTATTGTTTTAACCTAAACTCTGGGTGCCCTTATTTTGACATGGGCAGCTAGTAGTTTTGGTTTTGCAGATTTATATTCACAGGATCCTGGTTTACAGCTGGAATGATATCTGGAAAGCTTTGTATCCGTATATCTCTTCTAGTTGTGTATTGTATTATTTTCCGCTGCTATGTATTTAAATGTAATTTAAATCTCTGATATTTCTGTGTAATATTCATTTATACTCTGTATATTCTAATATTCTGATGGAATTGTTGTAATAAACAATGAAATGTTCTTCTGTCTGCGTTCTATTTTGTCATGTTCTCAAAACAATTCGTTCTTTCTCTTCTCTTCGGAGACCGGGGAAGTTTGGGTCGTTTCATTAAGGGGGTAACACGTTGTAACGCTGAGTTCTATTCAAGGCCACTTCAGAAATAATTATTCATCTCCCCCGCCAACCCTTCCTCCATAGCAATATCTCACAAATCATCCAGTGATTGCCGAAAACGTGGTCCATCTCCAATCTCATCAACCATTATTCACGGTCTCCCTCCAAAACTCCTTCCATCTCCAATCTCTATCGAAGCTAGGGCGGCGCGGTTCTATTACTTGATTTGGATTTTGGTAAGCGATCCATATTCTTTGTTTGTGTGTTGTAGATCTGAATTTACGATTATGGAATCAATTCGGATTTATGATTTTAGGGTTGCGATCTGAATTCACGATTATCTGAATTTTAGGGTTTTGACCTCTTTTTCTCTGTTGCCTATACACTTGTGCCATTCAGTGCTTATTTTCTATTTCATGTCTCCCAGTTAGATGAATTGCATGTACTATATTAGCCTATATTTATTTAGTTTTCTTGTTAAATTAATGTAGTATATTGTAAACCATGAATGAAAATGGATGTGCAAACTGAATTCGGTTGATGCAATATTGATGATTAGTTGTGCTCTGCAAAATGTACGTTACTATTCACCTTTTTTGTTTTCAGATCTAATTTAAAGTAGTTGTGTTTGAATAGAAGCCTATTAGTGTATTCAGTGTTTTAATATTATGTTCGTATATAATCCAATTAAAGTGATTTAAAGTATTATATACACTTTAAAAGACAAAAATGTTGTACACTTTAAAGTGAACGTCATCCTAAGATACCACGGAATGACCCATCCTAAGTTTTTATTTATATAACATTTATTTCGCCCACGAGTCCTTCTTCGGAAATAAGTAAATTAATATAATATTTTCATATTTAGCTTTTAATATTGGTGAAATATTGCTAAATGTTCTTAATTTAAACTTCGATTTTGTAAAGCCTAATTTCTCCTTTCTGTAGCAAGACTGTTTATCTTTTGATTTTTTTTTTTTAAAAAACACCGGGAAATTTGGTGCTTTAAACAAATACCTGAGTATACCTTAAGGAAGGACACAGATTTATTCGTTTTATGCTGGTAAAACTAGACGACCGAAAAATTCATACGGACTTGTAATGGTTTAAAGAAACGAAAAAATATTGTAGAACATTTCAAATTTTCAATTATACAAGGTTTGAAACAGTATGCTAGTATTGAGCAATGAGCATCTAGGAATGGAAATTTGATATCAAAAGGCAGCTTTTAAGCATTGTTGTTTGTATTTGATTATTGCACGTAGAACATGGAGCTGATACATTAAATCTTTGAAGACAAACATGGACGATGCAGTTTAGTCTAAATTGGATCTGAAACAGAATGTCATTGAATTGAAATGCACGTAGCATGGTTTAATTTGAGTGAATATTTGAAAAGTATTCTTGAAATCAAAGTTAATTCAAAGCGACTGTTATTTTTTTTATTGTAAATTGGATCTTTGTTTTACTACATCTACACATTTTTGTGCATTTTTGCGGTGTTACTTAAAAAAATAAAATTTGAAAAATTGTTAATATCAACAGTAGAATATGATAGAAAAAGTTATAGAAATATCTGTGCTTATTGATTATTATTGTATTTTGAGTCCAAAACAAAAGCTTTGACTCACTAACTATGATTTTTCTCTGACTTGACAACATAAAAATTAAAACAGTTAGATAAAGACTACAACAAATTAGTTTTCTATTACTATATAATTTAAAGGTTGGTTTTCTCCATCGCTGTACGATAATATTAGTAGCTTTGTTATAAGTGAGGACAAATGCATTAAGTTGTTGATCTTTGACTCACATATAAACTGCATAAAAATTCAAATATGGCGGGGTATGCTGTGACGCATGAACCATTTATAAACCAGAATATGGTATTCAGTCCCCTACTGCCCATTCATTCCGTTTTCAACTGTCCATTCATTGCAACTGTTCTACGGTAAACCTCATAAAAATCACTTATGACCACTCAGTTATACGGTATCACTATCACCACACGAAATTAATTAAACGCCTTTACTGACATCACATATTATACAAGTCCTACTGACATTTCCGCAAAACAAATTACATCACTTACATTACATCATTATAAACTACTTACTGACACATGTACATAATGTTGACTTGTCCATGTATATTATTATGGAAAAAGCTACAACACATAGGATTGTTGATGGATATTCTCCACCTGCCATGACAAAATGCATCTGCACATATATATTGGAAAATGTCTATATATATTTGCCTAGATATGTCTGATAGGATCATACAGTAATATATGTGTACTTTTGATCCTATTTGCTACTGTTATTTATTTTGATACATATATCATATATAACATATATATATTTGCTTTTATTGAGTTGTTTAACAAACTGACTTGATAAAACATGGGTCAATATGGACAAAGTTATATACATTTTATTGCAAAACTTGTTTTGTAATTTTGTAACAAAAAGATACTTTTCAATTTGCAATTTTTGGTAATCTGAACTGTTTGTATTAAGGTGTATGGTATTCCTGAGACTCTTAGTCTAAATGGTTAGATATGTATGTCTATATGCCATGTACATCTCGAAATATATATAAGATATTTGTTTTGAGAATGCCTGTTTCATTATGCCCATATATGTATACAATGATGTTTCTTAGGTCAATAATAATTAAAGTCATTAAATAGATGAATACAACACATAAAACATGCTATGTGCATAAGATGTAATGTATGTTTTATATAAAGCTATTTGTGACATAGTGCCTTTATAATGCAAATATGATTTGGTGAAGCTCCTTGCACCATTTCAAAAGATAAGATTCTTCTGCTCATATATTTGAATTAAATTCATGGTCACTAGGCAATGGATATAAGACATTTGTTTTAAACTGTTAAAATAATATGTTATTTGCCTTGCTATAACTGATAGATTATAACATAAATTTTATTTACATTTGATAACATGCTATGTATTTAATTCAAATGGTAAGCCAGTGGTGTTCATTATAATAAATGTTCTAATATGTCCTATTATTTAAAAACAAGTGTGACTTTATTTTTTTAATGAACACACTGATTTATAGACTGCTTGGACATACATATATGCACCAATACCAGAATTGGATTTAAAAGACCAATTTTCATCTTATATCTACATCATATACTTGACAGATCATGTTTAATAGATTAGGATATTAATGAGCTGTTTGTATATTTATGTTGATAAATATACATGATCCAAATTAGATTTAAACGTTCAGCGAATATAACATGATATTTGCCTTTATACTACATGTATAAACAAATATGTCAAAATTGAATTGGTTTTAGCTTAATTCATAAACTTCTAATTTGGTCCATATATGAACATTAATGAATGATTTTCATGTTTATATATATGCATCTCCATTACCATATCTTTTAATACATATTTCATTAACATAGCAATTATTCCTATACTTGTATATTTACAAGAATCAGTTTTGAACTGAATTTTTTTTGTCTGTAACATCATAGTATATAGATAATAAATTCTGATCAGCCATCATAATTAACGATATGCATACGTATACATATATATATATATATATGTATATATATATGGTTATGTTTGCACACTGATGCAACAAAATGCACTGTACTTTTTTAACATGGGAAAGGGCTCTTGCACACTGATGCACCAAATTTTTTATAACATGCTGGCATTTTTACAACAAAATAAAATAAATGTGTACTTTTTATAACATGCAACAAAATCCTCTGTCATTGCACATATATAATTAGAAATATGCTGGCATTTTTTTAATCATTTTTTTTACCTAATTCTTAATTTTACTTATGTGGTAGGTCTACCCACTGTTTGCTGCTGTTGGCTCAGTTGTGGGTATCTGCGTGTATTCTCTTTATAGTAACATTACCATCAATCCTGAAGTCAGGTAATTTTATGCTGTCGTTATTTTTGCTTTATTGGTTAGATTAATGTTTTGGTTAGTTGGTTATGAATATTTTGTGAGTAGAACGATATTTATTCCCAACTAATGACTTGTAGAACCCTGTTTTTAGAACATTATACCACTTGTATTTTCACTTTTATATTTTAGTACAAATAATTTCTTTTTAGAAAAGAAATCCATACCTTTTTTCGCTGAATTATATATATTTTGGTGCATACGCACTGTTAGCTCTAAAATCCTCCTTGACATAAATGTTTTTATGCCTATGCAGGCATGTATCATTGTTGTTGCAGTGTGATATCTATTGAAATTGTCAATGTTGATGATCCATAAAGAAAGATGCCATTGGTTTGAACTTTGATACAAAATTTAAACAGGTTATCTAATTGCTATATCGTTATAGTTTCAGGAGTCACGTACTAAAGTCTCTTTTTTTAAGACATTTTGCTGCCATATTGAAATCGTGCAAAGTGGTTAGTAGTGTTTCATAGTTTCTAGGATAAAACTGCCTTGTAGGCCAATATCAATGGTCTCTTGAACAAAGATTGGGGATGAATAATATGCATGAAAACTTGTTTAGAAAACTGATGATATTTACTGTGTCAATAGCTCGGTTTACATAGGGAAAAATCTGAGAGAGAAAAATGGATGAGTCATGAGAGAATGTATCCTTTGAGCTTACTGGTTGTTATTACCAAAACAAAATCAGTTTGAAAAATATAGATTCGGAAATACAAAGTAATTAGAAATTAATAATTATACTTAGTTATCTTAGTTAACAAAATCAGTTTGAAAACATGGTATGTCCAATAGAAATCTTTTGTATTCCTTTGTAGAGTTCTTCGAGTGTAGGAATTAATGTAAACCTTTTTTTATATGGAATAATACTGATGCTTTAAATCAATATAACACTCATTTTGAAGTCTTGACCGCTTGAACCCATAACCTCTAGAACTCAAGAATTCGGTCTAGAGCTTCATATCACTTGCCACTTGATCTAGTGGTGCTTTGACAATAAAGCATTAATTTTATTTCTAAATTTTTCTTTGTGAAGCAAGTATACAGTGAAATCTCCTCCTACATGTTCACAATCAAGCCTTCATCCAAGGACCCAAACAAGAAAGAAAGTAAGCTATATATTGAAAAGTGAAAGACAATGAATAGTAAAAATTAGTGTAAGAGAGAATTATTGTAAATATATATATATATATAACTTTCCTAAATCTATCTATTATTTCTTTACAAAACCTTATGCCTTAAACACCTCGAAGTTTACGTCTCGCCTGGTGGGAATAAAAAAGTCTCAAATAAGCTTCTAATTTTAAAACTTCTATTGTAGTCACTATGAAACAGGATTTCAGTACTGGGCCAGATTTGTCATCAATGCTTTCAGGTTGCATGATTCTTACTGCACTATCATTCTCTTCTTTGCTAACTCCTTGGAGGAGTGTCTTTTTACCTTGGGTCAATACTGGAATTTCCTCCTTGTTTTGGATTCGATCTCTATTGTTGTCGCTATTTGGGCCATGTCAATCAATTGTAGTAGCAAACGTATGTGTTTACAAACCGATGGGTTGACCGATATCTTAATCTAATCCAACCATCTTTAGCACATGGGTTTTGTTCCTTTTCAATTGCAAACTGCTACGAGGCTACATTGATCAACTCGACTTTGTTGTGCTCTAGGTATTGCTTAATTCAAACAAATCTCATCACATTTTGATAAATTCATAACATGCATTAGACTCTAATGACATCTTAGGTAAATAAAAAAAATTTGTAACTAATGTTTTTTGTTCGCTAGATTAGTACCAAGAAGAAAAACTTGAATGACAATCATCATTGAATTAACATTTAAACATGGAAATTCTATTAAACAAAATCACTTCAATAGCAAAAGCATTTTCTACTGCCTAGGAAAGAGATCTCACCACAGTTGAATTAACGAGGTTTATTATCAACATATCATTCGCTTAAAGTTATGATAATATATATAGTAAAAAAATAAGCGTACACAAGAGAGTATGTAGGCTTTTCTATTGCCTAGGAATGAGATCTCACCACGGTTGTTAACATTTGGTCTGAGATTAATAACAATAATTGAAGAGTGCAGGAATAGCAAATGAGCAGCTGAGGTTGATGACGTTGATATGAATTTAATGTACTTTATGCTGTAGCAATCTTTTTTCTATGTAGTTTTGGAGCTTGAGCACTCTTTCTTCCCGTGTGTATCCTAAATTGTATGTCGATGGAAAAAAGTTGGGTTTATTTACACAGGTAAATAGATAATTCAATATTCTCAACTGTGTTTAATTTCAGAAAATAAAAATATTTGACGTTAAAACTCAACTATTTTGTTGATTTTTTTTTCATTATAGAACTTCCAAAGAGTACTCGCAAGGGGCAAGAAGCTTCGTAGATGCTGCAAAGAGAAATATAAGAAATGTAGAGAAACTTCTATGCCCTTTTTTAGATTGCCAAAATCTTAGTCGACAAGATGATGACGTTATTGTTGAGAATTTAATTATAAGGGGGATGGATCCTACGTACAAGAGCAGTACTAAGTGGTATCAACATGGCGAACAATTAAAAGTGGGCATAGACATGAAGTTGGACAACACATTTGATCTACTTAAAGCTATTCATTTTGAAGATGAAGATTTTATGAATCATGCTTTTTTTACTGATGTTAATGAAGACGAGGATGTTCAAAAACGTGAGGATGAATTACTTAAGAATTTGGAGGATGCAGAAACCCCCTTATATCCTGATTGTGTAGATCAAACTAAACTATCCGCCATCACTGCTTTGTATAATCTTAAATGTGAGGTTGGATTATCCGATAGTGGTTTTGATAAGCTTTTGAAGGTACTACAGTTATTGTTGTCGGTGAATAATGTACTTCCTAAGACTTTGTATGATGTAAAAAAATTTCTCAAAGTATTTGACATGGGGTTTGAAAAGATTCATGCTTGTAAGAAGGATTGTTGTCTTTTTAGAAAAGAGTTTCAAGATTTAGAAAGTTGTCCGAAATGTAACTCTTCGAGGTGGAAGATAAATGAGGACACTAAGGAGATTATACGTGGTGTTCCAGCTAAAGTGTTGAGGTATTTTCCAATCATTCAAAGATTTAGGAGAATGTATAGATCGCAACAAATGGCAGAAGACCTAAGGTGGCATTTCAATAATAAAAGCAATGATGGAAAAATGCGACATCCTATAGATTCTGTAACATGGAATGCAGTGGACGAGAGGTGGGAATCATTTTCATCCGAACCACGCAATCTCAGACTTGGTCTTGCTTCAGATGGTGTCAATCCATTTGCGTCGATGAGTTCCAAATATAGTTGTTGGCCAGTAATGCTTGTAACGTATAATCTCTCGCCTATGTTATGTATGAAAAAAGAAAATATGATGCTAACATTAATAATTCCTGGACCAAAGCAACCTGGAAATGATATTGATGTGTACTTGGCGCCATTGGTAGAAGACTTAAATTATTTATGGAATAATGGAATTGATATATATGATGCATTCAGTAAATCAGTTTTTAATTTAAGAGCAATTTTACTATGGACAATAAATGACTTTCCAACGTATGGAAATCTTGCAGGATGTTGTGTAAAAGGCGAAAAAGCTTGTCCATTATGCGGTGTTAACACTCATCGTCGATGGTTGTAGCATTGTCGGAAAAGTGTTTATATGGGACATAGAAGGTTTCTAGACCCTTCACATCCATGGAGAGAAAAAAAACTTGGTTTGATAACACTGTAGAGGAGGGTTATAGACCTAGAATTCTAATGGGACGAAACATTTCTGCTATTTTGGATGGTTTTCCAAATGTTTTTGGAAAATATAAGAATGAAGCAATAAAAAGGAGGATGAGTAAGAAGAAGTTAAAGACAGAGTTGAGTAAGGAGTTAAAAAGTAAAAAGAGGAAGGGGAAGAGTACTCACAGTAAAGAAGACGAAGATGCTGGGAAAAAAGAGCTATTAAGGTGGAAAAAAAGATCAGTCTTTTTTGATTTGCCGTATTGGAAGGTTAGTATTAAAATTATATTTTTTAAATAGACCTAACAATATAAAAATTAGTAAATTGTTGTATTATCGATATTTGTAGGAACTTCCATTGCGACATAATTTAGATGTGATGCATGTTGAGAAAAATGTCGCTGAAAGCCTAATAAGCACGATGTTGCATGACAGTAAATCGAAAGATGGAATTAATTCAAGGAAGGATTTGGAGGAATGGAGGATTCGTCAAAGTCTTTATGCACAACCTCGTGGGAATAGAACATATCTACCACCGGCTCCATATATGTAATAACCCGGAAATTCTGAGCCAGTTTAAAATTTTTATTTTGACAATTTTAATGAATTCTGAATATTTAAAATAGATTATTTTAAATAATATCAACGAGAAAATTTATTTTGAATATAAATAGAACGTATATATTATATATGTCGTCGTTAGAATATAAATATTTATATATAATTATAAATAGAATTGAAAATGGCGCGGTAGTTCGATAATTCGATTTCAAACTTCAATTGAATGTACCAGGTGCAAAACAATCCGGATTTTAGTGAAACCAAAAACATTAGGATCTAATTGATAATATCTTTCCAACGAATCCGAAAAATCAAGATTTCATAGCGGGAATCAAAAGATATGTCCAGTTGAAAATTCTGAATAGTCGCTATGGAATTCAGGCCCTTAAAAATGGAAATTTTGCAAACGACCTCGGATTTCGACGAAACCACTTTTGTTAGATCCGTGATGTCAAATTATTGCTAGATTCCAAATTTCATAATTTTTCGAATCAATATGTGAGCATGGCGAAGGAAAACGCGTTTGACCAGTTTCAGTTGATTTTAATCGACTGGAAATTGGCCATTTTTCAAACTGTCTTAGAATTCAACGAAAATAGTTTTGTTAGGACAGTATCGTCAATACGAAGCTAGAAAATATTTTTCTGCAATTTATAGAGTTCGTATGTGACCCTGGTAAATTGAAATGTATGTTTAAAATAGAATATATAGATTTAAATGTAAATTCAATGGAAACTGATTGTAACGATCGAATCAACCTACGATACATATCCCATTGTGTTCGGAATGGGGGTAAAATGCTATGGACGACAGGCGGTGGGCCTTGTTTCGAGGTCGTATGTAAAAGTCAACTTTTTAGAAATTAAAAAATTAAAAAAAACCCTTCCCTCTCCTTAACTTCCCAGGCCCCCCCACGATTAAATTCATTTTTCAGAAAAAATAAAAATAAAAAAAAAGAAGAAGAAGAAGGGAGGAGCGCAGCAGCCGCCGCCCTCCTCGAGACCACCGCGCCACCTCCGAACCCACCTCCCCCCTCTTCGGTACGTCGCAGACCCCCCCCCCCCATTGGAAATTGATGCCGTCGCCTCCCTCTCTTCTTCTCCCTCCATCTTCTACTCGCAAGACACACCCCCCAGGAATCCTAATCGAAAACGAGACCCTAGCCGCCGATGCCGCCGCCACTTCCAGTCAAAGCCGCGCCTCCCTCTAGCGTCGTTTCCCTCCGACTGCATCCATTTCTCCCCCCCCCCCCACCGCCAGTCCTTCCTCTATTTGTTGACAGTGAGTTTTCTGCTCCCTTTTTTTTATTACATTGTTTTAAAATTCGATTTATATTTAGTACGAAGGTATAGATTTCCAGTAACGATTTTTTTTTAGATATTAATGTTTGAAATTAATGAATTTTTAATTAGGAAAAGTTCATATTTTTATTTATAAAAAGCTTTGATTTATATTTTATATAAAAGTTATGATTTCGATTTGAATAAAAATATAATTTTTATATAAGCAAGAGGTTCAAAATGTAGTTTTTATTCGAGTATTAAGTTAAAAATATAATTTTTATATTTTTAAAGTAGTAAAAATATAATCTTTTATATTGTAGAAAGGTAAAAATATGATCTTTGCATAGTAGGAACTATAAAAATATAATCTTTATGAGATATAGAATGTAAAAATACCATCTTTGTATATGTAGCGAAATAAAAATCTGATTTTTATGATATATATGTTGAAATAAAGAGGTGATTTTTATAGTGATGAAATGAAAATAAAATCTTTATTATGTAGAAGGTGTAAAAATATGATTTTTGTTTGTGTAGAGAATTAAAAATATAATTTTTACATGATAGAAATATTAAAAATATCATCTTTATATGTGTAGAAAAATAGAAATGTGATTTTTAATAATGATATGTTTGAAAAGTTGAAATCGATGTATTTGAAAAGGCGAGATCCTTATATGTAAATTAGCATACGAAAGCTTTGATTTTTGAAAAGGCGAAATCTTTATATGAAGAATGGCGTGATAAAAGTATAATTTTTATCTATATAGTAGCGGTATAAAAATTCGATTTTTATATATTGAATAGAATAATAAAAATTCGATTTTTATATATTGAATAGAATAATAAAAATTCGATTTTTATATATCGAATAGCAAAGTAAAAATTCGATTTTTACATATGTAGTGGCTACAGCAACGAAGATGACAAAAATGCGATAACGATGAAGATTTCTATCAAAGAAGAGTCAAGATGATTGGATAGCTATTGGTGAGAATTTCTCACTCAAAATTTCTTTTTCTAGTTATATATATATACTAGGATGCAGACGGTGCTTAGTAGCACCCGACACAATCGTCCACAGACCATGGACTTGTTTGTTTGGTTGCATAAATTAGTTAGATGATTTGATTTGAATTTGGTTGTTTGGTAAATTTGATTGATGTGTGAATGGCGTGGGCCTTCACTAGACCGGGGATAAGGCTAGGCCTCGTCCCGTTTCTAGTATCGTGCCGTTATGCCGCCAAAATTTTCTAAAATATGTTAGAAAAATAAAAATATCATTTTTATTGTGTAAATGAACTGAATAGAAATTCATGTGTTGAAATAAAATATTTTATCGTTAAAAATATAATTTTTAACGTGGAAGTGAATAAAATAAAATATTCATTTACAAACCGGACGGTTTGTTTATGTACACTGATTTGACTGACATTGATTGGGACGATAAATTTTACACATCGCCCAACTGCACAAATAAAATAAGTGTTTGATTGTTTGAAACCCCACACGGGTGTTGGGATGAAATATGAAGTTCACTCATCCTGATTGATTAAATATGTCGATCGATTGATTGACAGACTGTTATAAGCATTAGATATCTATGTTTGATGCTTATACAGTGTAGTGCACTTTGGTTGATGGTTGATTGTTTTTCAATGCTGTTATATACAGTTGTTGTATGAAAATCCAGATAATTAATATTATATGGTGATTGATTGGGCCTCATTCCAATTTAGAAAATAAAGAATATTATAAAATAAAGGTTTATGTGTTGACTGTACTCATCCGTTGAGATTAGTCATGTGTTGAACGAAATATTTTAATAATAAAATTTACATCTTTATCAATATAAAATAAAGGTTCATGTGTTGACTGTACTCATCCGTTGAGATTAGTCATGTGTTGAACGAAATATTTTATTAATAAAATTTACATCTTTATCAATATAAAATAAAGGTTCATGTGTTGACTGTACTCATCCGTTGAGATTAGTCATGTGTTGAACGAAATATTTGAAATAGAAATATTTGAAATAGAAATATTTGAAACGAAATATTTGAAATAGAAATGTTTGAAAAGGAAATATTTGAAATAGAATATTTGAAAATAGAAGTATATGAAGCCGTGTTGATTAGATTGACGCCATTTTGACGTGAACGATATTTATATCGATTTTATTCATTTTAAAATGAATATTGAAAAGTGATTTCGAAATCGCATATTTTGAAATGAAATTTGAATCAAATTGAATAGAAAACGAATTTGATTTCAATTGAATATATAATGAATTTGATTCAAATAGAAAACAGAAATGAATTGAATATAAAACGATTTCGAAATGAATTGAATAGAAAACGAATTTGATTTCAATTGAATATATAATGAATTTGATTCAAATAGAAAACAGAAATGAATTGAATATAAAACGATTTCGAAATGAATTGAATAGAAAACAAATTTGATTTCAATTGAATATATAATGAATTTGATTCAAATAGAAAACAGAAATGAATTGAATATAAAACGATTTCGAAATGAATTGAATAGAAAACGAATTTGATTTCAATTGAATATATAATGAATTTGATTCAAATAGAAAACAGAAATGAATTGAATATAAAACGATTTCGAAATGAATTGAATATAAAACGATTTCGAAATGAATTGAATATAAAACGATTTCGAAATGAATTGAATATGAAACGATTTCGAAATGAATTGAATATAAAACGATTTCGAAATGAATTGAATATAAAACGATTTCGAAATGAATTGAATATAAAACGATTTCAAAATGAATTGAATATAAAACGATTTCGAATTGAATTGAATATAAAACCAATTTGAATTGAATCGAATAGAAAACCAATTTGAATTGAATCGAATAGAAAACCAATTTGATTTGAAGTGAATATATAACGAATTTGATTTGAATTGAATATGTAACGATTTCGAATTGAATTGAAAACGAATTCGAATCGAATTGAAAACGAATTGAAATGAATTCGAATTGAATTGAAATTTGAATTGAATAGAAATGAATTTTAAAAACGAATTTATAAAGAAGAATTCAATTTTGCTTTAGATTGAAATGAAAGTTGAAATGGTTCTTGAAACGAATTTAAAACTATTTATATAATTCGTTTTAAATAGAAATCGATGAAATATATATTATATATATAATATAATGGCCTGAATAGAACGCGCCGCGCCGCGGCAGTTCGCGAATTTCGACCATTTATTTCAAACGGACATTACGGGAGATCCGACCGTCGGATTCTCCTAAAACCGGAACCGTTGGGTTCGTATCGAAAAGAGCTTTCTAACGAATATTAGAAATTTGAAATCTAACGGTTGGATTTGGAGATACGTCCAAATCAAATTCGAAAAGGGTCGTTGTAAGTGCAGTTCGATGGCCATTGTTGGAAATCTACTGTATGAGCCTTGATAAAATTATTAAAAATATCAATAATTTGTGTAAAATCATAAGAAATGATTTGAGAAAAATTGGGATGAAAAACTCCATATTTGAAAAGATAAAAATAGATTTTTATCGAAATGAACTAGTTTGAACTCAATTTAAAACCCGGGTTTTTATTTTTAAATAAATAAATTAGATTTAAAAAGGGGTTTTAAATAATCAGAATTCCTAATATATTTGATTTGAGTTGAACTAGAATTGATTTGTGGGTTTATCGTGAACTGTGTTTTAAACAACACTAGTTCTTTAACCCGATAACAAATAGAATGTGATTTGGGTTTGTCGTGAACTGTGTTTTAAATAACACCTAGTTCTTTAACCCAGTAAAAGGAATTTTAACGAATCTGCAATCAGATTGAAATGTGAATCTACAATCTAAATTATCAAATTTAGAAAGTGAGCGAGAACGGAGTATTACCAGTTTTTCTCCAAAGCGATAGTTAAATCTTTAATTAGATTTGAACGTGAAATGGTAATTAATTTTACCGATAACACCACGGTGTTAGATATGGAGTATCACCAGTTTTGCTTCATGGGATGAATAGGTTGGGATTGGGAAATAAAATAAATAATTACTTCGGTGTAGTTCGCTTATCTCGACTAGCTTGGAAAACCATAATTTGGTTTGAAATGACATCCAAAGGAAGATTAAAGGATAATTTTCAAAGAATTTATCTTGGATAAAATTAATGGGAACCTTTCCCTAAGAATATTATGAACGGGAATGAGGCGTATGTTGTGTTTGTGTAACATTTGTTTTTAATATACGCGGGTTGTTTGGAAAGGCCGGGTTTATACCCATTCTGAATAACCGATTCGACGATATGTCGAAGATGAAGACGGTGGCTGAAGACCGGAAGTCTTCACATCGTTTGGGTAATAACTGACGATCCTGATTGGGCTGTACACCCAAGAGGATGGAAATAGTTGGTGGTCGTCCAGACGTACTTGGAGATGGATGGATATGTGAGGAAAGTGCCTCCGGTTTCGTTCAGACCCAGAACGGACTTGTAAATGGATTGGGTGTCTGACATTGGATTTTATTCTGTGTTGATTGATTTCTATTAAATATACATATGTTTGGCGGTGGAGAATTTATTCTTTTTCTTAACGCCCTTCTCTGAGACGTACGAGCTCAGAGGTTGTATATCGATGGACATCAGTCGCATGGCATGAATTGCCTGTGTGGCACGCTAAGATGCAATGATCAAGGCTTCTGTTGAAAAGCAAAGTCTTGTGGTTGATGATCAAAGCACGGCCTTTGTGGCATAGCTTTGTGTATAACGTGAATTCGCGAGCCTTACACCTCGGTATGAGTTAAAAACGGGATACAGACTGCAGGGAGAGCACGACGTTTCTTTCTAGCTTTGGTGGTGTCAGTGACTTACCAGCCCTGACATTTATATACTTTTCACCTATGTGGTTGTTGGAATGCGAGGAGCCTCGATTATAGGTCTGTAAGTACCGGGAAACGTGTGTTCAGGAATTGCCAATCCTCTAACGTAAGTGAGGACCGGCCCTGAAGCATCCAAGGGTTGCCCAGAGTCCGTAGCCCTGAGGTATTTGCTAGAGTGTCTCGAACGCGGAGAGGAGCTTGCCCCTTGCCTCGACTCATGACGGAAATCCAATTTCCAATACGTGTATTGCGGCTTTATTTGTAGAGCCTAGTATGGCGACAGTAGCATGGGATGCTATGCCGTCTATGATTTATATTTATGATTGAAATTGTTTTGACACTATACACTTATTATAGTATCAAATGATTTGTTTTAAACGTACCAAGCATGTTTGGCTGTTATAAGGTAAAACCCTATCCTCCGGCTTGCGTTGCATTGTGTGATGGGACCTGGGTCTTATAATAGCTTCATTTTTCGAAAAAGCATTGCGTTGTTTATTGATATGCACTGGTATTCTTGGGAGGAAACCCGTTCCGTGTTATACGGCGTGGTCCCTTGAATTACTCTCTTTTAAAGTAAAGTTTTAAATAACTGTTTTAGTTCTCACACCAGTCACATGTCTGACCTGGAGTTTATTGTTTTAACCTAAACTTTGGGTGCCCCTATTTTCCGCACGGGCAGCTAGTAGTTTTGGTTTTGCAGATTTATATTCACAGGATCCTGGTTTACAGCTGGAACGATGCCCGGAAAGCTCTGTATCCGTGTATCACTTTCAGTTGTGTTTTGTGTTATTTTCCGCTGCTATGTAATTTATTGTAATCTCTGATATTTATCGAATGTAATTTATTCATTTATACTCTGTATATTCTTATATCTGATGCATTGTTGTAATAGCAATGAAATGTTCTTCCGTCTGCGTTCCGTTGTGTGTTGTTCTCAAAGTATCCGCCCTTTCCTTAACGGGGAAGAAACGGGTCCTCACATTTGGTATCAGAGCTTTGGTTTACAGAGCTCGAGAACAAGACACATTAGAACCATACGAAAGAATTCATCAGATATTGGATTAGTAATATCCAATTAGAATGACTCGTTAGAGATAGGATCAGTAGTATCCTAGAACGAGTGTGAAGAGTATATTTTTCAAATGAAAACAAATTTTGTTTTGAAAATTTAAATCGTTTTATACGTATTTGAATATTTATTTATTTTGAATATTGACAATCGAGTATATAAAGATTTTTGCATATACGCGTCATGAACGTATATTCGAGGTTTTAATATACTAGATAGATATGGAATCATACTCTAGTGGCCCGAAGGTGATTCTGATGGTTGAGTACTCATCGTCAGAATTTATATTCGAGTGACGAAGGTGTGATATCTATATATTTCCATTAGATTGGTGTGAGAACCAAAACTTATATAGCTAGAACACATTGTTGTGAATTGGCATCAAAAACATGATTTTTTGTATATATATCAAAATTATGAATTTGAAACTTTAATCCACTAATTGATTGATGTTTGTGTTGTTTGTTTATTTGTTTGATAATTTTTGAACCATTAAGCCTAATTGAACCAAATATTGAATTATATTGAAAATTAGTCGCATTTGCTTGCATATACCTATACTTACATTGAACAGGTCATAGCAAGGAGGCTAGAGCAGAGAATAAAATTTGTTTGCCCGACAAATAGGTACATGTTTACTACATAATTTACTGTTTTGTTTGGGTGATGATGATTTTATAAGCCTATTGGCTAACCGCTTGGCTTTTTCTTTTTCTTTTTGAGATCAGAAGGCCTATATGGCAATTTCGGGATTTTCCCGTGGCTCCCGGTGCAGGGGAGGTTATGGCGAAATTTTTCGAAAATTTAGGGTGTTAGCCAAATTTTTGAAGAATCTGAAAATTCTCAGAAACTGAAAATTTGGAGAATGGAAGCCAGATCGAACGTAGAGTTGATTAATCAAAGCACTTTCGACTTTGTTCCTTTTCGGGGATGAAAAGTTTAAAGTGGGGGAGATTGTAATAACCCGGAAATTCTGAGCCAGTTTAAAATTTTTATTTTGGCAATTTTAATGAATTTTGAATATTTAAAATAGATTATTTTAAATAATATCGACGAGAAAATTTATTTTGAATATAAATAGAACGTATATATTATATACGTCGTCGTTAGAATATAAATATTTATATATAATTATAAATAGAATTGAAAATGGCGCGGTAGTTCGATAATTCGATTTCAAACTTCAATTGAATGTACCAAGTGCAAAACAATCCGGATTTTAGTGAAACCAAAAACATTAGGATCTAATTGATAATATCTTTCCAACGAATCCGAAAAATCAAGATTTCATAGCGGGAATCAAAAGATATGTCCAGTTGAAAATTCTGAATAGTCGCTATGGAATTCAGGCCCTTAAAAATGGAAATTTTGCAAACGACCTCGGATTTCGACGAAACTACTTTTGTTGGATCCGTGATGTCAAATTATTGCTAGATTCCAAATTTCATAATTTTTCGAATCAATATGTGAGCGTGGCGAAGGAAAACGCGTTTGACCAGTTTTAGTTGATTTTAATCGACTGGAAATTGGCCATTTTTCAAACGGTCTCAGAATTCAACGAAACTAGTTTTGTTAAGACCGTATCGTCAATACGAAGCTAGAAAATATTTTTCTGCAATTTATAGAGTTCGTATGTGACCCTGGTAAATTGAAATGTATGTTTAAAATAGAATATATAGATTTAAATGTAAATTCAATGGAAACTGATTGTAACGATCGAATCAACCTACGATACATATCCCATTGTGTTCGGAATGGGGGTAAAATGCTATGGACGACAGGCGGTGGGCCTCGTTTCGAGGTCGTATGTAAAAGTCGACTTTTTAGAAATTAAAAAATTAAAAAAACCCTTCCCTCTCCTTAACTTCCCAGGCCCCCCACGATCAAATTCATTTTTCAGAAAAAATAAAAATAAAAAAAAGAAGAAGAAGAAGGGAGGAGCGCAGCAGCCGCCGCCGCGCCCAGGGAGCCGCCGCCCTCCTCGAGACCACCGCGCCACCTCCGAACCCACCTCCCCCCTCTTCGATACGTCGCAGACCCCCCCCAACGGAAATCGATGTCGCCGCCTCCCTCTCTTCTTCTCCCTCCATCTTCTACTCGCAAGACACACCCCCCAGGAACCCTAATCGAAAACGAGACCCTAGCCGCCGATGCCGCCGCCACTTCCAGTCAAAGCCGCGCCTCCCTCCAGCGCCGCTTCCCTCCGACTGCATCCATTTCTCCCCCCCCCCCCCCCCACCGCCAGTCCTTCCTCTATTTGTTGGCAGTGAGTTTTCTGCTCCCCTTTTTTTTATTACATTGTTTTAAAATTCGATTTATATTTAGTACGAAGGTATAGATTTCCAGTAACGATTTTTTTTTAGATATTTATGTTTGAAATTAATGAATTTTTAATTAGGAAAAGTTCATCTTTTTATTTATAAAAAGCTTTGATTTATATTTTATATAAAAGTTATGATTTCGATTTGAATAAAAATATAATTTTCATATAAGCAAGAGGTTCAAAATGTAGTTTTTATTCGAGTAGTAAGTTAAAAAATATGATTTTTATATTTTTAAAGTAGTAAAAATATAATCTTTTATATTGTAGAAAGGTAAAAATATGATCTTTGCATAGTAGGAACTATAAAAATATAATCTTTATGAGATATAGAATGTAAAAATACCATCTTTGTATATGTAGCGAAATAAAAATCTGATTTTTATGATATATATGTTTAAATAAAGAGGTGATTTTTATTGTGATGAAATGAAAATAAAATCTTTATTATGTAGAAGGTGTAAAAATATGATTTTTGTTTGTGTAGAGAATTAAAAATATAATTTTTACATGATAGAAATATTAAAAATATCATCTTTATATGAGTAGAAAAATAGAAATGTGATTTTTAATAATGATATGTTTGAAAAGTTGAAATCGATGTATTTGAAAAGGCGAGATCCTTATATGTAAATTAGCATACGAAAGCTTTGATTTTTGAAAAGGCGAAATCTTAATATGAAGAATGGCGTGATAAAAATATAATTTTTATCTATATAGTAGCAGTATAAAAATTCGATTTTTATATATTGAATAGAATAATAAAAATTCGATTTTTATATATTGAATAGAATAATAAAAATTCGATTTTTATATATTGAATAGCAAAGTAAAAATTCGATTTTTACATATGTAGTGGCTACAGCAACGAAGATGACAAAAATGCGATAACGATGAAGATTTCTATCAAAGAAGAGTCAAGATGATTGGATAGCTATTGGTGAGAATTTCTCACTCAAATTTTCTTTTTCTAGTTATATATATACTAGGATGCAGACGGTGCTTAGTAGCACCCGACACAATCGTCCAGAGACCATGGACTTGTTTGTTTGGTTGCATAAATTAGTTAGATGATTTGATTTGAATTTGGTTGTTTGGTAAATTTGATTGATGTGTGAATGGCGTGGGCCTTCACTAGACCGGGGATAAGGCTAGGCCTCGTCCCGTTTCTAGTATCGTGCCGTTATGCCGCCAAAATTTTCTAAAATATGTTAGAAAAATAAAAATATCATTTTTATTGTGTAAATGAACTGAATAGAAATTCATGTGTTGAAATAAAATATTTTATCGTTAAAAATATAATTTTTAACGTGGAAGTGAATACAATAAAATATTCATTTACAAACCGGACGGTTTGTTTATGTACACTGATTTGACTGACATTGATTGGGACGATAAATTTTACACATCGCCCAACTGCACAAATAAAATAAGTGTTTGATTGTTTGAAACCCCACATGGGTGTTGGGATGAAATATGAAGTTCACTCATCCTGATTGATTAAATATGTCGATCGATTGATTGACAGGCTGTTATAAGCGTTAGATATCTATGTTTGATGCTTATACAGTGTAGTGCACTTTGGTTGATGGTTGATTGTTTTTCAATGCTATTATATACAGTTGTTGTATGAAAATCCATATAATTAATATTATATGGTGATTGATTGGGCCTCATTCCAATTTATAAAATAAAGAATATTATAAAATAAAGGTTCATGTGTTGACTGTACTCATCCGTTGAGATTAGTCATGTGTTGAACGAAATATTTTAATAATAAAATTTACATCTTTATCAATATAAAATAAAGGTTCATGTGTTGACTGTACTCATCCGTTGAGATTAGTCATGTGTTGAACGAAATATTTTAATAATAAAATTTACATCTTTATCAATATAAAATAAAGGTTCATGTGTTGACTGTACTCATCCGTTGAGATTAGTCATGTTTTGAACGAAATATTTGAAATAGAAATATTTGAAATAGAAATATTTGAAACGAAATATTTGAAATAGAAATGTTTGAAAAGGAAATATTTGAAATAGAATATTTGAAAATAGAAGTATATGAAGTCGTGTTGATTAGATTGACGCCATTTTGACGTGAACGATATTTATATCGATTTTATTCATTTTAAAATGAATATTGAAAAGTGATTTCGAAATTGCATATTTTGAAATAAAATTTGAATCAAATTGAATAGAAAACGAATTTGATTTCAATTGAATATATAATGAATTTGATTCAAATAGAAAACAGAAATGAATTGAAAATAAAACGATTTCGAAATGGATTGAATAGAAAACGAATTTGATTCCAATTGAATATATAATGAATTTGATTCAAATAGAAAACAGAAATGAATTGAATATAAAACGATTTCGAAATGAATTGAATAGAAAACGAATTTGATTTCAATTGAATATATAATGAATTTGATTCAAATAGAAAACAGAAATGAATTGAATATAAAACGATTTCGAAATGAATTGAATAGAAAACGAATTTGATTTCAATTGAATATATAATGAATTTTATTCAAATAGAAAACAGAAATGAATTGAATATAAAATGATTTCAAAATGAATTGAATATAAAACGATTTCGAAATGAATTGAATATAAAACGATTTCGAAATGAATTGAATATAAAACGATTTCGAAATGAATTGAATAGAAAACGAATTTGATTTCAATTGAATATATAATGAATTTGATTCAAATAGAAAACAGAAATGAATTGAATATAAAACGATTTCGAAATGAATTGAATATAAAACGATTTCGAAATGAATTGAATATAAAACGATTTCGAAATGAATTGAATATAAAACGATTTCGAAATGAATTGAATATAAAACGATTTCGAAATGAATTGAATATGAAACGATTTCGAAATGAATTGAATATAAAACGATTTCGAAATGAATTGAATATAAAACGATTTCGAAATGAATTGAATATAAAACGATTTCAAAATGAATTGAATATAAAACGATTTCGAATTGAATTGAATATAAAACCAATTTGAATTGAATCGAATAGAAAACCAATTTGAATTGAATCGAATAGAAAACCAATTTGATTTGAAGTGAATATATAACGAATTTGATTTGAATTGAATATGTAACGATTTCGAATTGAATTGAAAACGAATTCGAATCGAATTGAAAACGAATTGAAATGAATTCGAATTGAATTGAAATTTGAATTGAATAGAAATGAATTTTAAAAACGAATTTATAAAGAAGAATTCAATTTTGCTTTAGATTGAAATGAAAGTTGAAATGGTTCTTGAAACGAATTTAAAACTATTTATATAATTCGTTTTAAATAGAAATCGACGAAATATATATTACATATATAGTATAATGGCCTGAATAGAACGCGCCGCGCCGCGGCAGTTCGCGATTTTCGACCATTTATTTCAAACGGACATTACGGGAGATCCGACCGTCGGATTCTCCTAAAACCGGAACCTTTGGGTTCGTATCGAAAAGAGCTTTCTAACGAATATTAGAAATTTGAAATCTAACGGTTGGATTTGGAGATACGTCCAAATCAAATTCGAAAAGGGTCGCTGTAAGTGCAGTTCGATGGCCATTGTTGGAAATCAACTGTACGGGCCTTGATAAAATTATTAAAAATATCAATAATTTGTGTAAAATCATAAGAAATGATTTGAGAAAAATTGGGATGAAAAACTCCATATTTGAAAAGATAAAAATAGTTTTTTATCGAAATGAACTAGTTTGAACTCAATTTAAAACCCAGGTTTTTATTTTTAAATAAATAAATTAGATTTAAAAAGGGGTTTTAAATAATCAGAATTCCTAATATATTTGATTTGAGTTGAACTAGAATTGATTTGTGGGTTTATCGTGAACTGTGTTTTAAACAACACTAGTTCTTTAACCCGATAACAAATAGAATGTGATTTGGGTTCGTGAACTGTGTTTTAAATAACATCTAGTTCTTTAACCTAGTAAAAGGAATTTTAACGAATCTGCAATCAGATTGAAATGTGAATCTATAATCTAAATTATCAAATTTAGAAAGTGAGCGAGAACGGAGTATTACCAGTTTTGCTCCAAAGCGATAGTTAAATCTTTAATTAGATTTGAACGTGAAATGGTAATTAATTTTACCGATAACACCACTGTGTTAGATATGGAGTATCACCAGTTTTGCTTCATGGGATGAATAGGTTGGGATCGGGAAATAAAATAAATAATTACTTCGGTGTAGTTCGTTAATCTCGACTAGTTTGGAAAACCATAATTTGGTTTGAAATGACATCCAAAGGAAGATTAAAGGATAAATTTCAAAGAATTTATCTGGGATAAAATTAATGGGAACCTTTCCCTAAGAATATTCTGAACGGGAATGAGGCGTATGTTGTGTTTGTGTAACATTTGTTTTTAATATACGCGGGTTGTTCGGAAAGGCCGGGTTTATACCCATTCTGAATAACCGATTCGACGATATGTCGAAGATGAAGACGGTGGCTGAAGACCGGAAGTCTTCACATCGTTTGGGTAATAACTGACGATCCTGATTGGGCTGTACACCCAAGAGGATGGAAATAGTTGGTGGTCGTCCAGACATACTTGGAGATGGATGGATATGCGAGGAAAGTGCCTCCGGTTTCGTTCAGACCCAGAACGGACTTGTAAATGGATTGGGTGTCTGACATTGGATTTTATTCTGTGTTGATTGATTTCTATTAAATATACATCTGTTTGGCGGCGGAGAATTTATTCTTTTGCTTAACGCCCTTCTCTGAGACGTACGAGCTCAGAGGTTGTATATCGATGGACATCAGTCGCATGGCATGAATTGCCTTTGTGGCACGCTAAGATGCAATGATCAAGGCTTCTGTTGAAAAGCAAAGTCTTGTGGTTGATGATCAAAGCACGGCCTTTGTGGCGTAGCTTTGTGTATAACGTGAATTCGTGAGCCTCACACCTCGGTATGAGTTAAAAACGGGATACGGACTTCAGGGAGAGCACGACGTTTCTTTCTAGCTTTGGTGGTGTCAGTGACTTACCAGGCCTGACATTTATATACTTTTCACCTATGTGGTTGTTGGAATGCGAGGCACCTCGATTATAGGTCTGTAAGGACCGGGAAACGTGTGTTCAGGAATTGCCAATCCTCTAACGTAAGTGAGGACCGCCCCTGAAGCATCCAAGGGTTTCCCAGTGTGCGTAGCCCTGAGGCATTTGCTAGAGTGTCTCGAACGCAGAGAGAAGCTTGCCCCTTGCCTCGACTCATGACGGAAATCCAATTTCCAATACGTGTATTGCGTCTTTATTTGTAGAGCCTAGTATGGCGACATAGTAGCATGGGATGTTATGCCGTCTATGATTTATATTTATGATTGAAATTGTTTTGACACTATACACTTATCATAGTATCAAATGATTTGTTTTAAACGTACCAAGCATGTTTGGCTGTTATAAGGTAAAACCCTATCCTCTGGCTTGCATTGCATTGTGTGATGGGACCTGGGTCTTATAATAGCTTCATTTTTCGAAAAAGCATTGCGTTGTTTATTGATATGCACTGGTATTCTTGGGAGGAAACCCGTTCCGTGTTATATGGCGTGGTCCCTTGAATTACTCTCTTTTAAAGTAAAGTTTTAAATAACTGTTTTAGTTCTCACACCAGTCACATGACTGACCTGGAGTTTATTGTTTTAACCTAAACTCTGGGTGCCCCTATTTTCCGCACGGGCAGCTAGTAGTTTTGGTTTTGCAGATTTATATTCACAGGATCCTGGTTTACAGCTGGAACGACGCCCTGAAAGCTCTGTATCCGTGTATCACTTTCAGTTGTGTTTTGTGTTATTTTCCGCTGCTATGTAATTTATTGTAATCTCTGATATTTATCGAATGTAATTTATTCATTTATACTCTGTATATTCTTGTATCTGATGCATTGTTGTAATAGCAATGAAATGTTCTTCCGTCTGCGTTCTATTGTGTGTTGTTCTCAAAGTATCCGCCCTTTCCTTAACGGGGAAGAAACAGGTCCTCACAATATATGTTGTCATTGTCCGAAAAAATATATTTTGTAAAAGGTTACATGATTTTAAAGGTCCCGATGGTTATTGCTCAAATTTCAAAAGTTTTGTATCATTAGAAGAGTGCAAACTTAGTGGGTTGAAGTCGCATGATTATCATGTCCTAATGCAGCAAATGTTACCTGTTGCGGTTAGAGATTTGTTACCGAAAAAAGTTTGAACACTAATAATTCGTTTGTGTTCGTTTTTCAATCAAATATGTCAACGTGTTCTTGAAAGAGATACATTGAGGCGACTTAATGATGAGATTGTTGAAATTTTGTGTGGACTCGAGAGATATTTTCCACCTTCCTTTTTCGATATAATGGTACATTTGACAATTCATCTTGGAAGAGAAGCGCAATTATGTGGTCCGGTTCATTTTCGTTGGATGTATCCTTTTGAAAGGTATATGAAAACGATTAAAGATTATGTAAGGAGTTTTGCACGACCTGAAGGGTGTATTGCAGAATCTTATATTGCAGAAGAATCAATGAGATTTTTTAGTGAATTTCTACAAAAGAAAGTACAAATGGAAGGGAAAGAAGTCCGAAATGAAGATTATGAAAACAAAGCGATACTTGAAGGACGTCCAATTTTAAAACCGAAGACAATTACATTGTCATCGAATGAAAAAGATATTGCTCATTTGTCTGTGCTAATGAATATAGCTGTGGTGGAACCATACTTAGAGTAAGTACATAATATATTTTGTTTATACCTTTTTATTAAATTTTTGATGTGGAATATAACTTGGGTAAAATTATTTAAACACCAGTATGCATTTGGAGGAGTTACAAAATTCTGATAAGCGTTTGAAAAAAAATGCGACGTTGCTGTGGAAAAAACATACAGATAATTTTTCAGATTGGATTAAACAGAAGGTTAGTTCAATTTTAATTATCCTTCCATGGACAAAAAACCTTCCTTTTTACTTCAAATTTTATGTAAAACGATTTGATTCCAGGTACCTTTCCAATCAACAAGCGATGAAATACTAAGATGGATTGCTTTTGGCCCAAGTAGTAATGCATTGTCCTATAGAGGTTATATAATTAACGGACAACGTTTTCATACAAAAGACGTTGAAAGAGAAACCCAAAACTACGGAGTCACTTACGATGCGACCACCATGTGTAGGGCAAGTGCAAAAGATATTTCTCAAATGGATAGACACCGTAAAAGAGCCGGAAGTAGAGCTATGGAGGCAGACATCCGAATTTCAGTACATGGAAGATGCGCTCTCTTCTACTATAGCTTGGCCTGCTGAGCACGTCATAATGGAATGAATTTTAAGTAAGTCTTTACCGTTTAATTTTATGTTAACTACTACCGCATAACATGAGCTAAGAGCAATACACAGTACATGAATTTAATTTCAAGACGGGGAGAAGTATTGTGTGACTGTCTTAGATGACACTTCTGTGTTCTTCCAACAAGCATTGCAGAATAAATCATGTGCACTTTGGCTTGGAGCAATGAATCCGCCGATGGATTTCATGTACAAAAATAGACTTTTAAACTTTGTCAAATGTACATGAAGGGATAAAACATATTGGCTGCAAATAGAATTTTAAGAAAAAAAACTTAATATAGATAAAGAATTATATATTTATAAGGCTATGCTACTCGCGAAAGAATTTTGTCAAATTACAGACATTGATAATGACGATATCTGTACTTAAGTCCATTCGAATTATGCTAGCTATCGAATCATTAGGTGACTACAAAATATGACAAATGGATGTAATTTCTATATGGTGATTTAGACGAAATTGTTTAAATATCACACCTAAGGGTTTTCTGATCGGTAGAAGTGAGTGCAAGACTTAGAAGTTCATTTATGGTAAACAGTTGGAATAAACAGTACGTGAATTTAATTTCAACTTCAAACAATAATCTGGGTCATATTTCCGCAGTATTAGCCCAATGCCGGTTAATGAGGTAAATTCAAAACGCAGAAGACATGCTAAGAGTTTAACATGTGCATATGTTAAAGTTAACCATTCATATGATGTTCGCGGACCGAGCTATATTCGATAGAAGGTTTTACGACTCCTGTTGGATTCTCTGGATTTTCCCATTAAATTCAAAAATAATAATTTGGATCATTTTTCGTTCACATACCATGAAAGCTGAAATTCAACATTTTAATAGTGTAGTATTATATTATGATATAGGAAGGATTCGATGGAAAGGAAGGGAAACTGAGGGAGTTTGATGCCAGGTGCCGTTGTCTGTTTGTCTGGTTGTTAACATTCTTTTCTGTTTTTTATAATCATGCCTGTTCCAAAAAAGAACAAACAACTTTTATTTTTATGATTATTTTAAGTTAAAAGGCTCAAACGTAGTATAAGATAGTTTGTGCATTTCACCATGACGACATCGTACTTTCAGGCCGACGTTGGTTATGTTGACCCGCTGACCATGGTTTGATTTGTGCTGGGCCCTACTTTTCATGCGCCAGACCAAATCGTCTTGTCCTGTCCTATCTTTTTAAGTCCTCATGAAACATTTATGAATTTTGCAAATAAAACATTTATTGAAAGAGTGAGAATATTTTACTAGCAGTTGAGTAGAAACGACGTAATATATTGACTACATTTCCAGATTTTGTAGGCTGGAAAATGTATTTAATTAGGTAATGTATAATCAATTAAATAATATGATGATTAATTAAAATACATGCATAACAGTTCCCTCCATGTGAACGGCTTCTGCAAAAGAATCAATGCAAGAAAGTATTGTTATAGCTAATAACACACTTACATAACCATCTTAACCCACATATAACAATAGTGTTTTTTGTAATTTGCTGGCTACACACATAAAAAATCAGCAGTTTTAGATTAATTAGCTTGAACAATAATCATATAAACCAATTTATTGTTCATGTCAACACAAATTTTGCTTATGTGACACATTGATATGTCAACACAAATTTTGCTTATAATCACACATACATGGTATATATGTGGACATAAATAAGATGATGGTTGTGTTGATTTTCAAATTTTCCATATTTTGAGAAGACGCAAAATTTAAACTATTTGATCATGAGGGATTTGAAAAGGTTTTTAAACAATCTTTTTGCACTTGACTGTGTATAAAAATTTCAAACACGCGAATATTTTTATATCGCAAGTCCAAAAAATAAGCCTGTTGTACACCATTGAATATTTGGTCATTGATTGGATTCATGCTAGTATTGTTTGTATAAATGGTGCCAGGACCACGACTGTGAACGCAAATAAAAGCAATTGTATATTTTATATGTGTTCCCCATGAAAGCAAAATAGCAATACATCTTACACACACATATAGTAGTTTATCATAGGGTCAACAAATCATATAGTAGTGATTTTTAGCATCCATACCCATTTATAACACTTGCACACAACATACACTGAGAATCGAAAGAGATCGTACTGATTTTTAGCATATAGTAGTTTATCACAGGGTCAACAAATCATATAGTTTGTAATTGTTAAATAAAACAATATCCAATAAAGTACATTAGTAGCCAGACAAATAATCTGAATGAGAATATATATGAATTCAAAGTAGCATGAGAAAAATTAATGAACTAAAACAAGAGTAAATTAAGTAACATGCCTACTGCAGGTTGCAATGAAGAAAACTGAGTGTGCCCCGATTCTGCTTAGAGGAAGATCTAAATTATGCAGCTGTTCTTCGTTTTAATTAGTAGTTACACGCGTAGTTTCGAAGACCGAACCGTGAATCAAATCGTGTTCGTGGCAGGTTAAAGTTTTTAGTGGTTGAACATGTTAAAAAAATGATTAATTTGGTAAGTGTAGCAGTAGTACTTTTAGGTCAAAGATCCGAGCTTATTTCAGGGTTTTGCAAAATCACTATTAATGAATGAAGTGTGCATATCAACATGTGCATATCTTTGATCAGGATCCGAAAATAGTAGGAATTTCATTGCTTTGCAGGGAAGAACCATGGTATAAGTTGCTGCTACAATTTTTGCATACTGCTGCAGTGAACTTACTGCCAATTTTTGTTTTTATTTGGGTATTTGGATATCAGATTAGAAATGATAGAGCCGAAATTTTGTATACTGTGTACTCTGCAATGTTTGTGCAACTTTTTAACATGTCCTGCACTTGGTATTCTTTATGGCTGATTGTTTTAACATTTCTATATTTGCAGGTGAGGAAATAAGACATGAATTTGGTGATGGTGCTGCGATTACCAATGGAGGGGTGTCTTTTGTGTGTTAACTGAACAGTTGTAAACAATGTTTTGCATTTTGTGTACTCAAGTTGACATTAGTGGGAATTGAGAACATATGTGTTGAATTAGGTGTTAACTCATGTATTGAATTTCTTTTGATAGTTGATACTTTATTTGCTAGTAGTATAATTTCTGTGTTCATCTTTTAACTTGTTATGAATATTCATTTTGATTATTGTTATTAAAATGCATGAGCTATTATAACAGTAAACCTGCGCTATGAATAATCTCATATTTATTGAGATTTAGATGTATAATAGCGGCAAAAATGAGTTATTGTATTGATCGAGCATAGCGGCAAAAATGAGTTATTGTATTGATCGAGCATAGCGGCATAAATGAGTTGTCAAAGGGGTTAGTAAAACTATAACACGCTTATTAATAACGCTGAATATCTGTTATCGAACATTTATTTTATAATGGCAAAATTGTGTTATAAATATTTTCTCTTTGAATGAAATTTTGATGTATTATAGCGGTCACCAGGAGCTACTGTAATAAAATAACATAACAGCAAAATACCGCTGTCAAAAGTGATCTTTAATAACGGTATTGAAAGCGTTATAAAAGATTAGCAGTTTTTTATAACATGTTCATATACAGCAGTTATGAAACCGCTATCTTTCTTATTCATAGCGGTTTTGGGCCGCTATAAAACAGCAGTTTTGTTGTAGTGCGTGAATTGCCTGTGTGACATGATGAGATGCAAATGATCAAGGCTTCTGTTGAAAAGCAGAGTCTTGTGGTTGATGATCAAAGCATGGCTTTAATATAGCATAGCTTTAGCGTTAATTCGTGAGCCTCACACCCCGGTGTGAACCAGAAACGGTACGAGCAGCTAGTAGTTTTGGTTTTGCAGATTTATATTCACAGGATCCTGGTTTACAACTGGAATGATATTCGGAAAGCTCTGTATCCGTTTATCTCTTTCAGTTGTGTTATGTATTATTTTCCACTGCTATATAATGTAATTTAAATCTCTGATATTTATCAAATGTATATTATTTGCTCATACTCTTTATATTCTTGTACTTTGATGTAAATTGTTGTAATAACAATGAAATGTTCTTCTGTTTGTGTTCGGATTTGTCGTGTTCTCAACTCAATCCGGGCTTTCCTTTACGGGGAAGTTCTGGTTGCTTCATTTGGTATCAGAGCTTTGGTTTACAGAGCTCGAGAACAAGGCACATTAGAACCGAATGAAAGAATTCATCAGAGAATGGATTAGTAATGTCCGATGAGAATGACTCGTTAGAGATAGGATCAGCTGTATCATAGAACGAGTGTGAAGAGTGTTAGTTTTAAAATAAAAATGAAAACAAGTTTTGTTTTGAAATTTAAACCTTATTATTTGTATTTGAATATTTATTTTATATTGGATTTGGACAATCGAGTATATGGAGATTTTGAATATACGCGTAATTAACGTGTATTCGAAGCCTCAAATATACTGGATAGATATAGAATCACACTCTAGTCGCCCGGAGATGAAACTATTGATGACTGTACCGCATCAGTCGTTTGTGACTGAGTTTCGAAGGTGGGATATCTATATATTTCCAATTGATTTGTGTGAGAGCCAAAACTAGATAGGGTTTATGTTGTGATTTGGCATCATAAATGGATTTTTACTATATATAACAATTTATGTGTTTGAAACGATAATCCACTAATTGATTGCTGATTGTGTTGTTTGATTATTGGTTTGATTAATTAAAATTTTGAACCATTAAGCCAAATTGAATCAAATTTTGAACTGAATTGAAAATTGTTTGGAATTGCATGCATATACATGTATATACATTGAATAGGTCATAACAAGTACGCAAATAAGAGGAATAAAATTTTGTGCCCGACAAATAGGTACGTGTTTACTAGTTTTCTTTTTGTTTTAAAGGTATATGAGCCTAAGGCTAGCCGCTTGGCATTTTCCTTTTGTTTTAAAGAGGTTTATGAGCCTAAGGCTGGCCGCTTGGCATTTTCCTTTTGTTTTAAAGATGTTTATAAGCCTAAGGCTGGCCACTTGGCATTTTCCTTTTGTTTTAAAGATGTTTGTGAGCCTAAGGCTGGCCGCTTGGCATTTTCTTTTTCCTTTGGATATATGAGGGCCCTGTGAGGCTAGTTGCGGTTTTAAATGTCTTCCCGTACAAAGGAGGTTATGGCGAAATTTTTCGAAAATTTAGGGTGTTAGCCAAATTTTTGAAAATTTTAAAAATTCTTAGAAACTGAAAAGTTGAAGAATGAAAGCCAGAATGAAAGTTGAGTTGATTAGTAAATCAACTTTCTGCTTGTTCCTTTTCGAGGACGAAAGATTTTAAGTAGGGGAGATTGTAACAACCGAGAAAATTAGAACCAATTTAAAATTTTTATTTTGGCAATTTTAATGAATTTTGAATATTTAAAATGATTTATTTTATATATAATGACTAGAAATTTATTCAAATCGAAATTAGAATTTAAATATTTATTTTAATTATAGAAGGAATTGGAAATGGTGCGGTAGTTTGAAATTTCGATTTCAAATTTCAAATTTCAAATGAATGTACAGGATTCAAAATAAATCGGATTTTAGTGAAACCAGAAATATTTGAATCTGTTTGAAAATATCTTTCCAACGAACCTGAAAAATCCAGATTTCATAGCAGAAATAAAAAGTTATGTCCAGTTGAAAATTCAGAGTAGTCGCTATGGAAATACAACCCTTAAAAGTGGAGATTTTGCAAATGGCCTCCGTTTTCGATGAGACCACTTTTGTTGGATCTAGAATGTCAAATTGTTGCTAAATTCCAAAATTCATAATTTTTGGAATTAATATGTGAGTGTGGCAAAAGAAAACGTGTTTGGCAATTTTAGTTTGAATTTAATCGACTGGAAAATGAACGTTTTTTAAACGGTCTCCAAATTTGACGAAATTAGTTTTGTTAGAACCGTATCGCCAAAACATAGCCAAATTTATTTTTCTGGAATTTTTGGAGTCAGTGCGTGTCCCCGATAAATTGAAATGTATATTAAAATTAAATATATATTGATTTATATTGTAATTTAAATGAAAACTGATCGTAACAGTCGAATTGGCTTACCGAACATATCCCATTGTGTTCGGAATGCGGATATTTAGCTAAGGGCGATAGTCATCGGGTTCGATTAAGAGTCAGGATTAAAAAGTAGTTTTTGAAATTAAAAATTATATATATATATATATATATATATATAACTCCCTCTACGTCACCACTCTCTCTCCCCAATCAGAACAAAATTGAGTTAGACAAAAAAATCGTGAGCTGCCAGCCCCCCTTGTTCATCGCACTACCGCGCCTGGCAGCCACCACCCCATTGGATTCAACACCGCTTCCCCTCCTTGACCACCTTCGTTTTCCACCCCAAATCCGAAGACCCGCACGCCCCAAACGAGATCAGCCGAGCCTGACCCCATGACCACCGTCAGCCTCTGACGATCCCGCACCTCTTGCACACCCAAACCCCAGTCGACCTCTCCCTCGTCTCATTTCCACGAATGAGAAAGGCTGCAGCCCCCTTCCCCCTCGAAGACAACACCCGACGCCAAAGCTTCCCCTTTCTTCGATAATCGAAATTTGTGAGTTCTTTTCTATTTTATTTCTGATTTTATTTACAATATAAAGTTATAATTTTTAGTATTTAAAGTTTATATTTTTAATAGTTTAAAGCTTTGATTTTTAACAAGAAAAGATATGATTTTAGTCGATCTAAAAATATGATTTTTGTGGATCCAAGAATAAGATTTTTGTAATAACACAGAAAATCTAACTACCCGGAAAATAAGGATCAATTTAAAAATTTATTTAAGAAATTTAAATAGAAAATGCGTCAGGATTTGAAAATATAAATGTATGTATATATATATCCATTACTTAATGATTACATCTTTAATGTAAATGAAACATTAAATAAGATTCATTATTTGGAATGAAAATATGTTAACATAAAAATTTACATTTTTATTGTAGATAAAAAAGACCATTATTTGAAACGAAATTTGTTCTTACATTAAAATTCACGTTTTTAATGTAAAGACGAGTTCAATAAAAAGTTTACATTTTTATTGTAAAGGAGAAAATATAAAAAAAGGATTCATTGTAGGGAATTTGTTGTAACGTAAAAATTTACATTTTTATGTAATAATGATTCATTAATAGCTTGTTTAAAATGATGTAACATAAAAATTTACATTTTTATGTAATAATGATTCAATAAAATGTTCATAGCTTGATAAATGTTTTAACATAAAAGATTACACTTTTTATGAAATAAAAGAAAGATTAATAAAGATTATCACAGATTAAATATTATATTTGGAATTTTGTCCATTTCAAATGATATTTAAGTAAACTATTTTCGTTAATTTATAAATATTTATTTTGTAACTGATGTGAATCTTTAATACTCCTCGGTTGAATTTAATGTGAACATTTTGGAAACAAGAGTTATTACTGTTATTAATTTATTTTGTAATTTGAATTAAAAAAATTAATTTAATACTAGATTTGTGATTCGGTTAAGAAGGGAAGTATATGCTAATATTTGAAACTAAAATGTGAACTTGAACTTTAATTTATTTTGGACGTAGTGAATATAATCTCAATTTAAAACTTTCTACCAAAAATAACGTCATCACAAATTTGTGTTGAAAATGTAACGATGGAAACAAAAGTCAACTTTGAAATAAACCATGCAATTTAATTTAATCTTAAACAAGGATTTTATTTGTGTAGTGACATATTATCAAAACTAATTTATCAAATTATAAGTATAAATGGCGTGATAAACGTTAAATTAATTTCAAACGTATGTTGAAGCTTTAATGGTGATTAATTTTTGTAGACCAATAAGTCTAAACTTATTACCATATTATTCATAGTACAATTAATGTAATAAAGACATTCTATGTAATTTAAACTTTGAATTGAAGAGAGCAATATAGGAAGAGTTTATTGTTGGCAATTTCAAATTGGAATTTAATATATATAGTGATTCATTTCGTTTGAAAGTTAGAATTCAATATTGGTATATTTAATAAAATTGAATGGTGCATTTATTTAATTAACCTTTGAAATCCTTTCCTAAACTCTAACCTAAATCAACCCTTCATACATTCACTTTCATTGGCCAAAAATAATATTAAAATTCCTAACCTAATCCTCCTCTAAATCCAATTCATTTCATAGTAGCTGAAACGACCCGAACTTCACCAGTCTCCGAAGATAAGAGAAAGAACGGATTGCTTCGAGGACAAGGCAAATTAGAACACAACAGAAGAACATTTTATTGCTTATTACAACAATTTACATTATAGTACAAGAATATACAAAGTATGAATAAATATTATACATCAGAGAAATATCAGAGATTTACAAGTTACGATGCAGCGGAAAATAATACAAAACATAACTGAAAGAGATAAATGGATACAAAGCTTTCCGAATATCGTTCCAGCTGTAAACCAGGATCCTGTGAATATAAATCTGCAAAACCAAAACTATTAGCTGTCCATGTGGAAAATAGGAGCACCTAGAGTTCACGTTAAAATAATAAACTCCAGGTCAGTCATGTGACTGGTGTGAGAACTAAAACAACTATTTAAAACTTTACTTTAAAAGAGAGTAAATCAAGGGACCATGCCGTATAACACGGAACGGGTTTCCTCCCAAGATTACCAGTGCATATACAGTTATAAATAGCACAATGCCTTTTGAAAAAATGAAGCTGTTATAAGACTCAGGTCCCATCACATAATGCAACGCAAGCCGGAGGATAGAGTTTTTCCTTATAATAGCCAAACATGCTTGGTACGTTTAAAACAAATCTTTTTGATGCTATTATAGTGTAAGTGTATGAAAACAACTTCAAATATAAATGTATCAATCATAGACGACATAGTGCCCCATACCACTATGTCGCCATACTAGGTTCTACAATCAAAACCGAAATGTCACGTATTGGAAATTGGATTTTCGTCATGAGTCGAGGCTAGGGATGGATCCTCATCGCTTCGAGACACTCTAGCAAACGTCTCAATATTGCATACTCTGAGCAACCCCTGGATCTTCAGGGCCAGTCCTCCCTTACGTTTGAGGATTAGTTATTCCTGAACACACGTTTCTTGGTCCTATCGGACCCTTCCATCGGCTCTGTAGAGACCGATATACCCGAGGCGCCTCGCATTCCAACAACCACATAGGTAAAAATAATATAATTGTCAGGGCTTGTAAAACGCTGACACCACCCATAGTTAGACAGAAACGTCATGCACTCCCTGCAGTCACGATCCCGTTTTTGACTCATACCGAGATGTGAGGCTCGCGAATCAACGCTATACACAAAGCGGCGCTATATTAAAGCCGTACTTTGATCATCAACCACAAGACTCTGCTTTTCAACAAAAGCCTTGATCACTGCATCTCAGCATGTCACACAGGCAATTCATGCCATGCGACTAATATCTATCGATATATAACCTTTGAGCTCGTACGTCTCAGAGAAGGGCGTTAAGCAAGAGAATAAATTCTCCACCGCCAAGAAGATATATATTTAATAGAAATCAATCAACACAGAATAAAATCCAATGTCAGACACACAATCCATTTACAAGTTCGTTCTAGGTCCGAATGAAACCGGAGGCACCTTATTCCTCGTCCCATGTGTCCAATACAGGAGAGAGGCCCTCGCATATCCGTCGATCTCCAAGTACGTCTGGATGATCACCACTTATTACCTCGTCTTGGGTGTACAGCCCAATCAAGACATCAGCAATCATCCAAACGATGTGAAGACCTCCGGCCTTCAACAACCGTCTTCATCGTCGAGTTATCGTCGAATCAGTTATTCAAAATGGGTATAAATTCAGCCTTTCCGAATAACTCGCGTATATTATAATCAAGTGCTACACAAACACGACATACGCCTCATTCCAATCCAGAATATTCGTTTATTCAAATATTCACATTCTTAGGGAAAGGTTCCCATTAATTTTATCAAAGATAAATTCTTTAAAATTTATTGTTTAATCTTCCTTTAGATGTCAATTCCAACCATGTTAAGGTTTTCCAACTAGTCGGGATTAACGAACCACACCGAAGTAATCATTTATTTTATTTCCCAATCCCAACCTATTCATCCTATGGAGAAAAACTGGTAATACTCCATATCTAACACCACGGTGTTATCGGTAAATATTAATTATCATTTCACGTTCAATTCTAATTAAAGATTTAACTATCGCTTGGAGCAAAACTGGTGATACTCCATTCTCGATCATTTCCTAAATTTGATCATTCAAATTATCAATTCTCATTTCAATTTAATTAAAGATTCATTAAAACGCCACTTGGTTTTAATCTTTCCAAAAATCAATATTAATGATTATTTGACTTTGGAAAATCAAACATGTTGCATCGACAATCTACACCATACTATTGATTTCTGCCGATATATAACCTCTGAGCTCTTACGTCTCAGAGAAGGGTGTTAAGCAAGAGAATAAATTATCCGCCACCAAACATATATATATATATATATATATATATATATATTTAGTAGAGATCAACCATACAGTTCGAAATACAATGGAAGACATGTAACACTGCCTTTAACTGGGTAAAAGAACTAATGTCGTTTAAAACACGGTTCACGATAAACCCAAATCATATTCCATTAATTATGGAATCTTAACGGAAAAACAAATCAATATATAATCGATATCAATTTCCGTATCCAACTAATAATATAAATGGAATAATGGCAAAGCCTTTTAAATTCCATATGTATTAACAGTCTTCCTCCACAGAAGTTCATTTCGATAATTACAAAATCGAATTCCATTCCAATTTAACATATTAAATTGGAAAACTTTACTTTGGAAAATTCCCATGAAATCTTAATAAAAGAATTATAAATTCCAAATCACATTTCACTGTAAATCGGATTAAAGAACGAATGTCGTTAAAAACACAGTTCACGATAAACCCAATCCATATTCCATTTTATTCCAATTAAATGTTATTTAACTGGAAACACCAATAATCTAAATTAAAAGATTTATTCTTTTCACACGGGGTTCAAGAACTGTGTTATTTGAGACACCTTTCACGACAAACCCAAAATCCAATTTGATATCAAATATAAGGCTCTGAATAGAAATTATTCCAGCTTATATTCAATATCAAATTCTAAAACCAACAAATATCGTTTTGGAAATAACGATATAAAATATATCTTCCAAATTTCCATAACAATATCCGTATAATCCGGAATCCAACATCGAAATATTCCGATAATAATTTCGATTCAAATCCATTCCAATTCATATATTGGAAATTCTAGTTATTTTTAAAACCATTTTAAATCCAATTTATTTATTTAAAAATATTGGATTTTCTAATTCTAGTTCATAACTAGTTCATTTCGATAAAAATATATTTTTGTCTTTCCAAATATGGAATTTTTCATCCCAATTCTTTCCAAATCATTTATTATGATTTTACACTTATTATTGATATTTTTAAAAAATTTATCAAGGCCTGTACAATCGATTTCCGTAAACGGTCATCGAACTGCAGTTACAACGACCTTTTCCAAACTTGATTTGAACATAATTCCAAATCCAACCGTTAGATTTCAAATCTCTCATATTCGTTAGAAAGCTCTTTTCGATATGAACCCAATGGTTCTAGGTTTAGGAGAACTCGACGGTCAGATCTCCCGTAATGTCCGTTCGAAGTCAATGGTCGAAATTCACGAACTGCCGCGGCGCGTTCTATTCAGGCCATTATATATATATAATATATATATTATATATAAATATTTCATCAATTTCCATTTTATAAACTGTTTTAAATTCGTTTTCAAAACGATTTCTACTTCATATTCAATTTCAAATCATAATTGAATACTCCATATCATCGATATATAAATGATAGTATTTTCAAACATTAGATTTTGAAATCACTTCCTTTTCGATATTCATTATAAAAAATGAATAAAATCAATATAAATGTCGTTCACGTCTAAATGGCGTTAATCTAATCAACGCGTCTTTACATATTTAAATATATTCATGTCCATCCTAAATCGGACATCAAAATCACATTTTGATCCATTACTGAATATTATTTTTAAATATTCAGAATTTTAAAATATTCGTTATTTTAAAATATTAATTCTTTTTGAACTGGAATCAGACACAGTCAATTACCATATAATTTTATTTATATGGATTCCATACCACACATGTATACATCAACAATGATAAACAATCAACCAACAACCAGAGTGCACTACACAACTGCATAAGCATTAAAATAAATAAATAATGCTTACAGTAGTCCGTCAACCAATCGATCGATATACTACTAAGCAATTGGGATTAGTGTATGTCAAATATCATCCCAATACCCGTGTGGGGTTTCAGTCAACAAACACTGATTATTATTTGTGCAGTTGGCGATATGTAAAATTTTATCATCCCAATCCATATCATTCAAATGTGTATACATAAACAAATCGTCTGATTTGTTTACGAATATTTGTTTTATTCATATACACGTTAAAAATTATATTTTTAACGATTAAATATTTATTTCAACACATGAATATTTTATACAATCCATTTCACATCACAAACAATTTTCACAACACAATCAAACAAACAATTCGTCCATGGTCTGTGGACGACGAGTGTCGGGTGTTGCCAAGCACCGTCTGCATCCTAGTATATATTTTTAACTAGAAAATAAATTAAAGTGAGAAGTTCTCACTTAGGAGCTAAACCAAACGCCGCGACTCTTCGTATGTAGAAAATCTTCGCCGTGTTTCCAACGAGATCTGTTTCACGTGGTATATGGTAAAAATCATGTTTTTAACCTCGCTACCTCATTATAAAGATCAAACCTTTATATTGGCTATGCATACGATAAAAATTATATTTTTATTTCGCCATTTCAAATATAAAAACCAAATTTTTATACCGCTGCTATATATATAAAAATCACATTTTTATATCACTGCATGTATAAAAATCATATTTTTGATTCACTACATATATAAAGATAATATTTTTATAATGAAAAATCTAATCTTTTCATAAACAAAAATCTAATCTTTATTCTATAAATAACATCTTATTGTTTTCAAAAATCAAATCTTTTTATTTTAAAAAACAAATATTTTTACAATCTAAAGATCTCACCTTTTTCATTTTAAAAATCATAACTTTTCCATTTTAAAAATATTAACTTTTTCATTTTAAAAATCTTAACTTTTTCATTTTAAAAATCATACCTTTTTCATTTTAAAAATCTTAACTTTTCCATTTTAAAAGTCATAACTTTTTCATTTTAAAAATCTTAACTTTTTCATTTTAACAATCATAACCTTTTCGTTTTACTTCTCATATAATAAGAATTGTATTTTTATTATGTTATTCATATAAAAATCACATTTTTATATCAATACCGTTCATATAAAAATCACCACTTCATGTATATAAAAAATCGAATCTTTAGCTAACTAAAAATCATACATTTAGCGTGTTAAAAATCTAATCTTTTCATAAACAAAAATCTAATCTTTATTCTTATAAAAACTGATCTTAATAATGCTATTTCATATTAAAAAATCAGATTTTTATTTAATAACAAAATTAATTAAACTAAATATGTAAAAACTTACTGATTTTCGAATGGAGGAGGGTTGCCGGGCTCTGGTGGTCGGCGCGGAGGCGAGGGGGTGGCACAGCCTCCTTGGCGGCGGTGGTTTAGGTCAGGGGAATGCGGGTTTTGGGGCTTCCACGTTGAAGAGGAGGGGGGGTCTTGAACGACGGATGGAGAGAAAGGAGGAGGATCGAGAAGTGGGAAGGGGCGTCGGAGGGGCAGGGGTCTCGACCGACGACTAGCGTGGGCGGCGGCTAGAGGTCGCGTTTCTTCTTTTTATTTTGACGGGTTCGATCTAGAAGAAAGAGTGGAGAGGGGGGTTTGACCGAGTAAGGAGATAAAAGGGGGCCAAGGGTATACATATTTTTTTTTTATATTTTTTTCTCCAAAAATGTTGACTTCTCTTTTGAGCTCCAAACGAGACCCAACGACTATCGTCCATAGCTAATTACCCCCATTTCGAACACAAAGGGATATGTATCTTAAGACATTTCAGCTGTTTCGGTAGGTTTTCATCAAAATTGAAATATAAATTAATATAACGTTCAATATTGATTTTAACATACATTTTAATTTACCGGGACCACATAAGGCCTCCAAAAATTCTAGAAAAATAAATCTAGCTATGTTTTGATGATATGATCCTAACAAAACTGATTTCATCGAATTTGGAGACCGTTTGAGAAATTGCCATTTTCTAGTCGATCCAAATTGATCGAAACCATTCAAACACGTTTTCTTCTGCCACGCTCACATCTTTTTTCCAAAAATTATGAATTTTGGAATCTAGCAATAATTTGACATTCCAGATCCAACAAAAGTGGTTTCGTCGAAATCGGAGGTCGTTTATAAAAATGGCTATTTTTAGAGGCTATATTTCTGTTACAACTATTTTGAATTTTCAACTGAGCATAACTTTTTATTCCCACTATGAAATTTCAATTTTTCGGATTCGTTGGAAAGATATTTTCAAAAAGATTCTAATATTTTTGGTTTTGCTAAAATCCTATTTATTTTGAATCCTGTACTTTCATTTGAAATTTGAAATCGAATTTTCAAACTACCGCGCCATTTCCAATTCCTTTTATAATTAAAAATAAATATTTATATTCTAACTTCGATTTATATAAATATTTATGTTCTAATTCTATTCAAAATAAATTTCTCGTCGTTATTATTTAAAATAAATCATTTTAATTGTTACAATCACCCCCACTTAAAATCTTTTCGTCCTCGAAAAGGAATGGAGTTGAAAGTTGTTTAATTAATCAACTCAACTTTCATTCTGGCTTTCATTCTTTAACTTTACAATTTCTAAGAATTTCTAATTTTTCAAAAATTTGGCTAACACCCTAAATTTCCGAAAAATTTCGCCATAACCTCCTTTGTACGGGGTGCACCGGGAAAATCCCCAAACCGCCACACAGGCCCTCTCATCTCAAAAAGAAAAAAGCCAATCGGCTCATAAAATCATCAAAACCTAAGAAATTAGTAAACATGTACCTATTTGTCAGGCATACAATTTTATTCCTCTGCTTAGCTTCCCTGCTATGACCTGTTCAATGTATACACATGTATATGCATGCAATTCCAAACAATTTACAATTCAGTTCAACATTCTTATTTGTTCAGCTAATAATCAAACAACACAACCAGCAATCAATTAGTGATTATCGTTTCAAGCACACAATTTTAATACATGGTCAAAAAATCATATTTTTGATGCCAAATCACAATAATAAGCCCTATCTAGTTTTAGTTCTTACACCAGTCAATTGGAAATATATAGATATCCCACTTTCGAAACTCGGACATAAATACTGCTGATGGTGCACCGATCATCATAATCATCTCCGGGCGACTAGAGTGTGATTCAATATGTATCTAGTATATTAAAAATTCGAATACACGTTTGCAAGGCGTTTATGCAAAATCTTTATATACTAGATTGTCCAAATTCAATTAAAAATAAATATTCAAATACATATTAAATGTTTTAACTTTTCCAAACAAAATTGGTTTTCATTTTTTTATTTTAAAACACTACTCTTCACACTCGTTCTAGGATACAACTGATCCTATCTCTAACGAGTCATTCTCATTGGATATTACTAATCCATTCTGTGATGAATTCTTTCGTATGGTTCTAATGTGTCTTGTTCTCGAGCTCTGTAAACTAAAGCTCTGATACCAACTGAAACGACCCGAACTTCCCCAGTCTCTGAAGAGAAAGAACAGATTACTTTGAGGACAAGACGAATCAGAACACAACGGAAGAACATTTCATTGCTTATTACAACAATTTACATCAGAGTACAAGAATATATAGAGTATGAATAAATATTATACATCAGGGAAATATCAGAGATTTACAAGTTACAGTGCATCGGAAAATAATTCAAAACACAACAGAAAGAGATAAACGGATACAGAGCTTTCCAAATATCGTTCCAGCTGTAAACCAGGATCTTGTAAATATAAATTTGCAAAACCAAAACTACTAGGTGCCCATGTGGAAAATAGGGGCACCCAGAGTTTAGGTTAAAACAATAAACTCCAGGTCAGTCATGTGACTGGTGTGAGAACTAAAACAGCTATTTAAAACTTTACTTTAAAAGAGAGTAAATCAAGGGACCACGCCGTATAGCACGGAACAGGTTTCCTCCCAAGAATACCGGTGCATATACATTTATAAACAGCGCAATGCTTTTTGGAAAAATGAAGCTATTATAAGACTCAGGTCCTATCACACAATGCAACGCAAGCCGGAGGATAGAGTTTTTCCTTATAAAAGCCAAACATGCTTGGTACGTTTAAAACAAATCTTTTTGATACTATGATAGTGTATAGTGTATGAAAACAACTTCAAATATAAATGTATCAATCATAGACGGCATAGTTCCCCATAACACTATGTCGCCATACTAGGCTCTATAATCAAAACCGAAATGTCACGTATTGGAAATTGGATTTCCATCACGAGTCGAGGCTAGGGATGGCTCCTCACCGCTTCGAGCCACTTTAGCAAATGTCTCAGGACTGCACACTCTGGGCAACCCCTGGATCTTCAGGGCCGGTCCTCCCTTACGTTTGAGGACTAGTTATTCTTGAACACACGTTTCTTGGTCCTATAAGACTCATCCATCGGCTCCGTAGAGACCGATTTATCCGAGGCGCCTCGCATTCCAACAACCACATAGGTAAAAATAATATAAATATCAGGGCTTGTAAAATGTTGACACCACCCATAGCTAGACAGAAACGTCGTCCACTCTCTGCAGTCACGATCCCGTTTTTGACTCATACCAAGGTTTGAGGCTGGCGAATCAACGCTATAAACAAAGTGGCTCTATATTAAAGTTGTACTTTGGTCATCAACCACAAGGCTTTGCTTTTCAACAAAAGCCTTGATCACTGCATCTCAGCATGCCACACAGGCAATTCATGCCATGCGACTGATATCAATCGATATATAACCTCTGAGCTCGTACGTCTCAGAGAAGGGCGTTAAGCAAGAGAATAAATTCTCCATCGCCAAACAGATATATATTTAATAGAAATCAATCAACACAGAATAAAATCCAATGTCAGACACACAATCCATTTACAAGTTCGTTCTGGGTCTGAACAAAACCGGAGCCACCTTATACCTCGTCCTATATGTCCAATACAGGAGAGAGGCCCTCGCATATCCATCGATCTCCAAGTACGTCTGGACGATCACCACTTATTACCTCGTTTTGGGTGTACAGCCCAATCAATACATCAGTAATCATCCAAACGATGTGAAGACCTCCGGTCTTCAACCACTGTCTTCATCACCGACTTATCGTCGAATCAATTATACAGAATGGTATAAACCCGGCCCTTCGGAATAACTCGCGTATATTATAAACAAGTGCTACACAAACACAACATACCCCAATTCCAATCCAGAATATTCGTTTATTCAAATATTCACATTTTAGGGAAAGGTTTCCATTAATTTTATTAAAGATAATCTTTAAAATTTATTCTTTAATCTCCTTTGGATGTCAATTCAAACCATGTTAAGGTTTTCCAAACTAGTCGGGATTAGCGGACCACACCGAAGTAATCATTTATTTTATTTCCCAATCCCAACCTATTCATCCCATGGAGCAAAACTGGTAATACTCCATGTCTAACACCGCGGTGTTATCGGTGAATAATAATTACCATTTTACATTCAAATCTAATTAAATATTTAACTATCGCTAAGAGCAAAACTGGTGATACTCCATTCTCGATCATTTCCCAAATTTGATAATTTAAATTATCAGTTCTCATTTCAATCTAGTTAAGAATTCATTAAAACACCACTTGGTTTTAAGCTTTCCAAAAATCAATATTAATGATTATTTAACTTTGGAAAATCAAACATGCCACATCGACAGTCTACACCGTACTATTGATTTCTGCCGATATATAACCTCTGAACTCTTACGTCTCAGAGAAGGGTGTTAAGCAAGAGAATAAATTCTCAGCCACCAAACTGATATATATTTAGCAGAGATCAACCATACAGTTCGAAATACAATGGAAGACATGTAATCCTGCCTTTAACTGGGTTAAAGAACTAATGTCATTCAAAACACAGTTCACGATAAACCCAAATCATATTCCATTAATTATGGAATCTTCATGGAAAAACAAATCAATATATAATCGATTTCAATTTCTGTATCCGACTAATAATATAAATGGAATAACGGCAAAGCCTTTTAAATTCCATATGTATTAACAGTCTTCCTCCACAGAAGTTCATTTTGATTATTACCGAATCGAATTCCATTCCATTCCAATTTAACATATTAAATTGGAAAACTTTACTTTGGAAAATTCCCGTTAAATCTTAATAAAAAGACTTATAAATTCCAAATCACATTTCACTGTAAATCGGGTTAAAGAATGAATGTCGTTAAAAACACAGTTCAAGATAAACCCAATCCACATTCCATTTTTTTCCAATTAATTGTTAATTAAATGGAAAACCCAATAATCTTAATTAAAAGATTTATTATTTTCACACGGGGTTCAAGAACAGTGTTATTTAAGACACCATTCACGACGAACCCAAAATCCAATTTGATAAATATAAGGCTCTGAATAGAAATTCTACCAGCTTATATTCAATATCAAATTCTAAAACCAACAAATATCGTTTTGGAAATAACGATATAAAATATATCTAGCAAATTTCCATAATAATATCCATATAATCCAGAATCCAACATCTTAATATTCCGATGATAATTTCGATTCAAATCCATTCCAATTCATATATTGGAAATTCTGGTTATTTTAAAAACCATTTCAAATCCAATTTATTTATTTAAAAATATTGGATTTTCAAATTCTAGTTCATAACTAGTTCATTTCGATAAAAATATAATTTTATCTTTTCAAATATGGAATTTTTCATCCCAATTATTTTCAAATCATTTATTATGATTTTACACTAATTATTGATATTTTTAATAATTTTATCAAAGCACGTATGGTCGATTTCCGTAAACGGTCATCGAACTGCACTTACAGCGACCTTTTCCAAATTTGATTTGGACATAATTCCAAATCCAATCGTTAGATTTCAAATCTCTCATATTCGTTAGAAAGCTTTTTTCGATATAAACCCAATGACTCTGGTTTTAGGAGAATCCGACGGTTGGATCTCCCGTAATGTTCGTTCGAAGTCAATGGTCAAAATTCTCGAACTGCCGCGGCGCGTTCTATTCACGCCATTATATATATAATATATATTATATATATTTCATCAATTTCCATTTAAAATGTATTTTATAAACCGTTTTAAATTTGTTTTCAAAACGATTTCTACTTCATATTCAATTTCAAATCAAAATTGAATACTCCATATCATCGATATATAAATGATAGTATTTTCAAACTATAGATTTTGAAATCACTTCCTTTTCGATATTCATTATAAAAATAAATAAAATCAACATAAATATCGTTCACGTCTAAATGGCGTTAATCTAATCAACACGGCTTTATATATTTAAATATATTCGTGTCCATCCTAAATCGGACATCAAAATCACATTTTGATCCATTACTGAATATTATTTTAAAATATTCATTATTTTAAAATATTCGTTATTTTAAAATATTCATTCTTTCTGAACTGGAATCAGACATAGTCAATTACCATATAATTTTATTTATATGGATTCCATACCACACATGTATACATCAACAATGATAAGCAATCAACCAACAACCAGAGTACACTACACAACTGCATAAGCATTAAAATAAATAATTAACGCTTACAACAGTCCGTCAACCAATCGATCAACATACTAATAAGCAATTGGGATTAGTGTATGTCAAATATCATCCCAATACCCGTGTGGGGTTTCAATCAACAAACACTGGTTATTATTTGTGTAGTTGGGCGATATGTAAAATTTTATCGTCCCAATCCATATCAGTCAAATGTGTACATAAACAAATCGTCTGATTTGTTTACGAATATTTATTTTATTCATATACACGTTAAAAATTAAATTTTTAACCATTAAATATTTATTTCAACAAATTAATATTTTGTATAGTCCATTTCACATCACAAACAATTTTCACAACACAATCAAACAAACAAGTCGTCCATGGTCGGTGGACGACGGGTGTCGGGTGCTGCTAAGCACCATCTGAATCCTAGTATATATTTTAAACTAGAAAATAAATTAAAGTGAGAAGTTCTCACCTAGGAGCTGAACCAAACGACGCGACTCTTCGTATGTAGAAAATCTTCGCCGTGTTTCCAACGAGTTCTGTTTCACGCGGTATATGTTAAAAATCATGTTTTTAACATCGCTACCTCATAAGATCAAACCTTTATATTCACTATGCATACGATAAAAATTATATTTTTATTTCGCCATTTCAAATATAAAGACCAAATTTTTATACCACTACTTTGTATATAAAAATCACATTTTTATATCACTACATGTATAAAAATCATATTTTTAATTCACTACATATATAAAAATAACATTTTTATAATGAAAAATCAAATCTTTTCATAAACAAAAATCTAATCTTTATTTTATAAACAACATCTTATTGTTTTCAAAAATCAAATCTTTTTATTTTAAAAATCTAATCCTTTTTCATTTTAAAAATCATAACATTTTCATTTTAAAAATCATAACTTTTTCATTTTAAAAATCTTAACTTTTTCATTTTAAAAATCTTAACTTTTTCATTTTAAAAATCATAACTTTTTCATTTTACTTCTCACATAATAAAATTGTATTTTTATTATGTTATTCATATAAAAATCACATTTTTATATCAATACCGTTCATATAAAAATCACCACTTCGTGTATATAAAAAAACAAATCTTTAGCTAATTAAAAATCATACCTTTAACGTGTTAAAATCTAATCTTTTCATAAACAAAAATCTAATCTTTATTCTTATAAAAACTAATCCTAATAATGCTATTTCATATTAAAAAAAATCAGATTTTGTTTTAATCACAAAATTAATTAAACTAAATATGTAAAAACTTACTGATTTTCGAATGAAAGAAGGGTTGTCGGGCTCTTGTGGTCAGCGCGGAGGCGAGGGGGTGGCGCAGCCTCCTTGGCGGCGGCGGTTTAGGTCTGGGGAATGCAGGTTTTGGGGCTTCCATGTTGAAGAGGAGGGGGGGGGGTGGTCTTGAACGACGGCTGGAGAGGAAGGAGGAGGATCGAGAAGGGGAAAGAGGCGTCGGAGAGGCGGGGGTCTCGGAGACTGGCGTGGGCGGCGGCTGGAGGTCACGTTTCTTTTTTTTTCGACGGGTTCGATCTGGAAGAAAGAGGGGAGAGGGGGGTTTAACTGAGTAAGGAGATAAAAGGGGGCCAAGGGTATATATAATTTTTTTATTTTTTATTTTATTTTCCCCAAAAATGTTGACTTTTCTTTTGAACTCCAAACGAGACCCAACGACTGTCGTCCCTAGCTAATTACCCCCATTATGAACACAATAGGATATGTATCTTAAGCGAGTTCAGCTGTTTTGATAGGTTTTCATCAAAATTAAAATATAAACTAATATAACGTTCAATATTGATTTTAACGTACATTTTAATTTACCGGGACCACATACGGCCTCCAAAAATTCTAGAAAAATAAATCTAGCTATGTTTTGACGATATGGTCCTAATTAAACTGATTTCGTCGAATTTGGATACTGTTTGAGAAATGGCCATTTTCTGGTCGATCCAAATTGATTGAAACTGTTCAAACACGTTTTCTTCTGCCACGCTCACATATTAATTCCAGAAATTATGAATTTTGGAATATAGCAATAATTTGACATCGCAGATCCAACAAAAGTAGTTTCATCGAAAACGGAGGTCATTTGCAGAATGGCTATTTTTAAGGGCAATATTTCCATAGCGACTATTTTGAATTTTCAACTGGGCATAACTTTTTATTCCCGCTATGAAATTTCAATTTTTCGGATTCGTTGGAAAGATATTTTCAAATAGATTCTAATATATTTGGTTTTGCTAAAATCCAGTTTATTTTGATTCCTGTACATTCGTTTGAAATTTGAAATCAAAAATTCAAACTACTACGCCATTTCCAATTCCTTTTATAATTAAAAATTAGTATTTATATTCTAACTTCGATTTATATAAATATATACATTCTAATTCTATTCAAAATAAGTTTCTCGTCATTATTATTTAAAATAAATCATTTTAATATTCAAAATTCATTAAAATTGCCAAAATAAAATTTTTAAATTGGTTCTGATTTTCCGGGTTGTTACAGCCGCCGCCTCCATCTTTCATGAATGCCTAAAAACGCTCTCCTTTTCCCCCTCAAATATCTTTTAGTCCATTCCTTGATTTGCAAATCGTTCAGCAGTAAACATGAAGAACTCAATGAGCTCAAATCATTCAATGATGGGGATCCATTTTTCTTTGCCTGAATTGCGTGAAATCAAGACATAAAAGGCGCTGGTTTGGAGTGATTTTCTGGGCGGCACGGTGGTGCGAGATGCCCCTGGTGGCTCGCGCGAGGGAAGGGATTCGAACTCAAGGTTGGGTTCAACTTGTTCGAGGTTACAACAAAGAAGAAGACGGCTGATTTACTTAAATGGTAATTAGTGTTAATTAAGAAAATAATTATAATTATTGTGAAACCTTATAAAATCAATATCTATTTCATATGATATCAAAATAAGCAAATTCAGTTCCGATGGAATTGTAAAATCAAGATCTACATGATGGAATCAATTTGGTCAAATTCAGAGCTAGTTTCAAATTTGGTGAAATTAAATGTTCAGTTTAATTTAAAGGAAACAATCGTTATTTAAGCGATTTCAGTGACCGATCAAGGTGAGAAATTCTATTCTTTTTATTATATAATTAAAATTTACTAATTATGATTGTAGTATTACTCCTATGTTGTAATATTATGTTGATTGTCATACGTGATTTGATCTGTGATTGGTGTGTTCTGTAGATCTGTTAAAGATTAACAATTGTGTTAATTAGAAAAATAGTTAAACAAAATCATCGTTTTGTGTTTATTAAATTTGTTGATTCAAAAATTAACAATTGTGTTAGTTAGAAAAATAATTAAACAAAATCATCATTTTATGTTTATTAGATTTGTTGATTCAAAATTAACAAATTGTGTTAATTAGAAAGTAGTTAAACAATATTTATCATTTTGTTTATTAAATTTATTGAAACAAATAATTAACATTTTTGTTAATTAGAATTGAGTTAAACAAAAATTATCATTTTGTTTATTAGATCAGTTAAATCAAAATGAACATCTTGACAAAATTAGTTAAGTTAAAACAAAAATGCATATTTTTGTCAATTAAAAAGGTTGAAACAAAAATGCATATTTTTGTCAATTAAAAAGGTTGAAACAAAACTGCATATTTTTGTCAATTAAAAAGGTTGAAACAAAAATGCATAGTTTTTGTCAATAAAAAAAGATTGAAACAAAAATGCATAGTTTTGTCAATTATAAAGGTTGAAACAAAAATTAACATTTTTGTTAATAAGAAAAGAGTGAAACAAAAATTAACATTTTTGTCAAATAGAAAAGAGTATAATTAAAAGACATATTTTTATTGTCATTTTAATTACAATAAAAAGAGTGGAATTAAAAGACATATATTTATTGTCATTTTAGTAACAATAAAAAGTGTAGATTTAAAAGACATATTTTTATTGTCATTTTAGTTGCAATAAAAAGATTGGTTATAAAAGACATATTTTTACCATAATTTTGTTGCAATAAAAAGATTAGTTATTAAAGATAATGTTTTTATTTTCACTGTGTTTAAATAAAAAGAAGTAACATGAAAGATTATATTTTTATTGTTCATTGTTTTCAATAAAATGGTTGAACATTAAAAAACTACATTTTTAATGTAGCATTATTTTCCATAAAAAGATTGAACATTAAAAAAAATTACATTTTTAATATAGCATTGTTTTCAATAAAAAGATTGAACATTAAAAATTGCATTTTAATGTAACATTATTTTCAATAAAAAGATTGAATTATAAAAATGACGTTTTTAGCGCTGTCATGTTTCATTAAAGAGATTAGATAATTTCCGTTTTATTTGTCGTTTGGTTTTAAATAACATATTAGACCATGACTATTGTATTTTCATAGTATGTCTGTTACATTAAAAGGAAGTTAGATATTAAATAAAGAATCATTTTTATCGTCACAACATACATTAGAATTTGTATATTGAATAAAGAATCATTTTTATTGTCACAACATACATTAGAATTTGTATGTTAAATAAATGAAATTACCATTTTTATTTAAACTGCATACATTAGAATTTGTATGCAATTCAAAGAATCATCTTTATTGAAAAATGCATACACTAGAATTTGTATGCAAGATAAAATATCATTTTTATTTAAATTGCATATATTAGAATTTGTATGCAATTCAAAAAATCATCTTTACTGAAAAATGCATACACTAGAATTTGTATGCAAGATAAAATATCATTTTTATTTAAATTGCATACATTAGAATTTGTATGCAATTCAAAGAATCATCTTTATTGGAAAATGCATACATTAGAATTTGTATGCAAGATAAAATATCATTTTTATTGAAATTGCATACAATAGAATTTGTATGCAATTCAAAGAATCATCTTTATTGGAAAATGCATACACTAGAATTTCTATGCAAGATAAAATATCATTTTTATTGAAATTGCATACATTAGAATTTGTATGCAATTCAAAGAATCATATTTATTGAAAAATGCATACAGTGGAAATTGTATGCAAGATAAAATATCATTTTTATTGAAATTGCATACATTAGAATTTGTATGCAATTCAAAGAATCATTTATAATGAAAAATGCATACATTAGAATTTGTATGCAAGATAAAATATCATTTTTATTTAAATTGCATACATTAGAATTTGTACGCAATTCAAAGAATCACCTTTATTGAAAAATGCATATACTAGAATTTGTATGCAAGATAAAATATCATTTTTATTGAATCTGCGTATATTAGAATTTGTATGCAATTCAAAGAATCATCTTTATTGAAAAATGCATACACTAGAATTTGTATGCAAGATAAAATATCATTTTTATTTAAATTGCATACATTAGAATTTGTATGCAATTTAAAATCATCTTGATTGAAAAATGCATACACTAGAATTTGTATGCAAGATAAAATATCATTTTTATTTAAATTGCATACATTAGAATTTGTATGCAATTCAAAGAATCATTTTTATTGAAAAATGCATACACTAGAATTTGTATGGAAGATAAAATATCATTTTTGTTTAAATTGCATACATTAGAATTTGTATGCAATTCAAAGAATCATTGTTATTGAAAAATGCATACACTAGAATTTGTATGCAAGATAAAATATCATTTTTATTGAAGACGCATACATTAGAATTTGTATGCAATTCAAAGAATCATTTTTATTGAAAATTCATACATTAGAATTTGTTTACAAGGTAACATATCATTTCTATTGACACTGCAAACATTAAATTAATATGCATGTTAAAATATCATTTTTATTGTCAATGCATACATTAGAATTTGTGTAATGACCCGCATTGGCAGAGGTATTATAATTAATTTATTTAATTATTTAAAAGGTAATTAAAAGAATTTATTGGTCGAGGAATTAAATAATGGTGAATATTTAATTTAAAATAATAAATTAAATAATATATTTAATTCTGAAATAATCAAAATTGGCTGAAGTGACGATATGGTGTAAACCGGATCATCTATGATATATAATTCAGTTTAGAATTGAATTTGAATAACGAATATATTCAATCGACGTCAGTTTGAACGTATAATTATAATATAATTAAAATAGAGCTTGTAATGGCGCGGCAGTTCGCTAATTGGCGATTCGAACTTCAACTGAATGTACAGGATTCATTTTAAATCGGATTTCTGTGAAACAAGAAACGTGTGGAGCTGGTGGAGTGTATCTTTCTAGTGGAAGAAAAAAATCGGGATTTCATCGTGTAGATTTTGATGTACGTCCAAATCAAATTTCAGAAAAGTCGCTGTGGAATTCCTTTATAATTTGCAATGCTTTATTTATGTTATAAAAGTATTTTCAATATAAACTGAATATCGATTAATCTAAAATCTGAAATATCAAACTGTAAATTCTGATATGATATTCTGGAGTGGTATGATATCATATGTAAAGATATACAATAATATTAATTTATTAATATTTAATTTAATTATATTTAAATATATTTATATATTTAAATGGTCTATTCAACGCTTTAAAAATAGCCAGTTTTGCAAACGACCTCAGAATTCAGCGAAACTAATTTTGTTGGATCCGCAATATCAAATTATTGTTAGATATCCAGTTCCGTGATTTTTGAAGTCAGTATGTGGTCGTACCAATTTTCAAGGTGAAAAACATTCGATATTCTAACAGTTAAAAATACGCTGTGTGAGCATACAGAGTCGGAATTCGACGAAACCAGTTTCGTTGGGACCGTAATGTTGAACTCTACCTACATGTCCAGTTTCGTGATTTTTAGGTATCGTGTGTGATCACACGGATTTTTAGAGTGCAGAAACGGATATAAAACGATATAATAAAATATCTAAAAATATCTAGAAAAATATCTAGATATTTTTCTAATAGTATAAATACCCCCACAAACATTCCTAAACCTAATTTAAAGTCCATGCCTCCTCTTATTCAAGCCGTCAGTGTTTATCTCCACAAAAACCCAAAACGCAAGCAAAATAAATCAAAAACAAATCAAATAAAATGTTATAAATCCCGATTTATGTATGAATGGGTTACGGTGGAGATTGTCTTCGATCTGGTATCTGTTATGAGAGGCGTGATTCGACTTTTCTGATGTTGGGCATTCGAACAATAAATTAGGGTTGGGCGATTTGGTGTCTGTGGTGTATCTATTGGCTTTTTGATGCCATATATGGGTTCGGGGTTGATTTTGGGTTTCGGTGGGGGTAGTCGTGTGAAAGTCGGTTCGTTCTGGGGGTGGCCGATCCGTTGGGAAGCCTGGACTGGCAGCAGGAAAGGGGATACCGAGTTGAACTCGATGGAGTTAGGGATGGTGAGGGATTGAAGAGGAGTTCAATGATGATGTCGATTTTAGGATCGGTGGAAAAATAAAGGCTGTTGTGGTGGATGAATAATCGGCCTTGGGTTTTGTGTGGTGGAGCAAGCTACAGAGACTAGAAGAAGAGAGGGACGGGTCTGGGCTGTAGAATGTGGTGAATGGGCCTTGTTCAAGTGGTAAGCCCAATAATGGTTTAGAACTTAAGTTTATTTAAAATTCAAATGAGTGTATTAAATTGAAATTGTGATATCTCATCCATACGAGGTCGGAATCGAGAACCGTAAGTTGCATTAGGATCGTATGGACGGACACTACACGATGGAACTGATTGGAAGTCCATCTGTAATAACCCAGGAAAAGTGAACCAGTTTAAAAATTTTAAATCAGGTTATTACCAAAGAATTTGAATAGTTGAAATAGCCAATTTCAATAAAATATAGAATTTGGTATAGTATGGCAGTTTGAAATTTTGAATACAAACTTTGTCTGACTGTACCGGGTGGAAAATATAACGAATTTTAACGAAACTGAAAATATTTAAATCTGTTTATCAATACCTTTCTAACGAATCTGAAAAATCGAAATTTCATAACGGAAATCAAAAGTAATGGCCAAATGAATTTTCAGAAAGGTCGCTATATAGTGTATATAGCCCTTGAAAATTGAGATTTTGCATACGACCTCGGAATTCGACAAAACCACTTTTTTTGGGTCCGGGATGTCAAATTATTGCTAAGTTTCAAATTTCATAATTTTTGAAGCTAGTATGTGAGCGGGGCAAAAGATAATGTGTTTGGTCAAATTCTGTTAAAATGGGTCGACCTAAAAATGGCCGTTTTTCAAACGAGCTCAGAATTCGACGAAACTGGTTTTGTTAGGACCGTATCATCAAAAAAAAGCTAGATTTATTTTTCTGGAATTTTTCGATTCAGTTTGTGGCCCTGGCAAATTGAAATGTACGTTTAAATTAAATATCGAATGTTTTATATTTTAATTTGAAAAATAACTGACTGTAACAGTCGAAATGGCCAACGAAACATATCCCATTGTGTCCGGAATGGGGGTATTTAGCTAGGGGCGACAGTCGTTGGGTTTAAAAAGGAGTCCGTTTGCAAAAACACTATTTAAAATTTCCTATAAAGCATGGACCAATAGGAATTTTTCTTTAAAAAAAAAACCCGAAACCCTAGCCGCCAGAGACGATCTGGACGACTTGGAGTGCTCGAGACTTCTCGTCCATTTAGCCGCCGCCTCAGGCGATTTCACCGCCGCCGCCAGTTGAGACTTCTGACCGCCTTCGCCTCCTCTCCACATCCGACCAACCCACGCCTCCAGCCATCAACCATCGACGTCGGAATTCGACGAGGAAGTCACGACCTTCAGAGCGCCGCCGCGACGCGCACAAGCCACCGAACCCTTCGCCACCACCGCCGATCTGGAGGTGGTTCGTAGCTCTTTGACGCAGCGTGGTCTGATCGAAGCATCGAGGTACGGATTTGCTTAAAAATCGTGACCTAGTTTCGAAGTTTTTAAAACCTTTCTGATGTAAAATTCTGAAATGAAAATAACACTTTTAAGTGTTGCAAAACTTTGAAAAATAATAACTTTTTCGTTCTTTAACGAAATTTGATGAAACAGGAGACACCGTGACCGCAAGGAGGCTCTCTACATCCTAGAAGAAGCCGCGGATTTTTTTGACCTTCCTACGATTTTTAGCACTGCAATAACCAATGTGAGGAATCTAAACTATTTGTGTAAATGAAATCGTGTTGTATAAATTATATAAGCGAAGTGTAAATTATATACGCATTGTATACCTCAAGTACATGTGTTGTATAAGTTATATTAGCGATGTATAAATTATACAAGCGTTGAATGAAACATATATGCTTTGAATTGTGATGAAATGCAAGTGAATTATTATATATATATATATATATATACACACTCCCCTCGTCCACAAACCATGGACGATATTTATTGCTTGTGATTGACGTGATATTATATGGTATGATGAATGGTTGGAAATAATTGTTTGTGGTTGATATTATGGTTGAAAAATACCTTTGTGGTTGAAAAATACCCTCTTGTGGTTGAAACAAAATAGAATAGGATTGTGGAATTGAAAATAAAACATGCCGCCTGCGTGCGAACTAGATGCATGATCCCCATTGTCAAAAACCGCGAGGTTTTAAGGTAGAGCGAGGAGCCGTACTAGGGACGGTCCCGGTTTTAACTACCCTGCCGTTATGCTGCCGAAATTTTCTGAAATATTTATGTGTTAGAATAATTTTCATTCGTTGAAATAAATTATACAAACGATATAGAATATTCATGTGTTGAATTGCAATTCATTCGTTGAGTTGAAATTCATGTGTTGAATATAATTTGAATTTAAACAAATGGCTTTAGCGATAAAAATCACATTTTTATATTATACAAACTATATAGAATATTCATGTGTTGAGTTGCAATTCATTCGTTGAGTTGAAATTCATGTGTTGAATATTATTTGAATTTAAACAAATGGCTTTAGCGATAAAAATCACATTTTTATATATATACAAACTATATAGAATATTCATGTGTTGAGTTGCAATTCATTCGTTGAGTTGAAATTCATGTGTTGAATATTATTTGAATTTAAACAAATGGTTTTAGCGATAAAAATCACATTTATATATATATATATATATACAAACTATATAGAATACTCATGTGTTGAGTTGCAATTCATTCGTTGAGTTGAAATTCATGTGTTGAATATAATTTGAATTTAAACAAATGGCTTTAGCGATAAAAATCACATTTTTATATATATACAAACTATATAAAATATTCATGTGTTGAATTGCAATTCATTCGTTGAGTTGAAGTTCATGTGTTGAATGTTATCATCTTTTAAAAATAAAATGAATTGACAGTGAAAACTATATTTTTATAGTGAATATGAAGTGTTAAAAATACACATGTGTCGAAAAAATATTTTTGATGATAAAAATATTCCTTTTATCATGTATACGCTTAGTTAAAAATACACATGTGTCGAATAAATATTTTTGATGATAAAAATATTCCTTTTATCATGTATACGCTTAGTAAAAAATACACACGTGTTGAAATAAATAATAGTTTGCTAGAAATATTATTATTAGCTTTGTTCTGCATATATATACATGTGTTGAGCAGGAAAAATGGATTAGCTGTAGAGTAAAGAAATTATTTGCGTGCCCGACAAATAGGTAAACCTTGATGAGTTGGCTGCGCAATTTTATTTATATATCAACTCCTGTGAATGCCATTGGATGCGGAGTGCTGGTTATTCTGTGTGAAATAATAAACGTCGCCATAGGATAGTGACAATTAATTTTGAACTACACTACATGGCATACTTCTTGATGATAGGCATACTTCATCATATCCCACATGAGCAATTGGAGCTTGTGTGATGAGGTGGAAGATTTACCATACAAGCAAGAGGCTTGTATGGCGATGACTATGTACTACAGGTTGAACTGATGACTGATATGGACTATATAAATTATAATGATAAATTGCCAGATTAATAAAAACCCCACACGGGTCTGGAGTTGACAATAATCACGTCGCTCTAGTTATTAGATACGGCACCTGGACTATTTATTTCCACACGGAAACGGGGTGACGGGAATTTATTCTCTGGAGTGATTATCAGTACATGCTCCCCCGTAAACACCAAAATATATCACTATAAATATGTGAATGCTTTTTAGGATTTATTGGGTACCTAATACGGCCCAATAAATTTCCAAACCCCTCCCCGTACAAAGGAGGTTATGGCGAAATTTTTCGAAATCTTAAGGCGTTAGTGAAATATTTGAAGTGAAAACGAAGTTGAAATTATAAAATGAACTATAGTTGAAATTATAGAATGAACTATATTTATATATATAAATATAATTAAAAGGAATAGAGGCCGTGCAGTTCGCGTTTCGGAATCGTAATTTGAAACGATTAGTACGAGAAATCCGACCATCGGATTTTCCCGAAACCGCAACCGCTGGGTTCGCCTTGGAAATATCTTTCCAACGACACCAACCTTGTAAAAATCCAACGGTTGGATTGTCCGGAATGTTTAATTCAAATCTGAAGAAAAACAGCGCCAGAATCGTTTATATTTATATATATTAATATAAATATAATTAAATTAAATCGAATAACGACGCTGTAGTTCGAATTTTGAAACCGTAACTTCAAACGACTAGTGTGGAACATCCGACCGTCGAATTCTCACGAAACTGGAACCGTTGGGTTCGCTTTGGGAATATCTTCCCACTGATATAGACTTTGTAGAAATCCAACGGTTAGATTTTCCGATATGTGTAAAACAAATTAAGGGAAAAACAGCGCCAGTGCCACGGCACGACCTGAAACGTCGTTTAATTAAATATGGCCATTTTTAAATAAATAAAAATGGCGAAAAATCGTTATAAAATATTATAAGCAATATTGATTGAGAATAAACCAATTGGGCTTGAATTGTTTGATATTTGATGGTTGTATGTGTATGACATGAAAATAACACTAAAGAACCGAAAGATGGATGTCGAATAATATAACCATAAAATGAATCGATTTAAATTCTAATGACGTGAATTATTTGAAAAGGCCGAGCTAACCCTCATTTCAAACAATTTATCGAGCGATTCGAGTTGGAAATGCAAAGACGATTCAAGACCGACGATCTTCGTATCGGTTGGATGGGCGCTACTGAGGCTCCTAACCGGAGTAGCTACCGGAAAGGGACGAAAGTAGTAGCCGTCTGAACGTATGTGTTGATCGGACGGATACACGAGGAATTTGCCGCCTCCGGTTTCGTTCAGACCCAGGACGGACTTGTAAATGGACTGTGTGTCTGACATTGGATTTTGTTCTGTACTGATTGATCTCTGTTAAATATATATCTGTTTGGCGGCGGAGAATTTATTCTTTTGCTTAACGCCCTTCACTGAGACGTACGAGCTCAGAGGTTATATATCGATGGAAATCAATCGTATGGAGTGGACTGCCTATGTGGCATGCCAAGATGCTGTGATCAAGGCTTCTGTTGCAAAGCAAAGTCTTGTGGATGATGATCAAAGCAAGGTCTACGTAGCCTAGCTTTGTGTATTTCGTAGATTCGCGAACCTCACACCCCGGTATGAGTCAAAAACGGGATACGGACTGCAGGGAGAGCACGACGTTTCTTTCTTGCTATGGTGGTGTCAGTGACTTACCAGCCCTGACATATATATCTACTTTTCACCTTTGTGGTTGTTGGAATGCGAGGCACCTCGATTATAGGTCTGTAAGGACCGGGAAACGTGTGTTCAGGAATTGCCAATCCTCAAACGTAAGAGAGGACCGGCCCTGAAGCATCCAGGGGTTACCCAGAGTGTGTAGTCCCGAGGCATTTGCTAGAGTGTCTCGAAGCGGAGAGGAGCTTGCCCCTTGCCTCGACTCATGACGGAAATCCAATTTCCAATACGAAATAACGGACTTGATTGTAGAACTAGTATGGCGACATAGTGGTATGGGGCACTTATGCCGCCTATGATTGATATTTATGATGCTATTCATTTTTGAAACATATATGCAATAGTAGTAATATCAAATGATTTTGCTTTATACGTATCAAGCATATTTGGCCATTATAAGGTAAAACTCTATCCTCCGGCTTGCGTTGCATTGTGTGATGGGACCTGAGTCTTATAATGGCTTCATTCTTTCAAAAAGCATTGCGTTGTTTTAAAACGAATTTACTTTGTTTTAAATGCACTAGCAATCACTGGAGTAAACCCGTTCCGCGAAAGTGGCGTGGTCCTATGATTTGCTATTTACTGTTGTTTAACTGTTAAATAGATTCCTCATACCAGTCCCCATGACTGACTCGTTGTTTGTTTCACTTTGCAAATGCAGGTGCCCTTATTTTCACACGGGCAGCCTAGTACACAGGTGACAGGTTGTTTTTGGCTCTGCACTGCTGCACAGGGTGCATTTTTGGCTCATGGCGAGGCTGACTTCACAGAGACGACTTTGACATTTTCCGCCATTATTGTTCTTATATTATGATTCCGCCACTGGCGATGCAGACTGATTTACTTTCCGTATTTCTCACTATATGTATATGTATTCCGCCTTCGGCGATGTAGACTGATACCCTTATTATGTCTCACTGCATGTATGTATTCCGCCTCTGGCGATGATGATTGATCACTTTCCTTTTTATTTACTAAGTTATATCCCACGCTATGCTATTCTGATATCATTACATGTTGTGATTCCGCTGTCATATCCATGTAAAATTATTCTATTTATTGTTTCTGCTATTATCTGTACTCTGCTATGATGATTAATGTGTTATTTCCTAATGATTATCCTTAATACCGCCCCTCGGATTTTGGGATCGTCACAGTTGGTATCAGAGCTTTGGTTAACCTTAGTTCCGGGATCTAACACATTAAACACCTCGTCAGAATAGAATCAGTAGTGTTCTAATGCGAGTAGCTCATTAGAGATAGGATTAGCAATGTCCTAGAATGAGCTAAGCAGATTAGCAAAACAATTTGATCAGTACATCATCATTATCTTTCCTTGTATTCCCCTGCTTTATCATTTATGAAAATTATCAAATCTGTGAGCTTGACTCTTTTCTTGCTTATACAGTATTCTCTTAGATGGCTACACGAGGAGCAGCAGCTAGAGGAGGCCGTGGAGGCCGAGGAGATGCAGCAGGAGGACGGGGGAATATCCCCGTAGTAGTGGAAGGCCCTATTGTTCAGCCACCAGCACCAGAAGACTTTGAGCTAGATAAAGTAGCAAAGAGGTACAGGAATCTTGGGGGAAAACCTTTTACTGGCACTGGCACAGTGACCGAGGCAATAACTTGGTTGAAAACCTATGAGAAAATCTTTGAAGGCATGGGTATGGGAACCAACAACAAAGCTCTACTTGGCATTTGGCTCCTTCAGGAGGAAGCAGAGCTGTGGTGGGATGCCATTACCTCAGAGGATGCAGCTGGTACTGTCAGAACTTGGGAGCAATTCAAAGCTATGTTCAATGAGAAGTTTGTACCTGAACAAGCTCTAGAGAGGATGCGAGAGCAGTTTGCTAATCTCCAGCAAGGAGATCTCTCTATTCAGGATTACCTAAATAAGTTCACCCAGTTGTCGCGCTATGCTCTAGAGCTGATTACGACCAACAAAGCAAAGAACAAGAGATTCATATTTGGGCTAAAGCGCAAGTACAACGATAGAGCTATGAGCAACATCAAACTCTCCTTTTCAGAACTAGTAGAGATGGCTTGCAATTAC